>CM060913.1:839398168-840630043 GCA_030737875.1 Allium sativum | reverse complement strand
TTATGATTTAACACAAATTATTAATATTTTTAATAATTTTATCAAGGCCCGTACAGTCGATTTCCATAAATGGCCATCGAGCTGCACTTACAACGACCTTTTCCAAATTTGATTTGGACATAATTCCAAATCCAACCGTTAGATTTCAAATTTCTTGTATTCATTAGAAAGCTCTTTTCGATACGAACCCAATGGTTACAGTTTAAGGAGAATCCAACGGTCGGATCTCCCGTAACGTCAATTCGAAGTCAATGGTCGAAATTCGCGAACTGTCGTGGCGCAGCGCGTTCTATTCAGGCCATTTAATATATATAATATATATTATATATATTTCGTTGATTTCAATTCAAAACATATTTTATAAATCATTTTAACTTCATTTTAAAAACGATTCTAACTTCATTTTCAATTTTAAATCAAAATTGAATATTCCTTATCATTATGATATATAAATGATGATATTTTTAAAATATCAAATTTTGAAATCATTTCCTTTTCGATATTCATTATTAAAATGAATAAAATCGATATAAATATCGTTCACGTCAAAATGGCGTTAATCTAATCAACACGGCTTTATATATTTAAATATATTCGTGTCCATCCCAAATCGGACATTAAAATCATATTTTGATCTTTGTCTGAATATTGTTTTAAAATGTTCGTTATTTTAAAATATTCCATATTTCTAAATTGGAATCAGACACAATCAATTATCATATAATTTTATTTATATGGATTTCATACAACACCTGTATATAACAACCATGATAAACAATCAACCATCGTCCAGAGTGTAATCTACACTGCATAAGCATTAAATATAATATTTAATGCTTATAACAGTCTGTCAACCAATCGATTGACATACAACTAAACAATTGGGATTAGTGTATGTCAAATATTATCCCAATACCCGTGTGGGGTTTTCAAACAACAAATACTATTTATTATTTGTGCAGTTAGGCGATGTGTAAAATTTATTGTCCCAATCCATATCAGATAAATAAGTATACATAAAAGAACCGTCCGGTTTGTAAATGAATATTTATTTTATTTCATGACAATTTATATATATATTTTTTATATAAATAATTTTTATATATACAACAATACAATCAATTACAATCCCAATCATAATCCACATAAACAATACAATCGAACAAGACGTCCATGGTCTGTGGACGACGGGGAGCAATTCATATTTGCAGTTATAAAATAAATTAAATAACTGTAGAAAAATAATAGTGAGAAGTTCTCACATTCTTTTCCACTCCTCCAGTTTTATTTTTGAATTTCTGAACAGTTTGGATTTGAATTTTCCCGAAATCCAAACTGGCTCCATTTTCGTTCTAGTCAGTTCTGAAATGTAGTGCTTCTCAAGATGAGTCCAACGCAAGTGACCGTTCGTCATTCCGACCTCGTATGGAAAAGTTATGGTGTTATTTACATCGAATAATTAGCGATGTAATTAATTAAATAATTAATGAAATAATTAATTTTAATTACCCCTCCTTAATCATCTTATACAGCCGATAATTGGAACCCCCCTCGCTCTAAAAATTCACCAACGCACGCCCCTGGAAGTGATCGGACCTGGATCCACCTGCGCCACATGGAAGAGCGTTGCAAACCGCCCCTACGCTAGCCATGCCGTCGGATCCGGTAGCCCCACCTGGCCGGAAATCCCCTGCGAATGGCAGGTATTGGCGAGCCAAATTCGAACTCCATGCTCCGTTAAAACCCATCAACCTTACATCAATTTGAAGCCTTCACTTAGTACTTCAATTTTGCTTCAATGAATTTCTGGAATCGTTGTGTGGATTGAGCGTTGTTGGAGGAGGAAGTTTCGAGCTACCGTGGCCTTCGATCGTGAGAGACGGCAGACGGTTTTCTTAAAAAAGGAATTAGGTTTTAATTTTCTGATTGGCCCAGGGAATTTATATAAATTATTTATTTCCAAAAATAGAAGCTTTCCAATCCGAACTCCAAATCAAACCCAACGACTGTTGCCCATAGCTAATTACCCCCATTCTGGACATAATGGGATATGTTTCGTAAGCTAATTCAGCTGTTTCGATTAGTTTTCATTAAATTTAAAATATAAATCAATATATTTTAAATTCAAACGCACATTTTAATTTACCAGGGCAACATACTGACTCTAAAAATTCCAAAAAAATAAATCTAGCTATGTTTTGATAATACGATCCCAACAAAACTAATTTCATCGAATTTGGAGACCGTTTGAAAAACGGTCATTTTCCAGTCGATTAAATTCAAACTGAATTGACCAAACACGTTTAAATTCGCCATGCTCACGTATTAGTTTCAAAAATTATGAAAATTGGAATCTAGCAACAATTTGACATTCCGGATCCAACAAAAGTGGTCTCATTGAAAACGGAGGTCATATGCAAAATCGCCATTTTTAAGGGCTATATTTCCTTAGCGAATATTCTAAATTTTCAAATGGATATAACTTTTTACTCCCGCGATGAAATTTTGATTTTTCAAATTAGTTGGAAAGATATTTTCAAACAGATTCAAATATTTCTAGTTTCGCTAAAATCCGTTTTATTTTGAATCCTATACATTCATTTGAAATTTGAAACCGAATTTTCAAACTACTGCGCCATTTTCAATTACTTTTATAATTAAAATAAATATTTATATTCTAACTTCGATCTAAATAAATATATATACGTTCTAATTCTATTCAAAATAAATTTCTAGTCGTTATTATTTAAAAGAAATCATTTTAAATATCCAAAATTCATTAAAATTGCCAAATTAAAAATTTTAAATTGGTTCTGATTTTCCGGGTTGTTACATTTATCTTTATATTATAAGATCTTTTTATCGTATATTGTTTCAGTTATATAAGATCCTTATATTATCGCATACTAGATCCTTATATTGTTTCAGTTTTTGTAAGGCTTAGCATGCAAAGATAATATAATATTCTTATATTATCTTGCATATGCACTTGATAATCTGGTTGTGGTTCTTCATTTGGTATCCGTGTGATTATTCCTTCTCTTAAAAAAAATTGTTGCGTTGCTTTTCACATATTACATTGCATTAAACACCTTCATATCTTCATTTTGCATTGTAGCTACATTGTCCTCTTTTCATTTCATTTCTATTTTCTCCATCCTTGTTTATCTTTTTATTACATTCCTTTTGATTGACCATACAATCAACATCCTACTCCTTGACATAAGTAGTAGCCGAAGAGTTCTCACTTCCCGCAATTCCTTCACTCCCATTACTGCCTACACTTCTGAAACAACCCGAAAATT
Source organism: Allium sativum (assembly GCA_030737875.1). Classification (NCBI taxonomy): domain Eukaryota; kingdom Viridiplantae; phylum Streptophyta; class Magnoliopsida; order Asparagales; family Amaryllidaceae; genus Allium; species Allium sativum. Next base: position 840,626,738 of record CM060913.1, on the reverse strand, counting down.
CAAACAACTCTTAATCACTAGCGACAACCGACCAACTTCATTTCACAATCAATCAGCTACCATCTTTAGCAGCCCATCTCCTTGACTTGTTTCAGTTCCTTACAACATCATCTATTTTCTGCAAACCTACTTCGTATTCACCATACTATACAAATTGTATCACCACCAATACAAAACTGCCCCTATTGCACCTTCTCAAACACAACTTACCTCACGTCCCCTACAAATCGTTTTATATCCTCAGTCCATCTCCTTCTAGCCCACCTACTTTTGTTTGACTATGTTCAAAAAACTAACCACAGACCACCAATATAGCAATCTACAACATTTCCCCACATCATACGTCAATGGGGATCACCACCTATCTATCCAATATAAAGCTAGAACTCCCTTCAAACAACAAACCACAAACTATTACAAAAAAACCTCAATTAAAACCTCGTTTATAATATAAGGATACTATCAAGTGCATATGCAAGAAATATAAAGTGTTATCAAATGCACCTTCTTTAGTTGATCAAATGTAAGGTGCTTGCAGAGATACCTAATACTGACAGAAATGAGGGGAAGCAATTAAACAATTAAACATACAAATATGGTTTTGATTGAATACCTGAAAAAGCACCTAAATCGGAATCTTTGAATGAGAGGAATATGCTGGTTTTAATTCAAAATTTAAGCACAGTAAATTCTTTAGATCAATAATTCGCAAGATAGATTTGAGTATTCATTTTGGGATAGCTGGCTTTTGGTTTGGCAGCGTGAAACTATTGGGACACGTATGGGGATATGTATAGCGTGAAAATTCCCCCCTTGCATTAGAATGGGTAATACCCATTCCAAAATTACCATGGCTTAAAGTCGTGCTAATTCAATTTGCCATGGGTAATAGCCATTCAAAAATTACCATGGCTCAAAGCCGTGGCAATCCATTTGCATTTGGATGTGGCAAAACTGACATTATGGTGTAGTGATGCCTCAATTTCGAAGTAAGCCCTTGATTGATAAAATCTCTTTATGTTTCTTCTTTCAACAGGGAGGCAAACCATAAAGCCACTTAAACATCAACTCTCAAAGTAAACCATTTTGAAAATATTTTTCAACCGCTCTACAATATCATTTAGTATATTTAATACCTTAATAAAGGCAAGCCCTACTCTCACATAGTATGGTTATTGGCTAGTGATATCCCACACCAGTAGTAAGCGCACCTAATATCTGGTTACCTCAAAGTGAAGGGAAGAATTCCACTGAATGACTGTATACAGACCTCGCGTCATTAAACTACTAAGTCCAACCTATTATCCTAAGTTAGGATTATTTATATTACAATTTAGTATTGTATTTACCCAAAAATAAATTATTTGTTAATTTAATAATATGAATGACAACCTGAGGTAGTTTAGATAAACTAGTAATTTTGGTGTTTGGGTCTTGTAATGACCCGAACATCCCCGCCCTTTGAATCGACCGTAAACCGCACAGGTCTGATCCAAAAGTCAGAAATCCTTGGATTGCTATAAGAATACAATGCATCGGAACAGAATACAAAAGAACATTTCATTGCTATTACAAAATTTTACATCAGAGTACAAATAATAGATACACAGCGGAAAAATGTTAGAGAAATAAATTACGAATAGCAGAAACATAAATACATAAATACAAATAGCGGAAGACTACAAAATAATCCAGAGTATAGCTCCAGCCATTATCTAGGATCCTGTTATAAAATATCTACGAAAATAAAAAAACTAGCTACTCGTGCGGAAAATATGGGCACCCAAAGTTTAGGTCAAAAACGATAAACTTCAGGTCAGCCATGGGACTGGTATGAGAACCAAAACAGTAATTACGTTTTATTTTAAGTTGTGTAAACCACAGGACCACGCCATATGACACGTAACAGGTTTCCTTCACATGAATACCAATAAATAAAACTCGCGATGCTTTTTGAAAAATGAAGCTATTATAAGACTCAGGTCCCATCACGTAATGCAAGTGCAAGCCGAAAGATAGAGTTTTACTTTATAATAGCCAAACATGCTTGATACGAAATTTCTCTTTTATTATTATAAATACATATTGTAGAAAACAAATTCAAAAATAAATGTATCAATTTTAGACGGCATAATACCCCATCCTATTATGTCGTCGTAAGGTATACAACTAAAACAGTGAAGTCTCATATTGGAAAGTGGATTTCCATCATGAGCCAAGGCAAAGGATCTTTCTTATCTAATTCAGACCATCTATAGCAAGATGTCTAGGACTTAGACGTCGGTGAGCCCTTAGAGCGGCAAGGTTGGTCAACAATAGGTCATTGATTGGTATCTCCTAAATAATACATTTCTCGATCCTATTGGACCTCTTGGTCAGTACATCAACCACCATGGCCTTTTACGGCTACATCTGAGGCGCATCAATTCCAACATCCACATAAGTAAATTGCCTAGGCTCCATACCATGGCATCACTTCTAGCTAGAAAGAAACACATGTCCTCACTGCTGTCCTTCATCCCATTTTTGGCTCATACCGGGGAGTGAATCTCGACGAAGTCACGTCTCAACAAAAAGCTATGCTATATTTACCATGCTTTGATCATCATCCACAAAGCTCTGCTTTTCAACAAAAACTTTGATCACTCCATCTCAGCATGGCACATTATCAGTTTGTGCCATACAACTGATGTCTATTGATATATAACCTCTCGGCTCATACGTCTTAGAGAAGTGTGTTAAGCTAAGAGAATAAATTCTCTTCCACCAAACAGATATATATTTAGTAGATATCAATTAATACAACATAAAATACAATGTCAGACACACAATCCATTTGCAAGTTTGTTTTGGGTCTGAACGAAATTGGAGGCATCTTATTCCTCGTCCAATACAGGAGAAAGGCCCTCGCGTATCTGGTCGATCTCCAAGTACGTCTGGACGATCAACACTTATTATCTCGTCTTGGGTGTACGGACCAATTGAGATATCAGTAATAGTCCAAATGATGTGAAGATCTCCGGTCTTCAACCACCATCTTCAATATCTTTGGCTTTTAATCGTCGTATCAATTTCTTAGAATGGGTTAAACCCGGTCATTCCGAATAACTCGCGCATCTTTAAAATCAAGTGATATATAAAGAAAACATACATCTCATTCCAATCTAGAATATTCTTTTATTCAAATATTCTTGACACTGGGATTATTCCCCACAAAACTTATCAAAGATTTATATCAGTTAAATTTATTGTTTAAATCTTTCCTTGGAAATCATTTCAAAAAGTTGTATAATCTCTTTTCACAAACTTAACTCAAATTAAGGTTTATAAGCTTTATCAGGATTATCGGGCCTTACAAAAATGTGATCTCTCGTATCATTATCTTATTCCTCACCTATTCATCCCATGAAGAAAAATTGGTAGTACATATCTAACACCCATCATGTTTTTGGTAAATTTAATTACCTCATTTCATTCCAAATCTAACTACATATTTAATTATCTCATGGAGTAAAACAGGTGGTACTCCATATCTAACACCTATAGTGTTACTCGGTAATTTGATTACCTTCTACCATTTCAAATCTAATTAAAGATTCATTAAAAAAACTAATACAGTTTTAATATCCATTTCATTCAGACAAATCTTTGTTGAAAGATTTATTACATCCCCAACTTGAGAAATCACATTTCCCTTAACTGGGTTAAAGAACAAATGTTATTTAAAATATCATTCACGATAAACCCAAAATCAAACTTCCATTAGAAACGGAATCTTCACGGAAATCATATTATTTTATAATCAACATAAATTCATGTATCAGACTAATACTACAAGCAGAATAATAACAAAGCCTTTTAAATTCCTTAAATAGTAAAGGTCTTCCTCCATGGAGGTTCATCTCGATTATCACTAAATTGATTTACATTAAATTCCAATTTAATTCACTCAATTGGAAAACTTCACTTTGGAAAATTCCATTAAATCTTAATTAAAAGATTTATTCTATAAACTATATTTTCAAGTGGGTTTAAGAAGAGTGTTATTGAAGACACCATTCACGACAAACCCAAAATCCTATTTTATATTAAATATAAGGCTTTGAATAGAAATCGTATCAACTTATATTCAACATCAAATTTTGAAACCAACAGATACCGTATCGGTAATAACGATATCGATATCTTTCAAATTCCTCAAAACAGTATACATATAATTACGGAATCCAATATCGAAATATATGAAGATAATTTCCATTCAAATCCAATATTCATATATTGGAAAAACTTAACTTGATTAAAAAGTTATCAACTTCAAAGCATTTCTATCTTTTTGTTAAATAGCTAAATTTCACAAAGTAGCTTTATACTATCCAAAACTAAATATATTTAGTCTAAATCACTTTTAAATCATTTATTATGATTTATCACAATTTTTCCTTATTTTTAATAGTTCAAAAATAGCTCAATTTAATTAAAACTCATTTAAGGCCATTTACAACACTGGCGTTGTTTTTATTCAAATTTGTTTGAATTTATCTCAAAATCTAACCATTAGATTTTCAAAATTTTCATTTTATTTGAAAGCTCTTTTCAATCTGAACCACACGTTTCTCATTTCAGGAAGATCCGATGGTCGGATCTTTCAGTACATCCATTTGAAGTTAATGATCGAAATTCGCGAACGGTCATTGCGCGACACGACCTATTCAATCCATTTAAGTAAACTTCATCGATTTAATTTAAACGTATATTACGAAATTTTTACGAACTCGTTTTAAAAACGATTTCAACTTCCAATTCAATTTTAAATCAAAATTGAATATGCTATATTATTATAATATTAAAATAATAATATTTTCCAAAATATCATATTTTGAAATCCAAACTTTTTCGACATCCATTAAAAAAATAAATAAGATCGATGGAAAAATTTGTTCGAGTTAAAAACGTCGTTTCTATACCTAACTCGAATTAACATTTTGAAATTACTATTCATTTCAAAAATAAACTTGAACAAGTCATAACTAGATGAAAATTAATTCTAATCAACTTGTTTCAGTTATGAATATTCATCCATCTTTTAATATCTTTGTGTCCATCCAAAATCGGACATCAAAATCAAACTTTGATTTTTCACTTATTATTATACTATTAAATTATTCAAATTCAACCAAATGCCATATAATTCTATTTATATGGATTTCACATATCATATGTGTCCAACAATAGTTGTAAACAACTATTAAAGATCAAATTCACATCCAAAGTGAAATTCACCATATAAGCCTTAAATAAATAAGTAATGCTTATACTGGTCCATTAATCAACCGTTTGACATATAAATCAACACTTGGGATTAGTGTTCATCTTCATCCATTACCCGTATGGGGTTTTGAACCAATTTACATCTACTGATTATTATCTATACACCTGGGAGATGTGTAAATAAATTGTCATTCTAGTATCCGTGTGTGGTTTACATTACAATCCATGTGAACTTATCCACACACTTGAGAGGTGTATGGGCTAATTATTGTCCCAATATTTGTGTAGGGTTTTCATCATATTCAATAACCAGCGATTATTATCTAAACACTTGGGAGATATGTAAAATTATCATCCCAATACCCGTATGGGGTTTTACTACAACAATCAATAAACGTAGTCAAACAAGATTGTTATAACTTATAAAAATTCAGTCGAGTGAGAATGCTTATATTGGTCGTTTATCGTTAAATAACGATAAACGGTCGATTGATCCAAACAGGCATTTTCATTTGCCAAAAATTGCAACGAGCTCCAAATCACTTCAAATAAGTTTCATTGCAAAGCTCTCGTCGATAAGATTCCTATCCTGTTTCGCTTCTAATCTCGTCCTTATTACTTCTTCCTCCAGTATCACGTTTTTCACGCAGGCTCCCTCCCATCCCATTGCGCATGTTTCTTCCTCTATACACCATGATTCTTCAACCTAAAATCACCCACATCTTTCTCCCTGAAATCTTCTCTATACTAAGCCCATCATACGCAACTCGACTCCCTCCTGACGAGCATGACTTTCACTGTCCAACGCACCCCATTACAGTTGGCATCGACACTTTTTCTTCTAGAAATTCACAAAAAACCCACAAATGATGCTAAAACCCACTACAAATCCAACTACAAACTTGTAGTCATGAAATTGTGCTTCAATAATCTACAAATCCCAACCGTAGTCGACCTAAAACCCACACAAGTCACGCTGTAAACTTTCACGTGATAAAATCTTCACCGAACGCCTCATAAATTGTATTAAATTGAAGAGGAGCACCCCATAATCTCAAATAAAATTGTTTCATGAATTTAGAGATTTAATTCGAATTGTTCTCCATTTTTGAAGTGAATGTTTTTACTTCCTGTGAAGAGAAGAAGGCGACATGGATTTTTGACCATGGGAGAAATGGAGAAGGGTTTGAGGAAGGGTTAGGATATTATATAGGACAGGAAAAAACACTTTTTTAATTTGATTATTATATTTATTTTATTCAACCATTGCTTACATTCATTGTTAAAAAATTCATATGATCACATACGAATCCTGTTTTTGATGAAAATTGACATGAAGTTATATTTTCATATTACGGACCCAACAAAACTTCTCAAATGGTGATCGTTCGAGCTTAAATTATTGTGTTGTTATTACATCAAATGGTTTTATCTCGCATGGCCACATACTAACTCCATTTGGTGTGAAATTTGGAATCTAGAAATAATTTATTATTCTAGATCCAACAAAATTAGTTTTGTCGAAAACGGAGGTCGTTTGCAAAATGACTATTTTTAAGGTTTATGTAATATTATTATAACATTATTATATTCCAAAAAATTTCAAATTAATAATAAACTAATTGTTATTATCGTATATATCCAAATGAAATATCATATAGTTGTAAAATAAACATACTTGGGTTCTAGATTAATATCACAATCCTCTAGTCAAACGGTATTCAATTTATATGAAAATCCTTTTATTTAATTTATTAGATCATTATATTTTATAAACGATTCCATAGCGACTATTAGAAATTTTAATTTGGACATAACTTAAAATTTATAACTCAAAATCTCAATTTTCCACATTCATTAGAAAGATATATTTAAATAGATCCTAACATTTCTTGTTTAACAGAAATCCAACTTAAATTGAATTCTGTATTATTCATTTAAAGTTTGAAACTAAATTTCCAAACTACCATGACGTTACGAGTTCGTTTTATAATTAATATTAACTTATGCGTTCAAACTTCATTATACAGTAAATTATAAGTCGTTAATTTCAAAATAAACCATTTTAAATATTTAATTTCCATTAAAATTCATATTTTAAATTAACTAAAATTGTGGGTTGTTACAGGTCTCTTCTATATATGTTCAGTCACATTAATTCATTTGTCCCTATTTATTCAATCTTTGCAATTCAAGCTTATTTATTAATTTTGTTATTTACTGCCCCTTCTATTTGAATTATACATGACTTTTTATCCTCAATAAAATCAGATCGGACACCGATCGAATGAAATTTTTTTCTCTTACAAATTTTGTTGTCCTACCACGTGTCCTAAATGAAATCAGTCGGACATGGACATACTTTTTTTGGATATGGACATGAATGGACCAAGACGAACATGGCAATTCGTGTAAAATTTTATACTTTTTTATTAAATTTTTCCTCGACTATATAGCCAATTATGAGATTTCGAAAGAATATAGACCGAACTTGAATTCTTTTGTACTAATTTTGTTGTCCTAGCTTATGTCCTAGATGAAAATCGAATGGACTCGAACAAATTATTTTTGTCCACGGCACAAACAAACATCGGACATAAGCACTAAATTAGCAACCCTAATAATATGCTTCATCATCTAACTTACTGAAATAACATTTCTTAGAAAAAAATAATTTGACTTTCATAAAATCATTAAAAACAAAGTCTTTAACTTCACTCAAAATCACTAGGAACATATATTTTTCTTTTATATGGAATAGGTAGTGTAAAATATGGAGAAAGAACCGCGTAATTTACATATCTCTTCCTTTTTATTTATGTGTATCACTTGTCAAACCGAACATCAAATGTTATAAAGAAGAATATAAACAACTTTATAAAATTCAATGGATATTCTTCCTATAAATTAACTATGGAAAATTTAACTAGGACAATTTGGGAAATAATCTTAAATCGGTATTAATTATTATTTACCCCACGTTACAGATATGGATTAAAATAATGAACTTTACACACTACAAAATCTTTGGGTTAGTTTCCAAATCAGGGTGAAAAATAATTGTAACAACCCGCTTGGAATGGGCTTAAATCCCAACTCAGAAAAGTCCCATCGGAACATAGAGCCATTCAAAGCAAGTCGGTGATTTCTATAAGAAATAAATAACAGAGCCAAACTAAAAATGAAATCAGAATCTCACATCATATGGGACAAAATATAGTAATCAAATAAATGTACACTTTCATAAGAACCACAATAACGAAGACTACATTTAATTTTCCAAATTTCATAACAAGGTATATTAATAATATCCCATAAATACAGATAATTTCTAGGCATAATAACAAACTAAGATAAAATCTCCAATGTCGAGCTCCAATCTTCATTACATCCTCAATCAAGCATTCTCACCTACTTACATGTGTTGTTAGGACGAGAGGGTCATGTCAATAATGTTCTAGTGAATGAAAGTCACATAAGTTTAAAGTAAATCTATTTCCCATACTTAGCAGTATAAATTTGTTAGGTTATGTCTAGGCGAATTAAACACACAATTCAATATGACGCACAAATGCATTAAATAGACGAACTTGTCCTACAGTTGTTTAAGGCCATCATATGTATATAAGGGTGGATTCCTATGATCACTTAACACCGGTGGATTACTATGATAATTTAAGACCCTACGAGATAGACTCTCATTCGGTCACTTAAGTCCATCTCACATATTAATTTATGGGTGGATTCCTACAATCACTTAATACCCTACGGGCAGATCCTTTCAATCACTTAAGACCATATGGAGGACCCTGGTCAGTTAATACCTTGTTCAACGTTATCAAATATTCTCTCTATTGTAATGCGTGAAATAGTAATCCGCCACTTAATATCAGATGAGGGTAGACACTCATCTCGCTATTTAAGGCCCCTCCGACGGACCCCATGGACTACTATTTAACTCGCATTACGGGTGAAACCCTAGTCACTTAATACTTCCCTTAGACAGGAGGTTCCCTTTACATGATCAGCGGAACGCTTAATAGCCCATCCTTAGGTTAGCCCACACATTGCCTCTAGGTAAGAAGCAGACAACTTATGGAGAACTACCTTACTCAAATGCTATTGCATTTATTTAAGACCATTTAGTACCTCATAAGTTTATAAGAGGAAGGCAGACCCAATGGCCACTTAAGACATAAAAAAGGCGGTTCTCATGACATTGGTCCAAAACCAAGGAGTGAACCATAGGAATGAACCTTTTCCTAACCACTTAATACCCAAACAAGGTAGGTCAGCCACTTAATACCCGAACAAGGCATGCCTACTTCACATAACTATTTATTACACTAGACGTCCAACATTTAACCGACTACTTGTAGATGCTTGATTTTTCGAATGGTTTCAGGAAATTTCTACTACAAGTGGTATTAACCTCGCGTCTTTGTGTATTTATTATAATGGCTCATGGCACTAGACATCTCACGTTAATTCGACTTCTTATAGATGTTGGGTACGCCGGTCGGTTCCGAGAAGGCTTCTATTAAAAGTAGGGGTTAATCTCGTGTAAACATGTCATTAATATTAATAAAAGCCATTAATACTCACATACGTACACATTTTCCTATAGGACTTTTAAATTAGAATTCTTAAATAAACGCATTTAATACGCATTTATAGTTTGTAATTATTCTACTAATAGTAATATATAAAAATGTAATTAAAGCGTGCTTAAAGAAATGTCCTAAAATGTAGAAATGTTAATCCTAACCAAAATTAAGGTTTGTAGGTTTATTTCCCTAGCTTCATCAACATAGCATATAATGTATATTCACATTCAAGTCAATAATAGGATAATAACATACATAAACAAAATAACTTATAACCTAGGTTCTAAGGGTTATTTCAATAATAAAAGAAATGACAAGGTGCAATATGATAATTTTATATATAACTTTTTTTAATACTGCTTTACTTTTTTATATGGGATTTGTAAAAAAACGTAGATTTTGGTAATATGTCTTTTAATACCTTTAAACTAACTATCTATTTTATAAGAAAAATATATGTTTAAACATATGTAAATTACAGTACCCAAACCTTTATCTTCACATAAATCGATATTTATAATATAAGTGAAGATGAGTAAATCAGACCCAATACCAAAATTATACAACACCCAAAAATCCAACCTTTTATTATATTCATAATACAGAACCCAACAATATCATATGGTTGGCTATTTTCAAATTAGATAATAGATTTGTGGGATTGCTATATATTATGTTTTCGCAAAAATCTCAAATCCCATTTAGGCATAACAATCCAATTCTACACTACAATTATAGAAAATAGTAAACTTATAAAATTTTCACTCATAGAATTAGAAGGAGAGGAATGACAAAGTTGTATAGAACAAAATCTGCATTGTTTACTCGAAATAGCGTACTCTAAATTTTTCTCCTAAAATTATATATATACATGAATCGAATTAAAGTCTTACATACATATAATTTTTATTCCAGATTCTAATAAGAAATAGAATATAGAAAATAGGTTAGAGAAGAAGAAGAAATCTACGTGTCCTAAATTCTAGAATATAGAAAAATGGAGGAGAAGCAAAATGGAGGCGTAGTTGAGATGAGAATGTAGGGTTTTGGACGAGAGGCTAGGGCCTTAGTTATACTTACCAGAGTGTATGTGGTCAGTCAGATTAGTTTTACAAAATTTGGATAGTCCATTCCAAAAAAAACCCTCATTAAAACAAAACTCTTCCCACCCATAGGCCTTAATGGTGAATGATACCCTCCGTAGGAGAGTAGTCAACCTTAGTTCAACCCCCACAAGGGGATAGGTAGACCCCTTTTAAGTGTCGGGCGTGGGAAGATTTAATCTCCATGCCGATTACTGTTTTATTAAATACGTATTAATTAGATTGATTGTTTCTGTTTCTTTTGATTCATGTCCCTATCTTTAATATGCATATGCACAAAATTGAAATCCAAAAGGAATATTCTATTATGCCATTGGTATTTGTTTATATTCCTGATTTATATTTTACAGTTCGAATTGAAAATGCTATATATATATATATATATTACTTTCGCACAACTTGCTTTATTTGTAACTTTTCATACGAAATCCGTTTTCGATAAATAAAATGTGAAATCAGACTAGAATCTCACCATGGGACAATGGTAATATTTTCATGGCTTAATTCTCAATTATCCAATATTTGTATTCTAACCCATTAATATTTCATTAATTATTATTATTTATTCTTAGTTTAATTATCTATCTCTATTTAGGGTTGCAATAATAATCTTAACAAGTTTTCAACTAATATATAGGAAGAAAATTTCAGACTAATGCAAAGATAAGCCAAAAACTCAGATAAATACAAACTTGGGTAGAAAAATCAAATATAGCCAAGGAGTTAAATTTATATTATAAAACAATGAATATAATTTCTCTCTCATCGAAAAGCAAAGCTCTTAAATTACAAATTTGTATTATTACTCACAATTTAACTCCAGTCTCTTTAAAATTGATTATATATATAAAGGGAATATACATATGCCGGAATTCTATATCTGAAAAGATATTTGAGATTGCAAGCGAAAATTGACTAGGTTAGATATGAGAATTATTACATCAAAGAGAAAAGATGTATTCACTTCCCTTGTTTATGTTTCTTATTTCTTAACTTCTCCCATTTCAATGATTTTGAATGGAAAGACCTGGTTTGGTAAGTTTTGAGAAGAAATGAAAAAGATTCGCTCTAGCCTCCAGAAAATATTAGAAGAGATGAAATGGTTATGCCTCAATTTATAAGCATAAGAATCATCAACATTCATTTGTTCAAAGTATGTTAAATCTGGACTTCAGGCCGTGATTTATATTAGTTGGTGCCCTCAGGCGAGTTGACAAGGCCTCTCTCAAGGATCGATCACCTAGTCGACCATTGTATATAAGAAGGTACACCAGTATGTCCCATATATTAAATTATTTATGTTAATTTATCTGTTATATTTATCTTCATTATGTACTTATTTTTAGCACTACAACAAAATGACCCTATTACAACGGTGGAACACCGTTGTAATATACATTTTACAACGGTGGGCAAACTGTCGTGTATTAAGAAGTTGTAATAGACTCATATCTTTTACAACGTTTTTACACCGTTGCAACACCGTTGTAATATGTATATTTTACAACTTTTTTCCACCGTTGTAGTAATACATATTACAACATTTTTGCACTGTTGTAGTAGTACATATTACAACTTTTTTCCACCGTTGTAGTAATTCCTGCAACAATTAATTATAACAATACGATTTTTGTTTCGTTATACATTACATTTCATATAAAAATAAATATTTATATTGAATAAAATGATACTACACTGATCTGAAATAATCAATTAAATATTTTATTTCAATATTTGAATTAGTACAACTTTCTGATCCACTATCGTACAACTCACTTTTACATAATATGGTCATAACAATACATACAATCCTCACTACAAACTGATCACTCAATACACTCAGTTACATACACACTTTCGTATAAATATACATACACACTGAAATGCACCGAGTCTTTATGCTCCAGCATCCCCAATCGATCATCCATTTCAACATCATGCTCATCGTCAAATATCCTTATTACTCTGTGCATTCATTCCTAAGCACTTTTTTGTCAAAATTGAGTTCCCTTCAGATTCAACAACGCAAATCTATATGTAAACACTCTGCAAGGTTGAATTATTGGACACTGTGTTATACTCCATCTGTGTTCATGTATCCTTACATTAATAAACTTATGTTCTACTACTTTTTTTTTAATTCAGACTGACTTTTTATGCAAAAGGTAAAGGACAGCGAAAGGTGTGAACAATTACATAGCTCAAAGATACACGGTTACACACTATAGCAGACAGTGTCAAGAGACATGGCATACCTGATAGGATAACTTCATCCTCCATAGATAGATTCTTAGACATGTACCAAGAGAAACAAGATTTAACTAAACAGCAAAGCAAGAGAACCAAAACTGCCAATGAACAATAAGAGTGCCAATGAACAAAACTGCCAATGAACAAAACTGCCAGGCATAAATGGCAGAAGCACATCCCAAAATTGCATTGCATCTTTGACACCAATGAACAAAACTGCCAATGAATAATAAGACACATCAGAGACACCAATAAACAAACTACCACCATAGCTTATAGCTATTGCCGTGGCAGTACGATGATAGGTAAGCTGAACCATGATCTACCCATACCAATGGCATAAGCATATTACATAAGCTCAATAAAAGCATGACTTAAAATCACAGACAAGTGCTCCAGAGAGCAGCATCACTACCAGACAAACTAACAGCAACAACCACCTTAGTCCAAATGATAACAGATCCAAAGAACATAAACAAAAATGCTATTCACCCTCAAGGGGACGCAAACCACTGAACATCGACCTCACAGACACTTTTGAAACCCAAGAATTACTGCGAAAATCAACATTACCTCGCCAGCACGATGAAAAGAATCCACTGCAAACAACCACCAGACAAAGCGGAATCCAAAGAACTAGCTGTCGATCAAAGTCGTTTGAAGATCTGAACCGCGCCGAGCCGCTCCAATAGATGGAGATCAAAGCCACTCCGATAGATCTGGACCGAAACAGATCTGAGAGAAATCACGATCGAGAAAGGAAGAAGAGCAACTAGGGTAGAGTGATAGGACCAGGAAAAGCTTGGAGAGGTTTGAAGAGAAGAATCGATTTAAGTAGAGGAGCAAAGCGGATAATGGAACTGAAGCGATGAGGGAGGAGGCGGCTAGAAGAAGATGGGGATCGATGTTAAGACGTAATTTTTTTCCAGAGGAACGAAATTGGGGATCGATGTGAGAGAAGAGCAAGAGTGGTCGGCCCACGTGAGGAGAAATACGAAAGTGAGAAGCTTTGGAGCCAAAATTTCGGTCGCCAGCCCAAATTTCATCATTTGTGTTAAGTGGGCAACAGATTTTTGGATTAGTTTTACAAAATTTGGATAGTCCATTCCAAAAAAAACCCTCATTAAAACAAAACTCTTCCCACCCATAGGCCTTAATGGTGAATGATACCCTCCGTAGGAGAGTAGTCAACCTTAGTTCAACCCCCACAAGGGGATAGGTAGACCCCTTTTAAGTGTCGGGCGTGGGAAGATTTAATCTCCATGCCGATTACTGTTTTATTAAATACGTATTAATTAGATTGATTGTTTCTGTTTCTTTTGATTCATGTCCCTATCTTTAATATGCATATGCACAAAATTGAAATCCAAAAGGAATATTCTATTATGCCATTGGTATTTGTTTATATTCCTGATTTATATTTTACAGTTCGAATTGAAAATGCTATATATATATATATTACTTTCGCACAACTTGCTTTATTTGTAACTTTTCATACGAAATCCGTTTTCGATAAATAAAATGTGAAATCAGACTAGAATCTCACCATGGGACAATGGTAATATTTTCATGGCTTAATTCTCAATTATCCAATATTTGTATTCTAACCCATTAATATTTCATTAATTATTATTATTTATTCTTAGTTTAATTATCTATCTCTATTTAGGGTTGCAATAATAATCTTAACAAGTTTTCAACTAATATATAGGAAGAAAATTTCAGACTAATGCAAAGATAAGCCAAAAACTCAGATAAATACAAACTTGGGTAGAAAAATCAAATATAGCCAAGGAGTTAAATTTATATTATAAAACAATGAATATAATTTCTCTCTCATCGAAAAGAAAAGCTCTTAAATTACAAATTTGTATTATTACTCACAATTTAACTCCAGTCTCTTTAAAATTGATTATATATATAAAGGGAATATACATATGCCGGAATTCTATATCTGAAAAGATATTTGAGATTGCAAGCGAAAATTGACTAGGTTAGATATGAGAATTATTACATCAAAGAGAAAAGATGTATTCACTTCCCTTGTTTATGTTTCTTATTTCTTAACTTCTCCCATTTCAATGATTTTGAATGGAAAGACCTGGTTTGGTAAGTTTTGAGAAGAAATGAAAAAGATTCGCTCTAGCCTCCAGAAAATATTAGAAGAGATGAAATGGTTATGCCTCAATTTATAAGCATAAGAATCATCAACATTCATTTGTTCAAAGTATGTTAAATCTGGACTTCAGGCCGTGATTTATATTAGTTGGTGCCCTCAGGCGAGTTGACAAGGCCTCTCTCAAGGATCGATCACCTAGTCGACCATTGTATATAAGAAGGTACACCAGTATGTCCCATATATTAAATTATTTATGTTAATTTATCTGTTATATTTATCTTCATTATGTACTTATTTTTAGCACTACAACAAAATGACCCTATTACAACGGTGGAACACCGTTGTAATATACATTTTACAACGGTGGGCAAACTGTCGTGTATTAAGAAGTTGTAATAGACTCATATCTTTTACAACGTTTTTACACCGTTGCAACACCGTTGTAATATGTATATTTTACAACTTTTTTCCACCGTTGTAGTAATACATATTACAACATTTTTGCACTGTTGTAGTAGTACATATTACAACTTTTTTCCACCGTTGTAGTAATTCCTGCAACAATTAATTATAACAATACGATTTTTGTTTCGTTATACATTACATTTCATATAAAAATAAATATTTATATTGAATAAAATGATACTACACTGATCTGAAATAATCAATTAAATATTTTATTTCAATATTTGAATTAGTACAACTTTCTGATCCACTATCGTACAACTCACTTTTACATAATATGGTCATAACAATACATACAATCCTCACTACAAACTGATCACTCAATACACTCAGTTACATACACACTTTCGTATAAATATACATACACACTGACATGCACCGAGTCTTTATGCTCCAGCATCCCCAATCGATCATCCATTTCAACATCATGCTCATCGTCAAATATCCTTATTACTCTGTGCATTCATTCCTAAGCACTTTTTTGTCAAAATTGAGTTCCCTTCAGATTCAACAACGCAAATCTATATGTAAACACTCTGCAAGGTTGAATTATTGGACACTGTGTTATACTCCATCTGTGTTCATGTATCCTTACATTAATAAACTTATGTTCTACTACTTTTTTTTTAATTCAGACTGACTTTTTATGCAAAAGGTAAAGGACAGCGAAAGGTGTGAACAATTACATAGCTCAAAGATACACGGTTACACACTATAGCAGACAGTGTCAAGAGACATGGCATACCTGATAGGATAACTTCATCCTCCATAGATAGATTCTTAGACATGTACCAAGAGAAACAAGATTTAACTAAACAACAAAGCAAGAGAACCAAAACTGCCAATGAACAATAAGAGTGCCAATGAACAAAACCGCCAATGAACAAAACTGCCAGGCATAAATGGCAGAAGCACATCCCAAAATTGCATTGCATCTTTGACACCAATGAACAAAACTGCCAATGAATAATAAGACACATCAGAGACACCAATAAACAAACTACCACCATAGCTTATAGCTATTGCCGTGGCAGTACGATGATAGGTAAGCTGAACCATGATCTACCCATACCAATGGCATAAGCATATTACATAAGCTCAATAAAAGCATGACTTAAAATCACAGACAAGTGCTCCAGAGAGCAGCATCACTACCAGACAAACTAACAGCAACAACCACCTTAGTCCAAATGATAACAGATCCAAAGAACATAAACAAAAATGCTATTCACCCTCAAGGGGACGCAAACCACTGAACATCGACCTCACAGACACTTTTGAAACCCAAGAATTACTGCGAAAATCAACATTACCTCGCCAGCACGATGAAAAGAATCCACTGCAAACAACCACCAGACAAAGCGGAATCCAAAGAACTTGCTGTCGATCAAAGTCGTTTGAAGATCTGAACCGCGCCGAGCCGCTCCAATAGATGGAGATCAAAGCCACTCCGATAGATCTGGACCGAAACAGATCTGAGAGAAATCACGATCGAGAAAGGAAGAAGAGCAACTAGGGTAGAGTGATAGGACCAGGAAAAGCTTGGAGAGGTTTGAAGAGAAGAATCGATTTAAGTAGAGGAGCAAAGCGGATAATGGAACTGAAGCGATGAGGGAGGAGGCGGCTAGAAGAAGATGGGGATCGATGTTAAGACGTAATTTTTTTCCAGAGGAACGAAATTGGGGATCGATGTGAGAGAAGAGCAAGAGTGGTCGGCCCACGTGAGGAGAAATACGAAAGTGAGAAGCTTTGGAGCCAAAATTTCGGTCGCCAGCCCAAATTTCATCATTTGTGTTAAGTGGGCAACAGATTTTTGTTTTGTTTTTTTAATTGTTTTATTCTTTGCAAGGAAAGCTTCTAAATTCACTTTCCATTAATAATTTTATTTAACAGTACTTACTAATCTTATTAATTAAAGATTTCTTATTAATCTTAATTTCTAAGTATTAAATTTTAAGTAAGATTCAAATTCAAAAGTATACAAAATGTACCATTTCGGACGGGGCGCTGCCCCGCACCCCGCCGGGGGCGCTGCCCCGCACCCCGCCGGGGGCGCTGCCCCCTGGACCCCCGCGACCTGACCGGGCAGGTCGAACCCCGTTAGCGGGGGCGTTGCCCCCGCACCCCCACGGGGGTTGCCACCCCCCCTGGACCCCCCCTCCGTAGGGATCATATTTGACAAAAGATTTTGGAAAAACTTTCAACAACGATTACTTATTAAAAAATATTATATACTAAATATTAATTACTACTAATAGTCATGATTAATTATAAATTAAATATTTATTAATTGTTATTTACTTATTGATTATTAATTGATTATTAACCGCTCATTAGTTATTACTTACTAATTAATTACTAGTACTTAATAATGAAGTAGTTATATATAATTATTTTTAATTAAATATTTAATATTTATATATTGATTATTATTAAATAATTACTAATTGGTTGTTAATTAGTAATTATTAGTAGGAATTATTTATTTATTGATGTATTTTTTATTAAATATTTAATATGTATTTATTGATTATTAATTAATAATTACTAATTGGTTGTCAATTACTAATTATTAGCATGAATTATTTATTTATTGAAGTATTTTTAATTAATTATTTAATATTAATATATAGGTTATTAATTAATAATTACTAATTAGTTGTAAATATTAATTATTAAAAATTATATAATGAAAATAATTAATATTAAAATATAGTCATATATTACAACAGTCAAAAAATAAAAGTTGATAAGCTTTTATTACAACTGTCAAAATAACACAGTTGTTAAAAATAAATTTATTACAACTTTTCTGGAAAAAAGTTGTAAAAAACATTTATTACAACGGTGTTTTAACCACCGTTGTAAAATTAAAGTTGTAATATGGTATTTTTGTTGTAGTTACAACGGTGTTTATACCACCGTTGTAAAAAACAATTTATTACAACGGTGCTTTTACCACCGTTGTAAAAACCCGTTTATTACAACGGTGCGTTTACCACCGTTGTAAAATTAAAGTTGTAATATGGTGTTTTTGTTGTAGTGTAGCCTGTAACTCTACATATGGATTCCTTTCGCGAAACTATAAATATGGGAGTTTCTATGAATTTAACCACAAATGTGATGGTTCAAGTTTCGGGATTAATTAACTAAAATAATTAATGTCAAATTTATGGATTGTTACATTCTTTCCTTCGTAAAAGAGTTTCACCCCAAAATTTCACTAATGGTAAAGGTTATAGCTATGGCTCAAATTTATCCTAAACTAACATCCAATTAGCACATAACCACTTTTCAAGCAAACATGCACAAGTGCATATTGTATCATGTATCATATCATCCTCATACGTAGATATAAAAAACAATTATGCATAAAGATTCTAAATCGGTTCCTCTTGCACTTCTTTTGAATTTTTTTGAAAACATGATACAAGAACCTAAAAATATACTGGTATATATATATATATATCTTTCAAAATAAATAGAAACCCTTATAAACTATGAATAGAAGTTCGAAGTAACCAATTTTGAATCCAATTTTTTTCTTTTAAAATAAAAACGCAACTAAAAAAACGCTTTTCAATTATTATTCCTATGCCTAGGAAAAGAATTCTAGGTTAGAAATAGCACTCATATCACTTCGCAGCCTTACAGATTCTATAATACAGTGGAATTTTCCTACTGTCTTAGATTAACTTCAAATTTTGAAGAGCCTTATTTTCAATCTCTAAAAAAGACTCGCATATTTTGTCGCCATTGGATTGAAATAGAAATTC
Organism: Allium sativum; assembly: GCA_030737875.1. Classification (NCBI taxonomy): domain Eukaryota; kingdom Viridiplantae; phylum Streptophyta; class Magnoliopsida; order Asparagales; family Amaryllidaceae; genus Allium; species Allium sativum. The sequence goes on along the minus strand of CM060913.1, from coordinate 840,607,150 downwards.
TAATGCTAAAATAGCTTTCACCTGTCATCTTAACATTTTTAATGTATCGCCGATCCTAGTGCGCCATTACATTCACAATTCTAATCCTACTTACAATCCATACGCTTAGTATGTAATCTAAAAAATAAAAGTTTCATAGAATTTTTTTACTTTTCCAATCTGTACGTCTACTTTGAAAAATAAATTTTAAAATGTTTCAATGTACATTTTTCTTTGAAATAAATTTTTGGGATAAAACCTGAAAAGCTATCTAAAGATCTAAATAATTCATAATCAAAACGTTATTTTGGAAAAATGTTTTCATTCAAAAGCTTTGGACAATCGGGCTATATTTCAACGTAGTCCATGATCGGCTATGGGCAAACCAAATTCAAGTAACCATCCCCTAATTTTTTTGACATTTTATAGAAACTGCTAAATTTGGCTTCTAAGGAACATGCATAACGATACGCCACGTGACCATATAACTTTTAACCTATCCTTAGCAAAGATTAGATTTTTTTTTTAGCTTTTCAGTTATTATTAGTTAAATGTGAATTATGATATTCTATACATATATTGTTCCATAGATAAAAGCGATGTTTAGAACATCAACAACTCAATACATAACGTGTATAATCTCATAATATCATTCATGCATATTTACAATAGGACAGATAACAGTTAAAACCCACAGACTTATACTAAAAGAAAACAAATATTGGAAAGAAAATATATAGTTATCCTACTAATGACGCCTATAAACTATGAGAAGGTTTCGCTCGCAATAAGAACTTGAAAGATTTTGCGACCACGAAATGGTTGAAGCATGACGACGTTGCATCCAATCTTATGCTACAAACGTCGATATACATCCTTAATCTTATGGCGATGCTCCTCAACTTATCGGATGGCTGCCATATCTTCATGTATCCCGCTATAGATGCGGTTGCGGCTGCTGCCACTCTATTATTAGTTCTGTAAATGCTGGTGGAGGCAACAAGATATTCATCCCCTAAGGGTAGTGTTAACACCAAATTTCATACAAATCAAGTATGAAGAAGCGGAAGCTTCAAAGCCGAAAGGGTAAAGGGATCTCGGACGGCAAAACCAAGTTTGTGGAGAAAAGAGCGAATCTAAGGAGTTACAAGAAGCAAAGTCCGAAATCCAATAGCAAAGCCATAGGGTAAAAGGGAAAAGCCGAAAGTAGATACCGGCAAGGCAATGCCGATACTAAAAGGGGCACAGAGTAGCAATTCTGGAAGCATTACACTTGATACTAGAAGCTAATAACAAGAGGATTACCAAAAGCATGTAATTTGAAACATAAGAAGGAGGAGGGAAGAGCCTACCAATACCTACTTAGCACCAACACCAACATAAAGAAGCATTTTGAACTCACTGGAGGGTATTCCGAAAACCTACCTTTATAACTAAAGATGAAAACGTATGCCAAAAGCCAAAATCGACACCCTTTATTGTTACCAAAGATTCCATAACCCATTGCTTAAGCCGAGAGGTATAAAGGCGGACCGAGACCAGAGGTCCCGAAACTAAAAGCCACCAAGGCCAAGCTCAACTTCTGAGACCAAACTACAAGAAGGTATGGCCTGGAACCACTCCCGAGAGTCCAAATTGATATTCTGAAGGCAAATAAGAATCCATGAAGACATTCGATAGGAAGAAAGGCGTCTGAAACCTTGTTGTCGGAACTGAAGTTCACAAGGGCGACCGAGACCTTGTTTCTGCATCCAAAATGGCCTTTTGCTGAGTCCACAACAGAAGGGGGCCCAATATGACTATAAATAGGACCCCAGGGATCTCATTTGAAAAAAAGGATTTTGATTCCTCATTCTTTATCTCATATTCTAGAGAGTAAACCCTAATTTGTAAATCAATTTGGGGATTTCTTATGTAACCTTCTCTACGAATAAAATCATCAAAGCCCTTAAAGTGGAAGTAGGTTCAAGTCGAACCGAACCACTATAAATTGTGCGTTCTTACTTTTTCCACATGCTAAGTTGTTCTTCGATATATATTTTTATATGTATTCTGCTATGCTATTGGATTTCCACAATATCCTACACAAGTCGTTATGTTCTTAGCAACCTGACGCTTTCCTCACGATATAAGACTTTTCGCGTCAACCTCTCTCCAGGTCTTCAATCACTGATTACCCTTCCACAAGCTTCCTACCCTGTAGCAAGCCTAGGCGATCCTTCAACAAGCTGTTTAGCTTCGTCAATGGTATTGTGCTTATAAAACCCCTGTCCTAAGGTAACTGTTGGTCATCGAGTTGCAGAAGTGTGATACTCACCCCTTGAGGGAAAAGTAACTAATCTTCGGACTCAATGCTTTGATACCTAGGAATCGGTGAACTAACTCAAGCTTGTGGGGGCTGAATAATCCTATTTTTTTCCCTTAGGTTCACTTCCCTAGACCTATATTTGGTGTTGACGAAAAATATCATTAACATTTTGGCACTAGAAGGAGGGCCTGAACCTCCGACCCTTATCCCTACCTTTAACCCTCTAAGTAACATTGCCACGTTTCTAACTGTGTTGTTTCGTCCCGGTTTGGACTAAGCTTTGAAGAAGCAAGACTATAGATAGAAAGTCCTAACATGGAGCTTCTCCATACCAAGTTACTACTTCAAACGTCACTTATCTTAAACCTTCCCAACTTATTTCTCATCCCATCTTAACAAGATACTCTAAAAATCAATTAATGGATGATTCAATCGGGAAGAAGACTTAGTACGAAGGTACTCTAAAACAGAACCCTATGAAGCAGAATCAAGGATAATGGTACGTCGAGAGCTTTACAGCCAAGTTAAGACTTCGTTAAGTCTATAAGATAGTCAACTTTCGCAAGGAAACAATCAAGCGTCAATAGAAGTGGCCAGTTCAGAAGAAAGCAAACGCCTAGGGTGGCTAGAAGAGATGTAGTTATTGGGAATATCCTTCTTTGAAGAAATAATGATGACTGAAATTCCAACTAGTACAGAAGTACCATAGCTCACATATGATGGGACTACAGACCCTAAAGAACATCTCACTATCTTTGAAAGTTACATGGTTGCGTACAACATTTCTAAATCATTTCAATGCAAGATCTTAATGACAACCCTTCATAAAGAAGCTAGAAAATGGTGTAGAAATTATTGTGGCCTGTCATTACTACTTGGAAACAATTATCCACCGCTTTTAGCACACATTTTCATGTATAGAAAGACTCAACAATCAGCATCTATGATCTAGCTAGAATTATACGAAGACCATAGGAATCGCTGAATTGTTATCTGAAGAGATTTTATAATGAGTCGCTCAAAGTACAAAGGGCGACAGATAGAGAAAAACTAATAGCTGTGCAGTCGGGATTATTAGCACCATCCCCCTTTCTGAAAGAGCTTACCTTAAGAGAATGTGAAAGCTTGGGCAACCTTTATTCTAAAGCCAACAAATTCATCTATATGGAAGAGATGCTTAACACAAAGAAAAGCTTGAAACATGGTCATAAGGAATGAGAGCTTGATTCAAATCCACTTGCATAAGTTTCTTCAAAATCAAGCAAAGAGAAAGACTATTGTTCTTACCACAAGATAACAGGACATGAAACTAGTCAGTGTCATAGTCTGATGAAAAGGAAACTAAGTCGAGAAACAAAGAAAGAATAATCGAGAAGCTTGGGGTATAACCATTACAAAGGCGTTCTGAGACACCGCTATATGGGAATGAAAACTTAACGATAAATGTCCCATATCAAATGATTACTTTTATTATTCGTTTAGCTTTGTCATTTTACTTATGGTCAAACAAATATTAATGTAAGTTCTATTGCTATTACAGGTAAAAAAACAATCCCTGTTCAAGCTTATGCGTACAACAAGAGCTCAGAAGGAGCACCTAAAGCATGCCCAACACCGCCTATGACTCATCCCATTGAAGGGAACGAAAGCTCAAAAGGGAGCACATAAAGAGCGCAATGCATGAATAAGTGCACAACAAAGCTATCAATTAATAATAAGCTTCGATGGAAGTTGCTCAGATAAATATGCCGCAAAGGAATGACTAAACATCAATCAGAGTGTGGAGCATATTTTTAATGAGGGATATCCAACAAAGTCTTCAGAAGGAAGGCTAATCAATAAAGACTTTAGAAGAGAAAGCACAACAAATAAAGCTTCTGGAGAGTGAAGCCATAAACAAACTAAGCTGCCAAGGAGAGAAGCACCATCAAACAAGGATTCTAGAGAATGAAGCAACAATAAACACAAACTCCAGAAGAGGAGCGATAAATAAAAGCCTCTAGAAGAGGAGCATCAAACAAATCTTTCAGGAAGTGAAGCAACATCAAACAAAAGTCTCCATAGGAGGAGCAGCAAATCAAGCCATCAAGAAGAAAGGCCACCAAACTCACACGCTTCTACAATGGTGCTACCCCAGGAGTAGGGCTAAAATACTCTCAGGCTTCTACAAAGGAGCTGCCCAAGGAGTAGGGCTAAAACACTCTTAGGCTTCTACAAAGGAGTTGCCCCAAGAGTAGGGCTAAAACACTCTCAGGCTTCTACAATGGAGCTGCCCCGAAAGTAGGGCTAAAACACTCTCAGGCTTCTACAAAGGAGCTGCCCCAGGAGTAGGGCTAAAACACTTTCAGGCTTCTACAAAGGAGCTGCCCAGGATTAGGGATAAAACACTCTTAGGCTTCTACAACGGAGTTTCCCTAGGAGTAGGGCTAAAACACTCTCAGGCTTCTACAGTGGAGATACAACGGAAGTAGGGCTAATACTTCCACCTACAACTAGTGGAGTTGCCTCCTAAGTAGAGCTAGTTATAATGCATGCATCTACCCATAAAGGGAACAGTGTCACTCCTTAGAGAGCATTCAATCATTTGCATATCATACGGGTTAGGAATAAGGCTAGACGCTAGATACCCTATGGCTAGAAAACTGAGAGAAATTCTAAACGATTAATCATCTCAGGATAAGGTTATTTTTTTATGAAAGCATTCCTTTATATATACATACACCCGAAGATTACTTCCCGGAATATTTAAGACTCTTTCTTCTAGATGTTCTCTGAGCGAACCTCCGAGAAACACACACATAATATATGGTTGCTTGATCACTTTCAATAATATTTGGACAGGTTGACACTATGCACATGTATGGTCTTTGGATGGTTTGTGATGCTTTCGTTGGATGATCCTTAATTAACCTTTTATGTTTCTTTTATGCCTTTATTAGGGTATTTTATTTAGCTATGACATTATTTAATAAATCTGAGTTAAAGATATGGTTCTTTGATATGAATTTCTGATTTATGCTTTACCCAAGTACGAGTCTTGGGGTTTTCATATGATTTCTGATTTTTGCTTACCCAAGTATGAGTCTTGGGATTTCTACAAGATTTCTGATTTGTATTTACCCAAGTGTGAGTCTTGGGGTTTCCATATGATTTCTGATTTTTTCTTACCCAAGTATGAGTCTTGGGGTTTCCATATGATTTCTATTTTTTTTCTTACCCAAGTATGAGTCTCGGCGTTTCTATGTAATACCTAACTTTCATTTGCCCAAGTTTGAGTCTTGGGGTTTCTATTATTTTCATATATTATTTCTAATTCCTATTTACCCAAGTATGAATCTTGGGTTTTTTTACTAATTCCGGTTTGATGGGTTCTAAACTTGTATCATAAGTACTTAGCTTGGCATTTCTAGTCGCTTGCTTGAAATCTCTAAGCAAAGGTTATAGTTTCCTAGTGCCTAACAAAGGGATGTTTCTGAACTTATGTTACTCTTATCCCAAATTTTGTTGCTATAGGTTTGGATTAAAAACATTGCTTCACACATTATAAGTGAAATATCACTCACTATGCAAGTCATGTTACTTTTATTAACACATTATATTCGTCAATGATGAACATCTGATTGCAAATATCCAAATGTAAATTTTTGATTTGTTATATCACACTTTCAAGAATGAATTCTTGATAATTGAATGTCTAAGTAACAATAGTAATGCTCATCCAACATTGATAGAAGAATGTTGTGTTTTAAATCATATCATCCCGCATGAATACATGTTTGAATTTTCACACTATGTCCACAAATAAGTTCATAACCTTAGAGTTCATGTTCAGGCACTATCTGATTAAGGAAAGTCTATGCTTCCCCTTGCATCATTACTCTTGGTTATACGAAACTTATACTAAAGTTTTATAATGATTCTTGAGATACAGGCAAGCTGTACAGGAATTGCAAGAGTTTGTCCTAAAGAACAAAAGCTTCTTCATACTAAGAGGGGGCTAACTGTTAGCACCAAATTTCGTACCAATCAAATATAAAGAAGCGGAAGCTTTACCGAAAGGGTAAATGGATCTCGGATGGCGAAACCAGGTTTTTGGAGAAAAGAGCGAATCTAAGGAGTTACCAGAAGCAAAGTACGAAAGCCAACAGCAAAGCCACAGGGCAAAAGGGAAAAGCCGAAAGTAGATACCGGAAAGGCAATGTTGACACTAAAAAGGGCACATAGTAGCAATTCCGGAAGCATTATACCTGATACTGGAAGCTAATAACGAGAGGATTACCGAAAGCATGTAATATGAAACATAAGCAGGAGGAGGGAAGAGCCTACCGATACCTACTTGGCACCAACACCAACATCAAAAGGCATCTTCAACTCACCGGAGCGAATTCCAAAAATCTACCTTTATAACTAAAGACGAATACATATGACAGAAGCCAGAACCGGCACCCTTTATCGCTACCAAAGATTCCATAACCCATTGCTTAAGCAGAGAGGTATAAACGCAGACCGAGACCAGAGGTCTCGAAACCGAAAGCCACCAAGGCTAAGCTCAACTTCCGAGACCAAAATAATGGAAGGTATGGTGCCTGAACCACTCCCGAGAGTCTAAATTTGATATTCTGAAGGAAAAGAAGCATCCATGAAGACATTCAATAGGAAGAAAGGTAGTCGAAACCTTTTTGCTGGAACCAAAGTTCACAAGGGAGGCCGAGACCTATTTTCTACATCCAAAAAGGCCTTCTTCTGAGTCCACAGCAGAAGGGAGCCCAATATGCCTATAAATAAGACCCCAGGGGTCTCATCTGAAAAAAAGGATTCTGGTTCCTCATTCTTTCTCTCATATTCTAGAGAGTAAACCCTAATTTGTAAATCAATTTGGGGATTTCTTATATAACCTCCTCTACAAATAAAATCATCAAAGCCCTTAAAGTGGACGTAGGTTCAAGTCGAACTGAACGACTATAAATTGTGTGTTCTTACTTTTTCCGCATGCTATGTTTTCTTCAATATACATTTCTGTATGTATTCTGCTATGCTATTGGATTTCCAGAATATCCTACACAAGCCATTAGGTTCTTAACGACCCGACGCTTTCCTCACGATATAAGCCTTTCCACATAAACCTCTCTCTTGGTCTTAAATCACCGATTACTCTTCCACAAGCTTCCTACCCTGTAGCAAGCCTAGGCGATCCTTCAACAAGCTGTTTAGCTTCCTTAGTGGTATTGTGCTTAGAAAACTCCTGTCCCAAGGTAACTGTTGGTCCTTGAGTAGCAGAAGCGTGATACTCACCCTTTGAGGAAAAAGTACTAATCTTCAGACTCAAGACCTTGATATCTAGGAATCGGTGAACTAACTCAAGCTCTGAGAGCTGAATAATCCTATTTTTTCCCTTAGGTCCACTTATCTAGACCTATCTCCAATGTTGACAAAAAATATCATTAACCGGTAGCGCAATCGATGGCAGGAGAAACCCTCCGCATAAGTGATTATCCACGTAGGTTCACTCTGTAATGTCTAAACACGCGAATGAGAATGTGGAAATACACATAAAATGAGCCTAGGGGGTGCCAACTCCCAGATCCACCATATGGAGCATTAATGCATGAGCCTAATTGACTGCTATGTGCCAATAATAACATATGTGGCTCTATGCACCAAGGCATAGATCTTGTCCAAGCTACCTGTCTTGAATATGATGTTGTGCTGAATGATGAGCACCACAAGGCGAGTGATGGATTGCAAATTGTCAGTGCTCCATACACCGACCTCTCTAATGAAGTTGTGCTAAATAGTATACGGATATGTCATCTCGATGTCATCCAAATCAGTGCCAACTGCGTAAGTCCTCAAAATTATAATGAATTAATCACTGATCATCTCAATCTAAGTCCCTTTCACCTCAAACTAGATGTCGTTATTATTATCATCAAAATTCTACATTATCTGAGCATCAAATAGATGCACGCACTGTGGGTAGCATTCCCACCTCAAAAGTAGGGTAACGAAGTATCGATGCAAGTCTTGCCACTAAAAGTAACTCTCCTAACACAAAAACAGTGAAATCCACAAATTTACCAGTCACCTTTGTTGAAACTCAAAATTCACCGTTTGTAAATAAGTGGTGATCTTATGGTTGCTGCGATCAAACCAAGTGACCTCTTGTGTAGTGAGACGGGTTGATGAGAAGAAGCATAAGCTGTGCTGGTGGTACCATGGGTAGAGCAAGACAGTTGAAAATGAAAAAAAAAAGTGAAGATTTGAAGTGATGGTGCAGTGAAATCTAACACACAAAGATTTTGGTGTTGGTTGATAGTGGTATGGAGGTGCGAGGCTTGAATTTGATGGCGCAGGAAGGAGGAGGAAGATTTAAGTCTAGTAGAAACGAAAATGGCAGAGAAGAGAATAACTATAATAGCTGGAAGTGAACGAGCGTAAGCGACTAATACTTATATTTTGGCTTCAGATTCTGCTCGAACTTGTATAGCGATCGATCGCCCCAACACCCTTTTTTGAGAGTTGCCTGAATTTAGGCCCAAACCATTTAATAATTATTTATTTAATGCTTTGATAGTCTTCTTTAATTGAACTCAATTTCAAATTCCTCGTGATTGTGTCCATCACTGGTATCTAGTCAAAAGATCTTCCGCAAAACAATCATGGTAGCCTCAAAAACTGATGCGACCAAACAACGCTTATAATGCCCAAAATAATTTTAGTTAGTATTTTGGATTTACTTCACATAGAAACATCCCTTTTATAGATGATGTGGAAAAGAACGCTTACATAATACACCCCAATGAAAATAAAAATCTTTCTTAGTTATTCATCCTTTAAAAAGAAAATTATATATAAGCCTTATTTCAAAAGCATGAGCTAAATATATTCTCATTCAATTCTTTTCTAAATAGTAGAAATTAACTTTCAGAAAAAACTTTCCTTTAGAAAAATATCTAAGGGTTTTGAAGTTCTTTTTCGAGAAAAATAATCAAGAAAACATTTAAACTAATTATTTTTTTCAAATAAATTTTTGAAAAATAAGTAAAATCCTTTAAAACTCTTTTTTTAAAAATATTTTCCAAAAATACATATATGATAAAATCTCCCTCATAGGTTGGATCAAGGAATTGATGAAGTTATTTCAAATATAAGATCTCGTATATTGTCAAAAATCTAATTCCTTTAATAGTTTACCTAATGGTTAAATATTAAATGCAACAAACTATTGACAAAACTCGAAACCTACGTCCGTCAAAACCCGAATCTTTCGGTTTGGTACCCTCAAGAAATAGCATAAGCAGTGCTAGATACTTACTAATTTAAACCCATAGTGGAAATACGATAGAATAATAAATATCGAATGTGGCTAGTACCTTAAAATCAATAGATTTCTTCAGGAGTCAAAGCGCGACAACGATACTGAGCATAAGAGAAAAACGACTTCAATGATACCCACCTACCATTAACTTAAGAAGACAAATCATTCTAAATCTATCATGCATCTTGTAATGAAAAAAGAAGTCCGAACAACATGCTGGTGAGTGGAACATCAAAATATCGTCCAATAATATATATTTATACCGAATGGTTTTCATCTAATGGTCAAGCTTAGTTTCTAAAATATATAAACCATATATTTAGCACATTTATATATTGTTTCCCTCAAGGCATAAAATTTTGTTGAAGCCTAACAACCACCCACTATATCCAGTACAATCCATTAGCCACTTAATACCTTTTAGGATAGGTAGACCCAATGGTCATTTAAGACCTACCAAAGAAGGACTCTAATAACTTATTTGGGATAGGTTGACCCATTGGCCATTTAAGACATATCAATGTGATTTCCAAATAACATTATCACTAGTTGGAAGGTACTAGCTTTTGAGACCCACTGACTACTTGGCCCGTGCCATTAATAAGAATAATTATTCAACTAGTTCCCTACATTTACCTTATTTACTCTTATTACTGACTTAGTACTTAAACGTGGACTATGCGCATATACTTTTGAATTAACTTTTTTAATTTAGTTTAAATCTACTACCTAATTTATATATTCTTCCTTCATTTTACTCATTTTACCTTCAAACTATTTATTGGGAGCGGCTATGGGGACACAGAATTAAAGACACAAAATGTGGAACGTAGGATTTGTTTGTCTTTATGTGTGAGGTGGAATTCACGGGGAGATCTTGTGGTTGAGATTGCTTGTGTCTAAATTTGTATCAACATTTTGTGTCTAAATAGACTTTCCCCTATTTATTTATTCACATTTCTTTCTTTTTATTCGCAATTATTGTGCATTAATTCCCCATTTCCAACTAAATTGATGTGTCTTAGTTACATCTCATTTCTATAGTACACTTCCATATTTAACTTATTGAAATAGTGTTTCTTAGGAAAATTTTCCATTTGGTTTTCACAGATTCATTAAAACAAAAGACATTAATCTTATTCAAAATCATAAGGAAACTTATATTATTCTTTTATATTGAATACGTTGATGATATTTTTCGTCAACACCGGAGATAGGTCTAAGGAAGTAGACCTAAGGTTGAAATGGTATTATTTAATTCCCACAAGCTTGAGTTAGTTCACCATTTCCTAGGTATCAAGGTTTAGTGCCGGAAGATTAGTTACTCTTCCCTCGAGGGGTGAGTATCACGCTTGCGATACTCAGCAAACCTTGGGATAAGGGTTCCCTAAGCGCAACACAAGTTAAGAAGCTAAATGGCATGTAGGAGGGTATTTTGGTAATCTTGGAGAAAGACCCAGACTTGCGTGAGAAGCATTTGTTGTGGAGAAAACATAAGTAACTAGACGAAAGAAGTAGTAAAGTAACCCATAGAAAATATACTAAGTGTCGATTCACTCTTTATTTCTCATTGATTTAAGTACACAAATGTTTACAAGGAAATCCCCAAATTGATTTAGAAATTAGAGTCTACTTAATAAGAAAGGAGTACAAGATTGTGGAATGAGAAAAGTCCCCTAAAATATGACCTATGGGGTCTTATTTATAGGCAAATCAGGACGATTTCTGTCATTGGTCCAGCAGAGGCCTCTTTTGGATGCAACAGCTATGTGTCGGTCGCTTTTCTTCTTTCGGTTCCAGTTGCCTTGGTTTCGGCTGCTCTTTTGGCACTGCTAATAGATATAACATAGCCTTTGTTGTGTTGGTCATAGCTCTCGGATAGCTGGTCTCGGTCCTCGAAGCTTCTTTTTGATGTTGCATCTACCTTTTGTACCGATACCATGCCCGTTAGTATGGATAGCTTTGGGGATAACTTTCGAATTTTGGTAATAAGCTTCCAATTTTGTCTTCAAGTCTTCATGGTGTTTACTTTCATGCTTAAACTTCCCATGTTTTGGGATCCATCACCCCTTTCGATATCAACACTAAGTGAGTTAGCGTGGATAACACTTCTTCTTAGAAGTTTTGTTTTGCTTCCGGTGGAACCCCGGGGTTAGTTTCAGTCTTCCAAAAGTGAGCCTTTGATACGTCTCTTGATGACTTCTGAAGTTGTCTCTCGGTGGCTGACAAGCTTTGAATCCGATAGCTAACTTTCGAGATATTCTACTGATGTTTCGTCTTCTTGTGCTTTTGATACCTTCGCCTTCCTCTGTATCGGAATTAAGTAAATTAGTTTCGTTAGCCCTTTCTCATCCCTTAGTTTGGCTTGGTGCTTTTGGTTATGACTTCAGTTTCGGGTTGTAAGCATTCGTCCTTTTCTTTCATATCTGCTTCCGGCTTCAAATGATTTGCCTCCCTTATGTTTTCAATTTTAGCCTGATGTCGGCCCCGTGGTTTCAGATCATTATTTTGAGCTAGTTATGGTCCGATACCTCTTCACCGACAGCTAGTTTCGGTGTTAAATCTAGTAGTAACATTTACCCCCTTATGAAGGGGTAATTTCGACTTTTCAAGTCAAACTTTGACTTTCCTTTTGTACTTTGACTTCCCACCTCTTGGTGTCCTTTAATCTGATTCGTTGATTTGATCTTGTTCATACGATTGAGATCTAAAAGAAACTTTGACATAAATACTCTTTCTTCTTCCTCCTCACTCTTTCACCTGCAAGTTCATTGCGCAAACAAGAACACTGCTCTTTCAAGAATCGCGCAAGCTTTTCAAAGTTTTAGATTCGAATTTCTATAAGTATCTCTTTTTCGATTACAAGCAGAAATTCAAATCGTGCTATCAACCCGATTTGGGAAATCGATCAAATTTTTCGTGTATTAAGCGAGAATTAAACAACGATGACAATTTGGATAACGATTAATGGCAGATTCATTGGTTACTCATTTACTTAATATACTTTCGAGGTTTAAAATGCAAAATTGACATACGGAAGGTTAATTTTTATTATAAAGTAAGAAGCCATGCTTTCAGTACAAGTGAATTTAACATCTACTCTTGTCTACTCATTTTAGTTTGATTTTGCCAACACCAACATCTGTATTTACTTTGCTTTCGATTTGGGAGATATCAGGTCAGTACGAAATGTTATTGAAAACTTGGTTTTCCTTCCGATTTATGTGTCGGCAAAATTTGAAAACTCAATATTAGAGCATTCTGAGTTCACATATACCGAATCTCCAGACAATTAAGCATTCGGTGTGGAAACGAGGTTATTTTGTAACGGTTAAACCGAAACCAAGTACTATTGATAGCCTACTTCTTCTAACACCTTCTTTTCGTTCTTTCGATTTAGGTGTCGGGATAGTTAGCTTGATCATCGCCGAAAACCTAACTGTTATTTAAGTGTATATGATGTATGATAATATATCTTAATTTTGTTAAAAGTTAATTCCACCGATTCATGTTGTGTTTCATAGTTTAAACTTCTAATGGTGACAAGTTCTCATATTGTTTACCCACTTAAAGGTAGCATGAGCATATTTATATAAGAGAATGTGTTGATAATGCATTTGTTATGAAATGATATCACCTGGCAGCACGATGATTGACAAAAGGAGCTCTAGCAAATCCTGGCGGTTCTAGCGCCTACCCCCAAAAAAAGAGAAACCGTTCACTTTGAAGTCGTCTCTCGTTATTTCTCAAGACGAGGTAAGCACCATTCTTGATAGCTTTGGATGTCTGTCATAGACGCTAGTCCTGCTACTGCTCAGGATACTATTAAAAATTCGCCAAAGGGGTATTTTGCCCATTATGCTATTCACATTTAGCACGGGGAGTTCTTTCCTTTCCCAACATTTATATCTAGGCTTCTGCGTGACTTAGGAGTTGCTTCCATTCAGCTTTCGTCAAACACTTACACTTTATTCTTATGCCTGGAAACTTTGGCACTTGAGTCAGGCCAGGCTTCTCTTAGCCCTAATCTCGTTTGTTATTTGTTGCATTTTTCCAAGGGACCAGATTCACCCATCTTACGCGCTAATCCGATAAAGAAATTAATTAATGATAGTATCAACAAGTCCAAGCCTTGGGAAGATCCATTCTTCTATATTAGTGGCATCTCGGGCAAATTTTCTGATGTTGGTAAGCTTTATGCATTTACAAAACAACTGCGACGCATATCGTCCTTGTTAACTTTAAACGAACTTTACCATTATAACCTTCTTCCCAATGGGAAAATGATTTTGGGGGCAACCGCCTATTCATTTTTCTAGTTCCAAAAACTTGACCCTTGGTTCTTATTCGTTTAGTACATCATCTCCTTTATTTCAAGGTACTTCAGGTAAAGTCGTTCGGTTTCTTTTCACTTATGTTTGTAGGTTTTGGATTTCTTATTCTTGTGTTCATGCCTGGTTAGGTACCTCTACATCTGAAGACTTGTCCCCCATAGATGCATTAGGCCAATCTGATGCTAAAGCTATAATAAGGTTGGCTGATTTAGCCACTGAACCGCCATGTAAAAGATTGAAGCATGGAGCCTTTGCTTCTTTCCCACAAGATGTTGTTGTCACTATTGCTAAACAGAGGGTTCCTGGTTCCTTAGCCTCTATTGTTAATCCCCTTATTGACATTATTGTTTCTTTAAAGGACATTTTGGGTCGTGAGCTTGGGGGTCATATTTCACCTTCAACCCTTCCAAGCTTACCAGATAAGGACAAACATGACACGATCCAGCCTTGTACTTCTCAACGTACCAGCCCCCCAAGATTTCCCTTGCTAACCTTGGTTTCGATGAACTTGTGAAGTTCGCTCTCTCTTCCCTCGACGTGACCAATATTTCATTACCTTCTATTTCTTCGGATTAGTAAGGTTTTTACCAGCATCTTATCAAAAAACAGCTTTTGGTAGAGACCTTCTCTTCTTAGTGCTTCCTTTATCTTTGATTTCACATGATGACTAATCGAGTTCTATTTTCTTTTTTTAGGTAATTAAGAGTTGGCTCTTGTCCAGAGCAACACCTTCCTCGCCTTCCTCTGAGATTATTCGACTTAGAGAAGAAAACACGGCTTTGAGTGATGAGTGTGAGAGGTTGAAAGCTTCTCTTAAGAAGGCTGAAGCAAATCTTGAAAAGGAGAGGCAAGTGAAAGGTCTTTTATTTGACCAAGTCTCATCTTTTGAGCATTAAATGGCAGAAATGGTAGTCAACCGTGCCGTTGAGATTAAGAAGAGGGATGACAAGCTTTCTAATGCAGCACGGATAATTTATGAGGCCAAGAATAGGATTACTGAGTTCTTAAAAGACCACCTCCCAAGGATAAACTCCAAATACTATAAAGATGCTTTGTTTCTAGCCTTTTCTGATAACTTTCAAAAATTTCCCAAGATAGAATTTACCTCCGTTCACCCTTCCATCAAGGATAAGGTTATGGAAAGGATCAATTTGGCTAAATAGAAATTTGAAGTGCCAAAGAGGGATAAGCTCAAGGCTGGAGACTTTTTATACATTGAGGACCTGCCCGATGACTCTGACGATGAAGAAGAAAACGTGGTTATTGTTGATGATGAAGAAGGTAATGATGACGATGGTCCTGATGACAGAGATCACCGAGATAATCCTGAAAAGGATGAGAGTGACCCCTCTGCGGCCACTAGGGTTTCACATGACTCTACGGGAGCTAATCCTAATGCTACAAACACTCCTGCCAATTGGGATCCTAATGTGCCTTAAGCCAAAGAGGGTGGTACTTCTGAGTCAAAGGGAAAAGAACACTATTCAGCCTGATGTTCCTGTCTCCCAGGTATGGCTTTCACTTTTAAAGTGCTTCCTCTTTTCTTGAATTTATGGTGGTGACTAGCTTCTTGTCATTATATTGTATAGACAAAAAAACATTGTCTCAAACCTTAAAGCAGAGTTAGATAGGAAACAGAGAGAAATAACCCGGTCTCACATAGAGCAGGAAAGATAGTTGAAAGATTATAATATTTTATCATGAAAATATCATGACCTTGATAAAATTGCATTTATACTTATGTTTTATAAAGAGCACGAAGCCGCGCCAAGACTAAAGATAGATCGAAAGCGCAGGGAAACTATTTTGGAAGAAAACAAGGAGCTAATGACTCTATTATGGATGCTGATTGAGGATAGGGATATTTTATTGAATTTCTTATGTAAGATTTATAAGCATTATACAATGGTAGATTTTTCTTTTCTAGGGGATCTTAGTGGGGGTTTAATACGTCGCCTCCATTGGCGTTATCTATATGCGTTTGGAACTAACCCACATCCCGGGGCTTGTTGGAATCTTTCAAGGGTTCTCTCAATCCCTAGGGACCTTCCCCTAGAGAAGTTTAAGTACAACAAGAATATATTTTTTAATGAATTGTTCAAGAGTTCAATTTTGTATGAACAGGAGGAGTATTTGTAAACTTGATGTTTTGAATGTGTTGGTAGTTCTATTGTTGTTTATGGTTGTTGATTTTCTATCTATGTCATGGAAGAATCTTGTTTCTCATGATGATGTGTTATGTTTGATATCTAGATTGAAAAAGGACGTTTCAACAGCATCATCTCATATATTTAGAGGAAAACATTTTTTAGGAGAGCTTAGGAATATTTATACAAAATACCCTCAACTCCCCTTTAACTTCTTGGATGGAGATCGAGAGTTGATTTTAAAAAGACTTAGGATTGAACATGCCGAGCTTATATATAAACATTAAATGTATTGATAAGTAAGCTTAAATCTTTATAACTTTCAAATACATGTATCATCAATACAATCAAAGACTCGTTTAGAAGTAGCCTTTTATAGTAATTTTCGCTTGAAAACTTCAATGTTATTTTTGCATGTAAAACTTTGTTTGTAATTATGTCTTGTTTTGTGAGTATGGACATCAACACAACACCTTCCCAACCAGGGATGAGATACCAAGAATCGTGGAAAAGAGTGATGTTCTAGAAGAGGAACCTTTTGAATCTCGAGAAAGAGCGGTTCTATTCCAAAATTTGACTATCAAGCACTTGAATGAAAAGATGGATGCTTTAAAGAGTCAATTAGAGGGAAATATTAGAACTACCCTTTGATTAAAGGAGTATATAAAGACCAAGTCGTCCATTGATTTTGAAGATGAGTTAAAAGGCTTACGTCAACGGGTAGCTAACTTGGAAATCGAATTAGATAACACTAATGCGAGCTGTAAACTTGGGAATTTTCTTTTAAGAATATCCATATCATGACTGTGTCCCAGCCTTCCAATACTACACCAGGGTGTAAAGCTTCAACCCCTTAAAAATATTTTTTACTTGAAGAACCCCCTCGAGGTTTAGACGAATCGGTCATTTCTGAGTGGTGTAAGAGAGTAATAATCGGGATGAAAAGTTGCTACGACATAAAACTCAATGAGGATACATTTTGTCGCATCAACCACTATGTTTGTCAGATAAGACAATTACAAGACGAGAGGCATGTTTTGATAAAAAGGGTTTTCATTTAGAGAAAGATAACAAATCTTTAAGAGTTATGTGTAGGGCTTTCAATAGGGCCTTAAAGCTTCAAATCAAGCCTTCGGATGATCTAGATGAGGATAGCAAGAAGAGACACAAACTCAATGAACTTTTATGTATTGCGGTTCGTCATTCCATTAACCCTCCTTTACCTGATGATGAAGAAATGCCTGATATTTAATTGTATTTACAGTAGTACATTTTAACCTTTCTACTTGGATAGTTAATGTAACAACTTTGTAAACTAATTTATAAATTGTGTAAATATCACCTGGTGTGTAATCTCTGCTTGTTTTTAGAACATCTCTTTTTTTCTTTCCAAGAATGAAAACTAAATAGTAGAAACCCTTCTTTTATAATTTTGTGGTGAGTATTAGAAGTCCGTATCTGGAAATGGCAGCTATTCGCCTAGGAACCCAGATTCGGGTATTTGACGGGAGACCAAAAATTCCCTTCTGGTAATAATAGAAGTCTCGAACCATAACCCAAATTCGGGTATTTGGAAAAAGACCAGAAATCCTTTGTTGGTATAAATAGAAGTCCCAAACTAACCCAGATTTTGGTATTTGATTGGAGACCAGATATCCACATCTGGTATAAATAGAGGTCCCGAATCAACCCAGATTCAGGTATTTGATAGGAGACCAGATATCCACATCTGGTATAAATAGAAGTGTTACCCCTTTTCGGGTTTGTTTTTGCAAAGCAGAGGGTGTAAATGCTTTGTTAGCCACTCTCTAGGCTTACGATTGTAAAAGAAGGGGATATATGTGCTTTGTTAGCCGCTCTCTGGACCTGTGCATCCAGTGCGCTTGGCTAACTTATTCTCATGTAGGGCCCATGGACATACCAGACCTCCCTTCAGGAGGCGCCTTACCCTGGCCATCGTAGGTGGTGATAAGGGCTTAGATGCTTACGCCGGGACACCATAGACGCGATTCTAAGGCTTACTCTTTTGATGCTTTACCCTGGCCATTGTAGGCGGTGATAAAGGCTTACACTACACCCCCTCCAAGGGGTGTCTTAACTTGGCCATCGTAGACGCGGATAAGGGTTTTCATTCTTTTCTACGGATAATGAGGACACAAGCAGAGGTAGGACGTGTTCTTCTGCAAGCAGAGGTAGGGCATGCTTAGTTCGTAGCAGAGGCAGAGTGTACTCTTCTGCTAGCAGAGGCAGAGCGCGCTAATTAGATGCTCCGTCTCAACCATTTCTAGCATGGATCGAAGGCTTACGATGTTTTAGCCTGGTCCTTTCTGATTTAGGCATGGAGAAAGGCTTACACATCACCCCCTCCCCTTCCGAGGGGTGCCTTTCCCTGTCCATCTTGGCGGTGACAAGTTTTTTTTTCATTTATTCGTTTGACACATTCAAGGTTAATCCAATGTTTCAGGAAGGTTTTCGTACCCTTTGTAATGTAGGCACTCTTTCCTTAAAGAATCTGTTGCTACAGTTGACTATGTTTTCTTGACGTATCTGTATAGTTCCCTTATCTAAATAAATTAATGATCATTCCCTCTAAGACTCTGCAATGATTTGTTTTATGACCATTCATCATATGATAGTAGCAACAGGGTCCTCCCAATTTGACTTCATTCTTAGGATTCTTCTTTTGAGATGGCCAATAGTTGAATTCGTGTTTGGCAAAAAAATAGACTTCTCAATTGTTGTTGTAAGTTAGCATTCCTTCAGCAATCTTGATTCAAATATCCCCTTTTTTCGTTGGAATTTATTCCTTTTGTTACTTAACTCCATTGGCTCTTCCCCATCTTCAAGCCTTCTCTTTGTTGTGTTGTGAGATTCAGTGGTAACCTTCGTAGACCACGTTGATGTAACATGTTTGGGTTTCTCCAATGTTCTTTGCTCAAATATAGTCCCTTTAGCTTGAGTGCAAATGGCCTTTTTCAGGTGAGTGAATAAGTTGTATTTTTTTGAGGTGGAACCATATTCATGGCAAAGATATGTGAAAAGGGTTAATACTCCAACGGTCTGGGTGCTAAGGTTCTACTTCCTTTCTTCCGCTTTCAACTTGTAGGGCTTCCAGTATAAGCCTTTGTTCTTTCATCACTCTCGGGTCAGAAGTACCTGATATAGCCATTTGAGATACGGAAGACTCTTGTTGGGATCCTTTACCCATCACTCTAACGTCTTCAAAGCTTTAGTCCAATCCAGGATGGAACAACACAATTAGAAATGTGGAAAGGTTAACCGCAAGATCGAAGGTTCAAGCCCTCATTCTAGCATCAAAATATTAATGATATTTATCGTCAACACCGGAGATAGGTCTAAGGAAGTAGCCCTAAGGTTGAAATGAGATTATCTAGTTCCCATAAGCTTGAGTTAGTTCATCGTTTCCAAGATATTAAGGTTTAGAGCCCGAAGATTAGTTACTCTTCCTTCAAGGGGTGAGTATCACACTTGCGACACTCAACAACCAATAGTTACCTTGGGATAAAGGTTTCCTAAGCGCAATACAAGTTAAGAAGCAAAATGGCTTGTAGGAGAGTATTTTGGTAATCTTGGAGAAAGACCAAGACTTGCATGAGAAGCATTTGTTATGGAGAAAACGTAAGGAAATAGACGAAAGAAGTAGTAAAGTACTCATAGAAAATATACTAAGTGTCGATTCACTCTTTATTGCTCATATATTTGAGTACACAAGCGTTTATAAGGAAATCCCCAAATTGATTTAGAAATTTGGGTTTACTTCATAAGAAATGAGTACAGGATTGGGGAACAAGAAAAGTCCCTTAAAATGTGACATTTGGGGTCTTATTTATGGACAAATCGGGACCCCATCTGTCATTGGTCCAACAGAGGCCTTTATCGGGTGCGGCAGCTATGTGTCGGTCGCTTTTCATCTTTCGGTTCCTTTTGCCTCGGTTCCAGCTGCTCTTTTGGCACTACTATATAGATATAACAAAGCCTTTGGTTTGTCGGTCTTAGCTCTCGGATAGCTGGTCTCGATCCTCGGAGCTTCTTTTTGATGTTGCCTCTACCTTTCGTATTGATACCAAGCCCATTGGTATGGATAACTTTGGGGATCGCTTTCAGCTTTCGGTAAAAAGCTTTCAGATTTGTCTTCAAGTCTTCATAGTGTTTTCTTTCGTGCTTCTACTTTCCATGTTTCGGGATCCGTCAAACCTTTCGGTATCGATACTAAGCGAGTTAGTATGGATAACTCTTCTTCTTAGAAGTTTTGGTTTGCTTCCGGTGGATCCCGGGGGTTTGTTTCGGTCTCCCGATAGTGAGCTTTCGGTACGTCTCTTGATGACTTATGAAGTTGTCTTTCAGTGGCCGACAAGCTTTGAATCCGGTAGCTAACTTCCAAGATATTTTACTGGTGTTTCGGCTTCTTGTGCCTTTGATACCTCCGCCTTCCTCTGTATCGGCACTAAGTAAATTATTGTCTATAGCCCTTTCGCATTCCTTAGTTTGGCTTGATGCTTTTGGTTATAACTTCGGTTTCAGGTTGTAAGCTTTCATCCTTTTCTTTCTTGTCTGCTTCCGGCTTCAAATGATTTGCCTTCCTTATGCTTTCGGTTTTAGCCTGATGTCGGTCCCATGGTTTCAGATCATCATTTTGAGCTAGTCGTGGTCTGATACCCCTTCACTGACAACTGGTTTCGGAGTTAAATCTGGTAGTAACATCATAGATTTTGTAACATATGAAGAAAAACGCGTATTTTAACATCTTTTTCTTTCGAAAAGAAGAATATAAACAAATTTACAAAAATCAATGGATGTTCTTCACAAATTAAACAACGGAAATTTTAAGTACTATAATTTAGGCAATTATTATTCACCCCAAGTTACAAATTTGGATTGAAACAACAAATTTTACGAACTACAAAATCTTTGGGATCGATTTCTAGATCTGGATGTAAAACAATAATCTTAGAACTTTTTACAATGAATATGTAGGCAGAATATTTTGTATTAATGTGAAGATATATAAGCCTACAACTTGGATAAATAAAAGATCTAGGCATACAAATCAAATATAGAAAATATGATAAATTTATGTTGTAAAATAGCAGATATAGTTTCCACTCACAGAAAAGAGGAGCTCCCAAATTCCATATCTGAATTATAACTCCTGATTCAACATTTATCTCTTTCGATGTTAAGAAATATATATATAAAATACAATATACGTAGCAGAATTATATATTTGAAAATAGATTTGAGGTTGGAAGAGAAAATAGAATAAATCATATAATATCTGATAATTATTATTTCGCAACGCAGAGGTTAATTCACTCAATTCTCTATGTTTCTTATTTATTAATCTTCTCCAACTTGAATGAGTTTTAGTAAACAGATTTGATTTGATGAGAACGTGGAGAAAAAATGACAAAACTTTGATCTAACCTTCAGAAAATATGAGAAGAAAATGCAGAGTTAGACCTCAATATATAGACGTAAGAATTGACCATATCGGTTTGATTATAATATACTGAACTTGGACCGTCAAGCCACAATTTATGCTAGTTTTTGCCTAAAAGCAAGTCGGTCGTCCCTATCAAAGGGGGCAGCTGCTCCAAATGAGCAAATCTACCTATGGGTCCCACATATTAAATGTTATTTTATGTTAATTTACCTATTTCATTTCATATTCATTTTTCTTCTATAAATTCTTCATATGGACTCCGTTCACCAAATTCTAAATATGAAAATTACACAAAATTTCACCATAAACGCAATTGTGCAAGTTTCATAATTAAAATTTATCATCTGCACAAATTTCATAAATAAACCGTAATTAATCAACGAAAATAACTAATGCTAAAATCACGGGTATTACAATGGCTCGAGCGGCTCACACTGGCGAAATTATCGTAGTTACGTGGAAAGATCTAACATCCTCCATCTGAAGTGGTTTATGGCATGAGCCGCCTACCTTATGGATTAATCCCTCAGAACAACATCAGAATACTGAAGAAGTTTTATTTTCCAGAGTCATCACCATTCAGTTGCTAAAGGATAATATATAATCCAAGATATAAATGTAAATTACATGATTTTCAACCCTATACACAAATCACAGTAGGCCAATGGATGCTGCTAAATTTTCACCAAAATATATTGCGTACAGGGCTTACATGCGCTTTAAATTTACCATCGAAAGCAACGATTCATCCAGTTTTTTACGTATCACAAGAAGATAGAAGGTCATATCAATATTTGTCACTCCATTCCTGCATTTGAGTGCAAATAATTCATAAACAAGCATTAGTAAGATGGATGGCAAAAATCAACAATGGAAGTGTAATACAAAGTTTTGTTAAAAAAAAAGTAAGCAGATGCAATAACAAAATGCAACATGGAAAAATTACTGGGAATTGGTATCAAAATGTCTTTAACGTCAGCCTCAAGCCGAAGTCCAGCTTTGAGAGGAAGGGCAGCTATTATGACCCTAATGAGATGCACACATTCCAGGCTCAACAATGGGAGTTAGGAACTGAAGTAGCTGTTGTAACAGGTGAAGCAAGAGGAAAAAATTTCATCTGGTTGACTTTGTTTCAAATATTATACAACTTCATTTAGCAAATAATAGCATGCTACATGTCAATTTATGAGTGGCTTGGCAACGGTAAATTTCATATAAGAGATGAATACCTATAACAGAAGCAGCAGTGCTAGAAGGCCCGAAGCGGGTTTGTGCGGAATTAAAGGGAAGCGTTGAATTGAACTGCCTCGAATTCGGGGGTGGTTGATGTTATTCCCGCACATCCTTTTGTCATTATTTTCGGGCCACTAAGCATTCCTATAGCAGCAGTTATGCAATGAAAGCATTTTCAAAAATTCCCTACTCTGCTTCGGTTCTTTACTGCAATGTCTCTCATCTTTTATCTTCTTCACTCACATCCTTCTCTAGTCATCACCACGACAGCATGAAAATCAGTTCCTATCCCCAACAGAAACACATAGAAACATAGTACTAATCAACCGAAGAGTATATAGTTGTCTGCAACGAATTAAAAACTTCATACTGAAAGGGGCTAAATTGAAGACATACTTAATTGCAAAATCATGCAAATAACATTAAGGTGGTGTTTGGTTTATATTTTGTTTTATGTTTTGAGTTTTCAAAATTAATTATTGAAAGACGACGGAAGAATGGAAAAACGATGAAAGGGAACAGAAGGAATGGAGAAACGCCACAGGATTGGTTTGTCTCTCATTCTTCCATTCCACACAACCATGATTTTACAAATTACAAATCCCATCAATCTTGATCTATTTGCCTTGAAACCTGTATATATCAAAGATTCGGAAGTTTATTTTATGGATAAGATAGTTTAAAAGACAGACTATACAACACTACTGTTAGTTGAATTGCATACCAAAGAACATTAACATTTGTAAATTACGATAGATTTTCAAATCAGACACGAGATTTCGTGAGTTATGAAAAACGCGCTCACGTGAGTTTAAAGACTGGCCATGAAGTAGCTAATACCATTATGTATGCATGTATGTCAGATTGTACATACATACATGTAGTATGCATACAGGAACGTATGTTTACATGCACACACATGAGTATAGACTTGCGTGTTTTTGCTTTTATGGTAATTCTTCAGCTAGATGATAAACAAAGAGCATTTACTTACTGATTTGATGGGTGAGTCCAATGTTGGACTTGGATAAATAGAAGTTAAAGATGTTGGAGAGTGATGACTGAGAGAAGGCATCACAGAGAGGAAACAGATACAGTAATCAAGTTTGATTGCATAACTAGTCCAGAATACAGTATAATGACAAATTTGTCCTACTAATTATCATATTATTACTGTGACGTAGAGTATTGGGAATCTCTAACAGGCGAAGTAAGCAGATAATGACCATAATATTTAAACTATTGTTTTGTTAAAGGTGTAAATAGATTATATTTTTTTCTTTTCTCCCGGATTGTTTTATTAGCTTATGAAAGCAGACAACTATGACTAGGAATTAATCTTCTGCATGAGAAGTGAGAACTAATCGAAACTAAGTTTTTTTTGATAAAAACATGCATTTTGAATAAAATTTTAGTGTTTTTTTAAGTAGTAAATGATCAACGGTGGGATATTATGGATTTGGTTGGATTCCAAAACAATCACAAGGGAAAAATCGTTAGAAACAGACATTCTGATGTTTATAAAAAACATGAAGTCTAAATTAAAGAGTAAATAATGCTTATAAACCTATTTATATAATAATACAGTAAGCCTCATTTAGATGGATTGGTAAGAACCTAGATTGTAAGCCTGGACTTATACAGCAGAACTTCTACAATTAAACTTATTTCCCATTTATCCAAAGAGTGCTCAGTGTCATAAGCAAAATTACAATTTTGCTCAAATAAACAACGTAACTCATACTCCGGTGTGTACATAATAAACTAAAACATACCATCACGAATAAATCAGCAGCAATTTCACGACACATAGAGGTACTCCACCTTTCGACTCCTCAGTTCCCTATATAAGCAATCATCTCTTGGTGTTCTAAACAATCAATTAGCATCAACAGTTGCAGTAATATGGCTTCTTCAGCAGCTATTGCAACACAAAAACACCACTTGTTTGCTCTACTAATCTTATGTGCATTTTTTTCTCTATCCAGTGGCACCAATTACATGGAGAACAGGCATGAACGGTGGATGGCTAAATATGGACGAGTATATATAGACGCAGCAGAGAAAACATACCGATTTAAGGTTTTCCAAGCTAATGTAGAGTACATTGAATCATTCAATACTGCAGGAAAGCACAAGTATAGATTGGGCACTAATCAGTTTGCTGATTTAACAAATGAGGAGTTCAAGGCTGCCTACAATGGATTTAAACCTATTACATCAAATAATGCTAAGATAGAAGGAACATTTAAGTATGCTAATTTTTCCGCAGCTCCTACAAGTATGGATTGGAGGACTAAAGGTGCTGTGACTCCTGTCAAGGATCAAGGACAATGTGGTAAACATTTT
Source organism: Allium sativum (assembly GCA_030737875.1). Lineage (NCBI taxonomy): Eukaryota > Viridiplantae > Streptophyta > Magnoliopsida > Asparagales > Amaryllidaceae > Allium > Allium sativum. Next base: position 840,582,018 of record CM060913.1, on the reverse strand, counting down.
TTTTTCTTAATACATAAAAGCTGAATATATAAATTTTGAACTACATGAAAACGCTTGATCAAAAGTATGTAAAATGCTAGATCTATAGATAAAAGTTATGTAGCTTAAAGAAGGTTGTTTTCAACAAGAATGCATAAGGTTTCAATTTAGCGTTCTAGAACGCTATTACAGTATACCATACCATCAAACTGATGCCTTCATTTCCATGACAGGATGCTGTTGGGCTTTCTCTGCTGTAGCATCTACAGAAGGAATAAACCAACTCACAACTGGGAAGCTAATCTCACTCTCAGAACAGGAACTTGTCGACTGCGATGTAAATGGCTCTGATCAAGGGTGCAATGGAGGACTCATGGATGGTGCCTTTGAGTTTATAATAGCAAACAATGGCCTCACTACTGAAACAAACTACCCGTACCAAGCCACCGATGGTACATGTAACAACAATAAGGAGGCTAACCATGTCGTGACCATCACAGGATATGAAGATGTGCCCGCTAACGATGAAGCATCTCTTCTTAAAGCAGTTGCCAATCAACCAACTTCTGTAGCCATTGATGCTTCTGGATCAAATTTCCAGTTATATTCGAGTGGGGTGTTCTCAGGAGAATGTGGGACTGAGTTGGATCATGGCGTGACTGCGGTTGGTTATGGAACGTCCGACGATGGAACTAAATATTGGTTGGTGAAAAATTCATGGGGAGCGTCTTGGGGTGAGAGTGGATACATACGAATGGAGAGGGATGTCGATGCTGAAGAAGGGCTTTGCGGGATTGCTATGCAACCATCTTACCCAACAGCTTGATGATATTTACTCTTCCAACACAAGTTCTTCATGTAAAAACAAAATGTAAAAAAAAAAAAAAAAAAAAAAAAGGATAAACCTGGAATAGAAGCTATGGTTATGGTTACATTGTAAATGGCATGCGTATAGTGATACTCTTACCTCTATACATTTGATACATACGTACCGGGAGCTGATATATTGTCCCTTTACTCATATTGCATTCTTATTATTGAATAGGAATTCAGAGTTATTCTGTTGCTGCTACTGCTAGAAAACCCAGATAGGAGATGGTATAGTAGGAATGTAACTGATTGTCCCATTACTCATATTGCATTCTTATTATTGAATAGGAATTCAGAGTTATTCTGTTGCTGCTAGAAAACCCAGATAGGAGATGGTATAGTAGGAATGTAACTGCAAACCTTAATAGTTCGTAGCGTCTCCTGGTGAGAAAAAAAATTTGACATCAATCAATTTAACATCCCTATGAAAAAAATTAAGCATTTGGAGTATAGAATAGGTGGAACGTAATCGCTCGCTCCCAGATATTTGTGTCTGTGTGCCCGTGTGCCCACTAAACCTGATTCATTCTAATAACATGTAGCTTACTAGCACTTAATCCTTAAGTTCAGTGTATCCATTACCAAGTAATTAAGCACGTACTGATTTATTTATGAGCACATATATTCTTCAAGTAGATGATAGCAGAAGAGCAATCAATTACTAATTCAATAGGTAATACTACCTGATCTCGACAGAAGATATCACTATTTATAGCAATCGAGTTTGACTCTATAGCAAGCCCAGAACATAGCAACAACTGAAAGTGATACATTTGTGCTGATGATCGTTTTCTTTTTCTCTTTCAATTTCTTTCTTTTTTTCTTTTTTCTTTTTTTAAAAAAAAAAAAAAAAAAAATTGACGTAGCCTACCAAGGATCATAACAGCCGAAGTAGGTGGATTAATAATGACTAGCCTAAAACCATCACTTGTTTTGTTAGAGATGTTAAATGTATAATATCGTGTTTTTCTCATTGTTTACTTTATAAGGAACGAAAAAAACACCTAATAAGCAAGGACATTTCCCACAATTTAATGTGTTTTGCATTTAGCCGCGAGGTGCACCTTCAGTGATACTTTATAGCCAAAACTATACTCAAGTTTAAACAAACAATGCAACCTTTACTCCGGTGTGTTTATAATTTAATAACAGTCAAAACATACCTAATGGAGAAATGAGCAGCATTATAACGACATACACAGTTGTTCTGCCTCTTGCAGCAAACAATGAGTTGATCGACTCCTTAATTCCCATATATCCAATCAACTTGTGGTGTTCTAAACAATCATTCGGTATTAACAGTTGGAACTATGGCTTCTTTAGCAACAATTGCAGCGATTAAATATCTATGGCTTACTCTGCTGATTTTATGTGCTTTTATTTCTCTATCTAGTGCCACCAATTATATGGAGAACAGCCATGAACAGTGAATGATTCGGTATGGATGAGATATAAAGATGCAGCAAAGAAAGCACACTACAAAAGATTTCCCAAGCTAATGTTGAGTACATTCAATCTCTCAATGCAGCTGGAAAGCATGAGTATAGATTGGGCACTAATCAGTTTACCGATCTAACAAATGAGGAGTTTAAGGCTGGCTACAATGGACTCAAGCCTTCAGAATCAAATGATGCAGGTAGAAGGAACATTTAAGTATGTATATTTCACTGCAGCTATTGCAAGTATAGATTGGAGGACTAATGGTGCTGGGACTCCTGTCAAGAATCTTGGACTATGCGGTAAGCATCCGTTTCTTCTTCATAAAATCTATACTGTAAAATATTGACACATTATATTATCTATACAATGAATGGTGTATGCAAGTGATGTTAACAGTTCTGAAAAGAAACAATGAAGTATTTGGAAAGTAATTGATTTCATAATGATGAGCACTAATCCATAACCTAATATATCCTTAGTTAAAAATTATGCACAGCTTGGAAAAGCTTGCTTATGATTCTAGAACAAGTCAATATGCTAAACCATCAGACAGATGACTTCAATTTCCATGAGTGGATGTCACTGGGCATTCTCAGCAGTACCATCAACAGAAGGAATAAACCAACTTACGACTGGCTCTCAGAACAAGAACTCGCCAACTGCGATGTAAATGGATCTTATCAAGGATGCAATGGAGGACTCATGGATGATGGAGCTTATAATAGCAAACAAAGACCTCACTATTGAAACCAACTACCAGTACCAAGCCACTGAAGCGACATGTAATAACAATAAGGAAGCTATTATGTTATGACCATCCCAGCATATGAAGAAGTGCCTGCTAATAATGAAGCATCTCATCTTAAAGTCTTACTTCCAGTTGTATTCAAGTGGGGTATCCACAAGAAACTGTGGGACCAGCTCGAAACATGGAGTGACTGCAGTTGATTATGGGAACTACTGCTGATGGAACCAAGTATTGGTTGGTGAAAAAATCATGGTGAGTGTCATGGGGTGAGAACAGGTACGTAAGAATGGAGAGAAATGTCAATTATCAAGAAGGCCTTTGTGGAATTGCAATGCAATGCAATGTCTTACTCAACAGCTTGATAACCTTTGCCTTTTAACCTCAAGTTCTTTGGTAAAGATGTTGTGACACTGAATTATTACAATCGACAGTGGCATTGTAAATTAGAGGAAGATGGTGTGCCTAGCGTCAGTCTTACCTTCTTAAATTTGCACTGTATAGATAGAATATATCTTTTCTTGCTGCACACTGCATATTTATTTAAAAAAAAAAAAAAAAAAAAAAAAAGAAGAAGAAAGAGAAATGAGAGAAATTTAAGGTACAATGCAGATCAGGCCACTCTTATGGTTGACATAGTGTACAATTGATATAACTGAGTATACATGTGTATGCACCAAGGTTTGAAATCCCGCTTTTAGAGAATTATAAATTTCGGTCCCGTTTCGAAAATTCTAGAATTTCCGGTTTGACAATTCCGGTATTTTTTTTTTAATAAATATGCATTACTAATCAAAGTTTAGAATTTCGCTTTCTGTTTCCGTTTCGAAATTGCCGGGATTCCGGCATATCGATCGGAATCTTGAACCACAAATTTGAAAAGCAAAATTTTAAGAAGCATACCTGGATAAATACTGTTTACAAGTAATCGCCAAGCAAAATTTGACAACAATGTTTTCTGTAGGAGGTAATTATATATAACTGGAATGGATTTATTCAACAGGTAAAACGGTAAACATTCTTTCATTTTCTGCGTAGAAATAATGTCTTAAAACCAAAAAAGGCCCAAATTAGCATATGTACAACTCTTAATTTCAGCTTTAGTTCCTTCCGCTTTCACCTAATCAACCCATGTTTGCAAACCCAAAATGTCAAGATAAGTCCTCAGTTTTTGTTGCTGCGCCTGCGAAATTCTCATTTGCAAACTCTAACATGTGCTTGCTTCATGATAGCGATCTGGTTTTCTTTTTCTTTTTTCCTTTCTTTTTTCTCTATTGGTGAACGCAACGGAATTTTTGATAGATTCCGGCCCTGTCCGCGCCGGAACTGGACCGGAATGACCGGAATTTCAACGCCTCGGCCGGAATCTCAAACCTTGGTATGCACATACACATAAATATCCATGATGCACACACATACATACATGCACGAGTGCATACGTGTACATACAAACATATACACAGACATTCATTTCTTTATGCTACACTGCACACAAATGTATGCATGTACAGATGTATGTATTTATGTATGTATGTAAGGACGTATACATACATCTAAGTAACTATGCATGTAGTTACATACGTACATATGTAACTAGGCAGGTATGTATTATATGCGTATATGAACAAGTATGCATGTCATATTTATGCATGTATGCGTGTGTATTCATTCTTTTGCTACATGGTCTTCTGCTGGATTCACATATTCCAGGAGATAAAGATAACAGAGAACATGATGAAACAGATAAGACTTCTAAGAGAAAAGGGAATATAACATTGAATGAAAGTGACAAATTTGTCGCGATTATAAAATAATTATTCTAGCATAACCTCAATAGCTGAATAGACTTATAAATCAAGCTATTACTTCATCAGTTGAGGGTGCGCTCGTGTAATATTCTCCTTCCATTGTTTCTTTTTGATAACAAATAAAAGCAGCCAACCAATAAGCCAAAATATTTCCATAAGTTGACCTACTTCAAAATTAGCCATTTCTTAAAACTAGATGCGCCTTTGAAGATACACCGTAACCTTAACTACATTGAAGCTTAAATGAACGCAACTCCTACACAGGTACATATAATAAAAACAATTAAAACATACCATCACGGCACATACAATTACACCAGCATCCTCAGCAGCAAACAGATGTGAAGATCCACTTATTAATTCCTTATATAAGCAAGTATCCCATGTTGTTCTAGACAATCATTCAGCATTTACAACTGCAGCAGTTATGGCTTCTTCGTCAACAATTGTATCACAAATTTATCTTTTATTTGCTTTGCTCAACTTATGTGTTTTTCCTTCTCTGTCCACTGCCACAAATTTTATGGAGATTAAACATGAGCAATGGATGATCCAATATGGACGAGTATACAAAAATGCAGCAGAAAAGACACACCGACTTAAAATCTTCCAGGCTAATGTTGAGTACATTGAATCGTTCAATGCTGCCGGAAAACACAAACACAAACTAGGCACCAATCAGTTTGCTGATCTCACCAACAAGGAATTTAAGGCTATCTACAATGGATATAAGCCTTCAAAAGCAAATGCAAACAAGTTAAAAGGAACATTTAGGTATGCAAATTTCTCTGCAGTTCCTGAAAGCATGGATTGGAGGACAAAAGGCGCTGTCACTCCGGTTAAGAACCAAGGACACTGTGGTAACCACTAAGGTTTTACTTCACACATAAAATCTGTACACTAAAATATTGACATAAACCAACCTTTTAATACAGAAAAATAGCAGAATGTTGTAAGTAAACAATTGGAACATGATTCAAGAAAATTATTTGTTCCAAGAAACTAATTGGAACACGATCTCATATTGTCGTCATGGGATGATGGAGGGAGGAAGAGAGGGGAGGGGGTACAGAGAGAGTCGTGATGGGAGGGAGAGGGAACGTGTGTCTTGTCAAGGGAGGGAGGAGGAAAAAAGGGAAGTTGTCATTATGGGCGGGAGGGAGTGTCGTCGTGTCTGTAGGTTTTTTTTTTTTTTTTTTTTGGGGGGGGGGGGGGGGGGAGGGGGTGGTGCTCTGCGTTGAAGTACAGAAAATAGCAGCTTTATCCCTCGAATACCAGTTGTATCTGGTTATACCATGAACATATTTGGTCGAAATATACCGCAGACCACAGAAATTTCTTGTATATTTTTTGCACGCTCATATACATATTGTTATCGCCTTATCAGAAATCTTAACAATTAAAATCGGATATCACTCTTTATGATTTGATTTACATTCCTATTTAAACTCAATTAAAACTCAAAAGTTACAGAAATCATTCAATCCGTGTAGATATTTTAGATATACGTCTTAGGATCTATGGTTATTTATAATGTTCTTTAAACAAATTAAAATACAACAAAGGAGAAATTTGAGTTTTAGCTTTAGATGAAGAATTACAAACCTCAGAATCAATTTCAAAGTTTGTAGGGACCTTAGAAAATGGATCTTTTGAATCTACAATTTACGACTCAAATCCAGTTTCAATTAGAGTTTCAAACTTTATAATTTACAGTTCAGACTTTGATTTGAAAACTTTGCATATGTGTGGGAATATATGTACGTATACATTGGAAAAGCTTATTTTCAACAGGAAGACAGATGGTTTGATAGTTTTAAACTCCTTGGTATGCTGAAGCCGATTGTTTTCATGAAGGATGTTGTTGGGCATTCTCTGCTGTAGCATCAACAGAAGGAATAAACCAACTCTCAACTGGCAAGCTAATCTCGCTCTCAGAACAAGAGCTTGTTGACTGTGATGTAAATGGCAGTGATCGAGGATGCAATGGAGGACTCATGGGCGATGCCTTTGAGTTTATAATTGAGAACAAAGGCCTCGCCGCTGAAACCAACTACCCGTACCAAGCTACTGATGGCACATGCATTAACACTAAGGACGCTAATCATGCCACCATCACAGGATATGAAGACGTGCCTGCTAATGAAGAAACATCCCTTCTTAAAGCTGTCACCAATCAACCAATTTCTGTGGCTATTGATGCAAGTGGTTCTGACTTTCAGTTGTATTCCAGTGGAGTGCTCACAGGAGAATGCGGGACTGAGTTGGATCATGGAGTGAGTGTGGTTGGTTATGGAACGACCACTGATGGAACAAAGTATTGGTTAGTGAAAAATTCATGGGGTCTGTCATGGGGTGAAAATGGATACATAAGAATGGAGAGGAATATAAACGCAAAAGAAGGGCTTTGTGGGATTGCAATGCAACCATCTTATCCGACGATTTGATAACACCGGCCCTTATCTATGTCTTTTCTTAACAATAATGTATTTGTTAATACTATACCATTTTCTACAAGATTGGGAGATATTTGTTATTTTAGTCTTAGAATGGTTCTCGTCGGCAATTTGTGCTCTTACCAATAATGGAAGGAAAGAAACTGGATACATCATACATGTATAGAATGATATAGTTATGCAGCATAAAAACAAATGCTATATGATGCAAAGTACATGCTTCTTGTAAGACTAATCCAGAAAATTATACCATGTGGGCAGAAACAGCTACATCATTGTCATGAGTCAAATTTCAGGCTGACATCACGTGAATGAAAGTGTGACACTGCATACAAAGTAAGAAAAATGGACATTCCATTTATACATACTAAGCAATAAACATTTAATATACAGTGGTACCACATTTTGTTCTAACTTAACAGCCTTGAACAGTGAAAATAATGATATAATCTTGCATCAAATCTTTACTGGATTATTTCGTTCTTTCTAAAGTTTCTGGAGTATGATCATTTAATATATTTCCATCCATTCACTGAACTTCATAATGTCCATTCAGTTATCTAATAATCATTAACTTTTCATTTTAACTTTCAGGATGTACAGAAGAATGAAAATTCAAGGATTGATATCTGACAAGAATAAATTTAGACGCCTCAAATCGTAAACATATATGAATGAAAAGAGAAATATACATAACATACCAGAGATATCCCTTTGGCCAACTTGATCCTCCAAGAAGCATTCCTGCGTTCTTTTTTCGATTGCATCATCTTCCTATTGATATGATATAAAAAGTTTTTCGAGGCTCCTGTAAAAAGCAATAAATAAATAAAAATCAGTATTCATGCTTTTATAAATTGTAAAAGCCTGCATCATGCAAACGAAGAGCTCCGCGTGATCTACCGGTATTGTGCAAGCTTTACCAAAGGCTTCAACGATCCTTTTTGCTCTAATAGCATATCCAGAAATAAAAGAATTTTTTGTTTAAATCAGTAACACCGTTGCCATTCCCAAAGGCCATTATTCCAGTTAATCACATATCCTCTCACATCTAGAAACAACTTGAAATAGAACTATGTCTCAGAGAGCCATTGCATCAGGCAACTTGAAAGCATACACATGCTGCCAACAGTTCACGTTCACGGATCCTAAATAAAAATGGGATCCTAAATAAACATCGTACACCCGTACAATATTAATAGCCCTACTTGTTTGTCCCCGCGTTTATTTGGGTAAAATGCTATGACAGTAGGTTTCTTCAGTCGCGGGAGCTTCGATAGTTAGAGCATCTCCAAAGAGGTTGTAACATTATGACCCATAGCATTCTGAGAAGATTTGACAAAATGCCCCAACGAGTGCGCGCCGATTAAGTATGTTAAATAACTAGGTGTACTAAAATATTGGTCCAAGTATATACGTGGTACAAAGTTATTGGTCCAAGCTATATGGTGGACTAAATAATGTGAGGTCACGTGGTGAAAAAATATTGGTACAGAGTGCATTGTTATCGGCTGGAAAGGAGTGTTGTCTTTGCATATTTTCTACGAGCCGATTAAAATCGGCGCGTGGCCCGCTTACGAATCAGAATTGATCCCTGAATTTTACTTTGAATATTCAGGAAATCAATATCTTTTGGAAGCATTTTTCTCCGTAAATTCAGTATTACGAGCATAAACCAATGGCTGTTGGAGATTCTCTTACACGCACCTTCCTACTTACTTTTTTATTTAGCATTGTAGAATGTTACTTGTGTTAGTACCATAAATAGTGATTTTAATGATAATAGCATGAGGTAATGAATATCCAACATTGTAAATCAATTGTGTCACCATCTGTGTCTAAATAGACTTTCATATGTGCGTGTATATTAGGAGCATTCCGGAGCACTCCTGTTGCACCTCGTATCGATCGGTGAACCACGGTAATCCAGATTAAACGAGATTTTGTAGATGATCAATCCACATACATATTATTATCTATCCAAAATTTAAGCACGTTCCGACATTCGTAAAATAATATATCTGATGTTTATATTTAACGGTTCGAATAAATGTCCGAACGGTGAATAATTGAACTAAGATTTTGAAAATGTTACGAATGTCAGAACGAGCTCAAATTTTGGATATATAATAATATATGTATGAACTGAATTTCTACAAAATCTCATTGGATTTGGATTACCGTAGTTCGCAGATCGGTAGGGGTGCCCCGGAGCGCTCCTCATATATATATATATATATATATATATATATATGTATAGGCAAACAAAACAAAATATAAGAGAAAATGGCAGCCGCCTATGGTGAAAAACCTAACCCTAACAGCAAAAACTCAGATCTAAGGTGGAAAGAAGTCAAAAAGAAAAAGGCAAGCTTTACAAATGTAGTTGCTGGTAAACGCCCCTTTGCGCAAGGAAGTAAAACACTCTCAGGTGAACAAAATCTCAACTTTAAGGCCGGGAATCGAAACTGGAAAGATGTGTTAGCGGGAAACACCCAAATCGCTGGTGAAGTTCAGAAATTTGACGATAAAAAGGATGAAGAAGGGGACTATGCGATGGTAGATGATCTAATCTATACTGAAGCAAACAATATGTGGACAAATTCTATTTACATCTACTTGATTGGCAAACGACTGTATTATGTTCACCTAAATGCCTACATAAGGAGAGAATGGAAGCCCAGAGGCAGCTGGAACATTTTTGCGAGCGAAAACGCTTTCTGTTTGATAAAGTTTTCAAATGAGGAAGATTGCAACAAAGTCTTGGAGACTGGTCCGTGGTTTATGGACGGAAGACTAATTTTCATCAAAAGGTGGGAACCAAATCTCAAGTTGGAGCGAGACATGCTTGAAACGCATCCAGTATGGATCCGATTACATAACCTGGATCTCACTCTGTGGACTGCCAGAGGCATCAGCAAGATTGCAAGTTTGGTGGGTAACCCACTAACTTTGGATGAATGCACCAAGTAGGTTACTAGACTCAAATATGCAAGAGTGCTTGTCGAGATCAGAGCAGACAACAACATTAAAAAGCAAGTAAGAGCAAAAAACAAGCAGGGTAACACCTATTTCCAGAGCATAGAGTACAAGAACTTACAACCCATTTGCGGTACCTGCAAATGCTTTGGCCATTTAGATAGCCAATGTGCCACCACTTTTCAGCAAGTGTGGCAGATGAAAAAGCTTGGAGAGAATATTACAAACGGTGAACAACACAACAAAACGGGAGGCATTGACACTATGTCATCACCTAACCTAACTACTAATTTAGTTAATACACAACTATTTTGTAGTGTCCTGAAATTCCGGTTCAATTTGAGCTGACCAAATAACAAAAGTCCAACCCCAATTGCACTGGAAAACAGAAAACTAATGGAAAGAAAATAGAGGGTGAGGATAGATAAGATAGAAACTTAGAATAGAAGAAGAAGAAGAAGAAGAACATACAACATCAGAGTAAACACGAATCTCACAACGGAACGAATAAATATATTTCATAACATAACTTGAAATATAAATCTGTACTTGAATATACATATCATTTCCAAAGTACAACACTTACAACATAGCGAAACAACCATAGCTATATAATTCTGAAGCCTCTTGCTCCAGCTCTTCAAGTATCTGTAAATCCCGACTACTTGACTGCCCGTACAAAATTGGGCATCCAAGAGTTTAGGGAAAACAAAACAAAATAAACTCCAAGTCAGTCATGGTACTGGTATGAGTAAAACAGTTTAAAACAGTTTGAGCCATTAAACAATATCTCATAAGACCACGCCGTATAACGGAATGGGTTTTTCCCTTATGAGAATCCAAAATAAACTTTATATCAAAAATCGTTGATATTATAATAGTGTCTATCATCCACAATATAATAATCATCTAGCAGAAACGCTTTCATCTCACGTTCTACATATATAGTATACAATCAAAACCGCAAGCACATATTGGGTAATGGATTTCCAACTATGACAAGGTATGGAACCACCTTTCGCTAGTGTACCTCTAGAGAGGAATACACTGGGTTCAACAAGAACATCTTGCAACCCGGCCACACATGACCGACCACTCATTTCGCTTGAGTGTATCGAATGTATATCACCAACGGTTGGGATCGGCAACCGTTTCCCAAATGGGACAACATCGACAACAGATTTTTAGAAGTAAATGGAACTCTAGATCAGGTGATTATTCACCCTAATAGGTGCGACCTACATAGCCATGCTGCTTGCCCGATTTTTGTCATTTTCCGGTTGTGAGGCTAGAGGCCACGCTTATCTCTGACAGATCACACATTTATTCACTTTGAATGTCACATCGTTATACCCGCCAAATCACAAATTGATTTCCCAAAAAATACCACGGGTATACATCTAAGAGAAACAAATTCCTCCGCCACCAAACGTACGTACGTTTGAAGAGATCAACTTACGCGATCTATTAAATATACTCTGTCAGACTTCCATACAGGTCGTCCTGGGACTGGACAAACCGAAGGCACTATTCAATACATCCATCTTAGGCAATATTTACCTAAGATTTATACAACAGCCCTTGCACTTTACTCCGTCTTCAATTATCTTTGGCATATATGATTCGCAACGCTTATGCCAATACGGAGTGGTTCTTCGGATAATAATCCAACTGGTCTTTCCATATTAACAACGTTAAAATGGTCAAAAACTTCGATAGTCGGTGAGTTAAATATCAAAGAAAAACAGGTGTGCAAACAACGATATTATTTCCAAATGGAAATTATATCGATCAATCATCATTAAACATTTATCTCTTTAATTCATTTATTTATTCATTTTCCATTTCCTACTTCCATATATTCAACATTTCTTATTCTCTATACTTAGAAAATATACGTTGTTAACATTGGAAAACATTTCCCTTTCTTGTTTTCTATATTAGAAAACATTTCTGATTCTTATTTGGAAAACATTTCCAAATCTCCTTCATTTGGTTTTAAATAGATGTTTAAATAAACATCGCTATGCCAACAAAAACCATTACGCTCATTAACTAAATTCTTTTAACCATCCTTCACTATCAAACCATACCATTCCTTAGTTAAGAAGGAAGTCAATCAAGTTGGGGTATAATTACCTCTCAGACCTTAACTGAACAACGTTTTAACTTCGAAATAGTCAAAGTTTATCTTTTAAATCTTTAACAAACTTCCTTACGTAACTCTAGGATTCTATTTACGAATCCACTTCTTTTACAGAAACGTTGGTTATAACGGTAACGTTATAATCCCTACTTTCGAAATATCTAACTTCAATTATAACTTTTATTCTTTAATATGAATAAATAAATAAACACCTAATTTATAAATAAATCTTGATTTTAAAAACCGAAAAGTATAAGTACTTTCCCGAATTCGATATAATCGAATTCGACGATTAACTCTCTTCGAATAACTTATATTCGATTAACTCCTTTGAATAACTAATATTCGATTAACTCCCTTCGAATAACTTATATTTGATTATCGCACTTCGAATAACTTATATTAGATTATCGCACTTCGAATAACTTATATTCGATCATCTCTCTTCGAATAACTTATATTCGATCATCTCTCTTCGAATAACTTATTCGATTAACTCCTTTCGATTTAACTAATCGATAGCTCTTCTAGAAAAAGCTACATTCGATAAATCTACTTCGAATAAACTATAACTCGATAATCTTAACTCGATTACTTAACTCGATGATCTTAACTTGATAACTTAACTTGATAACTTAACTCGATAATCTTAACTTGATAACTTAACTCGATTATCTTAACTTGATAACTTAACTCAATTATCTTAACTTGATAACTCGATTAACTTAATTTGATTAACTCTGATTGATTAACCCTAACCGGTTAACTCTAACTTATTAACTCAAACTCAAATCGATTAACTCCTCTAACTCATTTTGATTAACACATTTTGATTAACTCCTTTGGTTAACTCAACGTCCATATTCAGTTTCAAATATCGATGTTGAAATCGATTCTTACTTCTCTATATAAATCCTAACTTATATATTCCATTTATCCAATGATAAATATTTTACTTAATTTATAAAATATTGTTTATAAATTAATCTTCCCAGTTCATCTGTAAAACAGATTTCTATTTAATCTCACTTTAAATAAATCTTTTCCCTTTCCTTTATATCCTGCCAATTTTCCTTTTTATAACTCTATTTATTTCATAAATAAATATTTCCCTTTTTTTATTTTCCCAAATAAAGTCCTTTTATTTATTTTCCAAATAAATTCCTTTTACGATATCTTTATTTAATTTCTAAATAAATATTCCTTTTTTTCTTTCTATTTATTTAAAAAATAAATATTTCCTTTATCTTTCTATTTAACAAATAAATATTTCTTTTCCAATTCTATTTATTTAACAAATAAATATCTCTTTTTATAAAATCCTTTGATTTTATAAATATTTCCTTTTCAATATAACATTGAAAATTTCCTTTTATAATTATTCTATTTATTTTCTAAATAGATATTCCTTTTGTAATTCTATTTACTTCCTAAGTAAATAATCCTTTTAATACCTTTATTTACTTTCTAAGTAAATAATCCTTTTTATAAAATTCTTTGATTTTATAAATATTTTCTTTATTAAATTCCTTTTTATAAAATCCCTTGATTTTATAAATATTCTATTTCAATACACAGTTTGAAATTTCCCTTTTCTATTCCAATATTTCTTTCAACAGCACCAAATAACAGGACCAGTGCCATTATAATCAATCACAGATTATACATCACATCATATAACGCAATATATGAAAACAAACAGTTTTATAAATATTCAGGAATCCTGTTGGATCCCTCCAACCTGTTTCCCTGCATCACAGATGTTAAACAACACGAATATAAAATATTCCGATAAACAGAATCAATATTCGATTAATGATTTTCATATATCGTTATTTATATTTTCAACCAATAAATTAACAGTTAAATCCAAACAGTTAACACACATCAATCAACAGATAATTATCAGTTCTAAGAATACATTATAAAAACATAACTGTTCAGAGTTGGTGAGTTTTACTCACATTTCGCATTAACCGTTAAATAACGATTTGCGTCTGTTGATTCAGACGGACAATTTATTTTGCAATAAATTGTAACGATCTTCGATTCACTCCTCGTCGGTTCCATGTTGTAATGTCCGTTCATACGATCCTATTGGATCTGGGTTTTTTTGTCAATTTCTGATATTTGATTATGTACGCATAAGATACGATATTTTAAACTCAATACAATATTTTATATAAATCTAAACTTAGATTATTATTTAAGACAATGGGCTTTACCTAATGTTTAAAAGCCCATAAGAATCTCTCTTTGAAACCAAGAAGCCCGACCGCAACACCTTCCTCTTGGAACAGTCAAACCAACAGCCCCAATCCTGGAATTCGAACCGCACTTCTCTTTACCATTTTCTCCTTTCACTTCAGACCTCCAACCTGCCAACTCCTCCCCTCATTGCTATTCCATCCTCCTGCACTCCAACTACTACATCATTACACCAAAAACGAACACAACCTTCCCCACCTCGAGTACAATGCAGCCATCCCCAAACTCCTCCCGTTTCTCTCCCCTGAAATGACTGGAAACCACCTTCACTTTTTCAGTATTCCAGTTCGCAAGTCACACAGTAAAACATTGACTCACTCAAATCATCACAGTACAAATAACTACCTTCGCCACTTTAAAACAACAGACCAACTCGTCGGCCTCCCCTCATTTCACAGAACAAACGTAACTCCATTCTCCCATGCCCTTCTCTTACATCGCGATAACCCTCCAGAGATACTCGACCTCAGGCCAACGAGAAAGACACGAGGTTCGAAGAAAATAGTTACGAGACTTGTAGGGTATATTTTTTTTATTTTCTTTGAATTTGATTTCCATTTTCAAAGCTTGGAATTTGTTTTGTTGAAAGGAGAAATATGCGGCGGCTCATCTTCGATCGAAGTGGAAAAGTATGAAATAAGGGTTGGGTATTTTAACGATATTATATAGGACATATTTTGTGATTCTTCTTAAGCCACGATTTCATTTGAGGGCCAAGGGAAACTAGTGGTTGAGGAAAAGGATGCGTGGACCTTACTGTTATCATTTTTTTTTAAGTTATAAAATATGCGTATCCCTTTTCAAAAAATTCATTCATTTTTACGGACGGTTTTAGACTGAAATAAAAACACTGTTATATTCAGCAAAATGCCACGATCCCAAAAATATAATAATATCGGTAGTTAACTCATTCTGTGAAAACCCAAAATATTGATATAGGGTGTAAAATACTCCAAAATAAAAGTTGCATATTTAATTAATTAAAAATTACAGTATAATTCTAAAAATTAAATCATCACTACATCTAGGAGGATTTGTCCAAATTCGGAAAAAATATTTAATTATAATTAAATATATCATTATGGTCTAAAACGATTACGCCACTGCTTTTCTGCAAAACTGATTTAGACATAACTTCCAATATATAATACGGAATCTCCATTTTTCTCTTTCATTAGAAAAATATATCATTCAACAGATCCGAGCGTTTCTTGTTTCACAGAAATCTGACTTAAAACAGATTATGTATATTAAATTGAAGTTCGAATCGCCAAATTACGAACTACCACGTCGTTACGCGCTCGATTTTAATTATATTATAAACTAAACGTTCAACTGTCGTCGATTCAATATATTCGTTATTATATTTCGAATCGAAACTCAACCAAATCTCGTATACTATTCAATTCACACATTATTGTGAATTTTACTATTTCTGACTATTTCGATATTTATAATTTATTATTCATTATAAATATTAATTAAATATTCAATATTATTTAATTCTGGTTCTCGATATCGCTAAATCGATATTTAATAATTAAATAAATTAATTATTCAACAGTTAAAAATGCGGGTGATTACATATTTACAGAGGACCAAATCACTGGTATCAACGACGAACATGAGGAGGTGCAGCAGGCGCCACTGGCCCAACAGGAGCAGCAGTCGGAGGTGGAACCTCAGGTAGAAAGCCAAGGCATTCAGTCCAATCCACGGGACCTAGTTCCTGAAACGGTTGCAGATTTGGAAAAGTTAGTTGTAAACCTTAGTGAAAACGAGGAAGAAGACAACATAAGCAACAAGGAAACTTCACCAAACACAATGAAAAATATGATGAGCAATTTAGAAATGAAGGAAAGAAGGGAAAGAACTTGTCTAGACAAGTAGTATCTCCTAAGAATTTGAGGAGTAACTCCCTCAAAAATAAATGTCAATAATAAGTTGGAATGTGAGAGATCTAAATAATGATATCCGTTCTTTAGACCTCTATAATCTTAGGAGGAGTCTTAATCCTTCTATTATAGGTAATTGAGAATAAAATGAATAACGAAAATGTTAATTACTTTGAAGAGCAACTGGGAGCAGACTGGTTAGTTATTCATAATAATGATGCTGGAGTTAAGGGGGAGAATTATCTTTGCTTGGTCTAAAACTGTTTAGGATATAAATGTAAGGGACAAAGATGATCAGCAAGTGAGAGTAAATGCCAAAAATACTTGTGGATTAGTTTTGTGCATTACTACAGTGTATGATAGTAATTTAGCAAGTCAGCGTGTTTCTCTTTGGGGGAAAATCACTCAATTATCAAAACAAATTACAGAACCGTGGATAATTATGGGAAACTTCAATGCAGTTCTACGTGCTGAAGAAAAATAGGGAGGACTTACTCTTAGAGCAACATAACTGTCTGAGTTCAACAACTTCTTGCTAGCTGCAGGAATGATTGAACCGATCCATGGGGGTTGAAATTCACATGGAAAAGCTGAGATGTCAGGAAAATTGTATGTAAGTTAGATAGAGCTCTAATTAACATGCAGTGCATGAGAAAATTTGTAGACATTAAAGTTAATATCCTGCCTAACTCAACGAGTGATCACTATCCACTGCATATCATGCTTAAAGAAATGGATAAGGGGGAGAAAGGAAAGCCTTTTAGACACTCTAATGAGTGGCATTTGATTGAGGAGCATCGCTCAACATTTGTGATTGAGGACTTCATACAATCAGAGGATATCCATCTCTATCACTTAGTAAAATTTCTAAAGAAAACCAAGGGAAGGCTTAAGCGATGGAACAAAATTAGACCAAAAGAACAGGATAAGTTGTCTTATCTAGAAAAACTCAATGGGGAATTACTACAAAAAATAAATGGGGGAGATAATTCAGAAGACACTGGGAGACTGTACTATGATGCTAGCTAAAAGACCACTTGTACATCAAAGCAATTGAACTGAAACAAAAGGCTAAAGAAAAATGGTTGGCTGAAGGGGATGAATGCACCAAATTCTTTTATACCAAAATGGCAGTGAGGAAGAATACCAATTATAACTTGCAAATGTATGACCAGGATGGCAACATGTGTATGGACATGAACAAATTTGAAGAAGATGCTCTGCATTGTACAATGGTCAAACAGAAGAAAACTTACCATACATTGCCACTCGCAGGTTGGTGAACATGAGTGGTAGAAGACTGTTGCTGTCTAAAGTTAGTGAGAGAGAGAGGTGTGGGATGCCATCAACTCTATTCACATCGATTCCTTACCTGGCCCTGATGGGTTGGGCTCTAACTTCTTCATAGTCCAATGGCACAATCTGAAAGGTAAACTCACATTAGCTATTCAAGAAACATTCAAGTCAGGTATGATTTTGAAAGAAATCAATCATACATTTATATGTCTTATCCCAAAATGTGAAAAACCTACCAGTGTTGCATATTACAGGCCTATTGCCTACTGTAATGTCATTTAGAAAATCATTAGCAAGGTATTATGCAATAGATTGAAAATGATCCTCCTAGATATAATTGCTGAATGTCAAAGTGCATTCATAAAATGTAGAAACATTTCAAAAAACTCTCTACTTGCTCATGAATTGATCAGGAATTTCAATAAGAATGGTGCTGATCATATGTATTTAAAGGTGGACTTACACAAGGCACATGATAAAATTAGTAGACACTTTATCATTCATATGCTTAAATGTATGGAATTACAAGACAAAACTGTAGAGCAGTTTAAAGAGTGCATCTCAACTCCTACTTTTTTTATTCTCATCAATGGGGTGCCTAAAGGTTTCTTAAGCAGTAACAGGGTATCAGGCAAGGTGACTCATTGTAACGACCCGCATTCTACGCATCATAGGATCGTAGAATATTTATTTCTTTCACATACGAAGTCGTATGGTCATGTAACTTTGGGAGACGACTATTGTGGTCATTTCTCATGTTCATGATTTTTCCCGATTTTAAATGACCATTTTACCCCTAGTTGGCACTGTTTTGGCCATAACTTTTGACTGGAAATGAATTTTGACCTGAAACCACTTCCATTGGCTTCGGATGATGGTTTCTCTTTCCGTAGAGTGGTCACATTAGCCAAACGGGCTTACCGTTTGGGAGATATGGCTGAAACAAGTTTCAGATGGTGAAAAACAGCTTAATTGGGCTTAACCGGGTGATTAACAGCTTGGCCCAAAGGGGAATTTCGGGTTTAGGGGTACATAGGGGCTGACTAGGGTTAGAAAACATTTCTTTAGACATTTTCCAGCCGCCACTTTCATTCCTCTTAACCTAGCCATGGCCTCCACTCTCTAAATCTCTCTCAAAACACCCAAAATCACTTCCTAATCAAGGATTAAGGCTTAGAGGCATCAAATTAAGAAGAAAAAAGCACCAAAGCAAGGTTAGAGCTGCTGTTGGGCATCAGTATTCGCCCAAATCAGAGGAGTTTCAGTTCTGAGAATTTTGTTTGTGGCCAAGGTGAGTGATTTGCATAGTTTTTGCACTAATTACAGTGATTAAGGGTAATTAGTGAAGATTAGCGAATTTATACATAAATAAATTCTGGAAAAATTCTTAAAATTCTAAAATAATGTTTTAAGGCTCTGTTAGAAATTTGGGTTAATTTCGATGTGTTTTGCTAATCGTATGCTTAAACATGACTAAGAGGGATTATAGGAAAATGTGAGGTTTTGGCCACTTTTGATTCATTTTGATTCATTTAAATTGTTGTTTGTTGCTTGTGGTTGCTGTTATATGTTGCTATGACACTTTGGTATGCTTTGTGATTGATTCCAATAGTTAGATTGGTCGAAAACGCCGTCGAGAGGCGTATAAACACTTGCTGGGAAGTTGCAGGAATTAGTGCAGGAAATCGGATCGGATCGCCCCTACCCGACCCGAACCGCCCATTTCCCCTCACCACGAACCGAACCGGATCGTTATAGCGAAGCAAGCTGCACCACGAGCTGAAGGATCCGACCCGCTCCGAGATGGTGAGCCCAAGACGCCCCGAACCGACCTGCCTGAAGTGATGGCGCCACGACCGAGCTCTCACGTGCGAACCAACCTGGCGTGAAGAAGGCTCCGACCCGATCCGAGGACTGATGTTTGGTGGTTGAAGGCGACACGAACCACGACAGGATGGGGGGTGCAAACCGAACCGAGATGGTGGACCCGGACCGATCCGATGGGTGGTCACGAACCCGACCCGACCCGATTTGATGGAAGAGATGATGATCCGAACCGATTCGACGGATGAAGATGATGACCAAAACCCGAGATGCAAAGGTAGTCCAAATGAGAGGCTAGAGCTCAAGATCCAGATGGGAATCAATGAGTTCGCTTCATGGTTGGGCTTTGCTGCGGGACGTGTGCCAAGGGGTTATAGACGTCTATAGCTTCGGACCACTATGGTAGGAGGTACGAAGGCGGATTCAGGGCCATTTTGGCATTGGTAGAACCAAGGGCTACGACCAATGAAGTGGGTCATTGAAATGTTTGGTCATGACCCCAAGGGTATGGCTTGGTCACAGCAGGGTTTCTACAAGTCGGGATTCGTCGTTACCTCAGTTTGTCTAGTGTTCTAAAGTGGTAGATGTCGTACGCTTTACGCACTTAGTGAGAGATGTGAGGATGGTTGCTATGGATGATTTGTTTGCTATCGTTGTGACATGCACACCCCACCCCCGTATTCTTACACTATCTATTATGGCACCTTGGAGTATTGTACGGTACGTGGTACTAACTCTTTGGTTGCAGGTCCAGGTTCAGGTATGGTTTAGTATACCTGTTATTACTCTGTTTAGATGCTTATCGCTCATACCAGGCTTTATGTCTGACCCAGAGTTTTATGTCTCCTCTTATTACTCTGGTGCTCACACGAGCAGACTAGAGACAGGTTAGCTGGTGATGCACGGGTAGATGATCCGGGGACGAGCAGGAGGCTTCTACGTAATATATACATATAGTATTCTCCCTGTGTTGTTGAAGATCACTGCTTGGGCATTGATGGTGTATCTTCTATTTTGGCTTTCTGTTGTTCAGAGACAGTAGATTTTGAAAAGTTGTAATAAGCTGTACTTGGATTTCCGCTGCTTTGAGATTGATGTTGGTTTTAGTTATCAGCTTATGCACTGTCTCGCCTGTTTTATGTCAAGTACATTATTATTATTATATCTTATTCCATGCGCTGTGAGACATTCTACAGGTTCTTTGATTAGTTCATTCTCTTCTTTCCTTTCTTCCGACGACCGTTCTGTGCTAGCCGGGCATGTGTACAGCGCACTTTCGGAGGGAATGCAGGCTGGTGCGGGACGGGCCGTCACACTTGGTATCGGAGCGAGGTTGCGTAGTTAACCTAGGGAAGTTATCAGGGAGAGATAGTATACATATACGAGAGAGCGTAATTGTGATTATTTTGGTTTTCAAAAGCTATATATATACTATTAGTAGTATAAGGATGAAGTCGTACTGCACTAACACCACTATGGAGTCGTTAATCATTTCCTTTTTCAGATTGACGATGAGCCGATATGTTAGAGGTACCGGTAGAGGGGCCAATAATGGGAATGCTGCTGACATGAGGACGATGTTTACTGACCTCATGAGAGAGATGCTTAGAGATGTACAGAGGGCAGCTCCCAATGGTGGAAATGGTGGTGGTCCAATGGTGCAGGCGCCAAGAGTCGACTTCGCCAAGCTGAATAAGGATTATACTAGCCTTGGTGGGAAGCCGTTCCACGGAACGGAGTCGGCTACGGATGTTCAGGATTGGGTGGATAGTTGCGAACGTATCTTCGAGGATTTGGGTATCGAGGATGCGATGAAGAGAAAGCTAGCGTCCCGTCAGCTGCAGGGGCGGGCAATGAATTGGTGGAATGCTATAAAGGCAGCTACTCCCGAAGATCAGATTTCTTGGGAGCAGTTTAAGGCTCGCTTTAGTGAGAAGTTCATCCCAGCTGCTCAGAAGTCAATGCTGTTTAAGAAATTCTTGGAGCTCAAGCAGAATGGCAGAGCTGTCTCGGAGTATATTGCTGAATTTGACACTTTGTCAAAATATGGGTTATCTCTTATAGATACTGCTGAGAAAAAGAATGAGAAATTCATAACTGGATTGGATCAGTACTTGGGGGAAA
Organism: Allium sativum; assembly: GCA_030737875.1. Classification (NCBI taxonomy): domain Eukaryota; kingdom Viridiplantae; phylum Streptophyta; class Magnoliopsida; order Asparagales; family Amaryllidaceae; genus Allium; species Allium sativum. The sequence goes on along the minus strand of CM060913.1, from coordinate 840,560,188 downwards.
AACTTATTAACCACATCGATGAGGCGTTTGAATCGATTGTGGGGAAAGCGTTAAGGTCAGAACGTCTCTACCCTAAGCCAAAGACTGAGGTTGCATCCGCAGATGAGCCAAAGCCACAAGCTAGTGGTGGAGGCAAAGGTGGTTCCCAGAATAAGAGAAAGCAGAATCAGGCTAAGGATGGCCAGAAGAAAAAGAATAAGCAAGATGTGGAGTGCTTCAGCTGTGGTAAGAAGGGCCATTATGCTAGTAATTGTCGGGCCAAGCCAGCGGATAGGAAGTGCTTCAACTGTGGCCAAATGGGACATCACAAGGACAAGTGCCCACAGCCCCCTAAAGAAAAGCAAATGGTGAAAGCATATGCCCTTAATGTTATTCATTCTTCGTCGAATGCCCCAACTGCGGCGGAGAAGGGAAAGAATGTCGTCATTCAAGGCATGCTTTCTGTTTATGATGTTCCTGTTAGAGTTTTGTTTGATACCGGAGCTTCCAGTTCTTTCATATCTAGTGACCTGGTAGATAGGTTGGGATTGGAGCCCGAGATTGTCGATAAACCTTTAGTAGTGACGAACCCGATTGGTGGTTCGACTAGTCTTAGCATGATTTGTCGTAATGTGGTTCTATCGAGTCATGGATGCATGTTTGTTTGTGATTGCTTTGTTTTGGGCTTTACTGGGTTTGGCATTATTTTGGGAGTAGATTGGCTCCAAAGGTACGGGGTGGTGGTAGACTGTGAGGGCTTTTTGGTGACAGCTAGAGCGGATGATGGGCGGAGGATAGTGTTTGGTGGTCTACCCAGTAAGGGGGTATTGGCTAGTTTTCTAAACTCCCTCGACATTCCGCATAGTGAGTTGTCAGGTTTTCCCGTGGTTGGCCAGTATCCGGATATTTTCGAAGAAGTGACCAGACTTCCACCACACCGGGAGATTGAGTTTCGTATTGATTTGGTAAAAGATGCCAGACCTATAGTGATGCCACTTCGTCGTATGGCACCAAGGGAGCAGCGAGAGCTCGAGGTGCAAGTCAGCGATCTTTTGAAGAAGGGATTTATCAGAAGGAGTGTTTCTGAATGGGGAGCACCAGTTGTGTTTGCTACCAAGGCGGATGGTTCCCTTCGTTTGTGTGTAGACTACCGCGAGTTGAATAAAGTGACGAGGAAGAACAAGTATCCTCTACCGCGGATAGATGATTTGTTCGATCAGTTGAGTGGCGCGAGAATATTTTCTCAGTTGGATCTCGCGACAGGTTTTCACCAGCTTAGAGTGGAAGCTGAGAGTATAGCTAAAACGGCATTTCGAACGCCATCTGGATTTTATGAATGGTTGGTTATGCCATTTGGGCTGACTAATGCCCCGGCATATTTTGTGGATCTTATGAATAGGGTATTCAGAGATCAGTTGAATAAGTCTGTCCTTGTGTTCGTTGATGATATTTTGGTCTATTCGAGGACAGAGGAAGAACACAAGGAACATTTAAAAGTAGCGATGGAGGTGTTGAGAAAACACCAATTGAAAGCAAAGTTTTCTAAGTGTCACTTCTGGAAGAGGGAAGTGAGGTTCTTGGGCCATGTTGTATCAGAGAATGGTATTGCCGTGGACCCGGCAAAGGTGGCTACGGTACAGGATTGGCCTACGCCCAAGAATGCAACAGATGTAAGGAGTTTCTTGGGGTTAGCGGGATATTATCGTAAGTTTATCCAAGGTTTCTCCAAGATAGCAGCACCATTGACCCAGTTGACCAAGAAGAATCAAGCTTTTGTCTGGGATGAAAGGTGCGAGAACACATTTAAAAGTCTAAAGGAAAAGTTGACAAGCGCACCAGTGTTAGTCATTCCTAAGGGGGATGAAGAGATGACGGTATACACGGATGCCTGTGGTACCGGACTGGGTGCTGTATTGATGCAAGGCGGTAGGGTTGTAGCTTATGCAAGTCGGCAGTTGAAATCGCACGAGAGAAGATACCCTACCCATGATTTAGAATTGGCAGCGATCGTGTTCGCGTTAAAGATGTGGAGACACTACCTCTTGGGAGAAAGATTTGAGTTGTTTACTGATCATAAGTCGTTAAAGTATCTCTTCTCTCAGAAAGATCTGAATCTCCGTCAGCAGAGATGGTTAGAGTTCTTAGCTTCCTATGATTTTGACATCGCATACACACCGGGGAAGGGCAATGCGGTGGCTGATGCATTGAGTAGAAGGCATGCCAGCTTAGGGGCTATGTTCCTTGAATGGAAGCAACTGGAGTTTATCGCGGGGTTTGATTTCAGACCAAAGTGCGAATTGGATCCAGAAATGTTAGCAAGTTTGACGATCAGACCCACTTTGATTGAACGGATCGGCTCTAGCCAGAGGGACGATCCTAACCTATTGGAAATCATCTCCAAGTTAGAGATGGGAGTCGATGAGGAGATGAACAAGTATGGGCTTGATCGAGATAGATGGCTTATAAAGAATGGAAAGCTTGTTGTACCCAATGTCAATGGATTGAGGGATGAGGTGCTTAGAGAATGTCATCACTCAAAACTAACTATACACCCCGGTGGTAACAAGATGTATCGAGATATGAAGCAGACCTACTACTGGGAAGGGATGAAAAGAGACGTTGGGAAGTTTATATCCAAGTGCATGAATTGCCAGCTAGTTAAAGCCGAGCAAAAGAAGCCTAGTGGGTTGTTGCAACCATTAGAAATTCCCGAATGGAAATGGGAGCAAGTCTCGATGGATTTCATCGATGGTTTACCAAGGACTAGATCGGGATATGACAGCATTTGGGTAATTGTAGATCGACTGACTAAAAGTGCGAGGTTTATACCAGTCAAATCGACTAGAACGGCAGCTAAGTTAGCAGAATTGTATATGAAGTGGGTAGTGAGATTTCATGGAGTACCCAAAAGCATTGTGAGTGACCGAGACCCGTTGTTCACTAGTGGGTTTTGGAGGAGCTTGCAAGAGGCGCTAGGGTCAGAGTTACATCTCAGTACCGCATATCATCCTCAGACCGACGGTCAGACGGAAAGGGTGAATCGTATTTTGGAAGATCTCTTGAGAGCATGTATATTGGACTTTGGTGGATCATGGGATGACCATTTGCATCTAGTAGAGTTTGCATATAATAATAGTTACCAATCCAGTATCGGTATGGCTCCGTTTGAAGCTTTGTACGGAAGACCGTGTAACTCACCATCATGTTGGATAGAGACTGGCGAGAAGTTTATGCTTGGACCAGATGTGGTGAGGGAAACTTCAGATAAAATCAAGATCATTCAGCAACGAATGAAGGCAGCCCAAGATAGGCAGAAGAGTTATGCTGATAAGAGAAGAAGAGACCTAGAATTCTCCGTGGGCGACTTGGTGTTTGTTAAGATTTCACCGTTGAAGAGCGTAATACGATTTGGCAGGAGAGGTAAATTAGCCCCAAGATTTGTTGGTCCATTCCCTGTTCTTGAACTAGTCGGGAATTTGGCATATAGAATCGACTTACCAGAGAAGATGGCGGGAGTTCACAACGTATTTCATGTTTCCCAACTAAGGAAGTTCGTTCACGACTCAGATATGACTATCTCACCTGATCAGTTGGAGGACTTCGAAGTAGAACCCGAGGCGGTTGGAAACCGCAAGCCGGCCCGTATTGTCGCACACGACATGAAGCAACTTCAAAGGAAGTCGGTGAAGCTAGTCAAGGTACAGTGGAGCGAAGACGAGAATGATTGTACTTGGGAAACAGAGGAGGACATAAGGAAGAAGTATCCAGAACTCTTTGTCTGGTAAGATTTTATTAGTGATTTAGTTTTCCGCATGCTAGGATAGACTTGTTTGCTTGCTTTGCATGTTTGATTGTTGTATGTGGGTGTTAGGCATGCGGGATCCTGTGTATGTTTTGGGTTAAGGAATTTCGGGGACGAAATTTCTTAAGGGGGGGAGAGTGTAACGACCCGCATTCTACGCATCATAGGATCGTAGAATATTTATTTCTTTCACATACGAAGTCGTATGGTCATGTAACTTTGGGAGACGACTATTGTGGTCATTTCCCATGTTCATGATTTTTCCCGATTTTAAATGACCATTTTACCCCTAGTTGGCACTGTTTTGGCCATAACTTTTGACTGGAAATGAATTTTGACCTGAAACCACTTCCATTGGCTTCGGATGATGGTTTCTCTTTCCGTAGAGTGGTCACATTAGCCAAACGGGCTTACCGTTTGGGAGATATGGCTGAAACAAGTTTCAGATGGTGAAAAACAGCTTAATTGGGCTTAACCGGGTGATTAGCAGCTTGGCCCAAAGGGGAATTTCGGGTTTAGGGGTACATAGGGGCTGATTAGGGTTAGAAAACATTTCTTTAGACATTTTCCAGCCGCCACTTTCATTCCTCTTAACCTAGCCATGGCCTCCACTCTCTAAATCTCTCTCAAAACACCCAAAATCACTTCCTAATCAAGGATTAAGGCTTAGAGGCATCAAATTAAGAAGAAAAAAGCACCAAAGCAAGGTTAGAGCTGCTGTTGGGCATCAGTATTCGCCCAAATCAGAGGAGTTTCAGTTCTGAGAATTTTGTTTGTGGCCAAGGTGAGTGATTTGCATAGTTTTTGCACTAATTACAGTGATTAAGGGTAATTAGTGAAGATTAGCGAATTTATACGTAAATAAATTCTGGAAAAATTCTTAAAATTCTAAAATAATGTTTTAAGGCTCTGTTAGAAATTTGGGTTAATTTCGATGTGTTTTGCTAATCGTATGCTTAAACATGACTAAGAGGGATTATAGGAAAATGTGAGGTTTTGGCCACTTTTGATTCATTTAAATTGTTGTTTGTTGCTTGTGGTTGCTGTTATATGTTGCTATGACACTTTGGTATGCTTTGTGATTGATTCCAATATTTAGATTGGTCGAAAACGCCGTCGAGAGGCGTATAAATACTTGCTGGGAAGTTGCAGGAATTAGTGCAGGAAATCGGATCGGATCGCCCCTACCCGACCCGAACCGCCCATTTCCCCTCACCACGAACCGAACCGGATCGTTATAGCGAAGCAAGCTGCGCCACGAGCTGAATGATCCGACCCGCTCCGAGATGGTGAGCCCAAGACGCCCCGAACCGACCTGCCTGAAGTGATGGCGCCACGACCGAGCTCTCACGTGCGAACCAACCTGGCGTGAAGAAGGCTCCGACCCGATCTGAGGACTGATGTTTGGTGGTTGAAGGCGACACGAACCACGACAGGATGGGGGGTGCGAACCGAACCGAGATGGTGGACCCGGACCGATCCGATGGGTGGTCACGAACCCGACCCGACCCGATTTGATGGAAGAGATGATGATCCGAACCGATTCGACGGATGAAGATGATGACCAAAACCCGAGATGCAAAGGTAGTCCAAATGAGAGGCTAGAGCTCAAGATCCAGATGGGAATCAATGAGTTCGCTTCATGGTTGGGCTTTGCTGCGGGACGTGTGCCAAGGGGTTATAGACGTCTATAGCTTCGGACCACTATGGTAGGAGGTACGAAGGCGGATTCAGGGCCATTTTGGCATTGGTAGAACCAAGGGCTACGACCAATGAAGTGGGTCATTGAAATGTTTGGTCATGAACCCAAGGGTATGGCTTGGTCACAGCAGGGTTTCTACAAGTCGGGATTCGTCGTTACCTCAGTTTGTCTAGTGTTCTAAAGTGGTAGATGTCGTACGCTTTACGCACTTAGTGAGAGATGTGAGGATGGTTGCTATGGATGATTTGTTTGCTATCGTTGTGACATGCACACCCCACCCCCGTATTCTTACACTATCTATTATGGCACCTTGGAGTATTGTACGGTACGTGGTACTAACTCTTTGGTTGCAGGTCCAGGTTCAGGTATGGTTTAGTATACCTGTTATTACTCTGTTTAGATGCTTATCGCTCATACCAGGCTTTATGTCTGACCCAGAGTTTTATGTCTCCTCTTATTACTCTGGGTGCTCACACGAGCAGACTAGAGACAGGTTAGCTGGTGATGCACGGGTAGATGATCCGGGGACGAGCAGGAGGCTTCTACGTAATATATACATATAGTATTCTCCCTGTGTTGTTGAAGATCACTGCTTGGGCATTGGTGGTGTATCTTCTATTTTGGCTTTCTGTTGTTCAGAGACAGTAGATTTTGAAAAGTTGTAATAAGCTGTACTTGGATTTCCACTGCTTTGAGATTGATGTTGGTTTTAGTTATCAGCTTATGCACTGTCTCGCCTGTTTTATGTCAAGTACATTATTATTATTATATCTTATTCCATGCGCTGTGAGACATTCTACAGGTTCTTTGATTAGTTCATTCTCTTCTTTCCTTTCTTCCGACGACCGTTCTGTGCTAGCCGGGCATGTGTACAGCTCACTTTCGGAGGGAATGCAGGCTGGTGCGGGACGGGCCGTCACACCCATTGTCACCTTACCTCTTTGTAGTGGCAATGGAGTATTTTACATTACAGATGGAGATAGCATGTCACAAGAATTCAGTGCAGATTATTCACAATATCCAGCCCAACATATCTCATTTACTTTAGGTAGACGATTTACTAATTTGTATTAAAGCAAATGTGGTTGCAACTGGACACATCAAAGACATCTTTGCCAATATGGAGGTACTGTGTGGCTTAAAAGTCAATGATTTAAAAACTAAATACTATTTTAACAAAACTTGTAGGAATATGTAACAACCCGGAAAATCAAAACCAATTTAAAATTTTTATTCTGGTAATTTTAATGAATTTTGGATATTTAAAATGATTTATTTTGAATAATAATGACTAGAAATTTATTTTGAATAGAATTAGAACGTATATATTTATATAAATCGAAATTAGAATATAAATACTTATTTTAATTATAAAAGGAATTGAAAATGGCGCGGTAGTTTGAAAATTCGATTTCAACTTTCAAATGAATGTACAGGATTCAAAATAAACCGGATTTTAGTGAAACCAAAAATATTTGAATCTTTTTGAAAATATCTTTCCAACGAATCTGAAAAACCAAAATTTCATAGCGGGGATAAAAAGTTGTGCCCAGTTGAAAATTCAGAATAGTCGCTATGGAAATATAGCCCTTAAAAATAGTCATTTTTCGAATGACCTCCATTTTCGATGAAACCACTTTTGTTGGATCTAGAATGTCAAGTTATTACTAGATTCCAATTTTCATAATTTTTGGAATCAATATGAGAGCGTGGCAAAAGAAAATGTGTTTTGTCAGTTTCAGTCAATTTGGATCGACCAGAAAATGGTCATTTTTCAACGGTCTCCAAATTTGACGAAATTATTTTTTTTAGGACCGTATCATCAAAACATAGCCAGATTTATTTTTCTGGAATTTTTGGAGTCAGTATGTGGCCCCGGTAAATTAAAAAGTAAGTTAAAATCAATTTTGAACGTTATATTAATTTATATTTAATTTTGATGAAAAATGATCGTAACGGTCGAATTGGGTTATGAAACATATCCCATTGTGTTCGGAATGGGGTATTTAGCTAGGAGCGACAGTCGTTGGGTTCAAATTGGAGATGAAATGAAAATTTAACTTTTCGGAATTTAAAATTATAATAATATAAATTATTATATAACGTGGTCAAACCCACCCCCTATTCTCTTTCTTCCTGTCGGTTTTTCAAAGAGAAAAAAAAACAATAGAGCTTCCATCGCGCGCCACCGCGCTGCTCCATCGCTGCGCGCCTCCAACGGCGGCGCCGCCGACGTTCGCCCCCCTCCTCCTACTACGCCCTCTCTCTCCTCCCCATTCGAATCCCTAATCCCCCAAAAACGAAAACCACCCACCGTGCCTCCGGAAGGCCGCCGCCATGGGTCCGACCCCGACTACCTGCGCGCCCCTCAGCCACCATTTCCTCCCCCTTGCGCCACTGTAAGCTTTTTATTTATTTATTATTTTAATTTATTTATAAAATCATTTTTTTAATATATGAATTAACAATTATAAAATCAGTTTTTTATAGGTAAATAAAACTATGATTTTTATCGTCAAAAAGGTTAGATTTTTGTTCATAGAAAAGATATGATTTTTAGTTAGAGAAAGAAGGGATTTTTATGTAGACAACACTAAATAAAAATGAGATTTTTATATATGATAACATAGAGTAAAAATATAATTTTTGTTCGTTGAAAGATATGATTTTTAGTGCTATAAAAATTTGATTTTTATAAAGATAGCGAAGTGATAAAAATGTGATTTTTATTCATATAGCATTAAAATAAAAATGTGATTTTTTATTATGAACATCGCGAAAAGATGGAGTTGGAATGTCGGGTAAATCCAAACCATCGTCCAGTATAGAACTAACGGAGTGGAAACCAAAGGTGAGAACTTCTCACTTTAATTTTATTTTTTAGTTAAAATATATACTAGGATGCAGATGGTTCTTAGCAGCACCCGACACCGTCGTCCACAGACCATGGACGACTTGTTTGATTATATTGCATGGTGGTCGATGATTGTGATGTGAAATGAAGAATATAAAATATTCATGTGTTGAATAAAGTGTTAGAACAATAAAAATATCATTTTTATTGTATAAATGGATTGTATAAAATATTCATGAGTTGAAATAAATATTCATTTACAAATTGGAAGATTAGTTTATGTACACACATTTGACTGATATGGATTGGGACGATAAATTTTACACATCGCCCAACTGCACAAATAATATTCAGCATTTGTTGGTTGAAACCCCACACGGGTGTTGGGATAATATTTGACGTACACTAATTCCAATTGTTTAGTTGTATGTCAATCGATGGGTTGACAGACGATTATAAGCGTTAAATATTTATATTTAATGCTTATGCAGTGTAGAATGCACTTTGGATGATGGTTGATTGTTTGTCATTGTTGTTCTATATATGTGTTGCATGAAATCCATATAAATAACATTATATGGTAATTGACTGTGTCTGATTCCAGTTCAGAAGGAATGAATATTTTAAAATGACGAATATTTTAAAATAATGAATATTTTAAAATAATATTCAGTAAAATATCAAAATCTGATTTTGATGTCCGATTTGGGATGGACATGAAAATATTTAAATATATAAAGCCGTGTTGATTAGATTAACGCCATTTTGATGTGAACGTCATTTATATCGATTTTATTCATTTTTATAATGAATATTGAAAAAGAAATAATTTCAAAATCTAATGTTTTGAAAATATTATCATTTATAAATTAATGATATGGAATATTCAATTTTGATTTGACATTGGATATGAAGTTGAAATCGTTTTGAAAACGATTTATAAAATACGTTTTAAATGGAAATCGACGAAATATATATATATATATATATTATATTTAATGGCCTGAATAGAACGCACCGCGTCGCGGCAGTTCGCGAATTTCAACCATTGACTTCGAATTGACATCACAGGAGATCCGACCGTCGGATTCTCCTAAAACCGGAACCGTTGGGTTCATATCGAAAAGAACTTTCCAACGAATATAAGGAATTTTAAATCTAACGGTTGGATTTGGAATTGTGTCCAAATAGAATTTGGAAAAGGTCGTTGTAAGTGCAGTTCGATGATCGTTTGTGGAAATCGACTGTATGGGCCTTGATAAAATTATTTAAAATATCAATAATCTGTGTAAAATCATAATAAATCATTTGGAAAGAATTGGGGTGAAAAATTCCATATTAGAAAAGATAAAAATATATTTTTATCGAAAATGAACTAGTTATGAACTAGAATTATAATCCAATATTTTTAAATAAATAAACAGAATTTGAAATGGTTTCAAAAATAACCAGAATTTCCAATATATGAATTGGAATGGATTTGAATCAAAATTATCCTCGGAATATTTCGATATAGGATTCCGTGATTATACGGATATTGTGGAGGAATTTGAAAGATATATATATCGTTACTCCCAACACGATATTTGTTGATTTCGGAATTTGATATTGAATATAAGCCGATATAATTTCTATTCAGAGCCTTGTATTTAATATTGAAATGGATTTTGGGTTTGTCGTGAACTGTGTTTTAAATGACACTGTTCTTAAACCCAGTTGAGAAAAGATCAAATCTTTTAAATAATATTTAGAAGTGTTTACCAATTAATTAATATTTAATTGGAATTGAATTGAATTGGATTTTGGGTTTGTCGTGAATGGTGTCTTTATTAACACCGTTCTTAATCCCAATGCGAAAAGAATAAATCTTTTAATTAAGATTTAAAGAAGAATTACCAATTAATTAACATTTAATTGGAACTGAAAATGGAATGTGAATTGGGTTTATTATGAACTGTGTTTTTAACGACATTCGTTCTTTAACCCGATTTACAGTGAAATGGGATTTGGATTTTATAAATCTTTTTATTCAGATTTAAGAAGAATTTTCCAAAGTAAAATTTTCCAATTTAATATACTAAATTGGAATTGAATGGAATTCGATTTGGTAATAATCGAAATGAGCTTCTGTGGAGGAAGACTGTTAATACATATGGAATTTAGAAGGCTTTATTGTTATTCCATTTAAATTATTAGTCGGAAACGGAAATTGATATCGAATATATATTGATATGTTTTCCGTGAAGATTCCATAATTAATGGAATGTGATTTGGGTTTATTGTGAACTATGTTTAAATGACATTAGTTCTTTAACCCAGTTAAAGACAGGATTACATGTCTAACATTGTTTTTCAAACTGTATGGTTGATCTTTGCTAAATATATATCTGTTTGGTGACGGAGAATTTATTCTCTTGCTTAACACCCTTCTCTAAGACGTACGAGCTTAGAGGTTTATATCGGTAGAAATCAATAGTATGGTGTAGATTGTCGATGCGACATGTTAGTGTTTCCAAAGTTAAATAATCATTAATATTGATTTTTGGGAAGGTTTAAACTAAGTGGAGTTTTAATGGATCTTTAATTAGATTGAAATGTGAATTGATAATTTAAATTATCAAATTTGGGAAATGATCGAGAATGGAGTGTCACCAGTTTTGCTCCTAGCGATAGTTAAATCTTTATTAGATTTGAACGTGAAATGGTAATTAAATTTACCAATAACATCGTGGTGTTAGATACGGAGTATGACCAGTTTTGCTCCATGGGATGAATAGGTTGGGATTGGAAAATTTAACAAATGATTACTTCAGTAATTTGTGCTAATCCCGACTAGTTTGGAAAACCTTAATATGGTTTGAATGGATATTCAAAGGAAGATTAAAGAATAAATTTAAAGAATTTATCTTTGATAAAATTAATGAGAACCTGTAGTGACCCGAAAATCCGGTCCAATTTGAGTTGACTAAATAACACAAGTCCAACCCCAAATTGCACTAGAAATTCAAGAAACTAATAGAAAGAAGATAGAAGGTGAGGATAGATAAGATAGAAACTTAGAATAGAAGAAGAAGAAGACAACAACAACAACATCAGAGTAACACGAATCTCACAGCGAAACGAATAAAATATAACATAACCTTTGAAATACAAAGTTATAACTGTTTATACATACCATTTTCAGAGTACAACATATAACATCACAGCGGAATAAATAATAGCTATCGACTGCTGAAGCCTCCTGCTCCAAGTTCTCCAAGTGCATCTGTAAATCCCGACTACGTGACTGCCCGTACAAATTTAGGCACCCAAGAGTTTAGGGAAGACAAAACAAATAAACTCCGGGTCAGTCATGGGACTGGTGTGAGTAAACTCAAATCATTTAAACAGGTATATGATATCTCATAAGACCACGCCGTGAATACGGAACGGGTTTTTCCCTTATGAGAATCCAAACATTTTTGAAAAGCAATATCATTCTGATATAATGTCTAAATACAAATAGATATCAGTCTAGTAGAAACGCTTGCATCTCACGTTCTACATATATAGTATACAATCAAAACCGCAGGTGCGTATTGGATGATTGGGTTTCCAACTATGACAAGGTATGGAAGCACCTTCCGATCAGTGTACTCTAGGAACGATACACTGGAGTTCAACAAGAACATCTTGCAACTCAGCCACACATGACCGACCACTCATTTCGCTTGAGTGTATCGAATGTACATCACCAACGGTCGGGATCAGCAACCGTTTCCCGTATATATATGGGACAGCATTGATAGATTAAAGAAGCAAATGAATATTCTCTAGATAGGTGATTATACATCCTACTTCGGTGCGACCGACTTAGCCATGCTGCCTGCACGATTTTTGTCATTTACCGGATGTAAGGCTAGAAACTATGCTTACTTTCCATTCATTTATAACACGATCACTTTGAATGCCACATTATCAGATCCGTTAATCATTTAGTTGGATCTGCACAAATAGATTCTGGATATTATGCGAAGGGAATAAATCCGTTGGCCACCATATATATTTGTACAGTCCGACCCATTCGATCATTGGAACTATTCTGTCAGACATTCGTCCATATACGTTCGTTCTGGGACTGAACGAAACCGAAGGCACTATTCTGTAAACATGACAGCCCTTGCACTTTACTCCGTCTTCAATTTCTTCATCGTATTTGATCACAACGCTTATGTCGATACGGAGTGGTTCTTCGGATAATAATCCAACCGGTCTCTCCATATTAACAACGTAAAATGGTCAAAACTTCGATAGTCTGTGATTTAACTATCAAATGAAAATATGTCGGTGTACAAACAACGATCTTAATTCCAAATGGAATTATCGATCCAATCATCAATCATATATATATATATATATTCATATTTCTTTATTTTCTAAAACTAGAAAATATACATTTTCAACATTGGAAAACATTTCCAATCCTCATTTACGCATCACTACCATTCCACAACTATTAGTCCCTAACTGTAAACTAGTAAGAGAACAATTCTCTAAGTATAAACCCCGAAGGCCGAAACCAACATCAGATCGATACTCAGAAAACTATTCAACCTACTAATCTCTAGCCAGTTTCTAATTTTTGTTTAACTTCACTTCTTAATTTCTATATTCGATTAACCCCTTTTGATAAACTACGCTTGATTAACTCCTTTTGATAAACTACGTTTTCCGTTACAACTATTTCCTATTTACAACTTCTATTTACCGTTACAAATATTTCCTATTTACAACTTCTATTTGCCGTTACAAATATTTCCTATTTATAACTTCTATTTACCGTTACAAATATTTCCTATTTACAACTTCTATTTGCCGTTACAAATATTTCCTATTTATAACTTCTATTTACCGTTACAAATATTTCCTATTTATAACTTCTATTTACCGTTACAAATATTTCCTATTTATAACTTCTATTTACTTGCTAAATAAATATTCCTTTTCTATTTCTATTTATTTTCTAAATAAATATCCTTTTATAAAATCCTTTGATTTTATAAATACTCTATTTTCAAATTGTTTCCTTTTTATAAAATCGGTTGATTTTATAAAACTCCTTTATTTCGATATACACTGAAATATTCCTTTTTCCTATTCTAATTGTTTTATCAACATTTTTTCCCCTTTTATAAAACTCTATTCGTTTTATAAATACTTTCCTTTTGTAAAACCGTGTTCGTTTTATAAATAATTTCCTTATATAAAATCCTGTGATTTTATAAAATTTCTTTATTTCAATATACATTGAAATATTCCATTTCACAACTCAGGGTTTTCTTATGATATCTAAAATATCGAATACCAATGATTAATATCATTCTAACACACATAATCCAGAACAGATTATATAACACATCATATAACTCAATATATGAAAACAGTAAAATAATTGTTGAGGAATCCCAGTCGGATTCCTCCAACCTGTCTCCCTGCATCCACAGATGTTACGCATTATAATATATATCATATTTCATTTTGAAATGAAATATCCTGCTATACAGAACCATATTTGATTAACAGTACATAGATTAACTATAACTACGTTTTCAATCAAATCTATTTAACAGTCCAGTTTAACAATCAATATACAGCAGTCAACAAAATAAAGTACAATTTATATAAAAATATAAATTGAGGAGAGTTAGTGAGTTTTACTCACATTGGACGATCATCATTAATAACGATAACCATCGCTTGATTCAGACGGACAATTTATTTCTCCATAAATTGTAACGATATTCGGTTCACTTCAAATCAGTTCCAGTGCGTAGCCCACGACTATACGATCCCACGGATCAAACCATTCATAAATTCTGTTTCCTCACGGTAACTCTTCTCCCTCTATTCTAAAACACCAGCGTCCATTCCGACTAAAACAATCGGCCACTTCCCTAATTTCCTGCTACTCACCAACGCTCGAAACTTCTGCCATCGCAATGCAATTTTCACTCCTCACGCCATGCAGATAAAGACATCAACACTTCCCATGACTCAATTCCCATCCCATGCATTTAACATACATAGCTCCCTCTCAACATTTCCGCAAGTATCTCCAGTATTTCCGCATGCCAGTCACCCACGTTTTTTTTACTATTCCATCCCTCTCCTTCAGTACAACGTGACAACGTCCCACCCCCATCGAAACACATGAAGCCCAAATGTTCAAACAAAAACCATATTGTCTTATCCCTCCAATTATATCCTTCGCTCCTTGCTGTTGTTAATCCACGTCTGACCCCCTCCTCACTGCCGAGCTCGCCTCCGTCCCCTGTTTCATCCCAGACCAGTCTCGTCGTCTTCCCGACACTCGCCAGTACATCGGATCCAATCAAAGAAACCAGCACACAAAAATACCCTTCATTCAATCCATGACCGCGCCTCAGACCGTCAGATATCCATCGATCAGTCGCCACCCCACCGCTCGCCTTCACGTCGAGAACCAGTGCCCCCAGCATCATCCTGTACGATGCTCCCATCGATCTCCAGATCGATGACGAAACCCGCCCCTTCATCGTCAGATTCAGGCCACACCGAAGCCCCAAATTAGATCATGGTCATCGGATCTCCAGCTCTTGCCGAGCTTTAAATCTTTTCAGTTGGGTGTTAGGATTTAAATCAGTAGATCGAACGTTAATTTGAGGAAGAGATTTCGAATTTTAAACCGTTCGTTAATAGAGGATAATGGAGGCGCGATTTCTTTGTTTCAGCAAAAGTAATTAGGTTTAGCCAAAGAAGGTTATTTATATATGTTGGGTAAGTGATGCGTGTTTCTGTATTGGCCACGAAAAGTTTGAAGGCCAAAAACTAGACCACGCATATCCCTTTTATAAAGGAGAGTTGGATGTTTTAAGCCGTTCAATCCGATAACGGGGCGAGCTGTATTCGTCTGGACCATGGAAATAGTGTTGAGGAAGTAATTAGGCCACGCAGTTCTTTTATAGACGTGAATTTGGACCCTTATATTTTTATTTTATTATATTTAACTTAATGGTGAAGTCTCCTTAAAAACAGCCACATATGAGTTGTTACGGACAAAGCTAAAAATACCGTTGAAATCAGCAATGTGTCCCGATCCCAAATATATATTAATACCGGTAGATTAACTCATATTGTGTAACCCCAAAATTATTGATTAAGGGTGCAAAATACTCTAAATAAAAAGTTGCTTATTTAATTAATTAAAAATTACAATAAAATTCTAAAAATTAAATTATCGCTACGTCTCAAAAGAACCTTGTCTAAATTCAAACCCGATCTCTGGTTATATCGAATAAACCGTTATGGTCGATAAACGGTTCCATAGCGACTATTTTAAAATTTGATTTGGACATATCTCAAAATCTACACGACGAAATCCCGATTTTTCTCTTCCACTAGAAAGATATACTCCACCAGCTCAACGCGTTTCTTGTTTCACAGAAATCCGATTTAAAACGAATCCTGTACACTCAGTTGAAGTTTGAATCGCCAAATTACGAACTGCAACGCCATTTCGAGCTCGGTTTTAATTATAATATAATTATACGTTCTAACATCGTCGATTAATTAATATATTCGTTATTTAAATAATTAAATAAGTTAATTATTACACCGTCAAATATCCGGGTCATTACATTCTTCCCCACTTAAAATAATTTCGTCCTCGAAATTGCTAAGGTAGAGGACGACCCTATCTATTAGGTAAATATTTATCGGTTTACCCCTTAACTTCAGTTTCAACTGAACCAATTAATATTGACTAAAATATTAATTCCTTCCGACCAACTCAATTTTCAAAAATTCTGAAAATTTTCTAACGCCTAAATTTTTCGGAAAATTTCGCCATAACCTCCTTTGTACAGCCCTATCGGTAAAACCACAACTCGCCTCTCTAGGCCTTCTCCAACCCAAAAGAAAATCAAAACGCCAAGCGGCTTGCCAAGTCGGCTCATAAATTCCAACTTATATGAAATATAAACTTGTACCTTTTTGTCGGGCATAACACTATATCCCTTTCCTCTGTGAACAACTTAGTATATACCATTGTCATCTCAATCAAACTCCAATCGATTCTTGATTCCAAACTTTGAATTTATCAATTCAATTCTATTCCAGATTATCACTAATCCAATCCAAATTTAATTTAACTTAGTTCAAGTTAAAATTTTAATTTGTTTATTTACCTTTTCCATCTCAACTCATTTAACTTCATTAGTTAAATTTAAATTCCAGAATTTTTAAATCCCTGGGTTCATTTCAAATCAAACTTTGAAATAATAACACCAATTCAAAAGCTTTGAATTTCAAAACAACTTGTTTTATCAAAACAATTCAAAACAAAATCTTTGGTAGTAATCCGTCACTTTGAAACTCGAAAATCACACTGATGATGTGTACACCATCATCAGAATTATTTCCCAGCGATCGAAGTGAGTTCAATACTATATTTCTCTTTCAATTTTGAAAACAAATTTCAAACTCTCCCAGGAACTTAAAATTTCCTTATTATAATTCCAAATCTGATTTAAATTCAGATTTACTTCATCTTATTTCATATACTTTACTTATATGAATTCTGCTTAGTTATCTATAACCATTTCGCCTTTTTATAATCTCATCTGATTATAATAACAACCAACACAACCAATTATATTATGTTAATGTCAAAACATATCATGTTGGTTCATCGTGTTCGAGTGTTTAGAAACCCCTATCGATATTGTGGTGCCCCACCATCGACCAGAATTTATAAGCCACTCAACCAATAAAGCTCCACAATATAAAACAAATTTTTATATCAAATAACAAATACGTTCACTCGTATATACACACTCAACTCAATCTAGGATATTACTAATCCCATCTCTACTGAGTTATGCCACAGAGCCAAGGTAATACTTAACTTAAGCTCTGATACCAACTGTAGTGACCCGAAAATCCGGTCCAATTTGAGTTGACTAAATAACACAAGTCCAACCCCAAATTGCACTAGAAATTCAAGAAACTAATAGAAAGAAGATAGAAGGTGAGGATAGATAAGATAGAAACTTAGAATAGAAGAAGAAGAAGACAACAACAACAACATCAGAGTAACACGAATCTCACAGCGAAACGAATAAAATATAACATAACCTTTGAAATACAAAGTTATAACTGTTTATACATACCATTTTCAGAGTACAACATATAACATCACAGCGGAATAAATAATAGCTATCGACTGCTGAAGCCTCCTGCTCCAAGTTCTCCAAGTGCATCTGTAAATCCCGACTACGTGACTGCCCGTACAAATTTAGGCACCCAAGAGTTTAGGGAAGACAAAACAAATAAACTCCGGGTCAGTCATGGGACTGGTGTGAGTAAACTCAAATCATTTAAACAGGTATATGATATCTCATAAGACCACACCGTGAATACGGAACGGGTTTTTCCCTTATGAGAATCCAAACATTTTTGAAAAGCAATATCATTCTGATATAATGTCTAAATACAAATAGATATCAGTCTAGTAGAAACGCTTGCATCTCACGTTCTACATATATAGTATACAATCAAAACCGCAGGTGCGTATTGGATGATTGGGTTTCCAACTATGACAAGGTATGGAAGCACCTTCCGATCAGTGTACTCTAGGAACGATACACTGGAGTTCAACAAGAACATCTTGCAACTCAGCCACATATGACCGACCACTCATTTCGCTTGAGTGTATCGAATGTACATCACCAACGGTCGGGATCAGCAACCGTTTCCCGTATATATATGGGACAGCATTGATAGATTAAAGAAGCAAATGAATATTCTCTAGATAGGTGATTATACATCCTACTTCGGTGCGACCGACTTAGCCATTCTGCCTGCCCGATTTTTGTCATTTACCGGATGTAAGGCTAGAAACTATGCTTACTTTCCATTCATTTATAACACGATCACTTTGAATGCCACATTATCAGATCCGTTAATCATTTAGTTGGATCTGCACAAATAGATTCTGGATATTATGCGAAGGGAATAAATCCGTTGGCCACCATATATATTTGTACAGTCCGACCCATTCGATCATTGGAACTATTCTGTCAGACATTCGTCCATATACGTTCGTTCTGGGACTGAACGAAACCGAAGGCACTATTCTGTAAACATGACAGCCCTTGCACTTTACTCCGTCTTCAATTTCTTCATCGTATTTGATCACAACGCTTATGTCGATACGGAGTGGTTCTTCGGATAATAATCCAACCGGTCTCTCCATATTAACAACGTAAAATGGTCAAAACTTCGATAGTCTGTGATTTAACTATCAAATGAAAATATGTCGGTGTACAAACAACGATCTTAATTCCAAATGGAATTATCGATCCAATCATCAATCATATATATATATATATTCATATTTCTTTATTTTCTAAAACTAGAAAATATACATTTTCAACATTGGAAAACATTTCCAATCCTCATTTACGCATCACTACCATTCCACAACTATTAGTCCCTAACTGTAAACTAGTAAGAGAACAATTCTCTAAGTATAAACCCCGAAGGCCGAAACCAACATCAGATCGATACTCAGAAAACTATTCAACCTACTAATCTCTAGACAGTTTCTAATTTTTGTTTAACTTCACTTCTTAATTTCTATATTCGATTAACCCCTTTTGATAAACTACGTTTGATTAACTCCTTTTGATAAACTACGTTTTCCGTTACAACTATTTCCTATTTACAACTTCTATTTACCGTTACAAATATTTCCTATTTACAACTTCTATTTGCCGTTACAAATATTTCCTATTTATAACTTCTATTTACCGTTACAAATATTTCCTATTTAAAACTTCTATTTGCCGTTACAAATATTTCCTATTTATAACTTCTATTTACCGTTACAAATATTTCCTATTTATAACTTCTATTTACCGTTACAAATATTTCCTATTTATAACTTCTATTTACTTGCTAAATAAATATTCCTTTTCTATTTCTATTTATTTTCTAAATAAATATCCTTTTATAAAATCCTTTGATTTTATAAATACTCTATTTTCAAATTGTTTCCTTTTTATAAAATCGGTTGATTTTATAAAACTCCTTTATTTCGATATACACTGAAATATTCCTTTTTCCTATTCTAATTGTTTTATCAACATTTTTTCCCCTTTTATAAAACTCTATTCGTTTTATAAATACTTTCCTTTTGTAAAACCGTGTTCGTTTTATAAATAATTTCCTTATATAAAATCCTGTGATTTTATAAAATTTCTTTATTTCAATATACATTGAAATATTCCATTTCACAACTCAGGGTTTTCTTATGATATCTAAAATATCGAATACCAATGATTAATATCACTCTAACACACATAATCCAGAACAGATTATATAACACATCATATAACTCAATATATGAAAACAGTAAAATAATTGTTGAGGAATCCCAGTCGGGTTCCTCCAACCTGTCTCCCTGCATCCACAGATGTTACGCATTATAATATATATCATATTTCATTTTGAAATGAAATATCCTGCTATACAGAACCATATTTGATTAACAGTACATAGATTAACTATAACTACGTTTTCAATCAAATCTATTTAACAGTCCAGTTTAACAATCAATATACAGCAGTCAACAAAATAAAGTACAATTTATATAAAAATATAAATTGAGGAGAGTTAGTGAGTTTTACTCACATTGGACGATCATCATTAATAACGATAACCATCACTTGATTCAGACGGACAATTTATTTCTCCATAAATTGTAACGATATTCGGTTCACTTCAAATCAGTTCCAGTGCGTAGCCCACGACTATACGATCCCACGGATCAAACCATTCATAAATTCTGTTTCCTCACGGTAACTCTTCTCCCTCTATTCTAAAACACCAGCGTCCATTCCGACTAAAACAATCGGCCACTTCCCTTATTTCCTGCTACTCACCAACGCTCGAAACTTCTGCCATCGCAATGCAATTTTCACTCCTCACGCCATGCAGATAAAGACATCAACACTTCCCATGACTCAATTCCCATCCCATGCATTTAACATACATAGCTCCCTCTCAACATTTCCGCAAGTATCTCCAGTATTTCCGCATGCCAGTCACCCACGTTTTTTTTACTATTCCATCCCTCTCCTTCAGTACAACGTGACAACGTCCCACCCCCATCGAAACACATGCAGCCCAAATGTTCAAACAAAAACCATATTGTCTTATCCCTCCAATTATATCCTTCGCTCCTTGCTGTTGTTAATCCACGTCTGACCCCCTCCTCACTGCCGAGCTCGCCTCCGTCCCCTGTTTCATCCCAGACCAGTCTCGTCGTCTTCCCGACACTCGCCAGTACATCGGATCCAATCAAAGAAACCAGCACACAAAAATACCCTTCATTCAATCCATGACCGCGCCTCAGACCGTCAGATATCCATCGATCAGTCGCCACCCCACCGCTCGCCTTCACGTCGAGAACCAGTGCCCCCAGCATCATCCTGTACGATGCTCCCATCGATCTCCAGATCGATGACGAAACCCGCCCCTTCATCGTCAGATTCAGGCCACACCGAAGCCCCAAATTAGATCATGGTCATCGGATCTCCAGCTCTTGCCGAGCTTTAAATCTTTTCAGTTGGGTGTTAGGATTTAAATCAGTAGATCGAACGTTAATTTGAGGAAGAGATTTCGAATTTTAAACCGTTCGTTAATAGAGGATAATGGAGGCGCGATTTCTTTGTTTCAGCAAAAGTAATTAGGTTTAGCCAAAGAAGGTTATTTATATATGTTGGGTAAGTGATGCGTGTTTCTGTATTGGCCACGAAAAGTTTGAAGGCCAAAAACTAGACCACGCATATCCCTTTTATAAAGGAGAGTTGGATGTTTTAAGCCGTTCAATCCGATAACGGGGCGAGCTGTATTCGTCTGGACCATGGAAATAGTGTTGAGGAAGTAATTAGGCCACGCAGTTCTTTTATAGACGTGAATTTGGACCCTTATATTTTTATTTTATTATATTTAACTTAATGGTGAAGTCTCCTTAAAAACAGCCACATATGAGTTGTTACGGACAAAGCTAAAAATACCGTTGAAATCAGCAATGTGTCCCGATCCCAAATATATATTAATACCGGTAGATTAACTCATATTGTGTAACCCCAAAATTATTGATTAAGGGTGCAAAATACTCTAAATAAAAAGTTGCTTATTTAATTAATTAAAAATTACAATAAAATTCTAAAAATTAAATTATCGCTACGTCTCAAAAGAACCTTGTCTAAATTCAAACCCGATCTCTGGTTATATCGAATAAACCGTTATGGTCGATAAACGGTTCCATAGCGACTATTTTAAAATTTGATTTGGACATATCTCAAAATCTACACGACGAAATCCCGATTTTTCTCTTCCACTAGAAAGATATACTCCACCAGCTCAACGCGTTTCTTGTTTCACAGAAATCCGATTTAAAACGAATCCTGTACACTCAGTTGAAGTTTGAATCGCCAAATTACGAACTGCAACGCCATTTCGAGCTCGGTTTTAATTATAATATAATTATACGTTCTAACATCGTCGATTAATTAATATATTCGTTATTTAAATAATTAAATAAGTTAATTATTACACCGTCAAATATCCGGGTCATTACATTCTTCCCCACTTAAAATAATTTCGTCCTCGAAATTGCTAAGGTAGAGGACGACCCTATCTATTAGGTAAATATTTATCGGTTTACCCCTTAACTTCAGTTTCAACTGAACCAATTAATATTGACTAAAATATTAATTCCTTCCGACCAACTCAATTTTCAAAAATTCTGAAAATTTTCTAACGCCTAAATTTTTCGGAAAATTTCGCCATAACCTCCTTTGTACAGCCCTATCGGTAAAACCACAACTCGCCTCTCTAGGCCTTCTCCAACCCAAAAGAAAATCAAAACGCCAAGCGGCTTGCCAAGTCGGCTCATAAATTCCAACTTATATGAAATATAAACTTGTACCTTTTTGTCGGGCATAACACTATATCCCTTTCCTCTGTGAACAACTTAGTATATACCATTGTCATCTCAATCAAACTCCAATCGATTCTTGATTCCAAACTTTGAATTTATCAATTCAATTCTATTCCAGATTATCACTAATCCAATCCAAATTTAATTTAACTTAGTTCAAGTTAAAATTTTAATTTGTTTATTTACCTTTTCCATCTCAACTCATTTAACTTCATTAGTTAAATTTAAATTCCAGAATTTTTAAATCCCTGGGTTCATTTCAAATCAAACTTTGAAATAATAACACCAATTCAAAAGCTTTGAATTTCAAAACAACTTGTTTTATCAAAACAATTCAAAACAAAATCTTTGGTAGTAATCCGTCACTTTGAAACTCGAAAATCACACTGATGATGTGTACACCATCATCAGAATTATTTCCCAGCGATCGAAGTGAGTTCAATACTATATTTCTCTTTCAATTTTGAAAACAAATTTCAAACTCTCCCAGGAACTTAAAATTTCCTTATTATAATTCCAAATCTGATTTAAATTCAGATTTACTTCATCTTATTTCATATACTTTACTTATATGAATTCTGCTTAGTTATCTATAACCATTTCGCCTTTTTATAATCTCATCTGATTATAATAACAACCAACACAACCAATTATATTATGTTAATGTCAAAACATATCATGTTGGTTCATCGTGTTCGAGTGTTTAGAAACCCCTATCGATATTGTGGTGCCCCACCATCGACCAGAATTTATAAGCCACTCAACCAATAAAGCTCCACAATATAAAACAAATTTTTATATCAAATAACAAATACGTTCACTCGTATATACACACTCAACTCAATCTAGGATATTACTAATCCCATCTCTACTGAGTTATGCCACAGAGCCAAGGTAATACTTAACTTAAGCTCTGATACCAACTGTAGTGACCCGAAAATCCGGTCCAATTTGAGTTGACTAAATAACACAAGTCCAACCCCAAATTGCACTAGAAATTCAAGAAACTAATAGAAAGAAGATAGAAGGTGAGGATAGATAAGATAGAAACTTAGAATAGAAGAAGAAGAAGACAACAACAACAACATCAGAGTAACACGAATCTCACAACGAAACGAATAAAATATAACATAACCTTTGAAATACAAAGTTATAACTGTTTATACATACCATTTTCAGAGTACAACATATAACATCACAGCGGAATAAATAATAGCTATCAACTGCTGAAGCCTCCTGCTCCAAGTTCTCCAAGTGCATCTGTAAATCCCGACTACGTGACTGCCCGTACAAATTTAGGCACCCAAGAGTTTAGGGAAGACAAAACAAATAAACTCCGGGTCAGTCATGGGACTGGTGTGAGTAAACTCAAATCATTTAAACAGGTATATGATATCTCATAAGACCACACCGTGAATACGGAACGGGTTTTTCCCTTATGAGAATCCAAACATTTTTGAAAAGCAATATCATTCTGATATAATGTCTAAATACAAATAGATATCAGTCTAGTAGAAACGCTTGCATCTCACGTTCTACATATATAGTATACAATCAAAACCGCAGGTGCGTATTGGATGATTGGGTTTCCAACTATGACAAGGTATGGAAGCACCTTCCGATCAGTGTACTCTAGGAACGATACACTGGAGTTCAACAAGAACATCTTGCAACTCAGCCACATATGACCGACCACTCATTTCGCTTGAGTGTATCGAATGTACATCACCAACGGTCGGGATCAGCAACCGTTTCCCGTATATATATGGGACAGCATTGATAGATTAAAGAAGCAAATGAATATTCTCTAGATAGGTGATTATACATCCTACTTCGGTGCGACCGACTTAGCCATGCTGCCTGCCCGATTTTTGTCATTTACCGGATGTAAGGCTAGAAACTATGCTTACTTTCCATTCATTTATAACACGATCACTTTGAATGCCACATTATCAGATCCGTTAATCATTTAGTTGGATCTGCACAAATAGATTCTGGATATTATGCGAAGGGAATAAATCCGTTGGCCACCATATATATTTGTACAGTCCGACCCATTCGATCATTGGAACTATTCTGTCAGACATTCGTCCATATACGTTCGTTCTGGGACTGAACGAAACCGAAGGCACTATTCTGTAAACATGACAGCCCTTGCACTTTACTCCGTCTTCAATTTCTTCATCGTATTTGATCACAACGCTTATGTCGATACGGAGTGGTTCTTCGGATAATAATCCAACCGGTCTCTCCATATTAACAACGTAAAATGGTCAAAACTTCGATAGTCTGTGATTTAACTATCAAATGAAAATATGTCGGTGTACAAACAACGATCTTAATTCCAAATGGAATTATCGATCCAATCATCAATCATATATATATATATATTCATATTTCTTTATTTTCTAAAACTAGAAAATATACATTTTCAACATTGGAAAACATTTCCAATCCTCATTTACGCATCACTACCATTCCACAACTATTAGTCCCTAACTGTAAACTAGTAAGAGAACAATTCTCTAAGTATAAACCCCGAAGGCCGAAACCAACATCAGATCGATACTCAGAAAACTATTCAACCTACTAATCTCTAGCCAGTTTCTAATTTTTGTTTAACTTCACTTCTTAATTTCTATATTCGATTAACCCCTTTTGATAAACTACGTTTGATTAACTCCTTTTGATAAACTACGTTTTCCGTTACAACTATTTCCTATTTACAACTTCTATTTACCGTTACAAATATTTCCTATTTACAACTTCTATTTGCCGTTACAAATATTTCCTATTTATAACTTCTATTTACCGTTACAAATATTTCCTATTTACAACTTCTATTTGCCGTTACAAATATTTCCTATTTATAACTTCTATTTACCGTTACAAATATTTCCTATTTATAACTTCTATTTACCGTTACAAATATTTCCTATTTATAACTTCTATTTACTTGCTAAATAAATATTCCTTTTCTATTTCTATTTATTTTCTAAATAAATATCCTTTTATAAAATCCTTTGATTTTATAAATACTCTATTTTCAAATTGTTTCCTTTTTATAAAATCGGTTGATTTTATAAAACTCCTTTATTTCGATATACACTGAAATATTCCTTTTTCCTATTCTAATTGTTTTATCAACATTTTTTCCCCTTTTATAAAACTCTATTCGTTTTATAAATACTTTCCTTTTGTAAAACCGTGTTCGTTTTATAAATAATTTCCTTATATAAAATCCTGTGATTTTATAAAATTTCTTTATTTCAATATACATTGAAATATTCCATTTCACAACTCAGGGTTTTCTTATGATATCTAAAATATCGAATACCAATGATTAATATCACTCTAACACACATAATCCAGAACAGATTATATAACACATCATATAACTCAATATATGAAAACAGTAAAATAATTGTTGAGGAATCCCAGTCGGGTTCCTCCAACCTGTCTCCCTGCATCCACAGATGTTACGCATTATAATATATATCATATTTCATTTTGAAATGAAATATCCTGCTATACAGAACCATATTTGATTAACAGTACATAGATTAACTATAACTACGTTTTCAATCAAATCTTTTTAACAGTCCAGTTTAACAATCAATATACAGCAGTCAACAAAATAAAGTACAATTTATATAAAAATATAAATTGAGGAGAGTTAGTGAGTTTTACTCACATTGGACGATCATCATTAATAACGATAACCATCGCTTGATTCAGACGGAAAATTTATTTCTCCATAAATTGTAACGATATTCGGTTCACTTCAAATCAGTTCCAGTGCGTAGCCCACGACTATACGATCCCACGGATCAAACCATTCATAAATTCTGTTTCCTCACGGTAACTCTTCTCCCTCTATTCTAAAACACCAGCGTCCATTCCGACTAAAACAATCGGCCACTTCCCTTATTTCCTGCTACTCACCAACGCTCGAAACTTCTGCCATCGCAATGCAATTTTCACTCCTCACGCCATGCAGATAAAGACATCAACACTTCCCATGACTCAATTCCCATCCCATGCATTTAACATACATAGCTCCCTCTCAACATTTCCGCAAGTATCTCCAGTATTTCCGCATGCCAGTCACCCACGTTTTTTTTACTATTCCATCCCTCTCCTTCAGTACAACATGACAACGTCCCACCCCCATCGAAACACATGCAGCCCAAATGTTCAAACAAAAACCATATTGTCTTATCCCTCCAATTATATCCTTCGCTCCTTGCTGTTGTTAATCCACGTCTGACCCCCTCCTCACTGCCGAGCTCGCCTCCGTCCCCTGTTTCATCCCAGACCAGTCTCGTCGTCTTCCCGACACTCGCCAGTACACCGGATCCAATCAAAGAAACCAGCACACAAAAATACCCTTCATTCAATCCATGACCGCGCCTCAGACCGTCAGATATCCATCGATCAGTCGCCACCCCACCGCTCGCCTTCACGTCGAGAACCAGTGCCCCCAGCATCATCCTGTACGATGCTCCCATCGATCTCCAGATCGATGACGAAACCCGCCCCTTCATCGTCAGATTCAGGCCACACCGAAGCCCCAAATTAGATCATGGTCATCGGATCTCCAGCTCTTGCCGAGCTTTAAATCTTTTCAGTTGGGTGTTAGGATTTAAATCAGTAGATCGAACGTTAATTTGAGGAAGAGATTTCGAATTTTAAACCGTTCGTTAATAGAGGATAATGGAGGCGCGATTTCTTTGTTTCAGCAAAAGTAATTAGGTTTAGCCAAAGAAGGTTATTTATATATGTTGGGTAAGTGATGCGTGTTTCTGTATTGGCCACGAAAAGTTTGAAGGCCAAAAACTAGACCACGCATATCCCTTTTATAAAGGAGAGTTGGATGTTTTAAGCCGTTCAATCCGATAACGGGGCGAGCTGTATTCGTCTGGACCATGGAAATAGTGTTGAGGAAGTAATTAGGCCACGCAGTTCTTTTATAGACGTGAATTTGGACCCTTATATTTTTATTTTATTATATTTAACTTAATGGTGAAGTCTCCTTAAAAACAGCCACATATGAGTTGTTACGGACAAAGCTAAAAATACCGTTGAAATCAGCAATGTGTCCCGATCCCAAATATATATTAATACCGGTAGATTAACTCATATTGTGTAACCCCAAAATTATTGATTAAGGGTGCAAAATACTCTAAATAAAAAGTTGTTTATTTAATTAATTAAAAATTACAATAAAATTCTAAAAATTAAATTATCGCTACGTCTCAAAAGAACCTTGTCTAAATTCAAACCCGATCTCTGGTTATATCGAATAAACCGTTATGGTCGATAAACGGTTCCATAGCGACTGTTTTAAAATTTGATTTGGACATATCTCAAAATCTACACGACGAAATCCCGATTTTTCTCTTCCACTAGAAAGATATACTCCACCAGCTCAACGCGTTTCTTGTTTCACAGAAATCCGATTTAAAACGAATCCTGTACACTCAGTTGAAGTTTGAATCGCCAAATTACGAACTGCAACGCCATTTCGAGCTCGGTTTTAATTATAATATAATTATACGTTCTAACATCGTCGATTAATTAATATATTCGTTATTTAAATAATTAAATAAGTTAATTATTACACCGTCAAATATCCGGGTCATTACAGAACCTTTCCCAAAGGATATGAATATTTAAATTAAAGAATATTCAAAATTGGAATGAGGCGTATGTTGTGTTTTTATAACACTTGTTTATTGTATGCTCGAGTTATTTGGAAAGGCCGGGTTTATACCCATTCTGAATAATTGATTAGACGATAAGTCGATGATGAAGACGGTGGTTGAAGACTGGAAGTCTTCACATCATTTGGATGATTACTGATGTCTTGATTAGGCTGTACACCCAAGAAGAAGTAATAAGTGGTGATTGTCCAGACGTACTTGGAGATCGACCGGATATGCGAGGACCTCTCTCCTGTATTGGACATATGGGACGAGGAATAAGGTGCCTCCGGTTTCGTTTAGACCCAGAACGAACTTGTAAATGGACGTGTGTATAACATTGGATTTTATTCTATGTTGATTTATTTCTATTAAATATATATTTGTTTGGTGGCGGAGAACTTATTCTCTTGCTTAACGCCCTTCTCTGAGACGTACGAGCTCAGAGGTTATATATCGATAGATATCAGTCGTATGACATGAATTGCCTGTATGGCATGCTGAGATGGCAATGATCAAGGCTTTTATTGAAAAACAGAGTCTTGTGGTTGATGATCAAAGCACGGCTTTAATATAGCATAGCTTTATGTATGGCGTTAATTCGCGAGACTCACACCTCGGTATGAGTCAAGAATGGGATCGGACCGTTGGGAGAACATGATATTTCTTTCTAGCTATGGGTGGTGTCAGGGTTTTTGCAAGCCCTGGCATTTTTATATTTTTACCTATGTAGTTGTTGGATTGCGAGGAGCCTCGGTTATATCAGTCTCTACGGAGCCAACGGATATAGGTCCTATAGGACAGGGAAACGTGTGTTCAGAAGTAGCTAATCCACTAACGTAAGTTTGGACCGGCCCAACCGATCCAAGGGTTACCCAAGGTGTGTAGTCCTGAGACATTGGCTAGAGTGTCTCGAAGCGGTGAGGAGCCATCCCTGGCCTCGACTCATGGATGGAATCCAATTTCCAATACGTGACATTTCGATTTTGATTGTAGAGCCTAGTATTGATGACATAGTAGCATGGGATACTACCCCGCCTATGATTGATACATTTATATTTGAAGTTGTTTTCATACACTTTACACTATAATAGTATCAAAATGATTTGTCTTAAACGTACCAAGCATGTTTGGCTATTATAAGGTTAAACTCTATCCTCCGGCTTGGGTTGCATTGTGTAATGGGACCTGAGTCTTATAATGGCTTCATTTTTCCGAAAAGCATTGCGTTGTTTTGTTATATGCAGTGGTATCCTTGGGAGGAAACCTGTTCCGTGTTATACGGCGAGGTCCCTTGATTTACTTTATTTTTAAAGTAAAGTTTTACATAACTGTTTTAGTTCTCACACCAGTCACATGACTGACCTGGAGTTTATTGTTTTAACCTGAACTGTGGGTGCCCCTATTTCCACATGGCAGCTAATAGTTTTGGTTTTGCAGATTTACATTCACAGGATCCTGGTTTACAGCTGGAATGATATTCGGAAAGCTCTGTATCTGTGTATCTCATTTAGTTGTGTTTTGTATTATTTTCCGCTACATTGTAATTTGTAAATCTCTGATATTTATCAAATGTGTATTATTTGTTCATACTCTGTATATTCTTGTACTCTGATGTAAATTGTTGTAATAAGCAATGAAATGTTCTTCTGTTTGTGTTCTGATTTGCCATGTTCCCAACTCAATCCAAGCTTTCCTTCACTGGGAAGTTCGGGTCATCTCATTTGGTATCGGAGCTCTTGTTTACAGAGCTCGAGAATAAGACACATTGGAACCGGACAAAAGATTTCATTAGAGATTGGATTAGTAATATCTTATAAGAATGACTCGTTAGAGATAGGATCAGCAGTATCCTAGAACGAGTGTGAAGAGTGTTATTTTTTAAGGTAAAAATGAAAACAAACTTTGTTTTGAAAATTTAATCTAATGATACGTATTTGATTGTTTATTTTATATTGAATTTGGACAATCGAGTATATGAGAATTTTCATATACGCGTCATGAATGTATATTCGAAGTCTCAAATATACTGGATAGATATAGAGTCACACTCTAGTCTCTCGGGGATAATTCTGGTGATGTCCGGACAACATCAGTATTTATGTTCGAGTTTCGAAAGTGGGAT
Source organism: Allium sativum (assembly GCA_030737875.1). Taxonomy (NCBI): domain Eukaryota; kingdom Viridiplantae; phylum Streptophyta; class Magnoliopsida; order Asparagales; family Amaryllidaceae; genus Allium; species Allium sativum. The sequence goes on along the minus strand of CM060913.1, from coordinate 840,529,992 downwards.
TTCTATATATTTCCAATTGGCTGGTGTGAGAACCAAAACTAGATAGGGTCTATTGTTGTGACTTGGCGTCAAAAATGGGTTTTTATATATGAAAAAATTATGAGCTTGAAACGATAATTCACTAATTGATTGCTGATTGTGTTGTTTGATTATTGGTTTGATTAATTAAAATTTTGAACCATTAGGCCAAATTTAATCAAATTTGGAACTGAATTGAAAATTGGTTGAAATTGCATGCCTATACATGTATATACATTGAACAGATCATTGCAAGGAGGCTAGAGAAGAGGAATAAAATTGTATGCCTGACAAATAGGTACATGTTTACTAATTTATTGGGTTTGGATGATTTTATGAGCCAATTGGCCAGCCGCTTGGCCTTTTCTTTTTGAGATGAGAGGGCCTGTGTAGCGGTTTGGCGATTTTCCTGATGCTCCCCTTATAAAGGAGGTTATAGCGAAATTTTTCGAAAATTTAGGGTGTTAGCCAAATTTTTGAAAAATTGGAAAATTCTTAGAAACTGAAAAGTTGAAGAATGAAAGTTGAGTTGATTAGTTAAACAACTTTCAGCTCCGTTCCTTTTCGAGAACGAAAAGATTTTAAGTGGGGGAGATTATAACAACATGGAAAATCAGAACAAATTTAAAATTTTTATTTTGGCAATTTTAATGAATTTTGGACATTTAAAAAGATTTATTTTAAATAATAATGACAAGAAATTTATTTTGAATAGAATTAGAACATATATATTTATATAAATCAAAATTAGAATATAAATACTTATTTTAATTATAAAAAGAATTGAAAATGACGCGGTTGCTTGAAAATTCGATTTCAAATTTCAAATGAATGTACAGGATTCAAAATAAACCGGATTTTAGTGAAACCAAAAATATTTGAATCTATTTGAAAATATGTTTTCAACGAATCTGAGAAATCAAAATTTCATAGCAGTGATAAAAAGTTATGCCCAGTTGAAAATTCAGAATAGTCGCTATGGAAATATAGCCCTTAAAAATAGCCATTTTGCGAACGACCTCCGTTTTCGATGAAACCTCTTTTGTTGGATACGGAATGTCAAGGTATTGCTGGATTCCAATTTTCATAATTTTACGAATCAATATGAGAGCGTGGCAAAAGAAAACGTGTTTTGTCAGTTTTAGTCAATTTGGATCGACCAGAAAATGGCCATTTTTCAAACGGTCTCCAAATTCGATGAAATTAGTTTTTTTAGGACCGTATCGTCAAAACATAGCCAGATATATTTTTCTGGAATTTTTGGAGTCAGTATGTGTCCTCGGTAAAATAAAATATACGTTAAAATCAATTTTGAACGTTATATTAATTTATATTTTAATTTTGATGAAAACTGATCGTAACGGTCGAATTGGGTTTCGAAACATATCTCATTGTGTTCGATATGGGGGTATTTAGCTAGGGGCGACAGTCGTTGGGTTCAAATTGGAGATGAAATGAAAATTCAACTTTTCGGAATTTAAAATAATAATATAAATTATTATATAACTTAGTCAAACCCACTCCCCTCTCTCTTCAGTTTCTTCCTGTCAGTTTTTCAAAGAGAAATAAAAAAAACGATGGAGCTTCCATCGCGCGTCACCGTGTTGCTCCACCGCCGCGCGCCTCCAACGGTCGCGGCGCCGATGTTCGCTCCCGTCCTCCTGCTACTCCCTCTCTCTCTCTCTCTCCTCCCCATTCGAATCCCTAATCCCCCAAAAACGAAAACCTCCCACCGCACCGCCGTGGGTCCAACGCCGACCACATACGCGCCCCTCAGCCGCCATTTCCTCCCCCTTGCGCCACTGTAAGCTTTCTATTTATTTATTTTAATTTATTTATAAATTCAGTTATTTTATATATGAATTAGAAATTATAAAATCAATTTTTTTTATAGGTAAATAAAACTATGATTTTTATCGTGAAAAAGGTTAGATTTTTGTTCATAGAAAAGATTTGTTTTTTAGTTAGAGAAAGAAGGGATTTTTATGTAGACAACACTAAATAAAAATGAGACTTTTATATATGATAACATAGAGTAAAAATATAATTTTTGTTCATTGAAAGATATGATTTTTAGCACTATAAAATTTTGATTTTTATAAATACAGCGAAGTGATAAAAATGTGATTTTTATCCATATAGCGTTAAAATAAAAATGTGATTTTTTATTATGAACAGCACGAAAAGATGGAGTTGGAATGTCGGGTAAATCCAAACCATCGTCCAGTATAGAACTGACGGAGTGGAAATCAAAGGTGAGAACATCTCACTTTAATTTTATTTTTTAGTTAAAATATGTACTAGGATGCAGACGGTGCTTAACAGCACCCAACAACGTCGTCCACAGAACGTAGACGACTTGTTTGATTGTATTGCGTGGTGGTTGATGATTGTGATGTGAAATAAAGAATATAAAATATTCTTGTGTTGAATAAAGTGTTAGAACAATAAAATTATCATTTTTATTGTATAAATGGATTGTATAAAATATTCATGAGTTGAAATAAATATTCATTTACAAATCGGACGATTTGTTTATGTACACACATTTGACTGATATGAAATGGGACGATAAATTTTACACATCGCCCAACTGCACAAATAATATTCAGTATTTGTTGGTTGAAACCCCACACGGGTATTGAGATGATATTTGACGTACAATAATCCCAATTGTTTAGTTGTATGTCAATCGATGGGTTGACAGACTATTATAAGCGTTAAATAATTATATTTAATGCTTATGCAATGTAGAATGCACTCTGATGATGGTTGATTGTTTATCATTGTTGTTCTATACATGTGTTGTATGAAATCCATATAAATTACATTATATGGTAATTGACCGTGTCTGATTTCAGTTCAGAAAGAATGAATATTTTAAAATGACGAATATTTTAAAATAATGAATATTTTAAATTAATATTCAGTAAAAGATCAAAATCTGATTTTGATGTCCGATTTGGGATGGACCCGAAAATATTTAAATATATAAAGCTGTGTTGATTAGATTAACGCCATTTTGACATGAACGACATTTATATCGATTTTATTTATTTTTATAATGAATATCGAAAAGAAATAATTTCAAAATCTAATGTTTTGAAAATATTATCATTTATAAATTAATGATATGGAATATTCAATTTTGATTTGAAATTGAATATGAAGTTGAAATCGTTTTGAAAACGAATTTAAAACGATTTATAAAATACATTTTAAATGGAAATCGACGAAATATGTATAATATATATGTACATATATACATATATATGTATATAATGACCTGAATTGAATGCGCCGCGCCACGGTAGTTCACGAATTTCAACCATTGACTTCGAATTGACATCACGGGAAACTCGACCGTCGGATTCTCCTAAAACTGGAACCGTTGAGTTCGTATCGAAAAGAGCTTTCCAACGAATATAAGGAATTTGGAATCTAACGGTTGGATTTGGAATTATGTTCAAATTAAGTTTGGAAAAGGTCGTTGTAAGTGCAGTTCGATGACCGTTCGTGGAAATCGACTGTACAGGCCTTGATAAAATTATTAAAAATATCAATAATTTGTGTAAAATCATAATAAATGATTTGGAAAGAATTAGGATGAAAAATTCCAAATTTGAAAAGATAAAAATATATTTTTATCGAAATGAACTAGTTATGAACTAGAATTATAATCCAATATTTTTAAATAAATAAAAAGAATTTGAAATGGTTTCAAAAATAACCAAAATTTCCAATATATGAATTGGAATGGATCTAAATCGAAATTATCCTCGGAATATTTCGATATAGGGTCCGTGCTTATATGGATATTGTAGAGGAATTTGAAAGATATATATACATCGTTATTCCCAATACGATATTTGTTGATTTCAGAATTTGATATTGAATATAAGCCGATATAATTTATATTCAGAGCCTTGTATTTAATATTGAATTGGATTTTGGGTTTGTCGTGAACTGTATTTTAAATGACACTGTTCTTAAACCCAGTTAAGAAAATATTAAATCTTTTAAGTAAGATTTAAAAGAGTTTACCAATTAATTAATATTTAATTGGAGAATTGAATTGGATTTTGGGTTTGTCGTGAATGGTGTCTTTATTAACACCGTTCTTAAACCCAATGTGAAAAGAATAAATCTTTTAATTAAGATTTAAAGAAGAATTACCAATTAATTAACATTTAATTGGAACTGAAAATGGAATGTGAATTGGGTTTATTGTGAACTGTGTTTTTAACGACATTCGTTCTTTAACCCAATTAACAGTGAAATGGGATTTGGAATTTATAAATCCTTTTATTAAGATTTAACGGGAATTTTCCAAAGTAAAATTTTCCAATTTAATATATTAAATCCTTTTGCGAACTGTGTGGCATGCTGAGATGCAAATGATCAAGGCTTCTGTTGAAAAACAGAGTCTTATGGTTGATGATCAAAGCACGGCTTTAATATAGCATAGCTTTGTGTATGGCATTAATTTGCAAGGCTCACACCTCGGTATGAGTCAAAAACGGGATTGGACCACTGGGAGAACACAACGTTTCTTTCTAGCTATGGGTGGTGTCAGGGTTTTGCAAGCCCTAGCATTTTAATATTTTTACCTATGTGGTTGTTGGATTGCAAGGTGCCTCGGTTATATCGGTCTCTACGGAGCCGATGGATATAGGTCCTATAGGACCGGGAAACGTGTGTTCAGGAGTAACTAATCCACTAACGTAAGGTGGACCGGCCCAACCGATCCAAGGGTTACCCAGAGTGTGTAGTCCTGAGGCATTGGCTAGAGTGTCTCGAAGCGGTGAGGAGCCATCCCTGGCCTCGACTCATAGATGGAATCCAATTTTCAATACGTGACATTTCGGTTTTGATTGTTGAGCCTAGTATTGGCGACATAGTAGCATGGGATACTATGCCGTTTATGATTGATACATTTATATTTGAAGTTGTTTTCATACACTTTACACTAATAGTATCAAAATGATTTGTTTTAAATGTACCAAGCATGTTTAGCTATTATAAGGTAAAACTCTATCCTCCAGCTTGCATTGCATTGTGTGATGGGACCTAAGTCTTATAATAGCTTCATTTTTCCAAAAAGCATTGCGCTGTTTTGTTATATGTACTGGTATTCTTGGGAGGAAACCCGTTCCGTGTTATACGGCGAGGTCCCTTGATTTACTTTGTTTTTAAAGTAAAGTTTTAAATCACTGTTTTAGTTCTCACACCAATCACATGACTGACCTAGAGTTTATTGTTTTAACCTAAACTCTGGGTGCCCTTATTTCCACACAGACAGCTAGTAGTTTTGGTTTTGTAGATTTATATTCAAAGGATACTGGTTTACAGCTGGAATGATGTTCGGAAAGCTCTGTATTCGTGTATCTCATTCAGTTGTGTTTTGTATTATTTTCTGCTGCATTGTAATTTGTAAATCTCTGATATTTATCAAATGTATATTATTTGTTCATACTCTGTATATTCTTGTACTCTGATGTAAATTGTTGTAATAAGCAATGAAATGTTCTTTTTTTCGTGTTCTGATTTGTCGTGTTCTCAACTCAATCCGGGCTTTCCTTCACGGGGAAGTTCGGGTCGTCTCAGAATAAGTTGCAAGTACTTGAAGTGTTGAATGTTCAAGAAGGAAAACTCCCAGTGAAATACTTGGGGTGCCTCTATTATCAAATAAGATAACTGACAGGGAATGTACAAGATTAATCACAAGCATTAGAGATAAACTGTATGGTTGAAGTTCAAGGTTGCTGTCATTTGCTGGGAGAATAGAGTTGATGCATACTGTCATTTACGCAAAAGTTAATTTCCTGCTTCGAACATGCCAACTACCAGATGCTTCAATTGAAAAGATAGAGAAGGTGTGTGCAGATTTTATTTGCCGTGGGGGCTTACACAAGATCAAATTTGAAGAGCTGTGTAGACCTAAGGAGGAAGGTGGAGTGGGCTTAAGAAATATATAGACAATGAGAGATGCTTTCACCTTAAAACAAGCATAAAAAATTATCAATGATACAGATTATCTGCAAGATGGATGAATAAAAAGATACTGCAGGGAGAATTTTTAGGTTATGAAGGAAGACAACAATGCTTCGACCACTTGGAAGGCTATATTGAGAGTTCGAAGCACTTTAGCCAAACATTGTAGGAAAGAAATTGCCAAAGGTAATGAAACAAATTTATGGAAGGACCCCTGGATAAATGGGAAATCTCTAATTGATACACATGGGTGGGACACGTATTCAACTTATGGCTGCCTAAACGAAACAGTAAACACCATCATAACTAACAACCTATGGAATGTGAACATTTCTTGTAATACTGAACAGAGAAGGGCAATTGAAAGCATGCAAATTCATGAAGATTGGCAATATGATATATGGACATGGATGGGCTCTGGATTTAACTTATAGCAAACATGGAACGACATCAGACCCAAAATTGCACACAAGACTTGAACCAAAATAATATGGTGCAAGAGAAATGTACCCAAAATGGAATGTTGTGCCTACAAGGATGTTATGGGGAGACTACCTACGAAGGATATGTTACTTAAATGGGGCATAATAAATGAATCAACATGTGTTCTCTGCAAATCTACTGAAGAAACTCACAACCACTTATTCTTTGAGTGCGAGTTCACAAGGAAATTATAGGAAACATGCTGTGCAGAAGTAAATTACACCACAAATGAAATCAAATTACAAGAAATTATCTCAAACGTTGAAGTGCTCAGGCAAGGCGTAAGTGAGATAATTGAAGTGAAGGGAGTCACTCTTACACTTGCTTTATGGAGTGCATGGAAGGAAAGAAACAACCGCATGCACCAAAGTAAAGAAAAGTCAGTGGTGCTAGTCAATAACCTTGCAATAAAGGATCTAAAGTTGGCGTTACGAAGGAAGAGAGGTGATCTTACCAGAGAAAGGGAACTTGCAACAGAAGGAAAGGAAGACGCGGATCAGTCGCAACCACTGGATCAGTCCAAGTTACAAGCACGAGTAATTTCGCCTACCAACCGCCATAGATTTGAAGAAGATGAAGACAAGGGTTTCATAGGAGTTTAGATTTGAACTTTTCGGTCTTTGTTAAATATTCTGGCATGTTCAGTTATAAAAGTTAGTATGTCGGCTAGTGAAATTTCTAGATTGATCAACTGTGTAACAAGGCCATGGGCCTATGTTCTCTCTCTGGGCTGTAATGCCTAGAAGTAAAGCTTAAACCCATTTCCAAAAAAAATGTATGTATATATATAGTATTGCACATGGTATATTACAGGCTATTAATAATTAAAACTGTACGGCATTAAAATTGAAGATCTAGATTGATTATTCAAGATTCAGATGTGTGAAGACTCATGAGTTTAAAAAATTTTAGATTTCAAAGATATTATCGAGTCTTAGAAATTATGATAAAACTCAAGTTGCACTCACTTGATCTCCAACCATTTTTACAAAATAATTTTAAAAAGTATTTTCAAATCTCTTTACAAAATGTTTTCAAATATCTTTGTTTCCAAAATGATTTTTCAAAGAATTCACAAAACTAAATTTTATGCCACTTTGAAATAATTTTATACTAGATTTTAATATTTATATTTTGATTTCGAAATACTTACTTTACTTTTATATTATACCTATAAGTTCATTTTCAATTTTATACTTTGACTTTTTATAAATTTATACTTTTATATTTTAATTAGGGAAAAAAATTGACAAGGACAAAAAATTTAAATTATTTATCCAAACGGAAATACCTTTAAAAAAAATTACGTGAAGGACAAAATCCCAGTCTACTAACTGGTTCACTCAGAAAACACTTTCGTCTCTTCATTTTCATTCCGTTTAATTTCAAAAAACTCGATCATTCGTACTCTCGAAAACCGTAAAAAAATGTCATCTGAAAACACAATTGTATCGTCTGAGAATGTTCTTGTAGAACAATCACAAACTAAATCTATAGAAAATCAACCACAAGTACCATTTGATCAAGTTCAGACTCCTGACGTAACCCTTGAAAAAAAAATCAAGTCGATTCGAATGTTGAAACCCTAAAAATCGACGAGAAACAAGGACAAACCAATAAGGAAACACATGTGCAAAAACTACTGATTGAAACGCCTGGAGAAACGCTTACAGAAATGGTAGAAGATTCAGCTGTACAACAGCCTGAAATTGAAGAAACCGTTGAGGAGATGAGAGAAAAAATACTTCAACAGAGAGAAAGGACTAAAAAAAGGAAACGATGGAAAAAGTAGTATGAAAGATCATAACAGTACTGGAAAGAAGGTTGAAAAGGCAAAAAAATGTTGAAGAAAATTCGATAACTATGTTTTATCTGCCACTTTGATTTACATTATGCTTAATGAAAAAAATATGAATAGGTTGCAATTCATTTTGAAATAGTGTATAAAAACTAATAGTTAGGAACGTTAAAAACCAAGACTATGTTTTAATTTGTATAAAAATGAGCTTTGAAAACCAAATTTTGTTCAGGCTAAAAACATATACTATGTTAAATTCATACAGAAATATTCTTTGAAAATTGATAATTATTGATTTGTAGATATTAGTTATTGATTGTATCGGTATGATTTATATCTTAAATGTTGTAATACACATTATCATGGTATCAGTTTTAGAAGCGCACCGGTATCATTGTTGATATTAAAATTCTATTTGCATGAAATTGGTATCAGTTATGGAAGCACACTAGTATCGATTTTGATGATGAAATTTTGTTTATGTGAATATGGCATCAGTTATGCAAGTTAACTTGCATCAGTTTTGATACTGTGATTAATGGTACAAATTTTGAAAGCATTTTGGTATCAGTTTTGAAAACATTGTGGTATCATTTTTTTTACTAATTTTCTATTTACATGAATATGGTGTCATTTTGGTATATAAAAAGGAATGTATAATTTTTCAATAATGTTTTGAAATCCTTGTTACCTGAATAGATACGTATCACTTTTCCATATTGAAATATGATTTTAATCTAATAATTAGGAGTGCTACAAAAAATGTGTTGTTGCAATTCATATTGACACACTATTTAAAAACAGCTTAACACATTTATATATACATACACATATTCGGATGATGATTTTATTAATCCCCGGTTACGAGATACAGAAGATAAAACAACCGCAAAAGTCAAAAAGGAAACTACATTTAGATGTGGGCTGCATGTAGTATTTAAAATGATAAAACTTGTGAACGAGAAGAAAGAGTTAAGCAAAAAAAACTAGATTTATTAAAAAGATCCCCATTCTTCAACTTCTTCAATGTTTCGTACAAAGGAAAAATAGATTTGAAGGAATGCAAGAAACATACAGAAAATCTGGATGCAGTACACAAGTGTTATTCAGTGGAAGAAGAAGCATTTATCTTTGGCAAAGAAAAAATGATAGTAACAGAAGGATATTAGCTTTCTTTTTTGGGATGCCAATGCTTGAAAATAATATAGAGCCTACCAAAAAGATGACTAGCAAAACAATACCATTGGATTGTAAAAAAAATTCTTCACGGAATTTTGGGTCATCAGCCTATATGACTAGAATTTTGATAGAAAAAAGAATAAAGGAAGAAGCAAATAAAAAGAAGAAGCAAAATGAGGAAGACTTGCCTCTTCTTCTTATCATGGATATTCTACTTACATTTTTCTTTCCCAACAACCAACAAAATTTGAGATGGGGACTTTCGAAGTACTTATGTGATTTTGAAAAAATGAAGACAGTTCTTGGCCGCTGACCATAGAAAAGAATTTTAACAAATTTCTGGATGTGCAATGCTTCCATTGGTAATTTATTTGATTTCATTCAAAAAAAATTCTAACATTTGTGAACTTGTTATGGTTTTTACTATCTCTTTTTTTGACATAGTATTGCATGTGTGAAAAGATAAAGCTAACAAAGTCAAGAGGAAATGTTAGTGAGATATACCCAAGATTTGCTAGGTGGAATTTAAGAGGCTTGAAGTCAATTATTTCCAAAAAAAATCTGGATCACATCTTAGAAGGAGAGGTATATTGTTGATGTCGAAAGTTGGTCTAATGACAATCAACCCCAAAGTGCGTTAATCGCACACAATAATATTCATAGAGTGCGAGAAAAAATTAATGAACATAGGAGACACAATAATTTTATAGAGATTCAGCTTCAACCAAGCCTACATCCACTTTATAATATCTGTTCATGCTGTTAATTACATGTTACAGTTGTTTTTTATTGAAATAAAGTAGAGAAAGAAGTGGTTTATACACAAAATCCTTGTGTTGTATTTGGAGTGCATGTGTAACAACCCATATTTTAATATTTTACTATTCATAATTAATTTAATTTAATATCATTTTATAGAAGTTTTGGTTAAATTAAATAATTAATTGATCTTATAGTTAAAATTTATATATTAGAGTTGATTTGAGTACTTAATGATTTACTGCAACAACTGTAAAGTCAGTAGATTTGTAATTGGTAATAAAAATGAGATTTTTGGTATAATTATTTTTGTAACGGTAATTAAACATAAAACTAAATAAACGAAAGATAGACATTTATCAGGTAAATAAACTTAATTAATTTTTAGTGACTAGGAATGGCAATGGGGCGGGTTGGGGCGGGTTTCTCGTGCCCCAGACCCAACCCGGACTTTTTAAACCCCGCCCCAGACCCGCCCCGTAGACCCGGTGCGGGTCTGGAATTTCGCCCCGTACCCGAAACCCATACGGGTCAGGGTAGACCCGACCCGCCCCACAACTCGAGTGATATTGTTTTCTAATATACTAAAATGTATGTACTTATATTTTTTATCGCTAAATGATAAATTATATGCAATTTATAATGTGTTCACAATGATAAGAGAATACAATAAAATGAGTGGTAAGATAATAGTTCAAAATGTATGCATTTTTCATTGTATGACTATCATTGATGCAACATAATACTATGAAAATTTTATAGTTTATTGATTGAAAGATTATAATATTCAAGTTATAACAATATATACCTAAGAAGATTAACAAGTAATAATATAGTTATAAAGTATATTAATGATGTTTCAACCATGCAGGTCGGGTTAGGGCGGGTTAATCGTGCCCCAGACCCGACCCTAGACCCGAACCTTCAAAAGCGGGTCGCGGGTCTACCCGCCCCGAAGACCCTATGGGGCGGGTCTAAATGGGTCAAAACAGGGGCGGGTCAAGCGGGTTTAGACCCTAAACCCGCCCCATTGCCATCCCTATTAGTGACTACAATGTGTACATTGTTTACATGGAATGATACGCTGTTAAAAGGAACATGTTGTAGACAGTGGAATTGGACTAATGAAATAAACTAGTTATATAAATCTAGGGTCATAAAATGTTGTACTCTTTTTGCGTATTATGAAGAGAAGAGTATTTAAAGAAATTTTCAAATGAATATGAATGGAAGTAGATTTGGTTATATGAATGTAAACAAATCAAATGGTAAATTGAAATATTTATGTGATTCGGACTATAATTAACAAAAAAAAACTTAACTAATATGAGTCCAATGTTGAATTAGGTTGAAGTTGGTAACGTTTGAAATTGAATTAAGGGTTCATTAATGGAAATAAATTGACTACATTAAATTTTGATTGATTCCTATAATTAATATTGTCACATTAAAACTAATTAATGAAACCAAGCAATTTATAACATATGTAATTGATTCCTAATTAATATAATCCATGTTTTAAGGGATTATTTTTTTGAAATTGGCTATTTATAGTGAATTATTAATACTTAAAATGAATTGATTATATAAAAAATGCTTAATTTAAATTGTTGGAAAGTTGAATTTTAGATCCATACTATATGCAATTTATTTCTATAATGAATACAAGCCTTAATTTGGATTAGAATTATTTTTTAGCGTTAATTAGTGATGAATACAAAAAGATGGAATGTTTTATTCATTAACTAAACCATTGAAATTCTTTACGTAGATCACTACGAGTATTATTTATATTTTTCCATTGTCTTCTAACCTATCAAAATGGCAAATTTTGATCTTTATACACACATATGACTTCAAAATTTCAAAATGGTATTCAAAATTCTTTAAAACAGGACTTTAAGACATGTAAAATGAACTTTTATTTTGAATTCTTTTTGAATATAAAATGGTTTATCGTCAATTAGTTATCATTAATATAGAATTTTGAAACATTTATGTTGAATCACGTATCAGTAAATCAAAAGTAAAAAGATGCCATGCAATTCATCTTGGACAAAAAAAGTAAATTTGTACTTTACATACCAAATTGAATGCAGTTTCATCGTTTTACATTAACGTAATTCTAATGCTGTTGAAAAATGCAGTTGCATGTTAAACCGGTATATAGATTAAAAAATTAACCAATTTCATACATAAATGAGGCGGTACAACCCTTAAAAAAAAGGTGTGCCAACATCCTATAATCTGATAATTTTCCAATTCATAAATTATAAATTTCCAGCTAAACACTGTGCTATTGACTAAAATTATGATGCAGATTCTATAAGCAAGTCCTAAGAAAGTTGTAGTGATTATAAATTTTGCTTTTCATTGGTGGTAATTGAGTACAATATATTCTGTAGCACCTAATTTTATCTATTAAGATATACACTAAAATTCAAGAAATGAAACATTCTACTATGCTATTGCTTCATGTTCTTTAGAAAAAAAATTGTAAAAAGGAGAACAATAAATCAAAAAATAGTCCAAATTAAGGAGTTAAAGCCTGAAAAGATAATCTGAGATAATAAATTTAAATTATAGTAATGATTTTAAGGTTTTTTGTGAGGATGAACGGATTTGGCAAGGTGTAATATAAATATGTCATTAGGTAGTCAATCATGCAAGTAGGGACCTTTATATTCATTTGTTGTAGTTTGACCAATTTTTCAGGTTTGAGTTCAAAGCACAATTAAGAGGCTTCTTTATATCAATTTTTTTAACTTTCATTTTAGTTTTCTTTTTCTTTATTTTGTCATACATAATAAAAGAAACAAAAACTACAATATATTTTAATTTTAATAAGATTTAAAAATAAACTGAACTTTTTAATATAGGATCATTACAAGGACCAAAGGTGCAGTATTATAAACTTTAACCTAACCAACCTCTTTAAACAGATCCATCTTTCTTTCTCTTGTAGAATGGAAGAACCGCTACTTCTTCTTGCCATAAAAAAATCGTAACATGTACGTGGAGAAGAATGATGCGTCGTCCTTAGTGAGGTCGAGTTGGATCAAATGGTGATAGGAGAGAAGAGATCGGACAAAAGAAGAACGTTGATGAACTTGGTGTTTGTTTTCATGCAGCATAGAGGAAGGTAGGGGGGTTATATGGTGCGGTTTGGACATGAAAAACGTGCGTGTTTTTTTTTTGCTGTGGCATTGGTGAGAAATTTGTTTATTTATTTTATTATAATTTAAATTCCAAATGTTTATAACTTTCTGCTGCAAGGTCGGTTTTGGACAAAATAAATTGCGTTGGAATCGTATCGACGAGCTCTTCGCAATGAGGATGATTTGGACTGGTTCTAAGATTGTAAATTTTTGGGCTATGGGTGGGTGTTCGACTGATTTAAGACCTAAAGATGAGTGAATTTCTTGCTCACAATTAACTGAATTATTCCCATATTTATTAAATTAAATTATGAAATAAATTTGTTTGTTTGGTTGTGATTGATTGTTGATGGTTGTTTAAATTGCCATACAAGTTAACTATAATGTTAATTTAGAATCGACATTAAATCATTTATTCGAATTTAAATTGCTAGTCTGAAACCCCGACATTTGTTAACAAGTGAAACGACATAATATTGATTGTTTTAATGAAATGGTTGTAATGTGTGCCTTGTACTGATTACTGTCTGAATATCCTTACTACAAATTATCGTCGCTATTCAGTTTATGATGTGTATGTTTATTTGTGCTAATTAATTCAAATTTAATGAAGAAAATTTATGGTTTAAAAAAATTAGTTAATTATATGTGTACCTATATTTTTGAAATAAATTATGTTTTATTATTTATTATTAAAAAGAATTTTTTTCTGCAAAACATTTAATATATGTATATATAGTGATTTATATTATTTTATTATACTCTAATTATTTTAATATATATATTCATAAAAGGTTTTATTTATAACCATTTATTTTTTTCAAGTTATTTAAATGTTTGTAATGTTTGTTAAATTGGAATTTTTCTTGATTTAAACCATCGATTCAGATTGAGATTTAAAATAAAAATATATTCGCCTTTGGATAAAAATAAATGTTTACATAATCATGATATTGATATGAAATTTCAGTCTAACTTGAATATGAATTTGGAGGAAGATTAAAATGGGAAATTCGTTATGATCCATGACTATTGTTCAATAATGTGTTTATTATTTGGAAAGATCGGGATCGAATTTATGTTCGAAATCCATTCCAACTAATAATACGATGTGATAAAGAAACTAAAGACGTGGAAATGACAAATGAAGACCGGGAATCTTTGGATTTATTTGGATTGACCGCTGATGTCTTGATTGGGCTGATCACCCAATACGAGGTTATAATCGGCATGAGGTCTAAATATATCTGAGGATTTTCAGATTTTGTTCCATTTAGACCCAGGATGGACTTGTATGGATTGTGTGTCTGTAATTGACTACGTAGCACTAATTTCTGTTAATATATATCAGATTGTGGCAATTAATTATTCTCGTCTCTAAGTTTTAAGTGCTTAGAGGTTATGTATTGATAGAAATCAGTGATACATTGTAAATTGACAATGTGGCATACTCATGTTATAAAATGAGCTAGTGATGATCAAAACTTGGTTTATTGAAGCATAACATTGCGTTTATTGAAGCATACCATTGGGTATACCATGACCTCGATGAACCGCACACCTCAGACTAATGGTAAACTGGTGGTTAGGTTGCATGCATATCTCTATTGAAACTCGAAAGCTTCGGCGGTAGATCTACTTTGAAACCTGGGGAAATAAGGGTATGTTCGGTGTCCGTGTCTGGATGTGAACTGGTTATTTACCTGGTGTTTGATGTCCGTGTCTGGATGAAAACCGTGAGATGCACCTTGATCGTGTTCCCGATTGATCTTTCGTGTCAGGAGCCAACATATTGGAACCTAACAACCAATACAAGTCTTTCGTTTTGTTTGTAAGCTATGTATGTAGGCATAGCCACTATGCTTGCTAAGATTAATATATTTATTTGCGAAATGGTTTTCAACACTATGCACTAATAATAGTATTAAAAGAAGATTTTCACATATGAAAGCATGTTTGGTTATCATAAGACAAAACTCATCCATTTGGTGTGCAATTGCATTGTGTGATGTGGGACGAGCTTTTGATAGCTTCATTTTTCCAAAATCATTTGCGAATTTTCCATAGTACTTATTTAGATTTCTTCACCCATAACACTCTTGTTATTTCTTATTTTAATTTGACTAATACGTGAATGATTTAGTTCTGATCCAAGTGTTTGTTGTGTTCCCTTTTTATGCAATACACTCGGGTCAGCCGAAGTTGCAGTTAGCGAAGATTTCCTTGCCTTTAAGATACCACTATGAAGATGAAGATGGAGCTCAACAGACGTATTATTATTACTCTTCCACTGCAAAAATTATTGGTATGTTGTATAGTAGTTAACTCTGATAATTGTTGTAAAATATATTCAAATATATGTTTTAATAGCTTCAAGAACTTTTATTTATTTATTACATTTTGTCCTTCCGCTGCGAAATTCTGTATTTGTTTTCTTCTTCCTTCTCTTTTCTTATTTTAATCCCAATAACTATCTGTATTTTTGATTAGTTTCAGTCGACATTTGAGAATCACTATCGATTTGAACGATCAAAAATGTCGGATGTTACATTTAGTATCAGAGCTGGTTAGAGAACATGATAGGGGGTTCTGGCTTAGCTGTTTGGTGGCGAGCAGGAGACTCTTACCCTTACACGTCCCAATGGAAGATTGGGTTTGTTGTTGCAGTTGAGCGGCTGGCCGTAAAATCACTTCTGGGGTATCACTGTATGTCACGGTGGGAGGTTATCCCACTACCTGATGGTTGCAAAGCCTAGGGTCATTACATTTGGTATCAGAGCTTTGGTTTAGCAAAAACCTGGGCTCCATTTGGGATTAACTCATTATGGATAGGGTAGTATTACCCTAGAATGAGCCTGAGTGTATATGAGAAAGCGTACTTGTAATTTTGATATAAAATGATTTTGTATTGTGTTGGTTTGTTTCGTTGAGTATTTATGAATTCCGGTCGGTACTTGGGATGCCAATGCATCGATAGGGATTCCTAAACACCTAAATAGGACTCATTGACATAATATTGTTTTGAATTATATTTTATGTATATAAAGAATTATTTGAAAATCTATGAATTTTGATTTTGTTAATAATAATATTGTATTTTCATCATTTATTATTCGATTAATCAATAATTAAAACTATTGGTTATTGAATGGTTTAATGAAAATGAATGTTGAAATTTAATTGATAATGAAATAAAAAGTTAACTATGAATTTGAGAATTTAATTTTGGGTGGTATTGCAATATTGATTTAAAAATGATTTTATGTCATTATATTTTAAAATTATTTTATATAGAAATTACTTTCATATGAATTTCAGAACTAAGTGTATACTCCCCACTTGTCTTCAAGAAATGATTTCGGTTATGAGTGCATGCATCATCGATGTCTATTTTCAAGAGTTTGAGTGGAGTGACAGCTTAGAACTTTTATACCTTGTTTTGCAAAATTGAATTTTCATTTAAATCTTTTATAGCTTGGTTTGATATAAAAGATATAATATATGAGATATTTTGAAAGTGATTTGGAAATAAACCCGAAGTTGAATTCTTAAATTCTCAATAAATAATGTTTTTCTTCTTCTTAAAAACAATGAATTAAATTAAATTTGAAATTGCATAAAACCTTCAAATGGTGAAATAAGGAAATAAATCTAAGAAAGAGAAATTAAGGTAAGAAACCATTGGAGTTGAAATAATTTGGCAAAAAATGAACTTAAATAATACTCATTTTATATAACATGTATATGATTTATTGAATTTATATAGGAAGTTAAATTGTTATGGGAATAAGGAATTTGATAATATATTAATAGTTCTATGAATGTTGAAATGAAATGAATGGCTTATGAAATAAATAAAAACTTAAGTCGTGATTATAAGTGATGAATACTTAACTTGATATGGAATTTAATGCAACTAAGTAAGATGAACAAGGTGAACTAAATTATTAACGAAATTGATTAAATTAACTAATAAATGAGACAAGATTGAATGAATTACAAGTGAATAGTGAGTATAGCGATAAAATTTGAATTGAATCCAATTAAAAGAAAACAGCTTGTATGTAAATGAAATAAATGCCAATAAATAAAGGAAAAACAACGGAACAAGGATACGAAATGAAAAAAAAGGTGAATTGCATATCATTGAAAACAACAAAATCAAATTGTGTAAATAGTATATTCATAATGGCAAAAACTTGTAATTATGCTTTATGTAACAACCCGAAAATCTGGGCCAGTTTAAAATTTTTATTTTGGCAATTTTATTGAATTTTGAATATTTAAAATGAATTATTTTAAATAAAATTCGAACGTATATATTTATATAGATCATCGTTAGAATATAATATTTATTTTAAATTATAAAAGGAATTGAAAATGGCACGGTAGTTCGATAATTCGATTTCAAAATTCAAATGAATGTACCGGGTGCAAAATAAACCGGATTTTAGTGAAACCAAAAATAATAGGATCTAATTGAGAATATCTTTCCAACGAATCCGAAAAATCAAAATTTCATAGCGGGAATCAAAAGTTATGTCTAGTTGAATTTTCAGAATAGTCGCTATGGAATTCGGGCCCTTAAAAATGGAAATTTTGCAAATGACCTCGGTTTTCGACGAAATCACTTTTGTTGGATCCGCGATGTCCAGTTATTGCTAGGTTTCAAATTTCGTAATTTTTCGAATCAATATGTGAGCGTGGTAAAGGAAAACGCGTTTGACCAGTTTTAGTTGATTTTAATCGACTGGAAAATGGTCATTTTTCAAACGGTCTCGGAATTTGACGAAATTAGTTTTGTTAGGACCGTATCGTCAATACGAAGCTAGAAATTATTTTTCGGGAATTTTTCTAGTTAGTGTGTGGCCCCGGTAAATTGAAGTGTGCGTTCAAATTCAATATATAGAGTTATATGTTGATTTTGACGTAATCTGACCGTAACGATCGAATCAGCTTACGATACATATCCCATTGTGTTCGGAATGTGGGTAATACGCTAGGGATGACAGTCGGTGGGTTCGGATACGGGTTCGAAGATAAAAGTTACTTTTAGAAGGAATAAAATATTAATTAAATAAAATATATAAAACTCTCACCTCTCCCTCCTCTCTCAGATCTGAAAATCGAAATAGAAAAAAAAAAGAAACCCAAAATCGGGATCGCGCACCCCCTAGGCGCCGCCGCGTCTCCAGAAACCCCCTCCTCCGTCGATAGGCCCTCCTCCTTCCCTTCCCCATGCTAGCCCCCCCGTTCGATCCCTTCATCCCCTTTCCTTGAATCCACCGCCGCCACATCGGAAGGACCACCGCCGCCACCTGGAAGAAGACCGCCGCCCCTAGCCTTTGCAGCCACCTGCCGTCACTTCCAGTCCCCACCAGCAGTCTCCGGCCACCCACAACCCTCCTCCAACCTATAAACGTGAGTTTTAATCCTCCTATTATTTATGGTTTCTTAGTTTTTAATTAATTAATTTATTTAGGTAAAAATGAAATTTTTACTTAGAAAATGATGCAGATTTTACTTAGTTAACAATATGATTTTTATTTATATAAAATTGCATTGTAAAAATCTGATTTTTTATATACATAGGATTGGAATAAAAATTTGATCTTTATTCATTTAAAAAGATTATATTTTTATAACTGAAAAGATTATATTTTTATAACTGAAAGGATTAGATTTTTAAAAAAAAAATATAAAGATTCGATTTTTAACTTTGTAAAGATTCGATTTTTAACTTTGAAAAGATGAATTAAAATACGATTTTTATAATATATAGATAGTAAAGATTTGATCTTTATATATGTAGCGAAATAGAAATATAATTTTTATATAGAAAGAAGCGTTGTAAAAGTATATGAAGTAGAAATAAAAGTACGATTTTTATTTATTGAAAATAATAAAAATGTAATTTTTATTATGAACAGCGTGAAAAGAACTGCATTGGAATTTCAGACAGATCCAAACGGTTCAGCAGTTCAGACAGCAAACCACGGCGGAGTGGAACCCTCTATGAGAACTTCTCACTTTAAACTTTCTTTTCTAGTTATAAATATATACTAGGATGCAGACGGTGTTTAGTAGCACCCGACACCCGTCGTCCACAGACCATGGACGGCTTGTATGCTTGGTTGTTTGATTTTGATGTGTAGTTGATGTGTTATGTGATGTGAAATGAAATAAAATATTTATATAGTTAAAAATATTTTATAGTTGAAAATAGAATTTTTAACGTGTATATGAAATGAAATAAATATAAACAAATCGGACGATTTGTTTATATACACTGATTTGACTGATATTGATTGGGACGATAAATTTTACACATCGCCCAACTGCACAAATAAAATCTGTGTATGATTGTTTGAAACCCCACACGGGTATTAGGATGATATACGACATACACTAATCCTACTAATTAGTTGTATGTCGATCGATTAATTGACAGACTGTCATAAGCGTTAAATATTTATATTTGATGCTTATACAGTGTAGAATGCACTCAGGATGATGGTTGATTATTTATTGTTGTTATTTTATACATGTGTTGCAGAAAATCCATATAATTAACATTATATGGTAATTGATTGGGCCTCATTTCAGTTTTGAAAAAAGAAATATTTGAATAGAAATATTTGAATAGAAATGTTTGAAATAGAATATTTGAAAATAGAATATATGAAGCTGTGTTGATTAGATTGACGCCATTTTGACGTGATCGATATTTATATCGATTTTATTGGTTTTAATGAATATTGAAAAGTGATTTCAATAATCGAATTAAAATGAATTAGAATTCGAATTGAATAGAAATGAATTAGAATTCGAATTGAATAGAAATGAATTAGAACTCGAATTGAAAATAAAATGAATTCGAATCGAATTGAAATTGAAGGTAAATCAATTTGAAAAGAATTCGAATTGAAAATGAATTCGAATTGAATAGAATTGAATTCGAATTGAAATTGAATAGAAATGAATTCGAATTGAAATCAAATTGAAACGAATTTAAAACGAATTTATAAGGAAAAATTTAATTTTGATTTGAATTTGAAAAGGAAGTTGAAATCGTTTTGAAAACGAATTTAAAACAATTTATAAAATATGTTTTAAAAAGGGAATCGATGAAGTATATATTATATATATAATATAATGGCCTATATAGAACGCGCCGCACCGCGGCAGTTCGTGAATTTCGACCATTGACTTCGAATGGATATTGCGGGAGATCCGACCGTCGGATTCTCCTAAAACCGGAACCGTTGGGTTCGTATCGAAAAGAGATTTCTAACGAATATTAGAAATTTGAAATCTAACGGTTGGATTTGGAATTATGTCCAAATCAAATTTGGAAAAGGTCGTTGTAAGTGCAGTTCGATGGCCATTGATGGAAATCGACTGTACGAACCTTGATAAAATTATTAAAAATAGTAATAATTTGTGTAAAATCATAAGAAATGATTTGGGAAGAGTTGGGATGAAAAACTCCATATTTGAAAAGATAAAAATAGATTTTTATCGAAATGAACTAGTTTTGAACTAGAATTATAATTCTATTTATTTTTGAATAAATAAATTGAATTTAAAAAGGGTTTTAAAGGTAACCAGAATTTCCAATAATTTAATTGGAATGGATTTGAATCGAAATTGTCTTCGGGATATTTCGATGTTGGATTTCGTGATGATACAGATATTGTTATGGAAATTTGAAAGATATATTTATATCGTTATTTCCAATATGATATTTGTTGGTCGTAGAATTTGATATTGAATATAAGCCGATATATTTTCTATTCAGAGCCTTGTTTTAATATCAAATGTGATTTGGGTTTGTCGTGAATGGTGTCTTCATTAACACTGTTCTTAAGCCCAGTTGAGTAAAAGATTAAATCTTTTTATTTAGATTTAATGAAGTGTACCAATTAAATGATATTTAATTGGAATTGAATTGGTATTGATTTTTGGGTTTATCGTGAACAGTGTTTTAAATAACACTTGTTCTTTAACCCGATAATTAATGGAATGTGATTTTGGGTTTATCGTGAATCGTGTTTTAAAATGACACTGATTCTTTAACCCAGTTAAAGATTAAAACTAAGTGGGGTTTTAATGAATCTTCAATTAGATTGAAAAGATCGAGAATGGAGTATCACCAGTTTTACTCCAAGCGATAGTTAAATCTTTAATTAGATTTGAACGTGAAATGGTAATTGAATTTACCGATAACACCGTGGTGTTAGATATGAAGTATTACCAGTTTTACTTCATGGGATGAATAGGTTGGGATTGGGAAATTAAAATAAATGATTTCTTCGGTGTGGTTCGCTAATCCTGACTAGTTTGAATTGATATTCAAAGGAGATTAAAGAATAAATTTAAAGGATTTATCTTTGATAAAATTAATGGGAACCTTTCCCAAAATATAAGAATATTTGAATAAAATGAATATTCTGAAGTGGAATGAGGCGTAAGTTGTGTTTGTGTAACACTTTTATAATATATACGCGAGTTATTCAGAAAGGCCGAGTTTATCCCATTCTGAATAACTAATTCGACGTGGTGTCGAAGATGAAGACCGGAGGTCTTCACGTCGTTTGGGTGATTACTGATGATCTTGATTGGGCCGTACACCCAAGAGGAGAGAATCAGTTGGTGATCGTCCAGACGTACTTCGAGATCGATGGATATGCGGGGTACTAGGTGCCTTCGGTTTCGTTCAGACCCAGAACGAACTTGTAAATGGACTGTGTGTCTGACATTGGATTTCAGTCTGCGTGATTGATTTCTATTAAATATATATCTGTTTGGCGGCGGAGAATTTATTCTCTTGCTTAACGCCCTTCTCTGAGACGTACGAGCTCAGGGGTTATATATTGATGGATATCAAACGCATGGAGTGAATTGCCTGTGTGGCATGCATAAGTGGCAATTGATCAAGGCTTCTGTTGAAAAGCAAAGTCTTGTGGTGATGATCAAAGCACGGCATGTGTGGCATAGCTTTGTGTAGCATGGATTCGCGAGCCTCACACCCCGGTTGTGAACCAGAAACGGGAGAAGGATCCAGGGAGGGCATGCATCTCTTTTTAGCTAGAAGTGGCGTCAGTGGTTTTACACGCCCTGACGAGTTTGACTTATGTGGTTGTTGCTGTTGCGAGGCGCCTCGGATATATCAGTCGTTCTCGAACTGATGGAGTCATTCGTTGGCTCATTTACGCCCCATTGGGCGGGGAGACGTAGTGTTCAGGCATTTTAATCCACATCGGTGGATCGGCCATGTGGCTCCTAGGTGCAGTTGCAGCTGTAGCCTGAGGCTCGGACTAGAGAGTCTCGAATTCGGTAGAGGACTATCTTTTGCCTCGGTTCACAGATGGAAATCTAACTTCCAATACGTGACCTTGCGGTTTTGGTTGTAGAGCCTAGTATGGCGACATAGTGGTATGGGTCACTTATGCCGTCTATGATTGATACTTATGATTTGAAATTGTTTTAAACACTATACACTTATTATAGTATCAAATGACTTGTTTTAAACGTATCAAGCATGCTTTGGCTATTATAAGGGAAAACCCTATCCTCCGGTTTGTGTTGCATTGTGTGATGGGACCTGGGTCTTATAATAGCTTCATTTTCCTTTATTTAGCATTGCGCTATTGTTTTATGCACTGGTATTCTTGGGAGGAAACCCGTTCCGTGTTATACGGCGTGGTCCCTTGATTTACCTAACTTTAAAATAAAGATTAATAACTGTTTTAGTTCTCACACCAGTCCTATGACTGACCTGGAGTTTATTGTTTTAACCTAAACTCTGGGTGCCCTTATTTTGACACGGGCAGCTAGTAGTTTGGGTTTTGCAGATTTATATTCACAGGATCCTGATTTACAGCTGGAACGATATCCGGAAAGCTTTGTATCTGTATATCTCCTTCAGTTGTGTATTGTATTATTTTCCGCTGCTATGTAATGTATTGTAATCTCTGATATTTATCGAATGTGTAATGCTGATTTATACTCTGTATATTCTTGTAATATGATGGAATTGTTGTGATATACAATGAAATGTTCTTCTGTCTGCGTTCTTTTGTGGCTTGTTCTCGAACTATCCGCGCTTTCCTTACCGGGGAAGTTACGGGTTTTCACACTTTAGTTAGATGAATGTGATTATTTAGATGTTTTACTTGTTGCTTTTGCTAAAATTGTTACGTCATGTGTGAATTAATTTATGGCATGTATGTTTGTTACTTATATATTGGATTATTTCCTATATATATATTTGTGTGTTGTTATTTTTTGTTGAGTTTTGTAGCATGCACCGATGGAATCCACTCGCTTAGAGGACGCTTAAGCTTTGTGCTTCGCTTTTGCTCGCTTAAAATAAAGGTAAGATGCTAAAAAAACCAACGAAAACACTAATGAAAGGTACCTATAGCGGTTTTTATATTATGTTCTGATATTATATAATATTCCCCATGTTTTAGGATGCCTCCTCACAGGGATGAGATGTATGTTTGTGAAACTATATATATTGTTATTTTTCGGACCCCTTTGTACAAAGGAGACTCTGCCGAAATTTTTCAAGAAATCTAGACTTAGAAAATTTTGTGAAATTTGTTTTCAAACTCATGTTTCTATATATTTAAGTAAATTTTTTATAAATTTATTGGAAATTTTATATTATTTTAATTTTATTTTGCCACTTCATTACTACGTTCCTTTTTGGGGACGAAAAGTTTTGTGTGGGGGAGAGTGCAACAACCCATATTTTAGTATTCTACTATTCGTAATTTATTTAATTTAATGTCATTTTATGGAAATCTTGGTAAAATTAAATAATTAATTGATCTTATGGTTAAAATTTATATATTAGAGTTGATTTGAGTAGTTAACAATTTACTGCAACAACTATAAAGTCAGTAGATATGTAATTAGTAATAAAAATAATATTTTTGGTATAATTATTTTTGTAACGGTGATTAAACATAAAACTAAATGAAGGAGAGACAGATGTTTATGAGGTAAATACACTTAAATTTAATTTTAGTGACTATAATCTGTACGTTGTTTACATGAAATGATACGCTGTTAAAAGGGACATGTTGTAGACAGTTGAATTGGATTAATGAAATAAATTAGCTAAATAAATCTAGGGTCATACTCTTTTTGTGTATTATGAAGAGAAGAGTATTTAAAGAAATTTTCAAATGAATATAATTGGAAGTAGATTTGGTTATATGAATGTAAACAAATCAAATGGTAAATTGAATTATTTCTGTGATTTGGACTATAATTAACAAAAAAAAAACTTAACTAATATGAGTCCAATGTTGGATTAGGTTGAAGTTGGTAACGTTTGAAATTGAATTTAAGGATTGATTAATGGAAATAAATTGACTACATTAAAATTTTGATTGATTCCTATAATTAATATTGTCACATTAAAACTAATTAATGAAACCAAGCAATTTATAACGTATGTAATTGAATCCTAATTAGTATAAGCCTTATTTCAGGGGATTATTTATTGGAAATTGGCTATTTATAGTGAATTATTAACACTTAAAATGAATTGATTATATAGATAAAAATTGCTCAAATTAATATTGTTGGAAAGTTGAATTCTAAATCCATAATATATGCAATTTATTTCTATAATTAATACAAGTCCTAATTTGGATTAGAATTAATTTATTAGCATTAATTAGTGATGAATATAAAAAGATGGAATGTTTTATTCATTAACTAAACCATTGAAATTCTTTACATAAATAATTATAAACTTTAACCTAACCCACCTCTTTAAATGAATCCATCTTTCTTTCTCTTGTAGAATAGAAGAACCGCTACTTCTTGTCATAATAAAACAAAAATTGTAACTTGTACATGGAGGTGAATGACGCCTCGTCCTTGGTGAGGCCGAGTTGGATTAGATGGTGATAGGAGAGAAGAGATCGGAAAAAAGAAGAACGTTGGTGAACTTGGTGTTTGTTTTCATGCAGCATGGAGAAAGGTAGGGGATTAGATGGTGTGGTTTGGACATGAGAAACATGCGTGTTTTTTTTTGCTGTAGCGTGAAGTGTAGAAGAAGAAGAGGAGGTATATAAAGGAGTGATGACGTGGCAACTATTTTAGTGGTGAGGAATTTGTTTGTTTATTTTATTATAATTTAAATTCCAGACATTTAAACGTTTATAACTTTCTGCTACAAGATCGGTTTTGGACGAAATAAATTGCGTTGGAATTGCATCGACGAGCTCTTCGCAATGACGCTGATTTGGACTGATTCTGAGATTGTAAACTTTTAGGCTTTGGCTGGACATTCGACTGATTTAAGACCTAAAGGTGAGTGAATTTCTCGATCACATTTAACTAAATTATTCCCATATTTATTAAATTAAATTATGAAATAAATTTGATTTTTTGGTTGTGATTGATTGTTGATGGTTTTTTAAATTGACACGCAAGTTAACTACAATGTTAATTTAGAACCGACATTAAATCATTTATTTGAAATTAAATTGCTAGTCTAAAACCCCGACATTTGTTAGCTTGTGAAACGACATAATATCGACTGTTTTGATGAAATGGTTGTGACGTGTGCCTTGTACTGATTACTGCATGGATATCGTTAATGTAAATTGTCGTCGTTATTCAGTTTATGATATGTATGTTTATTTGTGCTAATTAATTCAAATTTAAAGAAGAACAATTATGGTTTAAAAAAATTAGTTAACTATATCTATACCTATATTTTTGAAATAAATTATGTTTTATTATTAAAAAGAATTTTTTTCTGTAAAACATTTATTATATGTATATATAGTGATTTAAATTATTTTATTATACTCTAATTATTTTAATATATATATATATATATATTTTCATAAAAATATTTTATTTATAATCATTTATTTTTTTCAAATTATTTAAGTGTTTTTAATGTTTATTAAATTGGAATTTTTCTTGATTTAAACCATCGATTCAGAATGAGATTTGAAATAAAAATATATTCACCTTTGGATAAAAATCGATGTTTAAATAATCATGATATTGATATGAAATTTCTGTCTAACTTGAATATGAATTTGGAGGAAGATTAAAATGGGAAATCCGTAATGATCCACAACTATTGTTTTAAAATGAGTTTATTGTTTGGAAAGGCCAGGATCGAATATATGTTCGAAAACCATTCCAAGTAATAACACGATGTGATAAAGAAACTAAAGACGTGGAAATGACAAATGAAGATCGCAAATCTTTGGATTTATTTGGATTGACTACTGATGTCTTGATTAGGCTAATCACCCAATATGAGGTTATAAGTGACATGAGGTCTGAATATATTTAAGGATTTTCGGATTTTGTTCCATTCAAACCCAGGATGGACTTGTATGGATTGTGTGTCTGACATTGTAATTGACTGTGTAACACTAATTTTTGTTAATATATATCGGATTGTGGCAATTAATTATTCCCATCTCCAAGTTTTACATGCTTAGAGGTTATGTATTGATAGAAACTAGTGATATGTTGTAAATTAATAATGTGGCATACTCAAATTATGAATTGAGTTAGTGATGTTCACAGCTTGGTTTATTGAAGCATAACATTGGGTATATTGTGACCTCGACGAACCTCACACCTCGAATTGATGGTAAACTAGCGGTTAGGTTATATGCATATTCTATTGAAACTCGAAAGCTTCGGCGGTAGATCTACTTTGAAACCTGGGGAAAATAAGGGTATGTTTGGTGTCCGTGTATGGATGTGAACCGGTGATTTACCTGGGGTTTGGTGTCCGTGTCTGGATGAAAACCGTGAGATGCACCTTGATCGTGATTCCGATTGATCTTTCATGTCAAAAAATATTGGAACCTAACAACCAATACGAGCCTTTGTTTTGTTTGTAAACTATGTATGTAGGCATAGCCACTATGCTTGCTAAGATTAATATATTTATTTGCGAATAGGTTTTCAACACTATGCACTAATAATAGTATTAGAAGAAGATTTTCACATATGAAAGCATGTTTGGTTATGATGTGGGACGAGCTTTTGATAGCTTCATTTTTCCAAAATCATTTGCGAATTTCCATAATACTTCTTTAGATTTCTGCACCCATAACACTCTTGTTATTTCCTATTTTAATTTGGCTAATATGTGAATGATTTAGTTCTGATCCGAGTGTTTGTTGTGTATCCTTTTTATGAAATACGCTCGGGTTAGCCGAAGCTGCAGTTAGCGAAGATTTCCTTGCCTTGAAGATACCATTATGAAGATGAAGATGAAGTTCAACAGAAGTATTATTATTACTACTCCGCTGCAAAAATTATTGGTATGTTGTATAATGGTTAACTCTGATAATTGTTGTAAAATATAATCAAATATATGTTTTAACATCTTCATGAACTGTTATTTATTTATTACATTTTGTCCTTCCGCTGCAAGATTCTGTATTTATTTTCTTCTTCCTCCTCTTTTCTTATTTTAATCCTAATAATTACCTGTATTTTTGATTTGTTTAAGTCGACATTTGAGGATCATTATCGATTCGAACGATCAAAAATCCTAGATGTTACATTTGGTATTAGAGTTGGTTAGAGAACATGATAGGGGGTTTTCTCTTGGCTGTTTGGTGGCGAGCAGGAGACTCTTACCCCTACACGTCCTAATGGAAGATTGGGTTGGTTCTTGCAGTCGAGAGGATGGCCATAAAATCACTTTTGAGGTATCGCTGTATGTCACAGTGGGAGGTTAGCCCACTGCCTGATGGTTGCAAAGCCTAGGTTCGTTACATTTGGTATCAGAGCTTTGGTTTAGCGAAAACCTTGGCTCCATTAGAGATAGGGTAGTAATACCCTAGAATGAGTTTGGGTGTATATGAGAGAGCGTACTTGTAATTTTGATATAAAATGATTCTATATTGTTTTGGTTTGTTCCGTTGAGTATTTATGAATTCCAGTCGGTACTTGGGATGCCAATGCATCGATAGGGATTCCTAAACACTTGAATATGACTCATTGACATAATATTGTTTTGAATTATATTATATATATAAAGAATTATTTGAAAATCTATTAATTTTGATTTTGTTAATAATAATATAGGATTTTCATCATTTATTATTTGATTAATCAATAATAAAAACTATTAGTTATTGAATGGTTTAAGGAAAATGAATGTTGAAATTTAATTGATAATGAAATAAAAAGTTAACTATGAATTTGAGAATTTAATTTTGGGTGGTATTGCAATATTGATTTAAAAATGATTTTTTTATGTCATTATATTTTAAAAGTTGTTTTATGTAGACATTATTTTCAAATGAATTTAAGAACTAAGTGTATACTCCCCACTTGTCTTCAAGAAATGATTTCGGTTATGAGTGCATGCATCATCGATGTCTATTTTCATGAGTTTGAGTGGGGTGACAACTTAGAACTTTTATACCATGTTTTGCAAAATTGAATTTTCATTTAAATCTTTTATAGCTTGGTTTGACATAAAAGATATAATGTATGAGATATTTTGAAAG
Organism: Allium sativum; assembly: GCA_030737875.1. NCBI lineage: Eukaryota > Viridiplantae > Streptophyta > Magnoliopsida > Asparagales > Amaryllidaceae > Allium > Allium sativum. The sequence continues at coordinate 840,501,070 of CM060913.1, read as the reverse complement.
TGATTTTGAAATAAACTCGAAGTTGAGTTCTTAAAGTCTCAAAAATAATGTTTTTATTCTTCTTAAAAACAATGGAATGAATTAAACTTAAAATTGCATAAAACCTTCAAATGGTAAAATAAGGAAATAAATCTAAGAAAGAAAAATTAAAGTAAGAAACCGTTGGAGTTGAAATAATTTGGCAAAAAATGAACTTAAATAATACTCATTTTATATAACATGTATATGATTTATCAAATGTATATAGGAAGTTAAATTGTTATGGGAATAAGGAATTTGATAATATACTGATAGTTCTATGAATGTTGAAATGAAATGAATGACTTATGAAATAAATAAAAACTTAAGTTGCGATTATAAGCGATGAATACTTAACTTGATATGGAATTTAATGCAACTAGGTTAGATAAACAAGGTGAACTAAATTATTAATGAAATGGATTAAATAAACTAACAAATGAGACAAGATTGAATGAAATACAAGTGAATAGTGAGTATAGAGATAAAATTTGAAATGAATCCAATCAAAAGCAAACAACTTGTCTGCAAATGAAATAAATGCCAATAAATAAAGGCAAAACAACGGAACATGGATAAGAAATGACAAAGAAAATGTGAACTGCATATCACTAAAAACAACAAAATTAAATTGTGTAAATAATATATTCACAATGGAAAAAACTTGGAATTATGCTTTAATTAGATGAATGTGATTATTTAGATGTTTTACTTATTGCTTTTGCTAAAATCGTTATGTCATGTGTGAACTAATTTATGGCATGTATGTTTGTTATTTATATATTGGATTATTCCCTATATATATTTGTGTGTTGTTATTTGTTGTTGAGTTTTGTAGCACGCACCGATGAAATCCACTCGCTTAGAGGACGCTTAAGCTTCATGCTTCGCTTTTTCTCGCTTAAAATAAAGGAAAGATGCTTAAAAAAAATCAACAACAACACTAATGAAAGGTACCTATTGCGGTTTTTATATTATGTTTGGATATTATATATTATTCCCCATGTTTTGGGTGCCTCATCACTGAGATGGGATGTATATTTGTGATATTATATATATTGTTATTTTTCGGACCCCTTTGTACAAAGGAGATTCTGCCTAAATTTTTCATGAAATCTAGACATAGAAAATTTTGTGAAATTTGTTTTCAAACTCATGTTTCTATATATTTAAGTAATTTTTTTATAAGATTAGTATAAATTTTATATCATTTTAATTTTATTTTGCCACTTCATTACAACGTTCCTTTTTGGGGACGAAAGGTTTTGTGTGGGGGAGAGTGTAACAACCAATATTTTAGAATTTTACTATTCATAATTTATTTAATTTAATATAATTTTATGGAAATTTTGGTTAAATTAAATAATTAATTGATCTTATGGCTAAAATTTATATATTAGAGTTGATTTGAGTAGTTAACGATTTACTGCAACAACTGTAAATTCAGTAGGTTTGTAATTGGTAATAAAAATGAGATTTTTGATATAATTATTTTCGTAATGGTGATTAAACATAAAACTAAATATAGGAGAGACGGACGTTTATGAGGTAAATAAACTTAATTAATTTTTGATGACTATAATTTGTACATTGTTTACATGAAATGATACGCTGTTAAAAGGGACATGTTGTAGACAGTTGAATTGGACTAATGAAATAAATTAGCTAAATAAATCTAGGTCATAAAATGTTGTACTCTTTTTGTGTATTATGAAGAGAAGAGTACTGAAAGAAATTTTCAAATGAATATGAATGGAAGTAGATTTAGGTATATGAACGTAAACAAATCAAATGGTAAATTGAAATAATTATGTGATTTGGACTATAATTAACAAAAAAAACCTTAACTAATATGAGTCCAATTTTGGATTAGGTTGAAGTTGGAAACATTTGAAATTGAATTAAGGATTGATTAATGGAAATAAATTGACTACATTAAAATTTTGATTGATTCCTATAATTAATATTGTCACATTAAAACTAATTAATGAAACCAAGCAATTTATAACGTATGTAATTGATTCCTAATTAATATAAGCCTTGTTTTAGGGGGTCTATTTTTTTAGATTGGCTATTTATAATGAATTATTAATACTTAAAATGAATTGGTTATATTAAAAAAAATTGCTCAATTTAAATTGTTGGAAAGTTGAATTCTAGATCCATAATATATGAAATTTATTTCTATAATTAATACAAGTCCTAATTTGGATTAGAATTAATTATTTGCGCTAATTAGCGATGAATACAAAAAAATGGAATGTTTTATTTATTAACTAAACCATTGAAATTCTTTAGTAAATAATTATAAACTTTAACCTAACCCACCTCTTTAAACGAATCCATCTTTCTTTCTCTTGTAGAATGGAAGAACCGCTACTTCTTCTTGTCATAATAAATAACCTGTACGTGGAGGAGAATGACGCTTCGTCCTTGGTGAGGCCGAGTTGGATTAGATGGTGATCGGAGAGAAGAGATCAGAAAAAAGAAGAATGTTGGTGAACTTGGTGTTTGTTTTCATGCAGCATAGAGGAAGTTAGGGCGATTAGATGGTGCGGTTTGGACATGAAAAACATGCGTTTTTTTAGCTGTAGCGTGAAGTGTAGAAGAAGAAGAGGAGGGATATAAAGGAGTGATGATGTGGCAATTATTTTAGTGGTGAGGAATTTGTTTGTTTATTTTATTATAATTTACATTCCAAATGTTTAAATGTTTATAACTTTCTGCTACAAGGTCAGTTTTGGACGAAATAAATTGCGTTGGAATCGTATTATTGACGAGCTCTTCGCAGTGATGCTGATTTGGACTAATTCTGATATTGTAAATTTTTGGGCTTTGAGTGGGCGTTCGACTGATTTATGACTTAAAGGTGAGTGAATTTCTCGCTCACAATTAATTGAATTATTCCCATATTTATTAAATTAATTTATGAAATAAACTTGATTGTTTGGTTGTGATTGGTTGTTGATGGTTGTTTAAACTGACATACAAGTTAACTACAATGTTAATTTAGAATCGGCATAAAATCATTTATTCAAAATTAAATTATCAGTTTGAAACCCCGACATTTGTTAACTAGTGAAACAACATAATATCGACTGTTTTGATCAAATGGTTATGATGTATGCCTTGTACCGATTACTGCATGATATCGTTAATGTAAATTGTCGTCGTTATTCAGTTTACGATGTGTATGTTTATTTGTGCTAATTAATTCAAATTTGAAGAAGAACAATAATGGTTTAAAAAAATTAGTTAAATATATGTATACCTATATTTTTGAAATAAATTATGTTTTATTATTTATTATTAAAAAGATTTTTTTCTGTAAAACATTTAATATATGTATATATAGTGATTTAAATTATTTTATTATACACTAATTATTTTAATATATGTATATATACATTCAAAAAAATATTTTATTTATAATATTTTTTTTCAATTTATTTAAATGTTTGTAATGTTTATTAAATTGGAATTTTTTTTATTTAAACCATCGATCCAGAATGAGATTCGAAATAAAAATATATTCTCCTTTGGATAAAATCGATGTTTAAATAATCGTTATATTAATATAAAATTCTAGTCTAACTTGAATATGAATTTGGAGGAAGATTAAAATGGGAAATCCGTAATGATCCATAACAATTATTTAAAAATGCACTTATTATTTGGAAAGACCGGGATAGAATATATGTTCGAAAATCATTCCAAGTAATAATACGACGTGATAAAGAAACTAAAGACGTGGAAATGACAAATGAAGACCGCGAATCTTTGGATTTATTTGGATTGACTGCTGATGTCTTGATTGGGCCGATCACCCGATACGAGGTTATAAGTGGCATGAGGTCTGAATATATTTGAGGATTTTTTTCCGTTCAGACCCAGGATGGACTTGTATGGATTGTGTGTCTTATATTGTAATTGACTGCGTAGCACTAATTTCTGTTAATATATATCGGATTGTGGCAATTAACTATTCTCGTCTCTAAGATTTACGTGCTTAGAGGTTATGTATTGATAGAAATCAGTGATACGTTGTAAATTGACAATGTTGCATACTCAAGTTAAGAAATGAGCTAGTAATGGTCAAAGCTTGGTTTATTGAAGCATAACATTGTGTATATCGTGACCTCGACGAACCTCACACCCCGGATTGATGGTAAACTGGCGGTTAGGTTGTATGCATATCTCTATTGAGACTCAAAAGCTTCGGCGGTAGATCTACTTTGAAACCTGGGGAAAATAAGGGTATGTTCGGTGTCCGTGTCTAGAAGTTAACTAGTGATTTACCTAGTGTTTGGTGTCCATGTCTGGATGAAAACGATGAGATGCACCTTGATCATGTTTCTGATTGATCTTTCATGTCAGGAACCATCATATTGGAATCCAACAACCAATACGAGCCTTTCGTTTTGTTTGTAAGCTATGTATGTAGGCATAGCCACTATGCTTGCTAAGATTAATATATTTATTTGCGAAATGGTTTTCAATACTATGATCTAATAATAGTATTAAAAGAAGATTTTCAAGTATGAAAGCATGTTTGGTTATCATAAGACAAAACTCGCCCATTTGGTGTGCGCTTGCATTGTGTGATGTGGGACGAGGTTATGATAACTTCATTTTTCCAAAATCATTTGCAAATTTTCCATAATACTTCTTAAGATTTTTGCACCCATAACACTCTTGTTATTTCTTATTTTAATTTGACTAATATGTGAATGATTTAGTTCTGATCCGAGTGTTTGTTGTATTTTCTTTTTATGCAATACGCTCGGGTCAGCTAAAGTTGCAATTAGCGAAGATTTCCTTGCCTTTAAGATACTATTATGAAGATGAAGATGGAGCTCAACAAACGTATTATTATTACTATTCCGCTATAAAAATTATTGGTATGTTGTATAATATTTAACTCTGATAATTGTTGTAAAATATAATCAAATATATGTTTTAACAGCTTCGTGAATTGTTATTTATTTATTATATTTTGTCCTTCCGTTGCGAGATTCTGTATTTGTTTTCTTCTTCCTTCTCTTTTCTTATTTTAATCCCAATAACTACCTGTATTCTTGATTTGTTTAAGTCGACATTTGAGGATCATTGTCGATTTGAACGATCAAAACACCCGTATGTTACAGCATGACATGTTATTTGTGGAGTGCCGAATATGACTTTTTCCGTTAATTCAAGATGCCTTTCCATTTCGGGAAATTGATGTATTTATGGGCGATAATGTGGGCCGAGTTTGAATGCAACGTGGCGTGCGTCTTTTTCAGGGTCGGCCACGTGTAACTCAATCCTGTAAAGTAGATGTAGGCGGAGGGACCCGGTCTCCGGCTTATGAATTGTTCTCCTCGAGGTGTGTGGCATACGTGGAACTTGAATACTGGAGTATAAAATGTAGTGCTGGTCAAAGCTGACCGATTCTGTACCATTGGGAGTACGACTTCGTATTGTAGCACATAATTTGGCCTGATATTCCCGATTCGACATTTAAGGCTTGACCCGATCTTTCAGGAGTGATTCGGTTTTTCTGTTATGACTCAATCAATCGGTTGATTTTGACTTCAGAAGTGTTCGCCAGTTCTGGAGGGTGACATCTTTGCCATCAATGAACGTGGCTCGGTTCGAACTATAATCAATCGATCGAGTATGAAAGTCATTCCAAGGTCGGAAGGTTGGATCAGTATTTGATAACGAGTCTCGGTCTTGAGTTGTGATGGCTTTTGCCAAAAAGGCTGTCAAAACTTCGCCCCCCAGAACATATCTTTCTTTTTGGAAAAAAGAAGATGTGTTATGGATCTTCCACTGTATGGTGAATATAAATCCAATATATATCTAGGAAGTCATGGTTACGCCGAACCATATTATATGAAGGCCAAAAAATGGCGACCCACGATAATTGTATTAAGGCCAGAAGTCAAACGACCACTGAGGATCGAATTAAGGTCAGAGAACTGACAATCACCCGAGGATCGTATTAAGGCCTTGATTCTGAGATTGTAAAGAGTCAATGATTATGCTGAATCGATCTTGGAGAATAACAGAAGGACCGGGACCTTGCCGAATCAAATGTTACCTGCAAAAGAGCTTAGAATATACATGCCAAATCTTGACGATGTCGTTTTATATTTTCAAGCATAAGCCATGCTAGGGTATGTTAGGAGTATCAACCATACTCAACTTGTAATTGAGAGGTGGATAAACCATACCCTGGGTTTTAGGAGGACGAGCATAAACAATACTCGGTTATGTGAAGTGGGGTATAAGCTACACACGGAGGACGAGTGTAAACCATACTCGGTTTTGTAATGTGGGGTATAAACCATACCCGGAGGACGAACATAAACCATACTCGGTTTTGTAAAGTGGGCTATAAACCACACCCGGAGGAAGAGCATAAACAAAACTCGATTTTTTAAAGTGGGGGTATAAACTATACCCGAAGGACAAGCATAAACCATACTCGGTTTTGTAAAGTGGGGTATAAATCATACCCGGAGGACGAGCATAAACCATACTCGATTTTGGATTGGGGACTTTGCTACATCCTAGCAAAGTTTTTATCAAACATATTCCATGTTCGAGAAAGATAGTTTATTGTTGCTAAAGATTATTACAAAAATTAAAGCAAATCCTAACGGGATTATAGCCAAATCCAGAGTACCCCTTGGAATTAAATCCTAACCCCGTACATGTGTACTTCATGATAACCACATTATTGATTACATTTCTTATATCTTGAGAAATGGGGAGTATCCATAGTGACCTAAACCAAATCAGAGTATGATGATGCCGTAGGTGCTAGGCTTGGGATCCTTCCCATTTCGGGAGGTACGCGAACCGTTCTGAGGAGCTTGGGAAGGTAGCTGCGATGGTGCGGCCTTTCTAACATACTTGGTTAGCTCTCCACGTCTAACCCGATTCTTGATGAGATTGCGCAAGTGCCTACTGTTATTGGTGCCTTGTCCTGCCATATCATGATACATGCAGTGCTTTCCTGATTCACGTTCTCTTTGGGTCGGCTCCCTCCTGGGAGGCTTTGGAAAGGTAGAGATCCTCGAATATCACCAATAGGAAGGATTTGAGCTCGTTGTGTTGATCGTATTTGTTCTCTCTTTGGAATCGCACGTTCCGATCATTCTTTTCCAAGGCTTTCCCCTTTCCTTTATTCTGGCCAGCGGTGGATGGTCCTCCACTCTTTGTAGAAAGTAATTCGATATTTTCCACCTCGATGTTGGCATCTTCTTGTCAGAGGAATCTATTGGCTTCAGAGTAGAAGTCTCCAATATCTCTAGGAGGATCCCTCTAGAAGGAGATCTTGAAATCAGTTTGGTCCAGGACACCGGCCATGGCAGCCATAAGCACCGTCTATGGCTCGAGTTGATCGACCGATGCCATTGCTGCATTAAATCTTTCTAGGAAGGAGCGTAGGGTCTCGTCGGACTGCTGCTTGATGGATGTGAGAACATGACGCTTTTTGTTCAAGAGATGTGAACCTTGAACTGTTCGATGAAGCGAGTAACAAACATATTCCAGTTGTTGATCAATTCAGTTGTTAACCGCTGAAACCACATGCTAGTTATATTAGTGAGAAAGAGAGGGTAGCACTTGGCCATGACATTAACCGATGCTGATAGTACTTCCATGTGACGTATGTATTGCATGAGATGTATGGTCGAGTTGGTCCTGCCGCTGTAGGGTTCTAGGATCGGAAGCTTGAAGTCAAGTGGTTTTCGAGAGTTCCTGGTTTCCCGCGTGAATGGACTGCGATGGACGTTATCCATATCTTGTTGAGAAGAGGTGCTTCTGGTAATGCGTTTGATGATGCTTGCAGTCTAACTTCCATCCCCAAAGAGTTGTTGCCACAAATCCAATTCTGCACTGGGGATGTTGGTAAGAGTCCCGGTACGGGGTGGAAACATGCCAAGAGTTCTTGGGGTCAGTTCGGTTCGGCCCACGAGTGATGGGTTAATGTGGTCCCCAGCCTCAGTTGTATGTTCCAGATTGTCTGGGCCCCCTAGGTTGTCATGTGTGTTGGTCTGAACCATACCCATGCCTGTAGGACTGGACCGGCTCGAAATAGTGTTATCAACTCGAGGGTCGGTACTGACCCTGCTCGGGGCGATGTCATGGTGATTTTTAGTAGTGTTTTCCTCCATCCTACGAACAATTGGTATGGTAGAGTGGTCTTGGTGAGACGGAGTGTTGCTGCCCCCAGCTAAGCTTGGATCACCATGTTGGGAAGGTCGGGTGGGAGGCGGCATAAGACAGGTTTGTGGTAAGATACTGGGTGTAACCGGAGGTTGCATCGAACCATGTTCTGGTCGACCCAGGAGTTGCACTGATCCGAGAGCTGCTTGTCTAGGCAATTGAGTCGAACCCTGGACTGAAGGAAAAATGGTTGAACGATCTAGGGCTTGGCCTTGGCCGACCTGAGAATCTGCATCTACTCCAGTTCCATTAATTGCCGGAAGCGATGATCTTAGAATTGGACGATCCGTAAGTGAAGTTGAACCAGGTGGGAGCATAGTTGTAGACACTACAAGAAAACATACATATGGTTACATTCATTGGTTGCGTTTGATATGTAAATGCAACCAATATGGTTTTTAATTTTGTATTTAGGGTTTTGGTTACATTTATTTAACAATCGACTAAAGCACTGGTCACATTTAAGCCTTCCCTCCCATTTCCTTTCGCTTCCCTCCTCTATTTTCATTTTTCCGCCTAAACCTAAATCAGTTTCCTCTGTTCTCATCTCCCCCTAAATTTAGTTTCATCCTTTCTTGTCGTCCTTCTTTCAATGTTCCTCCTGTTCCTTCCTTTCCTAAGTTCCCCCTCATATTTTACCAAAAATTTCACTTTCCCTCTTTCAATTGCCACTACTCCTTTTCACCCCTAAAAGTTTTTATAGCCTCAAAATATCATTTCATAAAATCTCAAAGATGCAAACTTTTGCCTCAACTGCATCCATTTCTCTATTAGGTGGTTGGGATGTGGATATGAAATTTGGATTTGTGATGTCATATTTTATTTCATAGTCGTCATCTGATATGATTCTCACCGCTCACTTTAATTTCCGAGCTGCCGCCTAAAGACTTCTCGTTTCTTGAAGGCCACGTCTCCTAATTCACTTGCATTGCTATTTTGAAAAGGATGCTGAGACGTGCTAAAATTTGATTAATGAATTTGGTTGTTTTAGAGGATGGATCTGAGTGGAAGCAACTGTTACAGGCATGCTGACGGTGTAGTGAAATCTGATGGGGCGGTATCAGAATCTATGATGTCGTGATGGTGTTGTTTGTAGATATCAATATCTATTGGTTTTTCTCCTGGCTGTAAGTGCTCTGATTTGGTCATTTCCTTGATCTAAAACTTGATAATTTTCAATACAACGATGATAGTTGGTTTTGTATTTCTAAGTACTTACTATCGGTTAGGAAACTCTCGAAACTAGGTTGATAAAGCTGTTGCACAGCGACATCTTCCACTGCTTATGTACGATAATTCAGTGTCTTGTATTTCCCTTCTATGATTGTTTTTTTCCAAAAAAAGCTTGGCTTTATCTCATTATATTATAAAGTTTTGTTCGTATTGACTACAGATTTAAATTCCAAATTTTTATCATATGTATCTTTAGATTTATGTTTTCTGGTACTTTAAACCCATCCATTTACCATGTTATGAATTACCGATCATTGGTTTCATCATTATGTTATATATACTGGTATTTGCTGTTTATCGTTTGCCCAATGTAAGTTTATTCAACTGATACCATACAAAAGGTTAAGCGTTTAAGTATTATCTGAGCTAATCAGTTTGCTTTCTTTCTTTGTCATATTCAAATCGGAAGGCTTGTGTTTTAAGCCCTTTTGACTGTATTTCAAGATATATGTATAGATACCGTTATATATACTACTTTGTTAGATGGACTTTGTAAAGCTGATATGATGGATGATGCAGAGGTTCTTTTCAATGAAATGGCTGGCCAAGGGATCAGACCAAATGCGTTTGAATTTACTTGTTTGGTAAATGGATATAGTAAATCCGGTAAATCAAACAAAGTATTGATATACCTTACTAAAATGGGTGATCAAGGATTACATACTAGTGCCACTGTCTACAGTTTGACAGTTGATGCTTTGTGCAGGGAAGGGATGGTTATGGAAGCTCAGCCAATATTGTAAATAATGTATCAAATTGGCATGAAGCCTTATAACACTCTTATGTGTGAATATTTCCTTTTGGGTAAAACTCGAGAAGGGTTGAAGATCTTTAACGTAATAGCTGCAGGTAATCCCAACCTTAATGAATACACATATTCGACACTCATCAATTGTCATGTTACAACACGGAAAACCAATATTGCTCTTAGATTGTTTGAGGAAATGTCACATAAAGGTTTGGAGCAAACAATTGCGAGCTACAACATTGTTCTTGCTGGATTATATGATGCTGGAAAAGTTAATGATGCAAGAAAAATTCACGGGAAATTGGTTGAGAGCAGGCTTGCCTTGGATGTTGATACATGCTGTATAATATTGGATGGGCTTTGTAAAAATCAATGCATTGATGAAGTAGTGGACACATATCATGGTGAAAATTTTAAAAAGTATAGAAATGAAATTGAAATTCTTAATATTATAATTGATGGTTCACTTTGAGTTGGTAGACTCCAAGAAGCTAAAGATTTGCTGAATGATATTTGTGCTCAGGGCATAGTTCCAAATGCTAGAACTTACAAAATCCTGATGAAATATTTTACTAAATAATATATATGAACTGAGTTTTATGTTTTTATATGTTGATAGAGAAATATGGGTGCTATTTAGATTCTAACATGCTCAACGAGGTGGACTGAAAATTGGTCAAAACAGGTTAGGCAAATAAGGAAAAAGATTATTTCTTTAACGACAGAGGAGAAACAAGTTGTAGCAAGATGAAAGATATAATTTTTACCATGCTGTAATTTATAAGTAGATAGAGCACTGGAGATGATGATAATGATAGTTCATCAATTTACCTTGTTTAAGTTCAAATGTCAAGAAAGGCGAAAAGAGAACCAACAGGTGATTTTTTAATTTATTCATGCGACATCTTGTCTTTATTTTGTCACTCTGCGACTTTTACTATCTGACTGGGGTAGATGAAAAAATGTTCAAAACACTAATCAATATTCAAAATTACCAATTTGATTCTCTTATAAACCTCATAACAGTGCGTTTTGTTATCTTCTCTAGGAGTGTTTGTTTATAAAGGAGCGTGCATTTTGAGTGGTAAGTAGCTTGCAAAACACATGTTCAATTGTCTGGAATGAAAACACTTAGCATTGTAAGTACATTTCAAAATATCCAATATTACCATTAAATGTAGTAAATGACAACAAAGTTATTTCTTTGATCCTAATGTAGTTACAGTGGTGATTTTGAGTAGAATAAATATGTAGTCCTTGGTTTGATATGGTAAGAAAAGAGGAAAACAGGAATTAAAAAATTACGTAAAGTATCTGACGGTACCTCGAGTGTTACTGTATTGATGCACGAAACCGGTTGGAAAAACCGGTTTCTGTCATAATGTAAATTAAAAAAAAAAACCTTAACCAATATAAAGATTGACCTCAATACTACCCAATTCGAAAGAATAAATTACCTTAAGCAAGATCGACGTCAACTTCTCATCCCCAGTAACAATGACATCGACGATTTGTGCGGCATTGAAGATCTATTATAGCACCTTCAAACCTATCAGTTCTACTGTTGAGAAAAATAACAACAGACTTTACAAACCGTATTCCTAGTAATCTTGGTTCAAATTTGTGTGAGGTGCAATGTTTTCAGAAATCAACGAAGATGCAAAATGCATGGTTTGATGTGAGTCAGCTGTTATGTAAATGCTGACCAGATGCTCTTCCATTAATATTATTTTCATTCAAGGGTACATAGCTGATAACTTGATGAAATAAAATTTGGTCTTTGTACTTCAACAAGAATGGGTTGTGTCAGCGATGTAGGACATGCTCGTGCACATGGACATGTTTATGAATGTATTTTCATCTGAACCTACAAAACTGTCAAAAGTTTGTTTCTAGTCAATGGTCGAGATGCATCTTACTGTGAGAGTAACATAACTTTGTGAAATGATTTACAGTTTATTTGGCTTTCACGCTTTGCCAGCAACAAAGTTGTAGGTTACTATTGATGGGTTGATTCCCATTTTTGTTCTATGTGCAAATCATACCTCATGATGTAGGCACGATCTTATATTTAGTGGGTTGTAGCATGCATAACATCTGGTTGAATTCCTAGTAGAGTAGTAAATTACCATCTTAATTTTCTTTTTGGGTTTTCATTGTGTTATGAAATTGCATCTTAAATAATAACCGAGTAATGTTATAAATTAAATTTGTACTTGAATTCATATTCAAACATATAGCAGTTCTATTGTGCTTTTGGTTTACAGTCAGTTTTTCAACCTTGCTAAAACATCTTTATTCTCTTGCATGTATTATCCTAATCTGTTCTCTGCATTGATGGGGTAAATTACTTTTGTCTTAATTTTCATAAGGCCTCTTGCTTACTCGTCTTAATTTTCATAGGGTTTCTTGGTTACTTTCGTGGATTAACATACCCAAATATTGATACTTTATTCCTTAAATGTTCTGATTAAAAATCTAAGAAGATAGTTGGGGTACAACTTATATTCAAATACACTCGAGAATCTAGTTAGCGATATAAAAGCCATGAACTGTGTTATGTACTTATATCTCAAACAAGATCTTACTAGTTTGATTTTTGGTGCAAGGCCAGAAATTGGAACACAGCTTCATGGTCTGCTCACTGGTCATGGTTGAAATTTCTTTGAAATTGGTCCAATATGAACCTATAATGATCAGCATTAGATAAAGATTTTCACTTAGTTGGCGAAGGCTCCTTCACCCATGAATAAATAACAAAACTAAAAGTCTAACCGTGATTGTTATTCCAATTACATGTCTATTAGAAAAGCTGAATTATCTGAATACTTCTCCATTAGTCATGTGGTGCTTCAGAAAATATCAACCCTTATTGTCCATTTGGATTGACTTATATAAATTGCATTTTGATTTTTGAAAGTCAAATGAATTGGTTTTTTAGCTTCCAAAAAGATAAAAAAGGATTTATTTTAGTAGTATCCAAACAAGCCATTAAAGAATTTATCTATACTTAGATTTGGAGATGTCTGCTTACTCAGGTGCATGGTGGTAACCATTTGACTATTTTACTGCACAAATGATATCATAGAATTACAGGAAGACGACGAAGTTGAAGATCTATAGGAGGAACCAGTGAATAAAAAGAGGAAAGGAATGAAACCATCAAAAGCTGACGATAACGGTCATGCTACTAAGTCAAAAAGAAAGGGAAAATTGATTATTGAGGTAAACTTTGGCATTTCCAAAATTGAGTTTTTTTCCTGCATTGGTTTTTCCGATATACCCAGTGCACAAGAAATGCATTATTTGCCATTTAATTTGGTATTGATAATCGCTTTATAAGTAGTCTTTAATGTGTATTCTTTTGACTTTTAAGTATTTTAAAAAAATCCCTAGGGTCATTGATACTTGGGTTTCAGCATTGTAAATTAAGCTCATTGTGCCTAGATCTGACTGGACAGTCTGGACTATTGAATTCAAACTTTGGTGCTGATTGTTATTTTTTAATTATGAACCATTCCTATGGTTGTGATCTCCACTGAATTTCTACAGTAAGACTTTCAGTTAGCAAAAATGATAGTTGCATGCAAATGCATATATGAGAACACCGTTTTAAATGTTACTAATTTGTTTGCTTTCTTATGGCAGTATGAAGGCAGTGACTGTCGAGAATTACTTATCTTAGAATAGTACACAATTATTCACTCATGTTTTAAGAGCCAGGACAAACGTGATTACTCTGCTTTGAATTACTTTTGGATAGGAGGTATGGTTCTAATTTGATATGAAAATAAATTACAAATGCGGATGTTTGCTTTTGCTCTGGTCTTTACATTGGAATTATATTCTTTTTCATCCCTGCTTATTTGTTAGCCTTCCAAGTGCCCATGTGTTTGATTAATACAGCAACAAATTTGTTTGGTACACACGTCAAGAACATCCCTCGCATCATACTACGTGAGCTAACATGATTTTTCCCGAGGTCTTCTGTACCTGTGTGTACCTGTGTGTACATGTATAGGATCCCGCTTCCTACTGCAGCCTACACTCTCCGATTTCCAACAAATGTTTCCATTTGAATATCCAATTTTTTTCACAATAACTTGATTTATTAAACAAAAGGTTGCAAGAGGTTATATATATACAAACACACACATAAAGAGATATAGAAGCGATTAGGGGCACCCTTGTTCGCAGCACCCATCTTACACCCCTTACCCTACCGTGAGCTATGGCGATCCAAATCCAACGAATGTATGGATAAGAGGTGCAACAGGGGTGCTGGAAAACATGGGTGCCCCCGATCGCTCCTCACGCACGCGCGCGCGCACACACACACACACACACACACATATATATATATATGTATATATATATATGTATATATATATATATATATATATATATGTGTGTGTGTGTGTGTATGTATATATATATGGAAAGTCTAAATGGACACAAAATTAAGCACACAAAATTTAAGCCAATAGATTTTCCTTTGAATTACACCTCACACATAAAAACAAACAAATCTTATGGTCTAGATTTTATGTACATAATTTTGTGTCCAATTTTGTGTTTTTGCAGCCGCTCCCATACATATACATATAAATATATGTATGTATGTATATGTATATATATATATATATATATATATATCACAATGTTTTGCATCAACCCTACCTACCCTACCGTTAGCTATGCTAATCCAAATCTAACAAGATTTTATAGATGTTGAATCCATATATATTATCATTTATCCAAAATTTGAGTTTGTTCCGATGTTCGTAAAATAATATATTTGATATTTTGATTTATCGTTTCGAATAAATGGTGAATAATTGAGTTAAGATTTTGGATAGGTGATAGTATATATGTGCACTGAACAATCTTGTTGTGGCAGGGTAGGGGTGCTAAATGAGTGCTGCAAAATAGGGGTGCCCCGGAACTCTCAATAAATATATGTGTGTGTGCATATATATATATATATATATATATATATATATATACATATACATATACACACATACAAATTTGATATAAATTGAAGGACACAAATTTGATATATAAATCATGAAATTATTAATAATTTATTATTTAAAATAAGTATTCATTGGCTGGTTGCTAGATATACATGCAAACCTGCACACGCGTGCACGTACACATACACACACACTCTCTCAAAACGTATACATGTTGCATTTCAATTTTTTAATATATATAATTAGAATATATATATATATGCATATTATTTATTACAAAATCTACATTATTATAAAATACGTATATTATAATATATATGCATGTACAAATCTTACTAGTGTTTGATCTAACTAAGCTAAATATATGTTTTTATACACTTGATTTACCAACTATGATAACTGAACACTTTAGACTAGTATGCCATCTACTATTGAAATTCTTACTATTGATTATCAACCTTGTCTGCAGGTAATTAGTTTTTCTGGAGTGAAGACTATCAGCAATAGTGGACATGACTTTAATTGTTATATGTATTATGATATTTGTTAGTACTTATTATGTAAACTTGTTTCTGAATGCTTGTGGTACATGAATTTATTGATTTTGTCAAGTAGCTATTATCTAAATGGTTATGGAAAATATTTCGGACTAATATGTTCTTAGTTATTTGAGTACGATGATTATACGGTTGATTGATTGTTGATTTAAATCAAACTTTTATACGATTGTTACCGATTTTGATATGATTATTATATAATTGGTTGTGGAAAATAATATAAGCCATTAACACTATATAGTAGCATTTAAAATTTGCAACATGTTTTAGTAGCATTTAATAAAAGCTACAGAAACAAATGTAACATACCATCTGAATTTTTAGTGGCAAAAAATAAGTGCAATGTAAAGCTTTTAGTTGCACAAAATAAACGCTGCAGATAAGCAAAAAGTGACCCATGTACAAATATTTGGTAGCGTTCAAAAAATGCAACTGTACATAAGATTTGGTAGCGTTCATCAAAACGCAACCAAAAAACCAAGACTTTTAGTTGCGGGAACTGTAGTAGCGTTCTTTAAAACGCTACCAAAACGTTTTGGTAGCGTTTTTCAAATGCTGCTAAAGGTCTTTTCTGGTGTAGTGAGACCTATCTGGTGCATGGATTTCAGTAGATTGCAGAATAGTTGTTGCCCCTAGCTTCACCCGGTGCAGGAAGTGATGCTTGATTACTCGGTCTCCCTTCCATCCGAGCAAGGAGATCATTCATCATTTCCTACTGCTTTGCGAGGAGTTCGTCTTGATGTGCCATCTGAGCTTGCAGTTTGACGAGAACTCCATCCATCTCGCCCCTAGTTAAGTATTGGGACAAGCCTTCGTGGGAGGAAGCCTCCTGGCTTGCCCCCATTGCTATTGCACCAGCAGGTTGATATTGAACATGAGTAGGTGTTGTGTCCTTCTTCCATTTTTCTATTACTTCTTTAAGATTGCCGAAGGTCGTAGGGTCAACCCTTATTCCTGGCGCACCAAAGTGTTGACGTCAAAACTTGGTCTAATGACAATCAACCACCAAAGTGCGTTAACCGCACACAATAATATTCACAGAGTGCGAGAAAAATTAAATGAACACAGGAGACACAATATTTTTATAGTGGTTCGGCTTTAACCAAGCCTACATCCACTTTATAATTTATGTTTATACTGTCAATTGCAGTTGTTTTTGATTGAAAGAAAGTAGAGAAAGAAGTGGTTTATAAACAAAATCCATGTGTTGTATTTGGAGTGTACGACATGCTATTTATGGAGTGTCGAATAGGATTTTTTTTCATTGATTCAAGATGCCTTTCCATTTCTAGAACCGATGTATTTATCGGCGAGAAGGTGGGTCGAGTTTAAATGCAACGTGGTGTGCATCTTTTTCGGGGTCAGCCACGTGTAACTTGATCCTATAAAGTAGCTGTAGGCGGAGGGACCCGGTCTCATGCTGATGAATAGTTCTCCTCGAGTTATGTGACTTACGTGAAACTTGAATTCTAGAGTATGAAAAACAGTGCTGGTCAAAGCTGACTGATTTTGTAGCCTTGGGAGTAAGACTTCCTCTTGTAGCGCATAATTTGGCCTGGTATTTCTGATTCGACATTTCAAGCTTAACCCGATCTTTCAGGATTGATTCGGTTTTTCAAGTTTGACTCGATCGATCGGTTGATTTTGACTTCATAAGTGTTCGCCAGTTCTGTAGGGTGACATCTTTGCCTGCTATGACGGTGGCTCAGTTCGAACTATAATTGATCGACCGAGTATGAGAGTCGATTCCAAGGTCGGAAGGTTGGATCGGTATTTGATAGTGAGTCTCAGTCTTGAGTTGTGACGGCTTTTTCCAAAAAGCTGGTCAACATATATGTTTTTTTTTGCAGTTAAAGGTATTAGTTCTAGATTCCTGGTAGTATCAGTTTTTATGGTTTCTTGTTAAAATTATTTTTTCAAGCCTTTATATAATCAATTCTAGGAGCCTGTTAGTATAAGTTTTAATGATATCTTGTTAAAATAGTTTTTCCAGTTTGTAGGTCTCAGTTTTAGTTGCCTGTTAGTATCAATTTTTATGTTTCCTGATTAAAATTTATTTTTTTCATTTTTCATGTATCATTTTTAGGAGCCTGGTAGTATAAGTTTTTATGAATTTTAGTCAAAAATTATTTTTCCAATTTGTAGCTGTCAGTTTTAGGTGCCTGATAGTATCAGTTTTAATGATTTCTTATTAAAATTTATTTTTCTACTTTCTAGGTATCATTTTTAAGTGCCTGATAGTATTAGTACTTATACAATCTTGATACCATAACTGAAATTCTATTATTAAACAAAAATTTTGACTGAAAACAAATTTCTTTTTGAAGGTACAAGAAATTTCAGATATACGTCTGCATGAATCAAAAATATTGGAAACAGCAGCTAAAATTTCTTCTAGATAAAAGAAAGGAAAAGAACGTCCAGCGGTAAGAAAAAGAAAACGTCAAGAACAACAAACACCAGTGGGATCTTTCATGCAAGAAGTGACTATGAGAATTTTGAAGATTCATATTCAAGGTATTGAAGTAGAAACAGAAAATTTAAAAATTTGAAAAATGAAAGATTTTTCAGAAGGGAAGCAGAGAAAGAGCTTTATATTTTGAGACAACAGTTCAAAGGCAAGAATATAGATTTTGAAGAGACAGAACTTCCGAAATCCGATTCGAAAGAAACTGAAAGTGATTCACCTCCTCAACATAATGAAGAAGAAGAAAATGACAACGAGTATGTAGAGAGTGAAAATCAAGGCAGTATTCAAGCTGAGGAAGGCGAATGTGAAGAAAAGAAAAAAAAACTATGGCAGAAAAAATCACACCTGCTGATGAACGAACAATCAGCACAAAAATGTACCAGTTGAATTAACTCCACCGAGCTTTGACATGAAACTTACACAAACTATAGAGGAGCTACATAAAAAAGGCAACTCAGCTAGAAAAAAAAGAACCAACAAAAGATGAACTGCCTTCATATGTACATAGATTAAAAGAGAGACAAGGGAAAAAGTGAGGAAGAAGAGATTCGTTTGATTATCCAACAATTTCGAAAAAAGGAAAGAAAACAAATGTTGAAGCAGAAAAAATAGCAAAGATCAGCTTAAAGAAGAATCCGAAAACAAAAAAAAAGCAAGAGCAATAAGAAGAAAAACAAAGTGCAAAAACAAAAGAAAATCTAGAGCAAGAATCAATTTTAGTTGAAACGCCACTAGCTATTTTCGAACAATCATGGGCAGATTAGAAACTGTCGCATTGCAAAAGTGTTAATTATCTGAGTAAAGAACAACAAACCGTGGTTAAAAAAATTAACTACAAAAGCAAATAATTTGTAAGTACACATTTTATTATCGATATTAATAGAGATTTGTTCTAAAATTAACCATAATTTTCATTTCTACAAAACAGGGATGTTGTGAAAACTGATGACACAATTTTAAGCGGTTGCATCATAACGAAACAAATGATTGTTCATGTTTTGGAAGGAGACTTCACAGATGGACATGTACCATACATATGTTGCTAATGTTGCTAGTTTTGCATATCAGTTTTGCTAATTAGACATCATATGTATAAGTACTAATGTTGCTCATATATATGCTGATGAATGAAATGTTCATTATGTTGATGTTTTGCATGACAAATTATTTACCTGATACCAATTATAATGCAGTAGTATCAATTTTAAAGGCCTAGTAATATCACTTTTTATGATTTATTGTTAAAATTAACATTCCTAGTTTGTAGGTATCAGTTTTAGGTACCCGTTAGTATCAATTTTAATCATTTCTTGTTTAAATTATTTTTCCAGTATATAAGTAACAGTTTAAGGAGTCTGGTAGTATCAGTTTTTATGATTTATGGTTAAAAATTATTTTTCTAGTTTCCAGGTATCGGTTTTAGGTGCCTGTTAGTATCAGTATTATGATTTATGGTTAAAATTTATTTTTCCAGTTTGTAGGTATCAATTTTAGGAGCCTGGTAGTATCAGTTTTCATGATTTCTGGTTAAAAATTATTTTTCTAGTTCCTAGGTATCAATTTTACATGCCTGTTAGTATCAGTTTTACGATTTCTAGTTTAAAATTTATTTTTCCAGTTTTCTTGTATCATTTTAATTTCGCCATATAATATGTCTTCTTATATACATTTGTATGATTATTACAAATTATTGATTGGTTCATAAAATATTGTGCATTAACTGAGAACAATTATGCAATGCCAACAATGGGAACGATAAGTAAGATTTCAGATCACTTGTGTGCATTTTTTTTACAATTAGTAAATAACAATAACAATATTATTTATGACCAGAAAGCACTAGTTGAGAAAATGGAATCAATTATCCAGACTGTAGCTCTTTCTATTTTAGAAAATGCTATGAAAATGAGTACACAGAGGTTATTTACTTCTCACTGCATTGTCAAAGTCACTGCACGTTAGTGACTTTAACATACGCAAATATGCAGCGGTCACATTTTGACTCCGATCGGCGTAGAAGATCAAACCCAAACAATAATGACAGTTTGAAAACTGCAATGACATTGTATGAAATACTTCTCAAAAACACTACGCTATAAACAACCTAATGCAATAGAAAAAGATGTTGGCACAGGCCTAAAAAATGTTGGCATAGGTCTTTGGCAACATTTTTAGGATGATGCAATTTTCACCAATGTTACAGACCTCAAAGGCAAAATTTTGACTATCTACGGCAACATAAGACTTATTGTTGCAGTAGAACCATATTTGGGTCTATAGAAACATCCATAGGTGCTTGTAGCAACATTCCAAAATGTTGCTATATATATTTATATTAGTTTTAATATATATATATAATATAACAAAAATGAGAAATAAATGCTACTACATAGAATTAAATATTCAAACAGTATTTTTATTCAAATAAATATTTTATTTCAACATTTGAAATAGTACATATTTCTAACTCCATCATTTACAATTCACTGTTAATAACATAGTCAATCACATATACAGATATTCCTTACAACATCACTCATTACATATGCAGATTCAATTTATACAGACACTAACACTAACAAATATATGTCGAGCTGAAGGCAAGCCGTCAGAGGGTCTGGGAGCAGCGCTGGTGGGGGTCTGAGGCCCCACAGTCCCGGTGGCGATCGACCTAACCTTCATCACCCAAAGCCTTAAACACCAGTACCATGTATTCTTTGAAATACTGCACACCCAGTCCATCATCACCCAAAGCCTTAAAAAAAACAATCAAGATGTCTGTATTCTTCATTAGTCTGAACTAGAAGGAAATATGCTCCTATGTAACCAACACAAACTACAAATAATAGTGTAATTTTCGAAACCAAAAATATGAACACAATCACCATCAATAAACCAAACAAATCTTATGGAGATCTTATATCACTAGACATTTATTTCTGTCTTTGTTCGAAAGGTTGCTCGATAAATCTATTCCCTACATCAACCATTATTGCGGCTTACTCGGTATCATTTCCATGGAACCAGCAGGATAACAATCGCAAGTAGCAAAATTTGTTATAGGTGCATGGAAATGTGAACAAAAATCTAAATGTTTCAGCTTTAATAGGAAAAACTACAAACGACTAGTATGCACAATATAAAATACGCCCAGTAATGTATAAATACACTCTTCACAGGAATCGTGACACCAATTTAATTTCTAGAGCCGCGATCATATAAAGTGTAACACCCCACATCCATTAATGTCACTCACAAAGGGAATGCATTAACTTCCATGAAGCATTATTAGTGTATAGAACAGAATATAACAAGACAGATACATACATTGGTACTTGAAAATTTTAAAACAACTTTTATTGTAGCGGAGAAATAGTTTGATTACAACAACTTCATAAACCAACTGTAAAACCAAGTAAACTTAATATCCATCTTGAAAAAATGTTTTCTGAGTACATAAAGTAAAAAAGCATAACCCCAAACACAAGTAGCCATAAAAGAGATGAGCTGAACTTTACTTTCAGCAATCCAAGCACTTCCAAAAAAGAGAGAAAGAGATCCAAGATCAAGCTCCACTAGTACTAGTCCCACCCCGAGAACTTAGGGGGGGGGGGAGGAAGAAAAGAGGCAAAAACAAAGGGGGTCAGACATAAAGTCTGGCGAGTATAATAACTTTAACAATATAATTATTAAAGTAACTAGAATAAGGCATAAACTGGTAGAACAAGGTATGACGGTGAAACAAGTGGGCATGACAAAGCAAACAGGAGTAATATTCTGACGTTAATCTCGTTCCTAATCACTATAGGATAATTACTACACTGCACCAATGCAAATTACACTGCACCATTACTAGTCACCCTAAAAGTTGATCCCGCCTACAGAACATAATAATGATATTGGTAGTTTCGTGTACCCCTTGCTGCCTTCATAGGTGCTGCCTTCCCCTATCTCCACTAGTTGTACCCACTACCCCTCTGCGATCAGCTCCCTAACTGGTAGATACCCGTGCTGTTCCCACGGTGGGGTGTATCACTCCCCAAAGAGGCAACCCGATACCACAAAAGATGCACGGCTTATATCTACACGATTCAACAACGTCTTACCTACCAGCCCGGGCCCACGCACGCACATGACCCCGTTGGACTTGTGTTGCCACCGCTAACCCGTTTTGACCTCTTACAATCAAACTCAGCAAGCGTGTCCCATCCTCGACTTGGGTCGAGCTCACAAAGATACTTAATGGGTTACTGGTTTGAAAAGGGCCCCCATGCCTGATACAAGCTTTCCACTTATGCTTGGTCCCCACTAGAATTTCCCACTTAACCCCTTCTTATTCATGTCTTCTTACATGTTTTCAACTTGGTTAAGTGTTTCTAATCGTATTTTACAAGCCACCCAAGGCACCCACTTAACCCCCATGTCCCACCAAACGTTTATCTGGTTAAGTGTTACTTAATTCATTATAACCGTAACCTAGTAAAGACCTCCCACATTAGACTGACATTTGCGGTCGTTGGATTTGCCGGGCGGGTCCGGGCAGTCTTATACCATAAACGAGCCTAACCTCGTGCCTTTACAATTGTTACGCATTTAATTCATGCCTTTTACCTCTCACATTAGACTACCGTTTGTGGTTGCTGGATTTGCCGGGCGGGTCCGGGCAGTCTTACACCACAAACGAGTCTAACCTCGTGCCTTAGGCGGTTAATTATTACACATCTTTATTTAACCCCAAATTGGATTAGTATCCCTATTCAAATTTGTCAATAAATACCAAATTCATTCATGTCTATAATTGTCACCTAAATTATGTCCATAAATTACAGGTATACAAATTATACCTATTAATGTCTCAAATTAATAATATGCCCTTTTTAAGGCCATTCTATGCCAATTCACAATTATGCATTTTTAATATTTTCCCATCGTCTCCACGCTATTCGTATGTTTTAATATGACATATGTTAGACTCGCAATAGTCTAACTTATAAAAGGAAAAACAACATCACAACTTACATAGCACATAAAATAGATCTAAGAATCATGACATAAGTTTACATAGCTAATAACTTGCATATATGTGTATGGTTTCCCTATAACTTGCAAATGAACAAACTAGCATATGATTCTCATACAAAACTAACATAGGCAATTTGCATAACTATGTACTGCCATGGATCTAAATATAGATCTAAACATAAAGGTGTGAACTTGCATATGGATCTAAACATGAAGATGTGAACTTGCATATGGATCTAAACATAAAGATTAATGTCACATGTTTGCATATAAACTAGCATATGTATATACATGATTCACATATGTTTTAACATCCCAACTTTCATAAGATTCACATATGCCATAATATCCTAAATTTGCATAAGATTCATATATGTTTTAATATCCCAAACTTTCATATAATTCATATAAGATTATATAGCCCAACATCACAAACTTGCATTTATAAGAACATGTAATCGAACATCACAAACTTGCACATAATTCATATAAGAACCTGTAATCCAACATCACAAACTTGCATATAATTCAACATCACATGATTCAAAATCATATTCTCATAATCCCAATTATAACTTATCATAATTAAATTAATTAATTAATTTGTGAAAGATATTATACTCACAAACAAAAGAATAGTCTTTTCTTTCTGGGATCTGTATTCTGAAACTGAATTGCTCGCCTTTGATGCAGACTAATCGTTATTTAGATTTAGATTTGAGTTTGATTCTTGCTTTAATATTGTTCTTGAGTTGAAAGAGACGGTGGCTACTCTAGGTTCTCCATTGACGGCATGGCGGCTCTTGGTATGAATTAGTATGATTTTAGGTTAAGATTTAGGTTGCTTATATAGAATTTTAATTGATTAAGAGCCGTCCGATTAACCTAGAATCAATCAAGACCATCCAGTGAAGATAGAACAACACCTCAGCCCTAATGACTCAGCAACAGGTCAAAACAGCGTTATCTTTCAGATCTGCCCCGAGGGGCAGGTCGACCCCTGGTCGACCTGTATAGTGAGGTCGACCCCCTAGTCGACCTGGCCTTGGGCGGGAATTCTCCCGCCCAGCCTGCTTCCTTGTTTGAATTTTGAATTTTTAAATTTTCTGATTCGAGCTGTTTTTAATCTATTTAAATTCTGAAACTTCTGAAGGCCATAACTTCTTCATATGAAGTCCAATTCACAAAAACTCGGACTCTATCTCAAGCAGAATTCCGAGTTGAACGCAATGGCGCCCCGTTTCCCTTAGTTCTCACATTTGAATTTAAGTATTATTTAATTTTAATATTTAAAATCACAGGGTGTTACATTCTCCCCTCCATAAAGGATTTCGCCCCCGAAATCCCCAAGTTAAGGAGAATGTATATCCTAACATCTAATCATCCATCTACTCAACTATCAAACACAGGCATTCATTGTCCTTACAAGATTTCTAATGTCGTATGAACATATGCGAAAAGTGTGTGTATATGTTCCTTGTTTAATGCAAAATAAGGCGGTCCACTGATTTAGTTCACCTCCTTAATGCAAATCATGATAGTGCCATGAGTCCATTATGTATGCGAATGAATCCTATCGATACACATTATTCCAACATGTGTGCACAACCATTCATCGAAATGCAGCATCCATATGATAACACAACCATTATACATCCATAAATTTAGATATGCACACACAATTATATGCAATATGAAGGTGATTGAGCCGGTCTAGTGCCAAAGGTGTGTGTAAATGCATCCACGAGCAACCACTAGCAACCACTTGCATCCATTTGCATCACCAAACATAACATGTCTCAAGCACATGTTTGCAACCATAGGGTTCTTCCTAACTAAAGATCGAAGATGTCATCGCAAAGATAATACTAAATGATAGGACAAGTATCTATAAAGAGGTAGAAAAAGGAGAAAATAAAACATACACTCAAAAAGGAAAGGGTACAGTGTACGCATCTTGTCTTCCGTCTCCTAAGTCGCGTCTCTTTGATCGTCTCCCCATTGCACTTTGACCAATTTGACCTCTTTGTTCCGTAGCTTTTTGACCTTCGATCCGAGAATGCGTGTAGGAGCTCGTCTAACCATGGCATTGCGCTCTACTTCCACTTCTTCGAGCATGCTCGGCTCCACCACTTCCGCCGTATCATGTAAACACTTACGCAAATGCGAAACGTGAAACACGTCATGAACTCCACTGAGCTTCTCTGGTAAATTTACTCTATACGACATCTGCCTAATCCTCTCTGTAATTGGAAAGGGTCATATGAACCTCGTCCCTACTGATCCAAAGCGGACTACGTTTCTCAACGGTGACACCTTAATAAAAACCATGTCCCCAACCTCGAACTCAAGATCGGTTCGTCTCTTATCAGCATGTGATTTCTGTTGGTCCTACGCCGTCTTCATTCGCCATCTAATCAAGTCTATCTTCTCCGAAGTCTCCCTAATCATGTCGGGTCCAAGCAAAACCTTATCCGTGGATTCCCACCAACAAGTAGGTGATCGGCACGGTCGTCCATAAACAGCCTCAAAAGGCGCCATGCCAATGCTAGCTTAAAAGTTGTTATTATGGGTGAACTCCACTAGTGGAAGGTGTTCTTCCCATGTTCCTCCAAAGTCTTGTATGCATAGCCTCAGAAGGTCTTCTAGAATCCGATTTACTCTCTTGGTCTGGTCGTCCGTCTGAGGGTGATAAGCGGCACTTAAGCATAATTGTGTTCCAACTGCCTCTTTTAAGCTTTTCCAAAATTCGCTTGTGAAAATGGAATCTCTATCGCTCACAATGCTAGAGGGTATGCCGTGCAGACGAATCATCTCTCTAAGGTAAACAGATGCTAACCATGTGGCGGTCCTCCTACTTTTAATGGGAATAAAGTGGGCACTTTTGGTTAGTCTGTCAACAATTACCCAAATCCCCGTATTACCCTTCCTTGATCTTGGTAACCCATCTACAAAATCCATGGAAACACTTTCCCATTTCCACAACGGGATCTCTAAAGGGTGGAGCAAACCTCCGAGCTTCTTTTGCTCCGCCTTTACTTGCTGGCACGCTAAGCATCTAGAAACGAACTCAGCCACGTCCTTCTTCATTCCTACCCAAAAGAAAACTCGCTTCATATCCCTATACATCTTGTCACCACCGGGATGTATGGTCATCTTAGAGCGATGTGAGTCTTCAAGAATTGCCTTTTTCAAACTCTCGTCTTGGGGTATGCAAAGTCTCTCATCTCTATGCAGCTAGCCTCTCTCATATATAGCATATCTATTAAGATGACTCGAAGACTCCCCTCCCATAAGCTTGCCTACTGTCTCAACCAACTGTGGGTCATCTCTCTGTGCCTCTCCAGTCCAACCCAAGTGTGTAGGTTGTACCTCTAATGATGCCAACAATCCGGGTACATAATCGATGGAGGGTCTGAAGTCAAAGGTAGATATATACTCCAAACTCTATCGCTCCACGAACAAGGGAATTAAAGCCAACTTCTTTCTACTTAAGGCTTCGGCTACAATGTTACCCTTACCAGGGGTATATGCGATCTCAAAATCGTAGGATGCCATAAAATCCATCCACCTCTGTTGCCTCAAGTTTAGGTCCTTCTGAGAGAATAAGTACTTTAGCAACTTATGGTCTGTATACAACTCAAACCTCTCGCCAAGCAAATAATGACGCCATGACTTAAGCGCAAAAACTGTGGGAGCCAACTCTAAGTCGTGGGTAGGGTAAATTTTCTCGTGGGCTTTCAACTGCCTTCCTCCATAGCATATAACCATTCCCTCTTGCATTAAAACTGCGCCAAGCCCTGTCCCGCAAGCATCGGTATATACTGTGAACGGCTTACTCCCGTCTGGCAAAACTAAAACTGGAGCTGTCGTCAAAGCCCTCTTCAGACGTTGGAAAGCATCGTCACAGTCGACATCCCAAGCAAAAGTCAAGTTCTTCTTCGTTAACTGAGTGAGTGGGGCTGATATCTTCGCGAAGTCCTTAATGAACTTCCTATAATTACCAGCTAGTCCTAAAAAGCTTCTTACTTCTGTTGCGTTTTTAGGAATTTTCCAATCTTGGATTGCCACCACCTTTGCGGGATCCACAGCTATCCCTTCCTTATAGACCACATGTCCTAAGAACCTCACTTCTTTTCTCCAAAAATGGCACTTGGAGAACTTCGCTTTAAGTTGATGCGCTCGTAGGGTCTCTAAGACTTCCCTAAGATGTAGGGCATGATCTTCTTCATTTTTAGAGAAAATCAGAATATCGTCCACAAAGACTACCACAAACTTGTTTAGAAACTCCCTAAACACCCTACTCATTAAGTCAACAAAGTATGCGGGTGCATTCGTCAAACCAAAAGGCATGACGAGCCACTCGAAGAAACCGTCAAGAGTTCTAAATGCAGTCTTATCTATGCTATCTTCAGCCACCCTTTGCTGATGAAACCCTGTAGCCAAATCCAGTTGCGAGAAAAACGAAGCACCCACCAACTGATCGAATAAATCATCTATTCTCGGCAATGGGTGTCTGTTCTTCTATGTTAGCTTATTCAGCTCTCTATAGTCCACGAACAATCTAAGTGAACCATTAGCTTTTGTAGCAAAAACGACTGGAGAACCCCACTCCGAAATACTTCTTCTTATGAACCCCTTCTCAAGCAACTCTTTCACTTGCATACTGAGTTCTCTTCTCTCTCTCGGAGCCATGTGGCGCACTGGTAATGCAACTGGCTTTGCATTATCTACTAAGTATATTCGAAAGTCTATCTCATGCCACAGGGGTAAACCTCGGACCTCATCGAAGACATCACTATATTCACAGACCACACGAACAGATTCCAAATCATCATTGGATGCGTTAAGGGATTCTAGGTAGCTAAGAATTACCGGAGCTCTAGGGTCACAAGAAATATCGAGGGTCTTTCCACAACGAGTCAACAATCTAACTACCCTTCTTTCACAATCTAGGATGGCACTGTATCTAGTGAGCCAATCCATGCCTAGAATCAAGCCGTAGCCCATGAAGCCAAGAACGAAGGCGTTGCATTCAAACCCAACGCCCAAGATAGACACTCTCAAATCCCGACAAATCATTGAAAGATGAGCCGAACCACCAATAGGATTTGAGACTATTATGGGATCCGTAACTAGACTAGTATTTAGGTGCAGTGCTTCAACTAACGAAGTAGATACAAACGAGTGTGAAGCGCCAGAGTCAAACAAAGTACGAACAGGATGATCAAATAGAAAAACTAAACTTTCAATGGAAATGTTTCTACCTCTTTCCTGTCCTGGTGCCATGAGAGCATGAACCTGCCTTCTTGCCTATCCTGGTGCCATGAGAGCCTGAATCTGACCTCCTGAAGTGAACCCTGTCATTTGCCCATTGCCCATGTTTCCTCGGGAAGTCTTTAATTAGATGTCCTGCCTCTCCACAGTGGAAGCAGCCAGTCTTCTACTTTTTCCTACAATCCTTGCTCAGATAGTCTGGTGTCCCACAATTAAAGCACCTTTTCTTCCCCTTGCTATTGTTATCCTTACCACCTTTCTTGTTTTGCTGTTGTGGTTTCTTTTGATCCCCTTTCTTCTCCGGTTCCTTATTAGCATTAGCACCCTTCTCTTCTTCATGCATAAGCGCTATGTCAACCAATCTCTCAAAGGTAGCCCCCATCGGAATGTGGGTCATAGCCAACCCATGTAGCGGCTCATTCAAGCCTTTAACGAACCTCAAAGCCTTCTTCTCAGGTGTGTTCACCAAGTCTAAGCCAAATCTCGCCAACTGATTGAATTTGTTGACGTATTCCTTTACCGATAAATTTCCTTGCTTCAACGCTAAGAATCTTTCCATATATAAGTTCTCTTCTGCTCGTGAGAGAAATTTCAACTCGAACATATGCCTGAAATCCACCCATGTCTCCATTGGACGCTTTCCATTCGTGACATCCCACCAAAACGAGGCTTCGTCCTTCATTAACCAAGCAGCCAATTGGACCTTCCTCCCATCTTCTACCTCGAAAATACCGAATAGATCTTCTACCTCCTTCAGCCAATTTCGAGCTTCAACAAACGTCTCTGATCCGTGAAAAGGTTTCCTTCCTATTGCTCTAAAATATTTACATATCTTTGAAAAAGTATCAATGCGAGGTAGGGGAGGAGGACGAGCGACTGCAGCTGGGGGAGGAGGAACTTTTGCTGGGCCTGTGGCATTGGCCCTAGCCTCCAGATACCTTCTAAACCAGCCTGGTATTGGTATGCCCTTGGGTATCTCAGGTTCCCCAGACATGCTGAAAAAGAAAAAGGAAGAGATTCAAAATGGAGAATCGAAGGAAAGATATATGGCTCTTGGGGGTTATGTTTTTAAAAACAAACTTTTCTCTTGAAAATACTTTCCTTAAACATATTCTTGAAAGTATTTCTTTATAAAATGCTTTTGAAAAATAGTTTTTCAAAATCTCATATCTGTTCTGGTAACCTTCAGCTCTGATACCACGTGTAACACCCCACGTCCATTAATGTCACTCACAAGGGGAATACATTAACTTCCATGGAGCATTATTAATGTATAGAACAGAATATAACAACACAGATACATACATCGGTATTTGAAAATTTTAAAACAACTTTCATTGCAGCGGAGAAATAGTTTGATTACAATAATTTCATAAACCAACAATAAAACCAAGTACACTTAATATCCATCTTGACAAATTGTTTTCTGAGTTCATAAAGTAAAAAAGCATAACCCCAAACACAAGTAGCCATAAAAGAGATGAGCCGAACTTTACTTTCAGCAATCCAAGCACTTCCAAAAGAGAGAGAAAGAGATCCAAGATCAAGCTCCACTAGTACTAGTCCCAACCTAAGAACCTGGGGGTGGGGGGGGGGCAAAGGGGGTCAGACATAAATTCTGGCGAGTATAATAACTTTAACAATATAATTAATAAAGTAACTAGGATAAGGCATAAACTGGTAGAAAAAGGTATGACGGTGAAACTAGTGGGCATGACAAAGCAAACAGGAGTAATATTCTGGCGTTAATCTCGTTCCTAATCACTATAGGATAATTACTACACTGCACCAATGCTAATTACACCGCACCATTACTAGTCACCCTAAAAGTTGATCCCGCCTAAAGAACATAATAATGATAGTGGTAGTTTCGTGTACCCCTAGCTGCCTTCATAGGTGCCGCTTGCCCCTATCTCCACTAGTTGTACCCACTACCCCATGCGATCGGTTCCCTAACTCGTAGACACCCGTGTTGGTCCCACGGTGGGGTGTATCACTCCCTAAAGTGGCAACCCGATACCACAAAAGATGCATGGCTTATATCTACACGATGCAATAACGTCTTACCTACCAGCCCGGGCCCACGCACGCACATGACCCCATTGGACTTGCGTTGCCACCGCTAATCCGTTTTGACCTCTTACAATCAAATTCAGTAAGCGTGTCTCGTCCTCGACTTGGGTCGAGCTCACAAAGATACTTAATGGGTTACTGGTTTGAAAAGGGCCCCCATGCCTGACACAAGCTTTCCACCTATGCTTGGTCCCCACTAGAATTTCCCACTTAACCCCTTCTTATTCATGTCTTCTTACATGTTTTCAACTTGGTTAAGTGTTTCTAAATCGTATTTCACAAGCCACCCAAGGCACCCACTTAACCCCCATGTCCCACCACATGTTTATTTGGTTAAGTGTTACTTAATTCATTATAATTGTAACCTTGTAAAGACCTCACACATTAGACTGACATTTGCGGTCGTTGGATTTGCCGGGCGGGTCCGGGCAGTCTTATACCGCAAACGAGCCTAACCTCGTGTCTTTACAATTGTTACGCATTTAATTCATGTCTTTGACCTCTCACATTAGACTACCGTTTGTGGTTGCTGGAATTTCCAGGTGGGTCCGGGCAGTCTTACACCACAAACGAGTATAACCTCATGTCTTAGACGGTTAATTATTACACATCTTTATTTAACCCCAAATTGGACTAATATCCCTATTCAAATTTGTCAATAAATACCAAATTCATTTATGTCTATAATTGTCACCTAAATTATATCCATAAATTACATGTATACAAATTATACCTATTAATGTCTCAAATTAATAATATGCCCTTTTTAAGGCCATTCTATGCCAATTCACAATTATGCATTTTTAATATTTTCCCATCATCCCCACGCTATTCGTACGTTTTAATATGACATATGTTAGACTCGCAATAGTCTAGCTTATAAAAGGAAAAACAACATCACAACTTGCATAGCACATAAAATAGATCTAAGAATCATGACATAAGTTTACATAGCCAATAACTTGCATATATGTGTATGGTTTCCCTATAACTTGCATATGAACAAACTAGCATATGATTCTCATACAAAACTAGCATAGGAAATTTGCATAACTACGCACTGCCACAGATCTTAATATAGATCTAAACATAAAGGTGTGAACTTGCATATGGATCTAAACAAAAAGATGTGAACTTGAATATGGATCTAAACATAAAGATTAATGTCACATGTTTGCATATAAACTAGCATATGTATCTACATGATTCACATATGTTTTAACATCCTAACTTGCATAAGACTCACATCTGCCATAATATCCCAAACTTGCATAAGATTCATATATGTTTTAACATCCTAAACTTGAATATAATTCATATAAGATTATATAGTCCAACATCCCAAACTTGCATATATATATGAACATGTAATCCAACATCACAAACTTGCACATAATTCATATAAGAACATGTAATCCAACATCACAAACTTGCATATAATTCAACATCACATGATTCAAAATCATATTCTCATAATCCCAATTATAAATTATCATAATTAAATTAATTATTTACTTTGTGAAAGATATTATACTCACAAACAAAAGAATAGTCTTGTCTTTCTTGGATCTGTATTCTGAAACTGAATTGCTCGCCTTTGATGTAGACTAATCGCTATTTAGATTTACATTTGAGTTTGATTCTTGCTTTAATCTTGTTCTTGAGTTGAAAGAGACGACGACTACTCTAGGTTCTCCATTGACGGCATGGCGGCTCTTGGTATGAATTAGTATGATTTTAGGTTAAGATTTAGGTTGCTTATATAGAATTTAAATTGATTAAGAGCCGTTCGATTAACCTAGAATCAATCAAGACCATCCAGTCAAGATAGAACAACACCTCAGCCCTAATAACTCAGCAACAGGTCAAAACAGTGTCATCTTTCAGATCTCCCCGGGGGGCAGGTCGACCTGTATAAGGAGGTCGACCCCCTGGTAGACCTGGCCTTAGGTGGGAATTCTCCCACCCAGCCTGCTTCCCTATTTGAATTTTGAATTTTCTGATTCGAGTTGTTTTTAATCTATTTAAAATTTGAAACTTCTGAAGGCCATAACTTCTTCATACGAAGTCCAATTCACACAAACTTGGAGTCTATCTCAAGCAGAATTCTGAGACGAACGGAATAGCGCAACTCGTTTCCCTTAATTCTCACATTTGAATTTAAGTATTCTTTAATTTTAATATTTTAAATCATGGGGTGTTACATAAAGAGTAATAAAACAATAAAATTAGGCTAAAAAATCATACTATGCAAATGGGGAAATAGTCAGTTGTTGACAAAGCTATAACCTTCAGGGCCGCCGTGAACATCATAGACACCAACATAAGTAGCGGAAGGTGACATCAACACTTGAACTTGATCTTCTAAACTGGAATTTGCTTGAACCACGTCAATAGAATAATCTCCATAAAATATAAGTTATAGTAAGATAAATCACCCAATTGGAGCAGCGTGTTCGCGTCGTAGACGACAACGATGCCAAACGTTTCAGGCCGAATTTCGGGGATCTCGAGCTCAGAGATGGCCTGAAGCATGGTGATTTACTTGTGAAAATTAGGGATTTGATTTCGAAAATTTGGGGGTGAGAACAAAATGAAAAGGAAAGCGAGAGAATGAAATAAAATTAGGAAATCAAAATGTTTGCGATTGGATCAATGAGTGGTGTTTGGATTGATGAGGTGTCACGTTCTCCAACGTATGATTATAACAGTTCAACGTAGGATTTGCCTTAGTAGATTGACGCAGATTACCACATAGGATATGAAAAGTCTGCTAAAGCAACACTGTATCAAAATGTTGCATCATGTTGCACTTGTTTATCTAGAGCAACACATTTTTATGGCTAAGATAACACCAAAAGTAGAACGTTGTAGTAGTACCAAAATACTATAGCTATCGTTACATTTTGGCTGGCAACACCTTGCAAATTCGTTGCATTAGGCCATTTATGGAAAACAAAACTATATAATTGCTATAACTCTTATATTTACAAACATGAAGTCAATACTTGTATATATATATATATTTTACAGAGAGTTGAAGTTGATCACTACTATTGTGATTATGGGGGGAAAATAATGTTACAAATATGCAGCTCAGCACATGTGAAATGTGTCAAGAAGAGTGTGCACAACAAGGCTGTGACACGTAATTCTTTATCATATATTAATTTTGATACCCAATATGCATGCCAATTGATACCACTAACAACTTCATTTCCTTTGTACAGGCTCGGTTGCAGGATTTATGTAATGATATTTGTAATATCAATGAACAGGAAAAAGATACCCCTAAAGGTTGCCAAGAATAACATGTTGAAATGTAAAGTGCATCTAGTCAATGAAATTTTGGCAGACAAGGGGCATTATTGGGATTTAGGAGATTTTATGTCTAATCTTAATTTGGAGGGAAATTGAATAGATTTGGTAGTTCAAATTGTTTGGCTGTTACAAATGTAAATATGATGATATTAGTTTCAAAACGACCTTTTTTTAGCTGTTGTATATGATGTTAAATGTTGCAAATGTTCAACATTTCTTGTGGTGTAAACTATTGTTTAAATATGATGATATGATATTAGTTTGAAATTGTTGGGCTGTTGCAAATGCTAAACATTTCTGGTGGTAATTATATATATATATATATATATTATGATATGATATTAGTTTGAAATAGTCAGGCTGTTGCAAATGTTTAACATTACTTGTCGTGAAAACTATTTTTTTATATGATGATATAATATTAGTTTGAAATTGCTGGGCTGTTACAATTGTGTTTTATGCTGTCAAAATGTATAGTATCATGTGTTAACTGTTTTATGGTTGTGTCTATGAAACTGATGTCTCATTTTTTTAGAACAGGTATTACAATTTTTTTTTAAAAAACAGATACCTTCATTGACACAAAACTGATACCCACTTCTGCAATTTTAACAAAACATGAGATACAGTGAAAAACTGATACTAATTTTGGTTCAATACAGATACCCTAGTGCTGATAAAAAAATAGTTCCAAAACTAATACTAGTGTGAATGAAAAACTATTCCTAGAAAAATGCTAACTATACCAAAATAAAAATTAACATACATCTGTCACCAAATCAGACATTCAACACCAAATCATACCATGACATCCACCACCATGTGAGAGCAGTCTGATCGAGGCAGATTTGGTTGCGGAGGCAGCACTTGCTTTACTTGCTTTGCGTACAAAAACTTTATGAAAAAATGATATCAATTTTACTTCAAACTTATACCTCCGTATGTAGTGATGGGCTTGGTTATGTGCCTAGTTATAGACTCCATTATGTACTCGGTTAAGGGTTAGATTAAGTAACTAGTTATGTGCCTGGTTATGTGTCCGTTTATGGACTTAGTTATGTGCTTCGTTATATGCTTGGTTATGGGCTTGGTTATGGGCTCGGTCATGTACTTGGTCATGTGCTCGGTTATGGGCTGGGTCATGGGTTCGGTTATGTTCCCGGTTATGGGATTGGTTATGTACTCGGTTATGTGCTCGGTCATGGACCCAGTTATGGGCTTGGTTATGTACTCGGTTATGTGCTCGGTTATGAGCTCGGTCATGGGCTCGGTCATGTTATCGGTTATGGACTCGGTTATGAGTTTGGTTATGTACTCGGTTATGGGCTCGGACATGGCCCCGGTTATGTGCTCAGTTATGAGCTTGGTTATGGGCTCAGTTATGGTCTCGGCCGTAGGCTCGGATATGGGCTTAGTCATGGGCTCGGTCATGGGTTCAGTTACGTGCCCGGTTATGGGCTCGGTCATGTGCTCGGTTATGGGCTTTGTTATACAAACATAATCACTGTAAGAAAACTGATACTAGAACGCTTGTAAAACTGATACCATACTCATGTGAACATAATATTAGAAATAAACTTATACCATTACTTTTGCAAAACTGATACCCTATTCACAGAAATACAGTCTAAGCAAAAAAACTAATATTAGTGTGCTACCAAGACTAATATCTTTACATTATTATTAAAAAACTGATACTAGAATGCATGTAAAATTGATACCATACTCATGTAAACATAATATCAAAAATAAAGTTATATCATTGCTTTTGCAAAACTGATACCCTGTTCATGAAAACATAATCTAAATGTAAAAGTTGATACATGTGTGCTTCTAAGATGGATAACTTCACATTGTTATTAAAAAGCTGACACTATAATGCTTGAAACAATGATACCATATTAAAGTAAAAGGCTTCCGGACGCAAGACCTAATTGGGTACATTAGCAATGATTCTTCACCTAGTACTGATTGTTTATCCGAGCAGGTACCTGTGATATGTAAAAGACATCCGGACGCAAGGCCTAATAGGGTACTTCATCAAAGATTTTACACCCAGTAGGATTCTTTAACCGAGCGGGTACCTATGATACTTAAAGGACATCAGGTCAGAAGGCCTAATCGGGTACCTACGACAGGTAAAAGACATAAGAACGCAAGGCCTAATCGTGTACTTTAGCAATGATTCTGCATCTAGATTAATTAACTGAGCAGGTACCTGTGACATGTAATTGACATTCAGACGCAAGACCTAATCGTGTACCTATGAAACGTAGAAGACATCCAGATGCAAGGCCTAATTGGGTACTTCAGCAACGATTCTACACCCAGTAGGGATTAATTAACAGAGCGGATACCTATGACACGTAAAATACATTCGGATGCAAGGCCTAATCGGGTACCTATGATGCGTAAAAGACATCCAGAGGCAAGGCCAAATCGGGTACTTCAGAAACGATTCTACACCCATTAGGGATTAATTAACCGAGCGGGTACCTGCGACACGTAAAAGACATTCAGACGTAAGGCCTAATCGGGTATCCATGACACATAAAAGACATTCAAACGCCATGCCTAAATGGGTACTTCAGCAACGATTCTGCACCCAGTAGGGATAATAAGCCGAGCGAGTACTTATGACACGTAAAAGACATCTGGACGCAAGGCTTAATCAGGTACTTATGACATGTAAAAGATATTTGGATGCAAGGCTTAATCGGGTACCTATGACATGTAAAAGACATTCGAATGCAAGGCTAATCGGGTATTTCAACAATGATTATGCACCAAGTAGGGATTAATTATGGAGCGGGTACCTATTACACATAAAAGACATTCAAACTCAAACCCAAATCGAGTACTTATGACATGTAGAAATCTAGAAGCAAGGCATAATTGGGTACTTCAGCAACGATTCTGCACGCAGTAGGGATTACTTAACCGAGCGGATACGTGTAGCAGGTAAAAGACATCCGGACGCAAGTCCTAATCTAGTACCTTTAAACGTAAAAGACATTCAGACGTAAGGCCTAATCGGGAACCTATGACACGTAAAACACATCCGGACGCAAGATCTAATCGGGTACTTCAACAACGATTCGACACCTTAGTAGGGAATTAGCTAATCAAGCAGGTACCTGTGACATGTAAAAGTCATTCAGATGCATGCCTAATCGGGTACCCATGACACGTAAAAGACACCTGGATGCAAGGCCTAATTGGGTACTTAAGCAACGATTCTGCACAACAATTCTGCACACAGTAGGGATTAATTAACCGAGCGAGTACTTATGACACGTAAAAGACATCCGGACGCAAGGCTTAATCGGGTACCTATGACACGTAAAAGACATTAAGACGCAAGGCCTAATCACGTACCTATGACACGTAAAAGACATCCGGATGCAAAGCCTAATCGTGTATCCAGCAATGATCCTACACCAAGTAGGGATTAATTAATCGATCGGGTACCTGTTGGGACACCCCACATCCATTAGTATCACTCACTAAGGGAATGCATTAACTTTAATGGAGCGTTATAAGAGTATAGTATAGAACATCACAAGACAGATATATAAAATGGTACTTAAAAAATTAAAAATTTATTCCATTGCAGCAGAAAGCAAAACATGTCTGATTACAATGTCAAAACCATATACTAAAATCAATTACACAATTTCCATCTTGAACAAAATTATTATCAGAGTACATAAAAGAAAAACCATAATCCCATTCCAAAATGCCATATTAAAGAAAAACAAAGATGAGCATTACTTTCAGCACTTCCAAGCACTTCCAGTAGAGAGAGAGAGAAAGATATCCAAATCAAGCCTCGCTAGTCCCACCCTGAGAACCTGGAGGGGGGAGGAAAGAAAAGAGGCGAAACAAAAAGGGTCAGACATAAAGTCTGGCGAGTCCAGTGACTTTAACAATATAATTAATAAAGTAATAGGATAGGAACATAAACTGATATAAGAAATGACTGTAACATAAGCAAGTATGACAAGGTAAACAATATGAATAAGGTATAACATCGATTGCGCTTCTAACCACTATAAGATATTTCCTACACCGCACCAATACTAATCTCATACTAAAAGGTGATCCCTCCCTACTAATCATAATAATGGTAGCTTCGTGTACTCCTAACTGCTCTCGTAGGTGCCCATTTGCTCCTACCCCCACTAGTTGTACCCACTACTCTCCCCATTCGATCGGCTCCCTAACTCGTAGATACCCGTGCTGGCCCCATAGTAAGGCGTATCACTCCCTAAAGTGGCAACCCGATACTACTAAAATGCACGGCTTATACCTACACGATGCAACAACGTCTTACCTACCAGCTCGGACCCACGCACGCACATGACTCCGTTGGACTTGCGTTGCCATCGCCCTTTACTCTTTTGACCTCTTACAATCAACCCCAGTAAGCGTGTCCCGCCCTCGACCTAGTTCGAGCTCATATAAATACTAAAAATGGGTTACTGGTTGAAAATTGTCCCCATACTTGACACAAACTTCCTTCCTACACTTGGTCCTCACTAGGATTTCTCACTTAACCCCCTTATTATTATTCCCATGTTTTCCCACATGTCTCATCTTGGTTAAGTGCTTTAATTATGTTTCACATGTCACCTATGTCACCCACTTAACCCTTTTATTATACCCATGTCTTACCACATGTTTTATCTTGGTTAAGTGTTAATTAATTCATTATATCTATAATTGTGCAAGACCTCCCACATTAGATTACTGTTTGCGGTTGCTAGATATGCCGGGCGGTTCCGGGCAGACTTCTACCGCAATCTGAATCTAACTTTGTGTCTTAGCACTATTACGCTTCTAATTTTTGCATTCGACCTCTCACATTAGATTGCCGTTTTGCGGTTGCTGAATATTCCGGGCGGTTCTGGGCAGACTTCTACCGCAATCTGAATATAACCTCGTGTCTTAGGCGTTCATTATCTCTTCTTTTATTCAAGCCCAATTTCAAGTTCTGAATTATAACATATATTCCAATTACCATAATTTCTAATTCAAGTAATGTTTATAATTCTAATCCAAGTTATGTCTATAATTCCATATGTACAAGTTGTACCGAATTATGCCCAAACCATTTTCATAATTATTAACAGTTCTATGCCAATTACTTTATTTTACATATTTCCCAAACCTTTCCCAATCATTCAAACGTTATTCGTACGCAAATCTCAACTTTGGCTCGAAGTTAGCCTAGTTTCGAGCATAAAAAGGAAGAGAGGTAGGGAAGAGAATCAAAACATCAAGACTAGCATAAACATAAGAACATGCATATAAAATATAAACAGGCATATAACGATAAAATGGATCAGAAAGGCATATGACAGATTTATGTGTATGAATCTGAAAGATAATGGTTTACAAACTTGATAAGATTCATCTTACGTACATGCATGTTCAATAAATCTAATTTACAATCCTATCACAATTACTCTTTAATTTAATTATATGTGAAAGTAACGTAAACTCACAGCGATAGGATTCTTAGAAAAGAGAATTAGTTGTTATCGTAGCAATTCTGATCTTGAATAATCTCTACTTTGATTGTTGAAGAAGAAAAGCTAAATTTAATTGGAGTTGGACAGCAGCATAGCGGTGCCATGGATTAGGGTTGAAGAAAACAACGAGATTAGGGTTAGGTTTAAGTGTTTATTTATAGGTGTATTAGGTGAATTAGGACCTTTGGATTTGATTAGGAACCATCCGAACCACTCAAATTAGAAAAACACGTCATCAGGAAACTGCCCAAAATCAACCAGTCGACAGGCCAGTTTCAACCGGTCGACAGTTTTCACTTCTGTTTAAAAACGGTCAAATGGTGAAAAATAAGTGGTCGACTGGTGATGGGTTTTTATGTTTTTATTGCCTTAGACTTTAAATCTTCCGAGCTTCATAACTTCTTCATACGATGTCCGTTTTATGCAAAAACAGACTCTATCCCAAGCAGAATTCCAAGATGAACGCAATGGCGTAACCCATTTCACTTAATTCTTCTTCTAAAAATTAAGTATTCTTAAATTTGCCAGTTTTAATATTTTAAAATTACGGGGTGTTACACCTGTGATATGTAAAAGACATTCGAATGCAAGGCCTAATCGGGTACCTATGACATGTAAAAGACGTCCGGATGTAAGGCCTAGTCGGGTACTTCAACAACGATTCTTCACCTAGTAGGGATTAATTAACCGAGCGGGCACTTGTGGCACGTAAAAGACATCCGAATACAAGGCCTCATCGGGTACCTATGACACGTAAAAGAAATTCAGACGCAAGGCCTAAGAGGGTACTTATAACTAGTAAAAGTCATCCGGACGTAAGGCCTAATCGGGTATTTCAGCAATTATTCTGCACCGAGTAGGGATTAATTTACCGAGCGGGTGCCTATGACACATAAATGACAATTGAATGCAAGGCCTAATCGAGTACTTATAACACGTAAAAGACATCCAGACGCATGATCTAATCAGGTATTTCAGCAATGATTCTGCACCCAGTAGGGACTAATTAACCGAATGGGTACTTGTGACACGTAAAAGACACTCGAACGCAAGGCCTAATCGGTTACCTATGGCACGTACATTCGGACGCAAGACCTAATCAGGTACTTATGACACGTAAAGTCATCCGGACGTAAGGCCTAATCAGGTACTTCAGCAACGATTCTGCACCCATTAGGGGATTAATTAACCAAGCAGGTACCAGTGACACGTAAAAGACATTCAAATGCAAGGATTAATCAGGTACCTATAACACGTAAAAGACATCCGGACTCAAGGCCTACTCAAGTACTTCAGCAATGATTCTGCACTCAGTAGGGATTAATTAACCGAGCGGGTACTTGTGACACGTAAAAGACACCCGGACACAAGGCCTAATTAGGTACCTATGACATGTAAGAAGACATTCGGATGCAAGGCCTAATCGGGTACTATGACACGTAAAAGACATCCAGACGCAAGGTCTAATCGGGTACTTTAGCAACGATTCTACACCCAGTAGATATTGATTAATCGAGTGGGTACCTGTGACATGTAAAGGACATTCGAATGCAAGGCCTAATCGGGTATCTATGACACGTAAAAGATATCCAGATGCAAGGCCTAATCGGGTACTCCAGCAACGATTTTGCACCCAATAGAGATTAATTAACCGGGCGGGTAGCTGTGACACATAAAAGTCATTCGGACGCAAGGCCTAATCGGGTACCTTATGAATGTAAAAGACAACTGGACGCAAGGACTAATCAAGTACTTCAGCAACAATTCTACACCAAGTAGGTATTAAATATACAAGCGGGTACTTGTGACCCGTAAAGACATCCGGATGCAAGACCTAATCGAGTACATATGACATGTAAAAGACATATGGATGAAAGGCCTAATCGGGTACCAATGACACGTAAAAGACATCCGGACACAAGGCCTAATCTGATACTCTAGCAATGCACCCAGTAGGGATTGTTTAACCGAGCGGGTAACTGGGACACGTAAAAGACATCTGGATGCAAGGCCTAATCAGGTACTTATGACACGTAAAAGACATCCAAACGCATGGCCTAATCGGGTACTTCAACAATGATTCTGCACCCGGTAGGGATTAATTAACCGATCGGGTACTTATGACACGTAAAAGACATCTATTTACAAGGCCTAATCGGGTACCTATGACACGTAAAAGACATTCGGACGCAAGACCTAATCGGGTACTTCAGTAACGAATCTACACCCAGGTATGTGCTCGGTTATGGACTTGTTTATGTGCTTGGTAAAATGGTCGGTTATGAGCTCACTTATGTTTTCGGTTATATGCTCAGTTATTGGCTCTGCTATGGACTCAATTATAATCCCAGTTATGTGCCCAGTAATAAGCTCGGTTATGTGCTTGTTTATATGCTTGGTAACGTACACAGTTATGTTATCGGTTATGATCTGGGTTATATGCTCAGTTATTGGTTCAGTTATGGGCTCGATTATGGGCTTTTTTATATAAACATAATCTCAGTAAGAAAAGTGATACTATAAAGCTAGTAAAACTAATACCATATTAATGTGAACATAATTTCAGAAAGAAAACTGATACCATTACATTTGCAAGAATGATATGCTATTTATAAAAACATAATTTACCAGCGTGATTCCAAACTAATACCTTGACTTTGTTATCACAATATATGATAGCACATGATTGGGAACCAAACCGTACCTAGTAGGGATTGTTAAACCAAGCAGGTATCTATCACACATAAAAGACATATGAATGAAAAGCCTAATCGAGTACCTTTGGCTTTCAAATCCTGATACCTTCCTATTTATATACCAAAATGACGCCTTATTCATGTAAATAGAGTCCCAGTAAAAAATTGATACCACAATGCTTTCAAATACTGATACGAGAATACATTCAAAACTGATACTAGTTAATTTGCAAAAATGATACCATATTCACATAAACAAAATCTCAGTATAAAAACTGATACCAGTTAGCTTGGAAAACTGATACCACATTTGTTCAAACATAATTATAGTATCAAAACTGACACCAATATGCTTCCAAAACTGATACCAGACACTGTATATTACAACATTTGAGATATAAATGATACCAATACAATCAACAACTGATATCTACAAATCAAGCAACATAAAACACACACATTACATACTACATACATACATACATACATACATACATACATACATATATATATGTATATATAAAGCATCAACTAAAATATGATATTAAACCAAAAATTCAATGAATACTCATAACTATTGTTAAATTTATTACATTTCCAAATCTGAATGCATCAAATGAAGAGAAAAATGTAAAATATGTACTACAAATGTAAGAAAATATCAATTCTTTGAAGCTTGACTGTTGCGCTTGTTGTGGCCATATTGCTTACACACACCACACCGATTTTGTTTATTATGGAAAAATGCAAATCCGCCTTTTCATTTGGTAGAAAGTCTATCGGCACCACGTTTGTCTTTAGGAGGCTTAATGACATCTTCGATTCAAGGATCAACAATGGGCTTATCATAGTTCGGAATTGGATTCACTGGATTAGCATAAGAAGATCGGTAAGCGTCTACGGTGAAATAATGTTCAACAAAATCGTGTACATAAAGTTTAGATCTAGTAATGCACTTGATAGCCTGAGCACAAGGATATCTGGTAACTTTCCATTGATTGCAAGTACAACTCCGATTTTGAAGATCAACATGATGAGAAGATGGAGATTTGACTTCACATATGAATTCCGAAGATTTGTAAACAACCTAACCAAACCCTTTATCAATCAACCCTTTTTAACCTATGCTCCGTGGATGGACAAAGAATGGTAGTCCACAAATGACACACCTCTCTCCTTTTAGCCGTTTGTTCCATAATTTTAATCCTAATTCCATCTAAGCATGATGTAATTGGCAATGATATTTCCTCTATAATCCAACTGTTAAAACTTTCAACTACATTAGAACTATACTCTCCGTATCGTTTACCCTTAAAAACAAATCCCACTTAACAAACGGGTTATCCTTCAAAAAGTCCATGGGTGTAGTACCTCCAATGTCCAAAATTTTAGAATGTGCAGCTTCAAATTCATTTAAATTTGAAGCTCTAGAACACAACTTAAACATCTCAAAAACAAAAAATATTTGTATTCTTCGACTTAACAGTTGAAAGCAAGTTTTTTTCCGTATGAAGATAACAAAAACTATTAAATACATTAGGGAAAACTTCACGAATACCCAAAACTAACCCTTGATGACGATCTGATATAAAAACCAAACTACGTTTTTCATCAAGCATTTGCTTCAAATGACATAAAAACCATCTCCAGTTATCCACATTTTCAATGGAGACTACACCCATAGCTAAAGGGAAAAATCTACAAATCAATTATAAGGTAAATAGACAATCAAAATAAAACACCAATACATGTAAACAATAACTGATACTAGCAGGTACC
The DNA here is from genome assembly GCA_030737875.1 of Allium sativum. Classification (NCBI taxonomy): domain Eukaryota; kingdom Viridiplantae; phylum Streptophyta; class Magnoliopsida; order Asparagales; family Amaryllidaceae; genus Allium; species Allium sativum. The sequence goes on along the minus strand of CM060913.1, from coordinate 840,457,137 downwards.
TAAAACTGATATAAAAAAACTGGAAATAAGTAATACAAAATCAAAAATCAGAAAAACTGATACTACTAGGCACATAAAACTGATACCTGAAAACAAGAAAAATAAATTTTAACAAGAAATCATAAAAACTGATACTACCAGGCTTCTAAAACTGATACCAAGAAACTAAAAAAATAAATTTTAACTAGAACTCATAAAAACTGATACTAGTAGGCTCCAAAAAATGATATATAAAAATAATAAATAATAAGATATAATATAAACTGGTACTACAAGTCACCTAACACCAATATGTAAGAATAAAAAAACATGAATACTGTAACACCCCACCTCCGTTAAGGTCACTCACAAATGGAATGCCTTAACTTCTCAATGGAGCATTTTAGTAAACAGAACAGAATATTACAAGACAGATATAAAAATAGTACTTGAAAAAAAACTTTATAAATTTATTGCAGCGGACAGAAATCAGTTTGGTTACAACTTTACCAAAAACTCAAGTACATATATATCAGCCTTGTTCAAAAGCCATCAGAGTACAAAACTTTAAAATCATAATCCCCACAGAACGGAAGCTATACAGAGCCAAGCCATACTTTAAGCACTTCAAGCGGAAGAAATATGGATCAAGCTAGAGTATTCCCTCCTTATAAAACCTGGGGGGGAAACGGAAGAGAAGAGGCGAAACAACAAGGGTCAGACATAAAGCCTGGCAAGTCCAGTGACTTTCAGCATATGAACAGATAATAATAATAATGACATGAAAGAAAAACTAGATAAGAGATGGCAGTAACATGAGCAGCAGATATACTTAGGTTAAACAACAAAAACAGAATGATGTGGACTAAGCCATGCTTCTTATTTATATCTTACTTCTCTGCACTAATACTAGTATAACAGAATTAGGTGTCACCCTAATGTCTAAACTGAAACAGAAACGGGTACAGAATAATTTCCACAGAAGAGAATGCTAGTAATGGGCCTTTACCACCCCAACAGAAACGGACAGAAACAGGATGCTAATAATGGGCCTTTACCACCCGAACAGAAACAGACATAAACAGAATATTAATAATGGGCCTTTACCACCCGAACAGAAACAGTCAGATTAATCCCTACGGAAACAGAATGTAGAATTAGGTGTATACTAGTAATTGGGCCTTTACCTCCCGAACAGACGGTACCACGCAGAAACAGACAGGTGTTGCCATCCAACAGAAACAGACGGTACCAACAGAAACAGACAAAACTTAGTGTACCCTAAAACCCTACCCCAAGCGATCGGCTCCCTAAACATAAATACCCTGTGTCGGCCCCACAGTAAGGTGTATCACTCCCTAAAGTGACAACCAATTGGCACAGACCTATTTACAGATGTCACGACGTCTTACATCCACAGAGGCAGGCCGGGATCCATGCACGCACATGACCCGGTTGGAACGCACCATCAACACCCCTCGCCATTATCAGAATGAACCACTTATAATTAGTTCAGTAAGCGTGCCCGGACCCTACTTACTGTTGGGTCAAAGTTTTGATACCAGAAAGGGTTACTGACTAATATGGGTCCCAAACAACAGATGACACAAGTAATTCCCCTCCTAACCTTGTGTCCCCAGACAGACAGATTTCAGATTAACTTGTTACAGGTTCAGACATACAGAATTCAGATCAACAAGTTCACAGACAAGTTTTCAGACTAACAGATCAGATATACAAATTAACAGACTTACAGATTAGCTGATTACAGATTAACAGACTTACAGATTAACTAGTTATAGATTAACAGACTTACAGATTTGTCTAACTTTGTAATTGGGTCTACAGATTCACGGAACAGATTTATTAAATTCATCAGTCTAGTGGGTTTAACCCTATCCGCCCAACACATTTTAGACATCATATTTATCTCAGATTTTCATTAATTAAATATTAATGCCCAAACCTCTCACATTAGACTGACAGTTTGCGGCTACTGGTTAGGCCGGTTGGTTCCGGGCAGGTTTTTGTCGCAAACTGAGTCTAACCTCGGGTTTCAAGCACGTTATGACTAACTTCTCACATTAGAACCTATTGTTTGCGGCCACTGGATATGCCGGGCGGTTCCGGGTAGAATTACGCCGCAAACTCATTCTAACCTCGAGTTAGCCATGTTTATCTTTGCGGCCAATTAATTAATAATTTACCATTTGTGCCCACGCCTAATATACATGTCAATTATTCATAGCTAATTCAGATTATGTCAATAACAGGCTGAATATATCAACTTAACAGACATAGCAGATAACAGATTTAGGCGACTTAACGGATTCAGCAGATTAAGCAAACTAGCTGATTTAGCAGATAACAGATTAGGCATCTCAACAGATTTAGTTTAGCAGATTTGGCATTTTCAACAGACTTAGCAGATGATAGATTTGGTAGATGAACAGATCTAGCAGACTAGGCAGTGGGGCAGAACTAGCAGATTAAGCAATATAACAGAACTAGTAGATTGGCAATATAACAGAACTAGCAGATTAGGCAAATATAGTAGAACTAGCAAGTTAGGCAAATATAACAGATTTAATCATTCCTTAAAGTTTCACAAACATATCTTTCTTAATTATAAATCTTGCCCAAGTTCACATGCATAAATAATAGTCATGATTCACAATATGATCATATACCCCATGTTTTCATTAAGTTTACATGTCACAGATTATGGTCATAATTTACATGTCCCAATTTAGTTCAACTTGCCTAGTACAAAAGATTCACATATAAATTATACCAAATATAGCTATCGACAAAAATCTCCTACTTAGGTATTATTCACATTTGATAGATATCATACTTTAATGTAAATCTTTATACCTAAACCATATTCTCCTTATCTCAAGTCATATGTTCAATACAGTCTATATTTATGTCTAATTATATACCTTTCTATGTCATGTCCTCAAATCATATGTTCAATACCCTTTATGTCATAAATATAACATGTCCAGTCATATGTCTCAAATTTATGTTCTAGCTATAGTCCATGTTCTTTCCTCAAATCAGTCACCTATTGGTCATACCCACTTTATGCATCATTCATTTTACTGTCCCAAACATTTTAGCGTATGTTAATCTCTTATGAGATTGGCTCAGGCTCGTGGTAGCCTGGCTATAAAACAGAAAGAGGAAAGAGATACAGAATAAGATAGATCTAAACAGGACAGAACATATATAACCTCAGACTCAGATTTACAATTCATGTCACAATCAGAATTAACGTTTATATCGGAAAATAACTGTACTTGCCTTGATTGGATTAAAGAAAGAACTTTAATTGTTGTAGAATCGTTGCAGAAGCTTTAATCTCTAATTTGAATTGAGTTGCTTAGGTTGATGTTGATTAGCTTCTAGTTTTGATTCCAGCAGAGTAGCGACGCCATTTTTATTTTTATTTAGAACAGAGGCATTGAAGAAGCAGAATAGAATTGTGTGTAGAGAAGGCTAGGTCTTAGGATGTATTTATAGGTGTAGTTAGTTGTTTTAGGCCTTTAGATAGACCCTAAGAAAGATTAGAGCCATCAGATTTCGTCAAAGCCCCCAAAATCCAGCCCAAAAACCCATTCAGGTGCACCCAGGCCGCCTGGGCTCAACCAGGGAGGTCGACCCCCAGGTCGACCCTAGGGTCGACACCCATGTCGACCGAGTGGGCAGGTCGACCCCCAGGTCGACACCCATGTCGACCTGGTGGGCAGGTCGACCCCCAGGTCGACCTGGTCTGGGCGGGAGTTTTTCTCGCCCAGCCTGTTTGGGCTGAATTTTCGAAATTTGAATTTTCTGAATCTGTTTTGAATTTTCTGAAACTTCGGATGGCCATAACTTCTTCATATGAAGTCCAATTCACGCAAACTCGGACTCTGTCTCAACCAGAATTCTGAGACGAACACAATGGCGCGACCCGTTTCCCTTAATTCTTACATCTGTAATTAATTATTCTTTAATTTGTGAACATCACTATTATTAGAAATACGGGGTGTTACATTCTCCCCTCCTTAAAGGATTTCGTCCCCGAAATCTTCAAGTTAAGAAGAATGTGTCCTACCATCTACTCAATCATCAATCACTGGCGTCCATTGTCCTTAGAAACTTCTAATGTTGTATGAACGTATGCAAAGGTGTGTGTGTATGTTCCTTATCTAATGCAAAGATCAGTCGGTCCACTGATTCAACTGACCTCCTTAATGCGAATTATGCCGGTGCCATGAGTCTAATATGTATGCAATTTTCCTACTTGATACATATCATTTCTATATGAGTGCACAACCATTCAGTCATATGCAACATCCATGTGCTGAGTCAATCATTTTGCATCCACAAAAATTGAAAATGCTCACACATCCATATGCAGTATGAGAGTGTTTTCGAGCCGATCTAGTGCCTAGTGTGTGTATATGCATCCACGAGCAACCACTAGCAACCACTTGCATCCACTTGCAACCATCAAACATAACATGTCTCAAACACATGTTTACACCCATTAGTTTCTACCTAAAGTTTGAAGATTCGATCGATAGGATACAGTCGAACGATGGAAGCGAGTTCAGATAAAACAAAAACTTGGTTCCCATTAGACATTGGTTGAGAGAATAATTCCCCTAAGTATCAACCCCAAAGACCGAGATCAACATCAGGTTGACACCCAGAGGATTACCCTATTTAGACAATGTCAAAACTGGAAATCTTATCCTTTTTAGAAATATCCAGATGCTTACAGTATACTAGTACAGATTAGATTACCGAATGATTCTTAGAAAACTTAGCATGGGAAAATCCCACCATATCCCTCAAAACCCAGAATGTATGTGTTACAATTGACTTTACGCCTAACACAGAAACCCTCAAACCCCAATCTATCACCAGCAGATGAGTCGTAACCCCTATGGGGTTTGAGACTATAACCAGATCAGAAACAAGACTAGTATTAAAGTGCAGAGACTTGACTTTAGAATCAGAATGTCATAATCGGAAAGAGTTCTAACTCAATAATCAGATAAGGAAACAAAACTCTCTACGGAAATTTTCCTACTTCTATCCTATCCACCAACTATGAGAGCATTCGCCTGCCTTCCCGAAGTAGGTCATGTCCTCTGTCCTTCCTCTTGAGTCAAGCTTCCATAAGTAGAGCACTTTTCTCCTCCTTTATCTTTAGACTTCTCTTCCTTCTTTTGTGTTTCCTTTTTTTCCCCTTTTTGAACCAAGTTCATATCCACGGGTTTTTTATCTTTGGGTTGTGCTCCTTGGCCAAACTCCCTCATTCTCATCTTTACTATGCTTGTGTAACACGTTGACCAGTCCCTCGAAAGCTGCCTCCATCACACGGAAATATCCTACAAAGCTCGAAAGAAAATTAGCCGTAGGTGAAACTACTGCGGCTACAGATGGAAGTCGGGCGCTTAATTGCCCTTTGACAGGTGTCGTAGTCTTATCAAGCCTACGGAACCATGCCGCGATGAGGTTACCTCCCAGAAAGCCAGGAGCCCAGGAGACTCAGAAAAAGAAGGAAACAAGGATTCAGACAGAGAATCAAAAGATAGATATATGGCTTTGGGGATTATGTTTCTTTCAAAATAAACTTTCCTTTTGAAAATACTTTCTTTTAAAGCCTTTTTGAAAATAGTTTTTCAAAAACTTTACCCAATCTGGTAACCTTCAGCTCTGATACCAAGTGTAACACCCCACCTCCGTTAAGGTCACTCACAAAAGGAATGTCTTAACTTCTCAATGGAGCATTTTAGTAAACAGAACAGAATATTACAAGACAGATATAAAATTGTACTTGAAAAAAAACTTTATAACTTTATTGCAGCGGACAAAAATCAGTTTGGTTACAACTTTACCAAAAACTCAAGTACATATATATCAGCCTTGTTCAAAAGCCATCAGAGTACAAAACTTTAAAATCATAATCCCCACAGAACGGAAGCTATACAGAGCCAAGCCATACATTAAGCACTTCAAGCGGAAGAAATCTGGATCAAGCTAGAGTATTCCCTCCTTATAAAACCTGTGGGGGGGGGGGGGGAATGGAAGAAAAGAGGCGAAACAACAAGGGTCAGACATAAAGCCTGGCAAGTCCAGTGACTTTCAGCATATGAACAGATAATAATAATAATGACATGAAAGAAAAACTGGATAAGAGATGGCAGTAACATGAGCAGCAGATATACTTAGGTTAAACAGCAGAAACAGAATGATGTGGACTAAGCCATGCTTCTTATTTATATCTTACTTCTCTGCACTAATACTAGTATGACAGAATTAGGTGTCACCCTAATGTCAAAACTGAAACAGAAACGGGTACAGAATAATTTCCACAGAAGAGAATGCTAGTAATGGGCCTTTACCACCCCAACAGAAACGGACAGAAACATGATGCTAATAATGGGCCTTTACCACCCGAACAGAAACAGACAGAAACAGAATATTAATAATGGGCCTTTACCACCCGAACAGAAACAGTCAGATTAATCCCTACGGAAACAGAATGTAGAATTAGGTGTACACTAGTAATTGGGCCTTTACCTCCCGAACAGACGGTACCATGCAGAAACAGACAGGTGTTGCCACCCAATAGAAACAGATGGTACCAACAGAAACAGACAGAATTTAGTGTACCCTAAAACCCTACCCCAAGCGATCGGCTCCCTAAACATTAATACCCTGTGTCGGCCCCATAGTAGGGTGTATCATTCCCTAAAGTGACAACCAATTGGCACAGACCTATTTACAGATGTCACGGCGTCTTACATCCACAGAGGCAGGCCGGGATCCATGCACGCACATGACCCGGTTGGAACGCACCATCAACACCCCTCGCCATTATCAGAATGAACCGCTTATAATTAGTTCAGTAAGCGTGTCCGGACCCTACTTACTGTTGGGTCAAAGTTTTGATACCAGAAAGGGTTACTGACTAATATGGGTCCCAAATAACAGATGACACAAGTAATTCCCCTCCTAACCTTGTATCCCTAGACTAACAGATTTCAGATTAACTTGTTACAGGTTCAGACATACAGAATTCAGATCAACTAGTTCACAGACAAGTTTTCAGACTAACAGATCAGATATACAGATTAACAGACTTACAGATTAGCTGATTACAGATTAATAGACTTACATATTAACTAGTTATAGATTAACAGACTTACAGATTTGTCTAACTTTGTAATTGGGCCTACATATTCACGGAACAGATTTATTAAATTCATCATTCTAGTGGGTTTAACCCTATTTCCCCAACACATTTTAGACATCATATTTATCTCAGATTTTCATTAATTAAATATTAATGCCCAAACCTCTCACATTAGACTGACAGTTTGCGACTACTGGTTAGGCCGGTTGGTTCCGGGCAGGTTTCTGTCGCAAACTGAGTCTAACCTCGGGTTTCAAGCATGTTATGACTAACTTCTCACATTAGAACCTATTGTTTGCGGCCACTGGATATGCCGGGCGGTTCCGGGCAGAATTACGCCGCAAACTCATTCTAACCTCGAGTTAGCCATGTTTATCTTTGCGGCCAATTAATTAATAGTTTACCATTTGTGCCCACGCCTAATATACATGTCAATTATTCATAGCTAATTTAGATTATGTCAATAACAGGCTGAATATATCAACTTAACAGACATAGCAGATAACAGATTTAGGCGACTTAACGGATTCAGCAGATTAAGCAAACTAGCAGATTTAGCAGATAATAGATTAGGCATCTCAACAGATTTAGTTTAGCAGATTTGGCATTTTCAACAGACTTAGCAGATGACAGATTTGGCAGATGAACAGATCTAGCAGACTAGGCAGTGGGGCAGAACTAGCAGATTAAGCAATAAAACAGAACTAGTAGATTGGCAATATAACAGAACTAGCAAATTAGGCAAATATAGCAGAACTAGCAAATTAGGCAAATATAACAGATTTAATCATTCCTTAAAGTTTCGTAAACATATCTTGCCTAATTATAAATCTTGCCTAAGTTCACATGCATAAATAATAGTCATGATTCACAATATGATCATATACCCCATGTTTGCATTAAGTTTACATGTCACAGATTATGGTCATAATTTACATGTCCCAATTTAGTTCAACTTGCCTAGTACAAAAGATTCACATATAAATTATACCAAATATAGCTATCGACAAAAATCTCCTACTTAGGTATTATTCACATTTGATAGATATCATACTTTAATGTAAATCTTTATACCTAAACCATATTCTCCTTATCTCAAGTCATATGTTCAATACAGTCTATATTTATGTCTAATTATATACCTTTCTATGTCATGTCCTCAAATCATATGTTCAATACCCTTTATGTCATAAATATAACATGTCCAGTCATATGTCTCAAATTTATGTTCTAGCTACAGTCCATGTTCTTTCCTCAAATCAGTCACCTATTGGTCATACCCACTTTATGCATCATTCATTTTACTGTCCCAAACATTTTAGCGTATGTTAATCTCTTACGAGATTGGCTCAGGCTCATGGTAGCCTGGCTATAAAACAGAAAGAGGAAAGAGATACAGAATAAGATAGATCTAAACAGGATAGAACATATATAACCTCAGATTCAGATTTACAATTCATGTCACAATCAGAATTAATGTTTATATCGGAAAATAACTGTACTTGCCTTGATTGGATTAAAGAAAGAACTTTAATTGTTGTAGAATCGTTGCAGAAGCTTTAATCTCTAATTTGAATTGAGTTGCTTAGGTTGATGTTGATTAGCTTCTAGTTTTGATTCCAGCAGATTAGCGACGCCATTTTTATTTTTATTTAGAACAGAGGCAGAGAAGAAGCAGAATAGAATTGTGTGTAGAGAAGTCTAGGTCTTAGGATGTATTTATAGGTGTAGTTAGTTGTTTTAGGCCTTTAGATAGACCCTAGGATAGATTAGAGCCGTCAGATTTCGTCACAGCCTCCAAAACCCAGCCCAAAAACCCATTCAGGTGCACCCAGTCGCCTGGGCTCGACCAGGGAGGTCGACCCCCAGGTCGACCCTAGGGTCGACACCCATGTCGACCTAGTGGGCAGGTCGACCCCCAGGTCGACACCCATGTCGACCTGGTGGGCAGGTCGACCCCCAGGTCGACCTGGTCTGGGCGGGAATTTTTCCCGCCCAGCCTGTTTGGGTTGAATTTTCGAAATTTGAATTTTCTGCATCTGTTTTGAATTTTCTGAAACTTCGGATGGCCATAACTTCTTCATACGAAGTCCAATTCACGCAAACTCGGACTCTATCTCAACCAGAATTCTGAGACGAACACAATGGCGCGACCCGTTTCCCCTAATTCTTAAATCTGTAATTAATTATTCTTTAATTTGTGAACATCACTATTATTAGAAATACGGGGTGCTACAAATACAAAAATAAAAATAACTTGATTACCATTCTTTGTGGTAGCTCCCATCAATACACTCAGTCGTCCTTTTAAATGAGTAGTGTCTAAAAAATCATGGTTTTGCAATACCCAAACCCACGTATACAAGAAGAAAGGGTAATAAACACTCTCTCAAACTGGTTAGTATTGTCATTAACCTCTAAGGCAACATAACTACCCGGGTTATGATTTTGTAGAGCCTCCAACACTACAACAAATTCACCCTATTACAACGGTGCAACACCGTTGTAATATCATTTTACAACGGTGCCCCCACCGTCGTGTATGCAGACGTGGTAATATATTATTTTTTATTACAACTTTTCTGCACCGTTGCAGCACCGTTGTAATAGGATTATTTAACAACAGTTATCAACCGTTGTAATAAATTTTTTTACAAGTTGTCGTATATACTATAGTACAGTTAGAGTATACGTATAACAACTTTTATCACCGTTGTAATAAACTATATTACAACTTTTATCCCCGTTGTTGTAGATTTTGTAATAATGTTGTGTTCATTTATATAACAACATGTCTGCACCGTTGTAATTTCATTGATATTACAACATTTTTCCACCGTTGTGAATTGATTTATATTACAACATTTTCACACCGTTGTAACATGACTTATTACAACTTTTTTTTCTGTTGTAATTTGCATGGACCTGACTAGTAAAACAAATTCATATATATTACTGATAATATGATTCACATTTCAATGCAACAAATATTAGTACACAGAATCATTTATATATATTACTTAACATAATATTCGATCAACATAACACGCAAGTACGTAGTACATCACCAACTTAACCGTGTCACCAAAAACATAACCCAATATATACATAACATAACCGTGTCACCAAAAACATAACCGTTTCATAATACATGCATGATTTAACCCAATATGTACATAAGAAAGATGGAATGTCTACGAAAGCATACCCTACGAAAGCACTCTAGCTGAAGGCAACGTAATTTTTATTCCAGGCCACAGTTGATCCAACAGCTTCTCCAATAGTAGTCATTGCGGAATTCGGCTTCCACAAGAATGCTTCTGGATCCACCGCCACGTCAATCCAAACTTTCCAGCCTTGCGATCCAAGTTTTTTAAAGTGCACCAAAGCTTCTGGATCAGTGGATGCCCCTCTTCCTTCCGCAACAACTTGTTTTTCCCAATTCAATATCTTACACTTTCTGCCCTCATTTCCATCAGCTTGCACTGCTGTTTTTCTGGCCGGATTTTTCTGCTTAGACTGTTTTTCTGTTTTGCTGCCGTCAGTTTCAGATGGATGCTTTTCATTTTCAGCTGTTTGCTTTCCATTTTTAGGTGCCTGCTTTCCATTTTCAGGTGCATGCTTTCCATTTTGTTTAGACAGTTGAACTGCCAAGGTATTGCTTCCACGGTGTGACTGCAAACAAAAAAAATCTAGAAAATCTGAACTGGAAACTAAAAACAGAAAGTGAGGCAAATAAATACATGGAACTGAATACAAAAGACAGTAAGCACTTATGTATAATCCAAGGCTTATGCATCATAGACAGTAAGCACTTATGTATAATCAAAGGCTTATGTATAATCAAAGACAAGACACACGAATAAGTTTAAGTTAATTTGATGGCTGTTGAGTGGAGCAGTTTCAGTTACTGCCAGTGGTATTGTGAGAACAATGCAATAGATTTAACGACAGAACAACACCACCAGAAGCGTCTTTCTAAGCTGGGAACAAAGAGTGGATGAGTTGAATCTATGAAATTTATGTGTAATGGATTGTTATCTTTATTTATTTTACAAATAATTTCCTTATTTTTGTTTAATCTACGAATGTAATTATAAAACCTGAGAATGGTAAAGATAGTGAACACAATAGAAAAACACAGTAATACATCTGCAAATTCTTTCTTTTTAAACCCTTAGTGATTGAATATAGTATGATGCAGGCGCGCGCGCGCACACACACACACATATATATGCATATATGTTTGTGAATATGTATGTGTAACTAATTGTTCTTCATGTCAAAAACTGGACGAAATATGAAAACAGTGGATCTTTTGTGAATAAACTCTGTGCAAACTCTCTGAATTTAATCTAGTGTGGGTATAGATATGAGTACTTTGATAGATTATTAGTTGACTACACTTATATATGACTGGAAGTGATTAACTATGTGAAGTAAGATCTAGAAATGAGAAATTTCCTTTACTGTTGTATGAATACAATAATAATAAAAGATGAACACCTCACTTTCAAAAATAAAGTACCCCAATTTTAGCATGTTTTAGATAACAGTATAAACACAAAGGTTATTCCAAATTGAATTTAGTTTACGTTAAAAAGTTCTTCAGCTTCTAATGCGCGGTAATTTAGTTTAACAGTACCCAACCCCCCTCCATTTACTGTCCTTAAAATCACCCTAAAATTTCACAGTTCGGTAAAAGCATTTCAATGAAATGTTACATCTTTTTTATCAATTATACCAATAAAAAAGGGTACCTGAGGCGTATTAGGATCAGGATTTGCTGGATTTCCCGCATTAGCTTGCTTTTCTTTTAGATCCTGTAAAGATTGCATATACATAGGTCATATAAAATTAGCACAAAATATGATTTTGGTCATATAAAACTAGCACAATTGGGAAGCCGTAAATTTGAAACACATTATGAAAAAAAAAAGGCATTTTGCTTTGCTCTTTTTTTAATATTTTTTTTCAATTGTAGAGACATAATGGGTTATGTCCAAGAACAAACATTGTACAAACGGCCATGTCTTATTTCTTTAACCTGGGAGATTAAGAATTAAAAGAAAAAAGTGTTAAAATGTAACCAGATATCGTGGCAAAGGATCATGAGAATAATCCAAGGCATTCTACCTCTGGTGAAGTTTTTATTATTGGCTCCATGCTACGGCAGCAAAATGCCACAGCCCATAGGCGATTGCTGGTTCTTTTTAAAATTTTGGAGCCTATGTTTATTGATCAGCAACCCAGCACCAGCAGATCCCGAAAATCACAAATAGGAGTATTTGTTTAATACAACCATACTAAGAAGAATTAAGGTATTAATTTGAAAACTCTCCGAAATAAGTTAAATAACACAAAGCAAATCGAAGGCAATCAGATTGAAGGCCAATGTAAGAATATATCCACACTGAATTCAGACTCATACCATCTTAGCATCATCTTGCAATATAAAAAATTGAAATGATTCTTATTTCAATATAAAAAATCGAAGGCAAACAAAAATAACTTTATTTCATACATAATGCCGGAACTAATAGGAAATAGCCGACAGATCCCGAATCAAAGAGTAGGAATAAATTGATGAACGTTGAAAAAATTAAATAAACTTCAATTTAATTGATAGAAGAAATCAGTCGGACGTAGCTGGTTAAAATCTTATTTCCATTTGACAACAAACCAATGAGAATCCGAACGATTCTTCTCTACATAGCACAAATCACGCCAAAAACTAATTAACCAAGCTTGATGAATAATATAAATTTTGCTTACCATAATCCCTAGAATTCTGCATAGTGTTGAAAAATCGGATCTAAAGGCTTTTAGCCTAAATCCTAATGATAATAAACCTTGCGACAAACAGTTGCAATTTAAGATGAAAGCTGGAAGCAGATATTTGTTCCAAAAAACAATGCTAAAGGTTTAGAAACAGGACCATAAAGAGAGAGGAGGAAAATGTTCGAGTAGGCTCTGTAAACTGCTGGATAAATGGATTTTTGAGGAATATATATATACATGGCAGAAACCCCTAGATAAATAGTTTGGGTTAGAGTGGCACTGGGTCTGGTCACACTGTTTTTTCCGAGTTGTTTTAAAACATTACCCACTACTGATTGGTACCGTTGGCTACGAAAAGAAAATGCAATTGGTCAAATAATCGACGTAACCGGAGCATTATAATGGAATAACATGGGTCAATCTGGAAAATCAGCATGAGAAAACCACACCGCAATTATCAAACCGGGAATTTACCGGAAATTCCGAAATATCCGGAACGGAACCGGAAACCGACAATAACTTGGTTTCTAATTAACAGGAAAACAGGAAAAATCGCCATTAAAATAAATTTCTAATTAACACTTACCATCAACATCGTAGTGAGCTCCTGTACTTTGGTCTCCAACCCACTAACTTGGTTTCGCAATGCATGTACTTCACCTGATGAGCTACCCCGAATACGAAGCTGAGATGGTACAACCCCAAAACCAAGCCCTCTTACACGTCCTCCATGCTCCTGACCAAAAAGCTTCGACACGCCATCTTGAGTAACTGATGTTGCTCCATGAGAATCCTGACTTGCGGCATTATGATGCTCGTTTATCTTAGACTACAAATTAAAAAACAACCAAAATTCAGAAATTAAAATTAAAACTACGTTAACAATAGCAACAGTTTATGATATTGTATATTTGAACTTATTCTTACTATGCATTCGGCAGCAATTGAATTCGGAGGTTTTCCATCTTTTCTAGTGTGGCCTTTGCACCACAATTCGTCTCTAGTGATAGTAGATGTTGACTTTTCCTTTTTCTGCAAAAATAGCTTAACAGCTTCAGAATTTTTCATGTGATAACATATAATAGTTGCTTTAACAATATTTTTTTACCATTTCTTCTTCCAATCTTGCATAACCTTTTCTGCTCATGGTGTGTGGAACTTTATTCTTTTCTCTAATGCTTTTGAATCTTTGGCTTGTTGCCTATAAAATCAATTCAGTAAATATGATATAGGAAAATGTAATATATTTAACAGTTAAACTCAGTAAGACAAAAATAACCACCTCAAACTTTTCTGAAAATTTTTCAGTTACAAAAGCATTCCACTCGTCATCGCTCTTTATATTGAACAGTTTTAGGCTTGCTAAAGTATCGGTAGAGTCGGGATTTTGAGACGCTTTTTTGATAGCTGCAACTAACCTTGATTTCGACTCCTTCCACCGCTGTCCTATTATCATTAACAAGTAATCCTTATACACCATATCTACCTTGAATCTTGACTGCGCGCACAAAAAAAAAAAAAAAAAAAAACAGCAGATTAGTCTCTAACAGTATTGCAAAATGCAATGTTGTACCACAGCAGGTATATAATTTGTTGCTTTGAATATTGAGACATATAATATGTAACAGTATTGCAATGTGCATAATGCATATGTCATTATAAAGAGAACTATAGCAGGCATATAATATGTTGCTTTTAATATTGAGACATATAAGTACTCCCTAACATAAATAACATAGAATCAGTAAAATTAAATACAACTTAAAGCCAGAATTTACTATTGAAAGCCAGAATTTATTATTCACAGATCATCCCTCAAATCGTACACAAGCCAGAATTTATCATTCACAGAATTTACTATTGAAAGCCATAATTTACTATTGAAAGCCGACATATGGTATACAAGTCAAATATCAGTACGTACCTCTATACAAGTCCACAGATCATCCCTCAAATCGTCACCGACGTTCCTCCATGTGCTAATGGTAAAAGGCACCATCTCCCTTGCTAGAGTACCAATATATGACGACAAATGTTTGGAATTAGCACCTATTGCTTGTCCGCGTTCATTAAATTCAACTTCCGGCTTCTCATCCGGTATCATAGCTAATGATTTCATCATCGTTCTGCCTCTCTTTCTTCTAGCTTGCTTCAATCTTTGATCTTCAGTAGAATCGGGTTGAATTTCGTTTGGACTGGAATCATCGTTGGCTGGAGTTTCATGGAAGTGTAGTTGACGGGCAGGGGGCTGTGCTGGGTTTGTATTGTCGAAGGGGCTGTTATTGGAAGGAGGGGGCTGTATCTGGTTTGTAGTGTCGACGGGGATGCTACTGGAAGGAGGAGGGGACTGCATCCCTTCTGCAGTGTGGCCAAGGTTGCTTCCATGTTTGCGAATTGTGCGTATTGGGTATTCAGCATGTTTTCGAGGAGATCGTCTTATAGCAATATTTAATTCACGAAGCAACGGAAGTGGTCCATCTGGGTGTTCGTTGATTCTAATCCCAATCGGTCTTTCATCAGCAGCACGAACAGCTGCAAGTGCAGCTAAACTTTGCTTTTTTGCTCTTTTGCTTGCAATTTTTGAGCTCTAAAAAATAAAAAATTTAAGTCAGTTTTCAATAGCTAAAAAATAAAAATCTTAAGTCATTTTTCAATGGCTGAACATACAATATATTTTAAACTGAGCACTACATGAACATCATAAGACGAACTGTGTTGTTCATCAAAATACAAGCGACTACAGTGAAATGATTATATTTTAAACTGAGCACTGAGCAATGGCAAGGGTACAAGTGGGTAAAATAAAAGTGACATAAAAATGTTTTTTTTTTGCCAGTGCTCAGTTTAAAATGTACGTACGGAAGGCATATAAATATTGGTAGGTGCTGCTGAATAGAGTCTTTAATCAAAATGTAGGGAGTAAATGTGCTTATCGCGTTTGAAACGTAACCGAGGAATGGATTTTCCAAATCAGTGGCTGCCGGTTCTTTGGGTTTTCCAATCGTTATATCAGACTCACAAAATTGTCGTTAAGGAGTATTTGGTTATTAAAATATCCATCGAATTATTATGACAAATCTACACTAGATTCCACCTTGACACCAAAAAGGAAATAAAGGAGCCTTGATGCCGATCTGCTGATCAAGTAGCCACAAGTGGCAAGGGCATGAGGTGGAGACGGAGTCCACTTCTCCGCAAGTACATCTACGTACACATGAGGACCATTTTTTATGCACATATTCATTTTAGCTATTGAAAACTACTTGCACATATTCATTTTATGCACATTTTTTAAGCACATATTCATCTGCTGATCTAATAAAGAATTTTTATGCACATATTCATTTTTCATTAATTAATTGAAATGAACATTCACATTTAAAAATCATAAGATATTACAACATTAAACAAAAACATATTATTCTGACATTAAAATATACATATAAATTATTTATTGTTAATAGGTTAAACATACAAGTCATATAAACAAATAAATCACGCGTGAAGCACTTGCCATACAACTCACATTATATTAACTTAATGCAAGTTTGCAATCTACTTGCTTTTAAAGCCAACATACCATAATAAATGCTCTCGTTTTATGCATTTTTTTCTTAGACAAAAAGAATATAAATAAATCCTATCTCTTTTTAATGTACGAAGGTTTCTTAGCAACCAATAACATAATTTGTTATTTTATTCAATGCTCAAATTAACAACCCCTGAGAAGTTATATATATTTTGCAGTTCCGCATTTAACGTCAATATACAACTTATTTAATTCATTTTTATTGTTTCTAGTCGCTCATCGCTCGATACCAATATTATGTCATCAACATCAATGTAGGATGTAGTATGCACCTAGTATTCTCCATGATAGCAAAAAACTGAACATAGCAATTTTGAAAATATAAATCCCACATCAGTAAATGTAAAAATAAAATTCCAGATAATAAGGGACGGTTGTCCCATTAACTAGCATATCATAATAAAATTTTAAAGCCAACATACCATAATAAATGCTCCCATTTTATATCTTTTTTCTTAACCAAAAATAATAATTAAGAAAACCTGACTCATTTTAATGTTTGCAAATTTTATAGCAACCTGCAATATAATTTGTTATTTTGTTCAGTGCTCAAATTAACATCCACTGTGAAATTATTTGTATTATGCAATTCTACATTTGATGTCAACGTACAACTTATATACTTCATTTTTAATTTTTCCAACCGGTTATCTCCCAATATCAATATTATGTTATCAACATCGATGTCAAATGTAGTATACACCTAGTATTCTCCGTACGGAATGGCAAGGGTAGAGGGACGGAAAGAAGTTTCGACAGCGGAGGCAATGGATAGGGTTTCCATAGTAATGAATTATTATTTACTACCAGTGAAGCATACATGTCGACCTTTCATATTCAGTCTGAAAAAAACAGTATTGGGTGTCGTAAGATATGAATCATATATATACTGGTATTTTGCATCAGTTTAGTTGGTTTTAGATCCATCAGTTTTGCTTTCTAGAGCCATATTATTTTATTATATTTGATTTAGTAAAGCATGGCATTGTTTAAATTATGCACTGTGACAATATTTCTACTATTTGTGTACACCATCAATCCACATTATTTAAAATTTTAGTTATCAGTTGGTATGTTCCTAATTTTAGTTATCAGTTGGTATGTTCCTAATTGTGTATAGTAGAAATTTATGTTACGTATCTCATTGTATTATAATAGCAACGTGTCTGAAAGTGTTTTTTGGTCTCTTTCTTGATCCACTAAAGATGAACTGAATTGTGTTGTGTATAACAGTGTTGTATACACAATTATATGATTTTTGTTTGATGATAACAACCAAATATATTTTATTATTGAATGTGTTTGTAACTGTACTGTTATACTACACATCAGACAGGAATATAATATTTCTATTTAAATAAAATACAACTATACAGAAATTTAAATATTCACACAGTATTTTATTTGAATAAAAATATTTTATTTCGATATTTAAACAGTACAGATTTACAACTCCACTACTTGTACATACATCACTGATATACATTTCATTATATTCAATTTCGTACTTAGCTCCTCTTTACAACACTTACACTTTCATATACATTACATTTCTATACAGTTCACTCATATATAGTGACACATATGAATATCATCATCTTCAGTCTTCTTGACTTCACAGCATTCCACAGTCAATCCAGTTATCTTCATACCTGTCACATACAGAAGAACACACACAGTAGACTGCCACAAAAATAAAAATTAAATAAAAGAAAATAAAAAATTTATTTTTAATTTTTATTTGCCTCAGATTTGCGGTGTGTTTCTCATCATTTTTCTAGACTTTTTCTGATATTCAGGGACAGAAAAATCTCGTCTGATGGCTGCATGTACACACGTATACACGTGTGCACTGCCACGCCAATCAATATGCATCTGAGGAGTAGCCACAAGGACCGTCTCGACTCAGTGCACACATAAAAGAAAATCATAAGAAGAATCGAAAATCAAGATTAAAACACATATGGTTCAAGTGAACAAGTGTATCATGACTCATAACAGTAAAACAAAAGCAGTATGAACAAGCTAGCAGATCAAACAACTACAAGAACAAAAGTATTGAAACAATAGGATGTGCAAACACAACTATCAAGCTAGATGAAACAGTACAACAATGTATGTTTTTGACTCAGTGAATACAACAAAATGTTTATAAGCAAATAAATTGAAAAAGACAACTGTTTACAAATGGACTTCATGGGTGTCAAAGTCATCAAAGCAGTATGAAGATGGTGCATACACAAGGTGAAGTGGCATAGTATAGAGCAGCAATAATATACACAAGCCAAAGGCATTTCAAGATACAAACAGTGTGCATTTCAGTAACAATGAACAGTTTTTTTTTCAAGCAATATGTTCAGACCAGAAGTCAAGTATAGTGCAAATCAAGACAGTAAGCAACAAGATGACAACATACTAAAAACAGTTTGATTAAGGCAGTACCAAGTTCAAATGTAGCATCTGTTTGTATAAATACACAAGTTACAGGTTCGAGCGTGAAGCAAATGCAAGAATTCAGTGGCCAAACCAAGACAAGTGACACAAGTTCAAATTCGGCAAGGTTTTAAACATGGAAGCATTAAAGAGCAGAATCAAGTTCGTGCCGAAGTTTTTAAGTCATGCAAAATGAAAATGGCATTCAACCAAGTTAGAAGAGCAAATGTATGATCAAGTACAACACCAGTTCTTAGTTCTCGGCAAAGCAAGTTCAAGTGTAAAGCTATTCTTATTAGTTAAAAAAAACAGTCAGATATTAAATCAAATTCAATGATCAAGTTTTGTTAGAAAACAAATATCAAGTGCGACATCAGTTAAACAGTTTGGCAAGTTCAAGTGTTAATTCTACTCAAAGGAAGATCAAGGCAGCACTACAAGGTCAAGCAAAAATATTCAAAGTGCTAAACAGTATCAATTACAATAAGGGCAGACACAAGTGATACATGACAGATATGCATAAACCAATTTCAAGTGCAAAAGAACAAGAGTAGAGGTGTTCTTTAATGTCAAGCAATAGTATCTGTTTAACCAGAGTATTCACAAGAGTAGAATCGGTTCTTATCTCGATCAAGAGTAGCATCTAACCAAACTACTATCCATAATATTTACTGAGAACAGAAATGGTCAAAGAAAAATAAAATTCAAAGTTCATGTGTTCAAAGGAAGGAGAAAGAAATCAATTCCAGAATATTTGACTCCAGAAAAACACATACGACAATTATTTTAAGGATCAATTCAAAGCAGTTGTCAAGCCCCAATATTTAGTATATATCATGAACAAGTCTAAGCATTTGTTTATACCAGTTGTTAAGAAAGCAGAATATTCAGTTTGAAATCATAAGAGTTCCAGTAACTTTACTAAAGTTATACGGTTTTTTTTAAATTCAAAGAGACCATTTCAAAGTTCAGGATTTTCACACGCAAGTAACTCAAGAATAGAGGAAGTATTCATAGCAATATTAAATCAAAGAAATTCCCAGAAGTTCAAGAACAAATAAAAGCCGATTTCAAAAGCCCCAAAATTTTCGAATATATCAAGGGTTTCAAAGATCAAGACTTAATCAAAATTCCAGAACAGACGATGATTTAAAGTTCCAATATTTCCGTATATATCATAACCAATATTTCCGAAATCAGAGCACAAAATTAGGGTTTCTAAACCCTATAAGAACACCCACATCATCATCGACTATGAGTATCCAAGAAAAAAGAAATTAAAAAGCAAACAATCGAATTAAAAATCATACCAGGAAAAGGAGAAGTCTTGGATTCAAATCAGAGCTTCAACAACTCAATCGAAGGATAGCTTGCAATAGGAATTCGAGATCGTCACACGACATAGCAGCGCTCATCAGATCGAAGCAAAATCAAAACCCTATATTGCAAGAAGGAAACCCTAGATCGCAAACCCTAGGCCGACATTTTTCTTTCCAGAGAAAAGAGATCGGACTCAAGAATAAAGTGGTGAAGCAATAACTAAAGGGGGCCGGCCAAGTTTAAGGGGATAACCCTTATTTAAATACTAGGGTTTTTTTCAAAGTTTTTATTAAGTTTTTTTTATTGTCTTGATTTTATTTGTCTTTAATTTCAACTTTGTAATCAGTCCAGAGTTTTCTAGTTTGTCTCTAAAACTAGGGAGACAAATTACAGTGTTTGTAATTCGGGGAAATCTGGTTTTGGGGATAAAAACCAGTGCAGGGTTTTGAGCGTAGGGTTAAGAACAGTTGGGAGCGAGTGTCGCGAGTTTACAGGGGATTGTAAGCATAGAGATTGTTTTAACTCCTAGTAGAAACCTTGGGGAATGCAGCAGTAGGCAGGGTTTTGCCGAAGCTGGGTATATCTGTGTGTTATTTATTTTCCGCATTTACTATGATTATTATCTGTGCTGTGATTATTTAATTACTCTGTGAAAATCTGTGAGAAACCCTATTCACCCCCCCTCTAGGGTTAATTTAGATCCTACAAGTGGTATCAGAGCAGGTTTTTTTTTTTTTTTTTTTAACTCTAGAGTCATGAATTTGTCAAACAACGCTTTTTCTGAAGGTCAGTCCATAGCTAGGCCACCAATGTTTAATGGAACTGATTATGCCTATTGGAAAGCTAGGATGAAAATTTACTTAAGTTCTGTCGATTATGATGTGTGGGATATTATTGAAACGGGTTATAGATCTCCTACTGTTATTGTTAGTGGTGTTGAAATTCCTAAACCAAAAGATAGGTGGGATGCTAATGATAAAAAATTATTTTCAACAAATGCCAAAGCAATGAATGCTTTAATTTGTGCTCTTGATAAAACTGAATTTAATCGAATTTCTCATTGTGAGACAGCACAGGAAATATGGCATACGTTGGAAGTCACACACGAAGGTACATCTCAAGTAAAGGAATCTCGTCTCGCTCTACTCAGCAACGAATATGAAAATTTCTCTATGCAAAAAGATGAAGATATAAAAGAGATGTATGGACGCTTCTCATCACTGGTCTACAATGCAAAAGCTCTTGGCAAAACCTATACTGAAGTGGAATTGATCAGAAAAATACTGAGAGTGCTACCGATGAATTTTGAAGCAAAGGTGACGGCGATTCAAGAATCAAAAGATCTAAATAAAGTAAGCATGGAAGAGTTGATCGGAAATCTGATTACTTACGAGATGGAGTTAAAAGCAAGAGAAGAACGAAAGGATTCTGAATCAAAGAAAAAGACAATCGCTCTAAATAATTCTGTTGAAAGTAATGATGATGATCCCGCTGAAGAGCTAGCCATGGTTTTGAAAAAGTGGGCCAAAGGAAAATACAAACCACGAAAGAAGAATTCAAAAACCGACAAGTCTGAAAGTTCAGATAGTTCAGACGATGAAGTGTTTTGCTACAATTGCAAGAAACCCGGTCACATCAAACCAAATTGCCCACAGCTTAAAAATGAAAAGAGAAAGAAGTTCAGAAGGAAGAAGAAGGCTTTTGCTGCTACATGGGATGATGAGGAAGGAGAAGAAGCTTCTGAAAGTGATGAAGAAGAAGCTAATTTGTGTCTTATGGCACAATCTGATTCAGAAGGTAGTTCTAGTGAGGCATCGAATTTTACTTATAAAGATTTAATTTTAATGTGTCACGATCTCACGAAAACTGTTGATTCTCTTGAACTAAAAGTTAAGAAATTGAAATCTGATAGGTCAAAACTAGTTCAAGAAAATAACAGTTTAGAAACAAAACTTGAAAAAGTTAAAAATTCATCGTTTTCAGAATGCGAAAAATGTCAATTTTTGAGTAACGATTTGTTGAAATTAAAAACTAATCTTGAGTTACTTAAAAGTGAAAACATGAATTTGAAAAATGAAAATCTTGATTTTGATAAGGTGATTGAAAAGTTTAAAGAATCTGAAAAACTTGATTTTGAAAAACGAAAACAATTTGAAATTGAAATTTCCAAGTCCGATGCTAGAATCAAAGCACTTGAAAACGAAAATTTGATTTTAAAACAAATTGATGCTGAAAAGAGGAAAATCGCTATTAATCGTTGTTCAAATTTAATGAAAGAAAATAGCGATCTTAAATTTAAAATTCAACGACTTGAGTCAGCTCTGACTAAATTTTCTAAAGGAGAGAAATCGTTGAATATGTTGTTGAAAAATCAATTTTTTGTTCAGAATAAAAAGGGACTTGGATTTGAATCTGATCAAGTTAAAAAACAAAATTTTAATGATTTTAAAAATCCTTTAATTTGCTTTGAAAACAATCAAATTGAATTTTTGAAATTTAATAATTTCAAAGGGTTTTTAAATCATAAACAAATTGATAACTCATTTAAAAACAATTCATTTAAATCTATTTGGATTCCAAAAATTAACAAAATAAATCTAAGCAAATCTAAGCAAATTTGGGTTCCAAAGGGTACGCTAGTGAATAGTAATGGATTGTTATATAAACGAGTTTGGATACCAAAACGTGTAAACGAAGATAAGAGTGGTAAAACAACTTTTGTTAGACCACTCGATCATACAAACATTTAGGTATCTTAGGAGGCTAAGGAACAACTGTACTTTAGTGAGATAAAATTCAAGTTGATTCATATATCGAATTATTTGGAGTTCCTTAGCCATAGATTCAGAGTTGGAGATTCATTGCATCACATTGATTATGGTAAGACAGGTATGATCTCTAAACTCGTACTTTTAATCTTTTTAGTTTATTTTTACTTGGCTGTTTTTGAAATCATTCGTTATGAATTGTTGAAAATCTTGGACTATAAAAAATTGATTTTTTTTGGTGATTTCAAACAATTATATTCAAATTTGATAAGTTGACTGTTTCTTGAGTTTGTCTAAAAATTCTCTGAGGATGTTACTTGTGATTCTTGCTTTGAAAATGATCTTGTGCTGCTCTGATAAGGAAATTGATTTATTGGTGTTTAAATGATTAGTTGGAAAATCAGTAACTGGATTTAGTTAAAATTCATAGACAATTTGAATTAATATATAAATGGTTTTAAAAATTGTCTAGGAGCAATCAGTGTTAAAAATATTAGAAAATTTCATTTTCTAACTGATTGATTTTAAGCTGTTTTTCAACTTGCATTTTTTTTCAAAAACTCCTCTTAAAATTGATATTCTCAATTTTAAAATTATTTTTGATTATTTATTCAAAAATTGAAATTATTGATTAATTTGAACTGTTTTGGGATTCATCAAAATTATTGATAGATTTATGAAACTGTGATGAGTTGCGACTATGGTATAATTCATAATTAGAAGAGATATTATTTTAAATCTCATGATGATTAAACAAATTTTATAATATCTTTGAATTAGAGCTTATTTCACGACCATCTTCTATATCTATCATATTTCTGTCATTCATCATGGTTTTATTTAATTTGGGGAGTTCTAATTATTCTTAAAATAAAAAAATAAAAAATAAAAAATTAATAATTTATCCTTGGTATTCACTCCCATTTAAAAATCCTCGCGGTTATGCGTGGGTGAATTACCTTAATTTCTATGTGCTTCCATTCTCACTTAAAAGACCTTCGGGCTGTGCATGGATGGAACTCATTAGAGAGGATAAAGTTAAGTTACTACTAACCCCATTTAAAAGACCTTTGGGCTATGCGTGGTTAGAAAGTGCTTAACACATTCTTTTTGCATATTTAAAATCTTTAAAATTTATATTCAAATATTCAATTTTTATTGAACTCTCCTCATTCGATAAAATCCATCGTAAATCCATTCATTCTGAAAGTGAAATCTGCTTCTGATTTAAAGATTATTATGATTTTTGTTTGATTAAATGGGTTTTACGATATATATTCTCTCTTTGAATATGAATTTATATTTGTAGTCTATATTCATCACTGTATCGATTTCTATTTTCCTTTTGATGATAACAAAAGGGGGAGAATGGTCAAGATTTTGATTGATGAGTATTTAATTCAAAAAATATTTTAAGATTGAAATTAAATATCTAGAGGGGGAATGGTCAATTGGATTTCATCATTCATACTTTTCCACATATATAGGGGGAGTTCAGTTGTAGGGGGAGTATACAAATAGGGGGAGTAATATATTTCACGGTCAAAACACATTCAAAATCTTTTATTTGTTTGTCATCATCAAAAGGGGGAGATTGTTGTGTATAACAGTGTTGTATACACAATTATATGATTTTTGTTTGATGATAACAACCAAATATATTTTATTATTGAATGTGTTTGTAACTGTACTGTTATACTACACATCAGACAGGAATATAATATTTCTATTTAAATAAAATACAACTATACAGAAATTTAAATATTCACACAGTATTTTATTTGAATAAAAATATTTTATTTCGATATTTAAACAGTACAGATTTACAACTCCACTACTTGTACATACATCACTGATATACATTTCATTATATTCAATTTCGTACTTAGCTCCTCTTTACAACACTTACACTTTCATATACATTACATTTCTATACAGTTCACTCATATATAGTGACACATATGAATATCATCATCTTCAGTCTTCTTGACTTCACAGCATTCCACAGTCAATCCAGTTATCTTCATACCTGTCACATACAGAAGAACACACACAGTAGACTGCCACAAAAATAAAAATTAAATAAAAGCAAATAAAAAATTTATTTTTAATTTTTATTTGCCTCAGATTTGTGGTGTGTTTCTCATCATTTTTCTAGACTTTGTCTGATATTCAGGGACAGAAAAATCTCGTCTGATGGCTGCATGTACACACGTATACACGTGTGCACTGCCACGCCAATCAATATGCATCTGAGGAGTAGCCACAAGGACCGTCTCGACTCAGTGCACACATAAAAGAAAATCATAAGAAGAATCGAAAATCAAGATTAAAACACATATGGTTCAAGTGAACAAGTGTATCATGACTCATAACAGTAAAACAAAAGCAGTATGAACAAGCTAGCAGATCAAACAACTACAAGAACAAAAGTATTGAAACAATAGGATGTGCAAACACAACTATCAAGCTAGATGAAACAGTACAACAATGTATGTTTTTGACTCAGTGAATACAGCAAAATGTTTATAAGCAAATAAATTGAAAAAGACAACTGTTTACAAATGGACTTCATGGGTGTCAAAGTCATCAAAGCAGTATGAAGATGGTGCATACACAAGGTGAAGTGGCATAGTATAGAGCAGCAATAATATACACAAGCCAAAGGCATTTCAAGATACAAACAGTGTGCATTTCAGTAACAATGAACAGTTTTTTTTCAAGCAATATGTTCAGACCAGAAGTCAAGTATAGTGCAAATCAAGACAGTAAGCAACAAGATGACAACATACTAAAAACAGTTTGATCAAGGCAGTACCAAGTTCAAATGCAGCATCTGTTTGTATAAATACACAAGTTACAGGTTCGAGCGTGAAGCAAATGCAAGAATTCAGTGGCCAAACCAAGACAAGTGACACAAGTTCAAATTCGGCAAGGTTTTAAACATGGAAGCATTAAAGAGCAGAATCAAGTTCGTGCCGAAGTTTTTAAGTCATGCAAAATGAAAATGGCATTCAACCAAGTTAGAAGAGCAAATGTATGATCAAGTACAGCACCAGTTCTTAGTTCTCGGCAAAGCAAGTTCAAGTGTAAAGCTGTTCTTATTAGTTAAAAAAAACAGTCAGATATTAAATCAAATTCAATGATCAAGTTTTGTTAGAAAACAAATATCAAGTGCGACATCAGTTAAACAGTTTGGCAAGTTCAAGTGTTAATTCTGCTCAAAGGAAGATCAAGGCAGCACTACAAGGTCAAGCAAAAATATTCAAAATGCTAAACAGTATCAATTACAATAAGGGCAGACACAAGTGATACATGACAGATATGCATAAACCAATTTCAAGTGCAAAAGAACAAGAGTAGAGGTGTTCTTTAATGTCAAGCAATAGTATCTGTTTAACCAGAGTATTCACAAGAGTAGAATCGGTTCTTATCTCGATCAAGAGTAGCATCTAACCAAACTACTATCCATAATATTTACTGAGAACAGAAATGGTCAAAGAAAAATAAAATTCAAAGTTCATGTGTTCAAAGGAAGGAGAAAGAAATCAATTCCAGAATATTTGACTCCAGAAAAACACATACGGCAATTATTTTAAGGATCAATTCAAAGCAGCTGTCAAGCCCCAATATTTAGTATATATCATGAACAAGTCTAAGCATTTGTTTATACCAGTTGTTAAGAAAGCAGAATATTCAATTTGAAATCATCAGAGTTCCAGTAACTTTACTAAAGTTATACGGTTTTTTTTAAATTCAAAGAGACCATTTCAAAGTTCAGGATTTTCACACGCAAGTAACTCAAGAATAGAGGAAGTATTCATAGCAATATTAAATCAAAGAAATTCCCAGAAGTTCAAGAACAAATAAAAGCCGATTTCAAAAGCCCCAAAATTTTCGAATATATCAAGGGTTTCAAAGATCAAGACTTAATCAAAATTCCAGAACAGACGATGATTTAAAGTTCCAATATTTCCGTATATATCATAACCAATATTTCCGAAATCAGAGCACAAAATTAGGGTTTCTAAACCCTATAAGAACACCCACATCATCATCGACTATGAGTATCCAAGAAAAAAGAAATTAAAAAGCAAACAATCGAATTAAAAATCATACCAGGAAAAGGAGAAGTCTTGGATTCAAATCAGAGCTTCAACAACTCAATCGAAGGATAGCTTGCAATAGGAATTCGAGATCGTCACACGACATAGCAGCGCTCATCAGATCGAAGCAAAATCAAAACCCTAGATTGCAAGAAGGAAACCCTAGATCGCAAACCCTAGGCCGACATTTTTCTTTCCAGAGAAAAGAGATCGGACTCAAGAATAAAGTGGTGAAGCAATAACTAAAGGGGGCCGGCCAAGTTTAAGGGGATAACCCTTATTTAAATACTAGGGTTTTTTTCAAAGTTTTTATTAAGTTTTTTTTATTGTCTTGATTTTATTTGTCTTTAATTTCAACTTTGTAATCAGTCCAGAGTTTTCTAGTTTGTCTCTAAAACTAGGGAGACAAATTACAGTGTTTGTAATTCGGGGAAATCTGGTTTTGGGGATAAAAACCAGTGCAGGGTTTTGAGCGTAGGGTTAAGAACAGTTGGGAGCGAGTGTCGCGAGTTTACAGGGGATTGTAAGCATAGAGATTGTTTTAACTCCTAGTAGAAACCTTGGGGAATGCAGCAGTAGGCAGGGTTTTGCCGAAGCTGGGTATATCTGTGTGTTATTTATTTTCCGCATTTACTATGATTATTATCTGTGCTGTGATTATTTAATTACTCTGTGAAAATCTGTGAGAAACCCTATTCACCCCCCCTCTAGGGTTAATTTAGATCCTACAAATTGCACAGCTGCCTTAACATAAATTGATCTAATTTCAGGTTTTATGGCCCTTGATCTGATCTGAATGTTTTTGTAATCGTTGCAAAGATCCATATTTAAGTTCAAACTTTAAATCAAAATAAAATTTAAATCATAAATCACATATCCAAAAGATCCATATTTAAGATTTGTACATACATTCAAGTTGATTTTAATATTTGAACTTCTATAGCTGAACTTAAAAAAAAACATGTGGTAAAAAATGCAATATGTACTTGAATACCTCTCCTTTGTCTAGCACCATCTTCCTCGCCGATAACACAAGATCAATCTTCCTCGTCGACCTATAAAAAAACAAAACGATTTACAAAGGATTAGAACATCACACTAAATATAGCACTACTTTGTAACAACCACGTACAAAATAAAATACACATGCAAAGAACATAAAATAGAAAATAAAGTTATTTTGATACACGCTAAGATGTCAATCTTATATCAGATTTTTTTTCTTTTTTTTCATTCTAACAACACATTTTATGGTATATATGAACATGCATAAAATAAAAAATCAATAAAATATGCTTATAACATACCAAAATACCGTTACAACCCTCCCTTACGTAACTTTCATCCCCATTATCTACGTCTCTATCATCAAGTTGTGACTCATCCAATGGTTTACTAGTTGATTCTTCATCCTCGTCGTATTTTTCCAATTCATGAAACCCTCTAGAGGGCGCTCTCAACACAACATACCAATTTGAAGAACTACCTTCTCTAGAGAAGAAAATTTGAACCGCTTGTGTTGCTAAGATAAACGGGTCGCTTTCAAACTTATTTTGAAATTGATGCAAATTGACCAATGTAAATCCATCTTCAACTTTGACTCCACGATACATATTTGCCCAATCACATTTAAACAAGGCAACTTGAAATTGACGATAATCCAACAAGAAAATCTCACGCAAGACCCCATAATATATTATTTTTTCAATAGACCCGTCTACACAAACAGTACTTGACTCAATGGAAACACCACTATTTTGTGTCGCCTTCTCAAAGTCTTTCGTATGAAAATGTCGACCATTAACAATATAGCCAGAATAAGAAATTATTTGCGAACGAGGTCCGTCTGAAAGCCATTTTATTATGTTGCTGACATTGGATATACGTCTATCATCTCTAACCTGGACAAATACAATATATTAAATAAAGATTTATGTTGATCTATTACTTTCATCATTAATAGTTTTTTAAGATATAGCTATCAACCTTTTTTCCGAACCAAAAACTAAAAGTCTTTGATTGCAATTTTGACAGTTCCAAATCGTCTTGTGCAAGATGAGGATGCAAACATTTTAGCTCCTCTTTGTGCATTCTGCATACATAAATGTAATTAAGGATCTAATTTATTTTGTATGTCATAGTTAAGTTGGACTTATACTTACTCTATATACGGCTCTACTTCTTCCGTATTAAACAAAACGTATCGATGAGCAGCATTAATCACCTCCTCATCGACTGTAATAGGTTTTCCTTTGGAAATAGGACGCCCCTCAAGTATAAAATCATTTTGTTCCACTTCATTTCGGTTTTTCCTCTCTCCAATTTGTAATGCAACTTTAATATATCCAGAGCAATATTTCATACATTCTTCGGAAACATAGCGCTCAGCAATGCACCCTTCAGGCCGTGCTTGATTTTTAACGTACCCTTTTAATATTTTCATATATCTATAACAAAAATGAATAAACAAGTTACTTTCATAACTATAGATACTTTTAACCGTCAATTATTTATAATAAATATTACCTCTCAAATGGATACATCCATCGATATTGGACCGGCCCACAAATTCTTGCTTCTCTCCCTAAATGTATTGTTAAGTGAATCATGATATCGAAAAAGGAAGGGGGAAAGAACCTCTCTAGATCACATAGTGTTAATGCAACTTGATAGTCCATTAATTCTAATTTATCCCTATCAAGCACTCTTTGGCATATGTCATTAAAAAATGAACATAGTCATAGTAGTGCATTCCTTATCCCTGTAGGTAGAAGTCCTCTTAATGCAACGGACAATAGTTGTTGCATCAAAACATGATAATCATGAGACTTAAGGTTTGATATCTTGTCTTCTTTTGCAAAACATTTTCCAATATTTGAGCTATATCCATCAGGCACTTTCAAGTTCTTCATTCTACTATAAAAGATCTCTTTTTCTTGATCGGATAAGGTGCACGGTGCGGCTGGGAGCAATACTTTATTTCCAATGTTTATAGGATGCAATTTTTTTCTAATGCCCATTGCTTCTAGATCTTGGCGTGAATTGAGGCCATCTTTTGATTTTCCTTTGATATCAAGCAATGTACCAATAATACTTTCACCAATATTTTTCTCAATATGCATCACATCTAGATTATGCCGCAAAGGAAGTGCCTAAAAATTGACAAAACACAACTAATTAAGTACTAAGTAGCAAACATGAATAGAAAATGGAAAGCAATGTGTTTCTAGTTAAATTTCACCTTCCAATAAGGCAAGTCAAAGAAAATGGACCTCTTCTTCCACATTGTACATCCTTTTTTCATCATAGTTTTCCTTTTCCTTTTCCTTTCACCTTTCTCTTCCTTTTTTAATTTTTTCCCCCAATCATTAATAATATCTTGAACATCATCAAAGATTTGAACACCAGTTTGTATTTGAGGCCTTTCTCTATTCTCTATAGTTCCATCAAATAAGTTTTTCCGTTGACGATACTCATGGTTAGGTTCAAGGAATCGTCTATGACCCATGTATGCACACTTTTTACTAAATGGTAGCCATATTGAGCAGGTATTGACACCACAAACTGGACATGCTCTCTTACCTTTTACAGGGCAACCAGCTAAATTTCCGTAAGCTGGAAAATCATTGATTGTCCACATAAGAATAGCATGTAATCTAAATTCACTACGACTGTAAGCGTCGTACGCTTTCACCCCTTTATCCCACAATTTTTTCAAATCTTCAATAAGTGGTTGCAAGTATACATCAATGTCATTTCCCGGTTGTCGTGGCCCAGGAATTAACAAAGATAGCATCATATTATCTTTGTGCATACAAAGCCACGGAGGAAAGTTGTAAGCAACAAGAAACACTGGCCAACAACTATATCCACAATTCCAATCACCGAAAGGATTAAAGCCATCAGATGCAATGCCAAGCCTTAAATTTCGTGGATCGGAAGCAAAAGAATGATACATTCTATCAATCGTAGCCCACTGAGTAGAATCCACTGGATGACGCAATTTACCATCATCACTCTTATGACTGCTATGCCATCTTAGTTGTTCTGATGTTTCTGGGGATGAAAACATTCTTTTCAGTCTTGGTATCAGTGGGAAGTATCTCAAAACCTTCATAGGTATTTTGGTCTGCTTCCCATCTTTAGTAGTCTTGTTTTTTTTCCAGCGAGACTTACCACACTTAGGACAGAAATCACTATTTGCAAGCTCTTTTCTAAATAAACAACAATCATTTACACATGCATGTATCTGCTTATAGCCTAAACCAAATGACTTAAGCAACTTCTTTGTTGCATATGTAGAATCAGGAAGCATGTTTTCTTTAGGCAACATATCCTTTAGAAGTTTAAGAAGCTCTGTAAAAGCCGTGTCCGATATACCATTTCGCGCTTTGTGCTTGAAAAGAAGTACTGTAGCAGACAACTTTGTGTGGCTTGCACAACTGGGATACAAAGGAATTTCGGCATTCTCCATCATTTCCTCAATACCTTCCCCATGTCTTGCTTCAACATTGGCTTCTACCTCCTCATCATAGATTTGTGCATCAACATACATTCTATAAGTATCTGTCTCACTATTATTTTGTGATGGCCGTTTTTCTCCATGAAAAATCCATATATCATAGGTTGGGTCCATTCCAAAACAAATCAAGTGTGACACAACTTCCCTTGATGTTTGCCAAATTAGATTCCTACAATCACGACATGGGCATCTAATTTTTTCGGGATTCCCTTCACTCGCAACATGCCCATATACAAAATTTTCCACAGCTTGCCTATATTCGCTTGTCATTCTACAAAACAAAAAATGTATTAATACTCCTTAAATACTTATAGTGTGATGCTAGGGCACCTCGTTTTCTTCTTGCTAATACCAAAATTTTATACTACATTCTTCCTAACACCAAACTCATTCATAAATACTTATATTTGTTTATAATGGTATTAGGAAGTACATCAAATTTATTGTACTTATTATTTTTATTCGTGGTATTAGTAAGAGGAAAATGATGTGCCCTTAGCATCACACTACTTATAACTATGGAAGTAATAGCCAAAATGATGAAACCTTGGTAGATTGACCCATGCTTTGTCCATCTTGGTAAAACAACGCCTCTAATTTTCGGACCTACTATAAAGACTTATGCTCAACATTATTGTACAACTTGGTTATACGCACCCACCTTATCTACCCCTCTTATGCATCACCTATCATACTTCGACCCAGCCTCTAAAACAACGTATTTGCATAATAATATATATATCATCAAAATAAACACAAATAAAAGACCATCACACATAGGGGTGAGCATACTTTGATTTGTGACATGGGCATCTAATTGCACTTAAACTGAATAGTTCTTCTGTAAGTCATATGACTCATATTATTCAAATTCTGAATTTCAATTAAACTGAATTGCACTAAAAATTATGCCTTGTACAGAACAAGAAAAATGATTGAACATGTTTCTATTTACTTTGATTTGTGACACAATGTTTGAATTTATATTTCAGGGTCTCTCAGCCATGAGGCAAGGGAGGTACTATCTGCTCTGGTCTTTGAAGGTTCGGTTTAATGTTAGTAATATATGTTAAAATGAAGTTAATTTTTTTATACTAGAAATGATACATGTTCTTCAGCTTTATAATTTTGCTTGGATGTTGTACATTTATTAATTTGAGATGTTAAGTTAGAGATTCAGATCTAAAACTTCATACCCTAATGACATCAGTTCAAGCAGAAAAACACTAATATGAGAAGAACTATTTAGTTTAGCTACTGTTAGTTTAGGATTTGCAGTTTTGGTTCAATTGTGAGAAGAACATGTACCAAAATTGACAGAACTTTTGAGAAGAACTATTCAATTTGGCTGTTGTGTTAGTTCAGGATTTTTTTTCCAAATGAAACAGCTAATTTGTTTTCCAAATGAAACATCCAAATGAATTAGATTTTTTCTGAAATCATTGGAGTATTATCCAATGTTTTCTATCCAATGTTTTCTGAAACATCCAAATGAAACAACTAATTTGTTTTCCAATGTTTCATCCAAATGAAACATCCAAATAGATGTAAACTAAACTGAAACATCCAAATGAAACAGCCAAACAGAGTTTAGCATTGGTTATGAAATATCATTTGATAATAATCCGATGTTTTCTGAAACAGTTAATTTGTTTTCCAAATGAAACATCCAAATGAAACATCTAATTAAAAGGATAAATGAAACATGAGATATTATAATTTAGTTATTGGAGTATTATCCAATGAGTTGAACTTGCATTTCATTAATTAGATGTAAATTATAAACTGCTACACTTTTTAAGAGGTTTCACAAAAAAATTACTCATTTAATCCATTTTCTGAAGTTAACAGCGGACTAGGAGCTGTGTTTATGAAATGTATGCTCAACCTTTTTTAAAGTTAAATTAAATATCTCATACTATGTTTGTTGTTCTTGCAGATCCTATGAATATGAATGGTAAAAGCTTCAGGATGACAAAGCTTCATCAAGACAGCAAATGATTTTTGCTGTTTATTTTGGTGTATTTTAGTGTGTTATTCTTGTTTCTATTGTAGGCTTGTATTTTAGTGTGTTATTCAGGATGACAAAGCTTCATCAAGACAGCAAATGGTATTAGACAGTATATGTGTTCCCAAATACACATCTCCACTTCAGATTTTAATAGTGTATACAAAGTCAGTACCGCAGTACAAAGTATGAAATGCAAGCGAACAAACTTTGGTCATTCTAACATACTGGTTGTTTATGACAAATACCCAAACCCGTAAAAATTCAAAAAGTCAATATCACAAACTAAATATACAAACTCAACTTATGACCAAATACATGTTTATACATATGCGCACGTGTATATGCATATATATGATCGAATTTCATATTTCAGGTCCAAAACGAGTGTGACTGCAAATTGACAGGAATTACAGTTAGACGAAGAAATATATAGATGTTTGAATACAAAGTTCAACCTAAAAGGAGCATTGTCACATGCAATTGAGGTTTGCCATGGTAATTTGTCACATGCAATTGAGGTTTGTCATCAAATTATATACAAAGTTCAACCTAAAAGGAGCATTGTTACAATCAGTATGACACAGTAGCGATTGTCACATGCAATTGAGACAACGAATAAAATTTTTACTGTGAACCGAATAAAAATTGTTACAATCAGTATGACACAGGAGCATTGTCACATGCAATTGAGACAACGAATAAAAATTTACCAGCGAGATACGTAGGCGATCGGGTAGTGGCGATTGAGTAGCGGCGATCGAGCAGTGGCGATTGAGCAGCGACGATCGAGCAGTGGCGATGTGATGTGAAGCGGCGATGTGAAGTGGATCGAAAGGGGAATTAGGGTTTGCGGTGGAATACGATGGAAAAGGAAATTCGGAATACTATGGAACACGATGGAAGAACCGATATCAAAAGGCACGTTTAATTGAAGAACCGACGGAAATTTTGT
The DNA here is from genome assembly GCA_030737875.1 of Allium sativum. Taxonomy (NCBI): domain Eukaryota; kingdom Viridiplantae; phylum Streptophyta; class Magnoliopsida; order Asparagales; family Amaryllidaceae; genus Allium; species Allium sativum. Next base: position 840,422,478 of record CM060913.1, on the reverse strand, counting down.
TAAGTATGTACTATGTACGCTGATATGTACGCTGTGTTTATGGAAATTTTGTTAAGTATGTACTATGTCAACTTAGGACCTTTTTACTTAATAATTAGACATGCTTGTTTTGATTGTATGCTTATTTTGAATTTATTTAGAACAAAATAGAGAACATGATAGATTGGAACATGCGGTATAGTTGACTCAATTGTCATTGATTACTTGAACAAAGCATAAGCAAACAGCATTGGAAGAACAACAATTATTGACATCTTATAATTTATTTCGTACTTACATTGGATGTAAGAAGAAAAGCCAGTGTTTTTCTTTGTTGAACCGAAATACAGACATGTCGATCAATTACTTGTACAACCAACAAACTACAACCTTATATCAATAGTTTTTTTTAAAGGCATGTTGATAGTGTACAGAACAGGGACCATTCTTATACAAAAAGAGTAGTCAATTATCATATGTTTGACTGTCTAAGATGCCATATTCTAGAAACTGAGTAAAATTAAAAAGTAATACATAGGTAATGTGTTTTCTATGGAATGGTACATGTGCGCCAAGGAATACATGCTTAAAGTAGGATGCATGTACCCATAAACTCATGGCTTGTGTACATACATCCAAAAACAGGTAGATAGGCACAGACCCAAAAAAATTTAAGTTAATTATAATCGAGAGGAATACTTATTACAAACTTATGTTACTATTAATTAATAAAGTAGCTAGTTAACATATATTAACTATTAAAAAAAATTACTACTTATTAACTATTAATTATTTAAAAATAATTGACAAATATTATTGATTCCCAAGTTTATTATTAATTATTATTATTAAGTTTCAATATAATTAGTTACTAAATATAGATATTATAAACATGAAGTATGCACTAGGCATCTCAATTACAACGAATAAAATGAAAAGTTGTGATATATATGTTTATTACAACAGTGAGTTTTGCAAGGTTGTAAAAAGGGATCTATTACAACGGTGGACGCCACCGTTGTAAAATTAAAGTTGTAATATGGTAATATATATGCTCTTTACAACAGTGATTAATACACCGTTGTAAAAAAGAATCTATTACAACGGTGATTAATGCACCGTTGTAAAATTAAAGTTGTGATATGGTAATATATATGTTCTTTAAAACAGTGATAATTTCACCGTTGTAAAAAACATTTATTACAACAGTGCGTTTTGCACCGTTGTAATAAATGCTCTATTACAACGGTGATTTATGCACCGTTGTAAAATTAAAGTTGTAATATGGTGTTTTTGTTGTAGTGCAAATACCATCTCAAGTCATCGTAAGACATAACATCATTACCATACAATTCAATCAAAGCAAGGTATTTTGCAAAATAAGAAAACAGATAATTCAATTCAATATTATATTCTCTACGAAAATCAGCTATGATCCCCTTAGACTTCTTGCTTAGATGATCACGAATTTCATCTATAATCAACGATTTAATAAATGAGCTAGAAATACGGAGATTGCTCTAATTTCTAAGTCCACCACCACAAGAATGCTCACTAACTAACTTATGAATGAAAAACCTATTAAGCTATTCGGAATCACAAGTAGCATGAACTTTAAACTGACATCCAGTAGAAGAGGAAGAAGAGAAAACTACTGCTACTCTAGAAGAACTATTCTTTAAAAAATAATAATTCATATCTTGTTTGAATTTGATATGCCATCAATAATTCCCTAACCTCAATAGCACCACCAAAACAGAACACATTAAAATCAGAAATGGAAAGATTAGACCCTCTCTTCATCATATCTTTTACATATATAACAATATTCAAACGCAAAGATGCGGTAGATGAAACATTAGATGCAGTTGAAAGAGAGCGGTCATCAACATTTTGCAACTGACAATCCTTCCGCTTAATAGTGAAAGAAAAGAAAGCACTCTTTTTATGTAGTTGAAAGCAGATTATACTTTAAAGATCGAAATCAGTATTAACATATACTATTTTTTTCTCAAGCGAATAGCTAATCTCAATTGAAAGAGGAGTAAGTTGAGACCAATGATGGCATAATTCATTCTTCAAATCATATAATGAACAATTTGTAGCCAACCGAGTAATGAAGGTAGTATTGTTGAACAAAAACAAAAACAAATCTAAAAGACTATTATCACCACTACAAAAAAGATCATATAAAAAATGCAATCAACAAACGATTAATTCAAAAAAAAAAATACCTATATTACATAACTCATACACGCAAATATAATTCTGATATCTTAAAAAAAGAAACAGATACCAAAATAAGTTACTATAGTAATTAATTAAAAATGGTACTGTAAAACATACAAAACTAATACCACATATTTATTCTTACTTTTTTATAACGTAAAACTAATACCAGAAAACCTATAAAACTGATACCACATTCCTAAACCGAATAAAATGTAGTATAGCTCCAGTAAATCAGGTACTACAATATAGTAAAAAATGATACCACATTCAAAAACATATTTAAATATTGTACTAGATCATTAAAATCAGTAGCATAACAATAAAAAACTAATACCATATAGAATTACACTTTACAATGTTTTAGCATACAAGATCAAACAGTTTGAATTACATGCCAAAAACGATTGCAAAAAAGAATCAAAAAGTAAGATAACAATTACTCACAAAAAAAAATAAAACGTATAACCTACTTCTACTGTCCAACGAATCCATAAAGCATCCAGTATGAATCAAAAGAGAAAAACCATAACACAATTAACCATATAAAATTAAATGGTTTTCAAAACAAAGCACAAAAAATTAACAAAGGAAAAAAATTGAACCTGAGAACATTAAGATTAAATTGATACAGAGCAAGATCAAATCGAAGAAGATGAAGAATGAACGTAAAAGGAAAGGAAGAAAAATTAATTCCGAGCAAGATTAAAGTGATCGACGCACGATTTAAATTTTGGCAAAATATTAGGGCACGCTGATTATTTCCGCCCCTTGGAAGAAGTTGAACGCGCAAGAACGAAGTAAGTTTAAATTTTTTCCTTGAGAGAAAATTTTCGATGGGTTGTTCTTCACGTTAAAAAGTCAAGTATTTTTGTCCTTCCGAAAATTTTCCTGTTTTAATATACTTTGATTTTTCATATATATACTTATATTTTGAAATTTATTTTAGATTTTGATTTTACCTAAGATTTTAATATTTAATTATACCTTAGCTTTTGATTTTAAACGTGATAGTTATAATTTAATAATATTATAGTTTTAATATTTGTTTTTACCCCTTTAAAGCTTTCTTTGTGGTGGGCGACGGTTAATGGCGTCTAAGAATTCCCTCTTCTCCCTTTCTTTTCTTCATGCATCCTAATCTTCGAAAATGCCTTTCTATCATCTCTCTTTTCTCCTCAGAGTTCTAAACTACTTCTTTTTTAGCTTATGTCATGCATGGAAATCCACAACAAATCGCGATTTCACCTCCCGATCCGAGCTTATTCCTTGAAATTGCGCTATGTTCTGATCTCCCCTATTTTTCTTCGATCTCATCTCAGTTTCTACTGTACCCTAGAAAACCTTTTGTCTCTGATTCCTTTCTTCGCTCCGTGGATATTATCAGGCAACTACTCGCTATTGGATCTTCTTCGTGGAGTTACAGTAGTTTGTTCTTCAACTGGTATACTCGGATTTGAAAGGAACCTTGCCACTAACGCGAAGCTAACACGTGAGCAACAACTCCTTTCAATTTACCTGTCTTCGCGCCTAGGCTACTTGCATGTGATGGTACATGTTGTTGTATGGTATTCAATGTAAGCTTGTTATCATCTTGTTGGTAGTATTATGACTTTTTGGGGTTTTATGTTAAGAACAAGATTTTGATCGATGCAACATATAAAGTTGCAATGAAGATCATTTCATAGAGATAAGGTTTTATATATATCCATATACACTTTGAATCATGTTAGAAATATGTTAAAATCTATCCTCAAAGTATAATACGAATGCACAAAACAATTTATAAAGTTATATCATATCTTCGTTGCTGAAATATGTATATTTGAGAAATTGAAAAGTCATAGAAAAATGGTCCAGGCTCCGACCAGGAAAGAGCGAGAGTGATCTAGACTGTGGACCGGGGTCCTCCTGTCCACAACCATAAACCAGTCGACTGGTCCAAAATGGGAGGTCGACCGGTCAATGTGTTTTTGCATAGAACGGCTATTTTTTGGATGTTTTAATTTTAATTAAATTCAACCAGCCAACTGGTGCTTTTCAACCAGTCGACTGTTTTGAAACAACAAGCTTTTTCTGAAAGGTTGCTTCTATTTGTGAAGAGATTTCTATTCAATAACTAAAGGAAATGGACATAACTTTTTATAGAAACACTTCACGAAGAATTACTATCTTTCTACTATTATATAAACAACTTCAAACTTGTTTTACAATCACCGAATCATTCTATATTCTCTCTAATTTCTGAATTGCATTTTCCTACTCTTTGCAAAACAAAAGCTATCCAAATTTAAATACTTGTTGAATCCTTTAATCAATTTAATATCATTTGATTCAAAAAGTATTCTACTTCCTTAAAATCTACGCATTCAAAGTACATACTCGAGGATCAGATTATAGGAAGATTGTACTCAAACTATTGACTATCCATGTTGAATCAAGAACACAAAGCATAAGTCAAAACCATTGTATTAGTTGAAGTCCTATGTGTGATCAGGAAAGTGTTGAAGTCCTCCGTGTTGTAAGAGGCAACTGTTGAAGTCCTCATGTTGTTAGATGCTTGAAATCCCGTTCGGCTGCTCGGGTATTGTATACCTGTTCCTTCGGGTGAAGTGAGGTGGTTGTTAGTGAAAATCCAGAAGGAAGTCTGGTACTGGATGTAGGACGGTGCTCCGAACCAGTATAAAAATCCCTGGTGTGATTTTTCCTTTTTACTGCATTTACTATTTTATATTTGTGATTAGCTATTACTTCATTCTTGAATATTGTTCGTTATATTACACGATCCTTGTGAGTTTATTATACCTGGCAAGTACACACGCACGCTTTCATTTGGTATTAGAGCCTAGTATTCTAGAGATCGTAACAACATCCTAGAACAAATGGCAATAAAGAAATCTAGTCAGGAAATTAGAAAATGGACGAGAAAAAAAGCATAATCGGGAAAGCAAGGAAACAAATGTCTCATGGCTAAAGTCAGATCACAATCGGTATGTACAGATTCATTATATAAAGATCTTTTGTTAGACCATGCAAAATTATTGAAAGATTTTTAAATTTTGGGTAAACTCAATACAGTCATTTTAGCTAAGTCAAAAAATTACGAGCAAGAAAATTCCAAATTAAAAGATGAAAACAATTTTTTGGTAAAACAAGCCAAATGTTTTTAAAATACCTTAGAAGAGCTTGTTTCTCAAAAAGATTTCCTTCAGAAAGAAAATGAGCGACTAGAAGATAAAAATAGTGTTCTTTTAAAGGAAATCGATCTTTTGCAAAATAGAAATAAATCATTAGAACATTCTTTAAATAATTCTAGTTCTTTAATTTCGTCTCTTGAAAGAGAGAATGGAGCTCTAACTAAAAAGAATTTGGTATTATCCAAAAAATGTGAGTTTTTAAAGGTGAATAATAATATTTTGGAAAATAAAATTTTTGACTCAAAAGAAAATTTTCTTTAATTAATTCAGGATCTCAAATTTGTGGTCTCAAAACTGAGAATGCTTTAGAAAGGAAGAACTCTGATTTAAATAAGGAAATTGATAATTTTCAAAATAACAAAATTTCTTTTATCACTCGTGATTTTGGAATTAAATTTGATAAATGTACAAATAAGTTCGCGAAATTTAACAAAGGTCAAAATGATTTAAACATGATTTTATCTAGATCTCGACCTTTACATGACAAAAGTGGTATAGGATATAATAAAACCAATCATAGAAATAGTACTAGATATGCTTTTATGTACAATAAGAATATCACTGCTAGTACTAACGCTCATCCAAGACCTAATTATTATAGAAATTCGAATACTTCTATGACCAGCGGTATTTATAATTAATATAGAAGTACGAAAAAGAATATCACTAGAGATTACTTAAGTATTTGGGTTCCTGTAAGTTGGAAAAATAGAGAAAAATATATCGATGATTATTTTGATTCAGTAGTTAATAATGAAAATTTTATCTTTAAAGGTTCCATAAAACCCTCTTGGGTATGGTTACCTTCCATCTAACCCATGGACCCAAAACAAAGCAAGTGGGTACCAAAACTATATATGTCATATTTTTTGCAGGTACACCACAACAAATAGGAGGTTATTCGGTATCTCTAAATATCATTGAAAACTCAGCTCATCAAACAAATCATATGATTCAATATCTCCTAAAGGTGATATAATTATTTGTATTCTCTACTACTCTCGATTATTGTGTTTATTATGGTATTTATTCTTTTTAATCAAAGACAAAGGGGGAGAAATATTTTCTCTCATGATTCATGTTACATATACTATCATTTAAAATTATGTCCTTAACATGGTAATTGTATATGTGTACTAACATTTGTTAACGCGGGAATCAAAAGGTAAGATTATTTATATTATGAGCTAATAAATGTTGCAGAAATTCAGGGGGAGCTTTATATTCAAAGGGAGAAAATCCAAGGTGTTGTCATCAATCAAAAAGGGGGAGAATGTTGAGAACAAGATTTTGATCGATGCCAACATATAAAGTTGCAATGAACATCATTTCATAAAGATAAGGTTATATGTATATACACTTTGAGTCATGTTAGAAATATGTTAAAATCTATCCTCAAAGTATAACACGAATGTACAATACAATTTATAAAGTTATATTATATCTTCGTTGCTGAAATCTGTATATTTGAGAAATTGAAAAGTCGTAGACAAAGCCCAAATGGTCTAGGCTCCGACCGGGAAAGAGCGCAGAGTGATCTAGACTGTGGACTGAGGTCCTCCGGTCCACAGCCATAAACCGGTCGACTAGTCCAAAATGGGCGGTCGACCGGTCAGTATGTTTTTGCACATAACGGCTATTTTTCTGGAAGTTTTAATTTTAATTAAATTCAACCATTCAACCGGTGATTTTCAACCAGTCAACCGTTTTGAAACGGCAAGCTTTTTCTGAAAAGTTGCTTCTATTTGTGAAGAGATTTCTATTCAATAACCAAAGGAAATGGACATAACTTTTTATAGAAACTCTTCATGAAGAATTACTATCTTTCTATTATTATATAAATAACTTCAAACTTGTTTTACAATCACCGAATCATTCTATATTCTCTCTAATTTCTGAATTGCATTTTCATACTCTTTGCAAAACAAAAGCTCTCCGAATTTAAATACTTGTTGAATCCTTGAATTAATTTAATATCATTTTATTCAACAAGCATTCTACTTCCTTAAAATCTACGCATTCAAAGTATATACTCGAGGATCAGATTATCGGAAGAATGTACTCAAACTATTGACTATCCGTGTTGAATCAAGAACACAAAGCAGAGGTCAAAACCATTGTATTAGTTGAAGTCCTATGTGTGATCAGGCAAATGTTGAAGTCCTCAGTGTTGTAAGAGGCAGGTGTTGAAGTCCTCGTGTTGTTAGAGGCGTGAGATCCCGTTCGGCTGCTCGGGTGTTGTATACCTGTTACTCCGGGTGAAATGAGGTGGTTGTTAGTGAAAATCCAGAAGGAATTCTGGGAATGGACGTAGGATGGTGCTCCGAACCAGTATAAAAATCCCTGGTGTGGCTATTACTTCATTCTTGAATATTGTTCGTCATATTACACGATTCTTGTGAGTGTATTATACTTGGCAAGTACACATGCACACTTTCATTTTATGGGTGTTTTGTTGTGGGTTGAGGTATTTGATTGTGTTTTTGGTTATCTGGAGCTAAGTTCGTCTTTATTTAATGGAGCTTGCTTATGTAACTTGTATCGTGTTTTCTGCTAGTAACGATATTGTCTAGTGAATGTATGTATGGGTCATTGTCATCGATCGTCTGAAAAATACGAGATGCTTATGCATTGATCCTTGTTCATGGTTGTTTGGTCGTGTCTTGCCTGCATATGCATTTGATGTTCTTGTGTTGTTAGTAATACAGTTATCTTTTGTTTGAGCAAGTTCCTTTTGTAGTATTTTCTGGTTAGCCGCGAGTTTGGAGTTCTGGTCCCTAGCTTGGTCATCGGTGTTTTGTGATACTGGTGATGCTTTGACTCAACATTGCTCTACATCGGTGTGACTATTTTTTTCCTTCCTCCCTTACGTCTCTATCAGAATGGCCATAATGTAAGTACTTTCTTATGTTACATGTGCACGTTTTCTTCGACGTGTAGCTCAAGAAATTCTGGCAAGCTACTGTTTGGTACCTTCTGTAGCTACATCAACCTTGTACAAACTTTGGCCTTGTCAAGCAAACCCTTGGATACACCAGATATTTATTTTACAGCCTTTTATGCAGTATTCAATATGTAATAATACACTTCGATATGAAGTATGTAATTTATCATACTCTCTATGCGTGGAGAGTTAGGTCATACTAAATGTAATATAGTAATCTAGTGTACTTACTAGCTTCTACACTATAATCTTGATTAGAAGAAGTGGGCGACCCACAATAAATGCCGCTAATGGTGGATGGTCCACCTTAAAAACCGAAAAGTAGTAGGTTGGCTACCACCAACCTCCTGTTATATTTTCACTTATTATTGGTAATAATAAAAGTGTTTGCGGTCACTTTAAAAACCGGTCGGCTATGCCAAATATTTGTTTTTTGAGTTTCATATTATTTTTTCAACTGACATGTTTTTATAGTGATGTGTAACACTTTTTATTATAACAAATAATAAATACATATAAGTACATGAGATAGGCAGATCGCCTAACTGCTACGTTTAGTTTTTAGAGTGTTCCATCAGTTACAACTATCCTAGTTTGTAATATGGGAGTTAGACCAAATATGTAGACTACTAAAAGACTACATTGACATACAACACACCGGTCTGAATTACTTGTTACATAATAAACAGTTACAAACACGAAACTGGTGTTAAAAAACATTAACATGAGCCAACTGCATCACCAAATAGAAGATCATCACGTAACTAACAAAGGAACAGAAGCCTGAACCACCATCACATTTTCACAAAACATCACTTGACATAGAACAAGCTAGCATTGAGAAATCACCTTTACCCATTCCATGTATTGCACCACACCAACAACCGTGTAATAGTGAAATCCAATCATGGATCACTACAAAATTATCACCTGGTACACACTACGTACGGTGAGAATGACAACCAAAAAACAATGATAAACTACCTAGCCACATTAATACCAAAACACCGATAATCTCAAGCAGAAACCACAAAACCACTTGCTTCACGAGTCAAAACACTCACGACCACAACACCCACCCAAAAAACAAATAGACGGTGCAAGACAAAACCAATCAAATCCAATACTACACCCCCCCCCCCAAAAAACTCAACTACTAGAACACAGCAAAATACAAGACTCACCAGCACGATGACTAGTCGATCCACAACCTGAAAGGGTCTGCCTTTCGGTGAGCCACAAAGCAAATACTGAGATCCAACTGTAACAACCGACCTGGAGTGGGCAGTTGTTACATTTGGTATCTGAGCATAAGTTACCCAATTATAGGGAAATTATACATATGCGAGACGTATTCATATTTTAAAAAAGGTTTTCAAGCTACACACATACACACACACACACACACACACACACACACACACATATATATATATATATATATATATATATATATATATATATATTTACCCCAATAAACGTACGTAGCTAAACTAGGCAACTTTATCATTTTCTTTCCTTTTCAGCTTAAATACTATCTCAAGAGTATCCGTTGAAGGATTCTTCCTTTTCTTTTTCAGATATTACAATGGTTGAAAATCCTTCCAAAAAGGGAAACCAGGCAAGACCTAGGTATTTTCCAGAATGGTTCCAACAGTATCTCTGCACTGCGGAGCAGGTCTATGTTGTTAATGCCGCCTTAGCGGTGCCTGCAACTCATACTGCTGAGGTAGCCTTTGATTTTCCTCGATTCTGTAAGAATTTCGCAAGCCTTGGTGGAAAACCATTCTTAGGAACAAAAAACTTTATGGATGCTCAAGCTTGGATAATGGACTGTGAAATGATTTTTGAAGCCAGTGGATGGTCAAATGAAGTTAAAAGGAGAACTAGACCTTGGGAACTTAAAAGGAGAATCCCTTAAATGGTGAAACCTAGTATCTAGAGAAAACGAGGGCCGAGTATTTACATGAGCTAAATTCAAGACCCGCTTTGAAGCAAAGTTTCTACCAAATGCTAAGAGGACAATCAACAGTTACCTTGGGAGACACAACAACCAACAGTTACCTTGGGATAAGGGTTCCCTAAATGCAACACAAGTTAAGAAGCTAAATGGCATGTAGGAGGATATTTTGGTAATCTTGGAGAAAGACCCAAACTTGCGTGAGAAGCATTTATTGTGGAGGAAACATAAAGAAATAGACGAAAGAAGTAGTAAAGTAACCATAGAAAATATACTAAGTGTCAATTCAATCTTTATTGCTCATTGATTTGAGTACACAAGTGTTTACAAGGAAATCCCCAAACTGATTTAGAAATTAGTGTTTACTTAATAAGAAATGAGTACAAGAATGGGGAATGAGAAAAGTCCCCTAAAATGTGACCCCTAGGGTCTTATTTATAGACAAATAAGGATCCCTTTAGTTACTGGTCCAGCAAAGGCCTCTTTCTGGTGCGGTAGCTATGTGTCGGTCGTTTTTCATCTTTCGGTTCCGGTTGCCTTGGTTTCGGCTGCTCTTTTGGCACTGCTAATAGATATAATAGAGCCTTTGTTGTGTCGGTCTTAGCTCTCGGATAGCTGGTCTCGGTCCTCGAAGCTTCTCTTTGATGTTGCCTCTACCTTTTGTATCGATACCAAGCCCGTTGGTATGGATAGCTTTGGGGATAACTTTCGACTTTTGGTATTAAGCTTCCAGTTTTGTCTTCAAGTCTTCATAGTGTTTGCTTTCGTGCTTAAACTTCCCATGTTTCGGGATCCATTACCCCTTTCGGTATTGACACTAAGTGAGTTAGTGTGGATAAATTTTCTTCTTAGAAGTTTTAGTTTGCTATTGGTGGATCCCTGGGGTTAGTATCGGTCTTCCGATAGTGAGCTTTTGATACGCCTCTTAATGACTTCTGAAGTTGTCTCTCGGTGGCTGATAAGGTTTGAATCCGATATCTAACTTCCGAGATATTTTACTGGTGTTTTGGCTTCTTGTTCCTTTGATACCTTCGCCTTCCTCTGCTTCGAAATTAAGTAAATTAGTTTCGATAGCCCTTTCGCATCCCTTAATTTGGCTTAGTGCTTTTGGTTATGACTTAAGCTTCAGGTTGTGAGCTTTCGTCCATTACTTTCCTATCTGCTTCCGGCTTCAAATGATTTGCCTTCCTTATGCTTTCGGTTTTAGCCTGATGTCGGCCCCATGGTTTCAGATCATCATTTTGAGCTAGTTGCGGTCCGATACCTCTTCACCGACAACTAGTTTCGGTGTTAAATCTAGTAGTAACATTTGTCCCCTTGTAAAGGGGTAATTTTGACTTTTCAAGTCAAACTTTGACTTTCCTTTTGTACTTTGACTTCCCGCCTCTTGGTATCCTTTGATCTGATTCGTTGATTTGATCTTGTTCGTACGGTTAAGATTTAAAAGACAATTTGACATAAATACTCTTTCTTCTTCCTCCTCACTCTTTCACCTGCAAGTCATTGCTCAAACAATATCACTTCTCTTCCAAGAATCACACAAGCTTTTCAGAGTTTCAGATTCAAATTTCTGTAAGTATCTCTTTTTCGATTACAAGAAGAAATTCAAATCATGCTTTTAAACTATATTTGGGAAATCGATCAAAATTTTCTTGTATTAAGTGAGAATTAAACAATGATGACAATTTGGATAACGATTAATGGCAAATTCATTGGTTACTCATTTACTCATATACTTCCGGGGTTTAAAAGGCAAAATTGACATACAGAAGGTTAATTTTTATTATAAAGTAAGAGGCCGGGCTTTCAGTATGAGTGAATTCAACATCTACTCTTGTCTACTCATTTTAGTTCGATTTTGCCGACACCAACATCTGTATTTACTTTTCTTTCGATTTGGGAGATATCGGGTCAGTATGAAATGTTACCGAAAACTTTGTTTTCCTTTCGATTTTGTGTCGGCAAAATTTGAGAACTCGGTATTAGAGCATTCTGACTTCACCTGTACCGAATCTCTAGACCAATTAAGCTTTCGGTGTGGATACGAGGTTATTTGGTAACGGTTCAACCGAAACCAAGTACTATTGATAGCCTAATTCGTCCAGCACCTGCTTTTTGTTCTTTCGGTTTTGGTGTCCGGATAGTTAGTTTAATCATCGCCGAAAACTTAACTATTCTTTAAGTGTATATGATGTATGATCATATATCTTAATTTTGTTAGTTAATTCCACTGATTCATGTTGTGTTTCATAGTTTAAACTTCTAATGGTGACAAGTTCTCATATTGTTTACCCACTTAAAGGTAGCATGAGCATATTTATATAAGAGAATGTGTTTTTAATACATATGTTATGAAATGATATCACCTGGTAGTACGATGTTTGACAAAAAAAGCTCTGGCAAATCAAGTCCTAGCGCCCCCTCCCCTCCTCCCCTCCCCCTCCCATGAAAGAAGAAACCGTTCACTTTGAAGTCGTCTCTCATTGTTTTTTAAGATGAGGTAAGCACCATTCTTAATTGCTTCGGGATGTCTTCCATAGATGCTAGTCCTGCTACTTCTCAGGATACTATTAAAAATCCGCCAGAGGGGTATTTTGCTTATTCCACTATTCACATTTGGCATGGGGGTTTCTTTCCTTTCCCAACATTTATATTTAGGCTTTTGCATGACTTAGGATTTGCTCCCATTCAACTTTCGCCGAACACTTACACTTTACTCTTATGCCTGGAAACTTTGGCACTTGAGTCAGGCCAGGCTTCTCTCAGCCTTAATCTCGTTTGTTATTTGTTGCATTTTTCCAAGGCAGCAGACTCACCCATCTTATGCACTAATCCGATAAAGAAATTAATTAGTAATAGCATCAACAAGTCCAGGCCTTAGGAAGATCAATTCTTCTACATTAGATGTCTTTTGACATCTCGGGAAAATTTTCTGATGTTGGTAAGCTTTATGCGTTTACAAAACAACTGGGGGGCCTATTGTCCTTGTTAACTTTAAACAAACTTTTCCAATATAACCTTCGTCCCGATGAGCAAAAGATTTTTGGGCAACCGCCTATTCATTTTTCTTGTTCCAAACACTTGACCCTTGGTTCCCATTCGTTTATATTACATCATCTCCTTTATTTCCAGGTACTTCAGGTAAAGTATTTTGGTTTCTTTTCACTTATGTTTGTACGTTTCGAATTTCTATTTTTTGTGTTCATACATGGTTAGGTACCTCTACTTTTGAAGACTTGTCCCTCATAGATGCATTAGACCAGTCTGATGCTGAGGCTAGAATAAGGTTGGCTAATTTAGCCACTGAACCACCATCTAAAAGATTGAAGAATAGAGCCTCCGCTTCTTTCCCACAGGATGTTGTTGTCACTGGTACTGAACAGGGGGTTCCTGGTTCCTCAGACTCTGCTGTTAATCCCGTTATTGACATTATTGTTTCTTCTAATGACATTTTTGGTCATGAGCTTGTGGGTCGTGTTTCACCTTCAATCCTTCCAAGCCTACCAGATATGGATAAACCTGACACGATCCATCCTTTTACTTCTCAACATATCAGCCACCCAAGATTTCCGTTGCCAACCTTGATTTTGGTGAACTTGTGAAATTCGCTCTCTCTTCCCTCGACGTGACCAATATTTCACTACCTTCTGCTTCTTTAGATTGGGAAGGTTTTTACCAGCATCTTATCAAACAACAGCTTTCGGTAGAGACCTTCTCTTCTTAATGCTTCCTTTATCTTTGATTTCACATGATGGCTAATCAAGTTCTGTTTTCTTTTTTTAAGTAACTAAGAGTTGGCTCTTGTCCAGAGCAATACCCTCTTCACCTTCCTTTGAGATTACTCGACTTCGGGAAGAAAACACGACTTTGAGTGATGCGTATGAGAGGTTGAAAGCTTCTCTTAAGAAGGCTGAAGTAGATCTTGAAAAGGAGAGGCAAGCAAAAGGTCTTTTATTTGACCAAGTCTCATCTTTTGAGCATCAACTGGCAAAAATGGTGGTCAGCTGTGCCGATGAAATTACGAAGAGGGATGATAAGCTTTCTAATGCGACACAAATAATTTATGAGGCCAAGAATAGGATTACTGATTTCTTAAAAGACCACGTTCCAAGGATAAATGCCAAATACTACGAAGATGCTTTGTTTCTTGCCATTTCTAGTAACTTTCAAAATTTTCCCGAGATAGAATTTACCTCTGTTCCACCTTCCATCAGGGATAGGGTTATGGAAAGGTTCAATTTGGCTAAACAGAAATTTGAAGTGCCAAAGTGGGATAAGCTCAAGGCTGGAGACTTTTTATACATTGAGGACCTGCCCGATGACTCTGGCGATGAAGAAGAAAACGCGGCTATTGTTGATGATGAATAAGGTAATGATGATGACGGTCCTGATGACGGGGATCACCGAGATAATCCTGACAAGGATGAGAGTGAAGCCTCTGCAGCCACTGGGGTTTCACATGACTCTGCCGGAGATAATCTTGATGCTATAGGCACTCCTGCCAATTGGGATCCTAATGTGCCTTTAGCCAAAGAGTGCGGTACTTCTGAGTCGAAGGGAAAAAGAACACTCTGTTCAACCTAACATTCCTATCTCCCTGGTATTGCTTTCACCTTTGAAGTGCTTCCTCTTTTCTTGAATTTATGGTAGTGGCTAGCTTCTTGTCATTATATTGTATAGACCAAAAGATACATTGTCTTATCTCTTAAAGCAGAGTTAGATAGGAAACAGAGAGAAATAACCAAGTCTCACATAAAACAGGAAAGATTTTTGAAAGATTATAATATTTTATCTTGAAAATATCATGACCTTAACAAAAGTACATCTAAGCTTATGTTTTATAAAGAGCACGAAGCTGCGCCAAGACTAAAGAAAGCCCGAAAGCACAAGGAAAATATTTTGGAAGAAAACAAGGAGCTAATGACACTATTCTGGATGCTGATTAAGGATAAGGATATTTTAGTGAATTTCTTTGTATGATATTTATAAGCATTACACAACAATATATTTTTCTTTCCTAGGGGATCCTAGTGGGGGTTTAATACGTCACCTCTATAGGCGTTATCTAGATGAGTTTGGAACTGACCCACATCCCAGGGATTGTTGGAATCTTTCAAGGGTTCTCTCAATCCCTGGGGACCTTCCCCTAGAAGCTTAAGTACAACAAGAATATATTTTTAAATGAACTATTCAAGAGGACAATTTTGTATGAACATGAGAAGTATTTGTATACTTGATGTTGTGAATGTGTTGGCAGCTCTATTGTTGTTTATGGTTGCTGATTTTCTTTCTATGTCATGGAAGAACCTTGTTTCTCATGAAGATATGTTATGTTCGATATCTAGATTGAAAAAGGACGTTTCAACTGTATCATCTCATATATTTAGAGGAAAACATTCTTTAGGAGAGATTAGGCATATTTATAAAAATACCCTCAACTTCCCTTTAACTTCTTGGATGGAGATCGAGAGATGATTTTAAAAATACTTAGGATTGAACATGCCGAGCTGATATATAAACATTAAATGTATTGATAAGTAAGCTTAGAATTCTATAACTTGCAAATACATGTATCATCAATACAATCAAATTTAGATGTAGCCTTTTATAGTAATTTTCCCTTGAAAACTTTAATGTTATTTTTGCAAGTAAAAATTTATTCGTAATTACGTCTTGTTTTGTGAGTATGGACATCAACACAACACCTTCCCAACTAGGGATGAGATACCGAGAATCACATAAAAGAGTGATGTTCTAGAAAAGGGACCATTTGAGTCTCGAGAAAGAGCAATTCTATTCCAAAATTTGACTATCAAGCACTTAAATGAAAAGATGGATGCTTTAAAGAGTCAATTAGAAGGAAAGAATATAACTATCCTTGGATTAAAGGAGAATATAAAGACCAAGCCGTTCATTGATTATGAAGATGAGTTAAAAGGCTTACGTCAGCTGGTAGCTAACTTGGAAATCGAATTGGATAACGCTAATGCGAGCTGTAAATTTAGGATTTTTTTTAAGAATATCCATATCATGACTGTGTCCCAACCTTCCAATACTACACCAGGGTGTAAAGCTTCAACCCCTCAAAAATATTTTTTACTTGAGAAACCCCCTCGAGGTTTAGACAAATCGGTAATTTCTGATTGGTGTAAGAGAATAATAATCAAGATGAAAATTTGCTATGACACAAAACTCAACAAAGATACGTTTCGTCGCATCAACATCTATGTTTGTCAGATAGAACATTTACAGGACGAGAGGTATGATTTACGAAAAAGGGTTTTTGATTTAGAGAAATATAACAAATCTTTAAGAATTATGTGTAGAGCTTTCAATAGGGCCTTAAAGCTTCAGATCAAGCCTTCAAATGATCTAGACGAGGATAGAAAGAAGAGACACAAACTCAATAAACTTTTGAGTATTGTGGTTCGTCATACCATTAACCCTCCTTTACCCAACGATGAAGAAATGCCAGATATTTGATTGTATTTACAGTAGTACATTTTAATCTTTCTACTTGAATAGTTAATAAACAACTTTGTAAACTAATTTGTAAATTGTGTAAATATCACCTGATGTGTAATCTCAGCTTGTTTTTAGAACATCTATTTTTTTCTTTCCAAGAATGTAAAATAGTAGAAACCCTTCTTTTAGAATTTCATGGTGAGTATTAGAAGTCTGTATCTAGAAATGGCAGTTATTCGCCTTGGAACCCAAATTCGGGTATTTGACGGGAGACAATAAATTCCCTTTTGGTAATAATAGAAGTCTCGAACCATAACCCAGATTCGGGTATTTGAAAGAAGACCAAAAATCCTTTCTTTATATAAATAGAAGTCCCGAACCAACCCAGATTCAGGTATTGATAGGAGACCAAATATCCACATCTGGTATAAATAGAAGTCCCGAATCAACCCAGACTCAGATATTTGCTAGGAGACCATATATCCACATCTGGTATAAATAGAAGTGTTACCCCTTTTCGGGTTTGTTTTTGCAAAGCAGAGGGTGTAAATGCTTTGTTAGCTACTCTTTAGGCTTTCGATTGTCAAAGCAGGGGATGCACGTGCTTTGTTAGCCACTCTTTGGGCCTGTGCGTCTGCTGCGCTTGGCTAGCTTATTCTCAAGCAGGGCCCAAGGGCTTACCCGACCTCCCTCAAGGAGGCGCCTTACCCCGGCAGTTGTAGGCGGTGATAAGGGCTTAGATGCTTACACCTGGACACCGTATACGTGGTTCTAAGGCTTACTTTTATGATGATTTTCCCTGGCCAATGTAGGCGGTGATAAAGGTTTACACTACACCCCCCCCTCCAAGGGGTGCCTTGACCTGGCCATCGTAGAGGCAGGTAAGGGTTTTCGTTCCCTTCTACGGGTAATGAGGACATACGAAGAGGTAGGACGTGCTCTTCTGCAAGCAGAGGTAGGGCATGCTTAGTTCGTAGCAGAGGCATAGCGTACTCTTCTGCTAGCAGAGGTAGAGCGTGCTAATTAGATGCTCCATATCAACCATTTCTGGCATGGATCGGAGGCTTACGCTTTTAATTTTTAACCTAGCCCTTTCTGATTTAGGCGTGGAGAAAGGCTTACACATCACCCCCCTCCGAAGGGTGCCTTTCCCTGACCATCTTGGTAGTGACAAGGGCTTTTTTCCATTTATTCGTTTGACCCATTCAGGGTTAATCCAATGTTTCAGGAGGGTTTCCATACCCTTTGTTATATTGGTACCCTTTCCTTAAAGAATTCGTTGCTATAGTTGACTATGTTTTCTTGATGTATCTGTACAGTTTCCCTTATCTAAATAAATTAATGATCATTCCCTCTAAGACTCTGCAATGATTGGTTTTATGCCCACTCATCATATGATAATAGCAATAGGATCCTCCCAATTTGACTTCATTCTTAGGCTTCTCCTTTTGAGATGGCCAATATCGTGTTTGGCTAGAAAATAGCCATTCTCAATTATTGTTGTAAGTTTTCATTCCTTCGGCAATCTTGATTCAAAGATCCCCTTTCGTCATTGGAAATTAATCCTTTTGTTACTTAACTCCATTGGCTCTTCCCCATCTTCGAGCCTTCTCTTTGTTGTGTTGTGAGATTGAGTGGTGACCTTCGTAGACCACCTTGATGTAACCTGTTTGGGTTTCTCCATTGTTCTTTGCTCAAATACAGTCCCTTTAGCTTGAGCGCAAATGGCCTTTTTCAGGTGAGTGAATAAGTTGTATTTTTTTGAGGTGGAACCATATTCATGGCAAAGATATATGAAAAGGGTTAACACTCCAACGGTCAGGGTAGTAAGGTTCTACTTCCTTTCTTCTGCTTTCAACTTGTAGGGCTTCCAGTCTAAGCCTTTGTTCTCGGTTTAGAAGTACCTGACATAGCCATTTGAGTTACAAAAGTCTCTTTTTGGGATCTTATACCCATCATTCTTTCATCTTCAAAGCTTTAGTCCAATCCAAGACGAAGCAACACAGTTAGAAGTATGGAAAGGTTAACCGCAAGATCGGAGGTTCAAGCCCTCCTAGCGCCAAAATATTAACGATATTTTTCGGCAACATCGGAGATAGGTCCAAGGAAGTAGACCTAAGGTTGAAGCGAGATTATTTAGTTCCCACAAGCTTGAGTTAGTTCACTGTTTCCTAGGTATCAAGGTTTAGAGCTCGAAGATTACTTACATTTCCCTCGAGGGGTGAATATCACGCTTACGAGACTCAACAACCAACAGTTACCTTGAGATAAAGGTTCCCTAAGCGCAACACAAGTTAAGAAGCTAAATGGCTTGTAGGAGGGTATTTTGATAATCTTGGAGAAAGACCCAGATTTGCGTGAGAAGCATTTGTTATGGAGAAAACATAAGGAAATATATGAAAGTAGTAAAGTAACTCATAGAAAATATACTAAGTGTCAATTTACTCTTTATTGCTCATTGATTTGAGTACACAAGTGTTTACAAGGAAATCCCCGAATTGATTTAGAAATTAGGGTTTACTCAATACGAAATGAGTACATGATTGAGAATGAGGAAAGTCCTATAAAATGTGACCTTTGGGGTCTTAATTATAGACAAATCGGGACCACTTCTGTCATTTGTCCAGCAGAGGCCTCTTTCGGGTGCCGCAGCTATTTGTCGGTCGCTTTTCATCTTTCGGTTTTGGTTGCCTTTGTTTTGGTTTCTCTTTTGGCACTGCTAATAGATATAACAAAGCCTTTGGTGTGTCGGTCTTAGCTCTCGGTCCTCGGAGGTTCTCTTTGATGCTGCCTCTACCTTTCGTATCGATACCAAACCCGTTGGTATGGATAATTTTGGGGATAGCTTTCGGCTTTTGGTAATAATCTTCCAGATTATTTGTCTTCAAGTCTTCATAGTGTTTGCTTTCGTGCTTCAACTTCCCATGTTTCGGGATCCGCCAACCCTTTCGGTATCGGTACTAAGCGAGTTATTGTGGATAACTCTTCTTCTTAGAAGTTTTGGTTTGCTTCCTGTGGATCCCCAGGGTTTGTTTCAGTCTTTCGATAGTGAGCTTTCGGTACGTTTCTTGATGACTTCTGAAGTTGTCTCTCGGTGGCCGACAAGCTTTGAATCCGGTAGCTAACTTCCGGGATATTTTACTGGAGTTTTGGCCTCTTGTGCCTTTGATACCTCCGCCTTCCTCTGTATCGGCACCAAGTAAATTTATGCCAATAGTTGTTTCACATCCCTTAATTAGGCTTGATGCTTTTGTTTATGACTTCGGTTTCGGGTTGTATGCTTTCGTATTTCGAAAAGAAGAATATAAAAAAATTACAAAAATAAATGGATGTTCTTCACAAATTAAACAATGGAAAATTTAACTACGATAATTTAGGAAATTATTATTATTTACCCCAAGTTACAAATTTGGATTGAAACAACAAATTTTACGAACTACAAAATCTTTGGGATCGATTTCCAGATCTGGATGTAAAACAATAATCTTAAAACTTTTTACAATGAATACGTAGGCAGAATATTTCGTATTAATGTGAAGATATATAAGCCTACGACTTGGATACATAAAAGATCTAGGCATACAAATCTAATATAGAAAATATGATAAATTTATGTTGGAAAATAGCAGATATAATTTCCACTCACGGAAAAGAAGGGCTCTCAAATTCCATATCTGAATTATAACTCCTGATTCAACATTTATCTCTTTCGATGTTAAGAAATATGTATAAAATGCAATATACACAGTAGAATTATATATTTGAAAATAGATTTGAGGTTGGAAGAGACAATAGAATAAACCATATAAGATCTTAGAATTATTATTTCGCAACGCAAAGGTTAATTCACTCAGTTCTCTATATTTCTTATTTATAAATCTTCTCCAATTTGAATTAGTTTTGGTAAACAGATTTGATTTGATAAGTTTTGATAAGAAAGTGGAGAAAAAATCACAAAATTTTGATCTAACCTTCAGAAGATATGAGAAGAGAATGCAAATTTAGACCTCAATCTATAGACGCAAGAATTAACCATATCAATTCTATTATAATATACTGAACTTGGACCGTCAAGCCACAATTTATGCTAGTTGTTGCCTAAAAGCAAGTCAGTCATCCCTATCAAACGGGGCAACTGCTCCAAATGAGCAGATCTACCTATGGGTCCCACATATTAAATATTATTTTATGTTAATTTACTTATTTCATTTCATATTCATATTTCTTCTACAACTTCTTTATAACGACTCCATTCATGAAATTCTAAACATGAAAGTTGCTCAAAATTTCACCACGAGCACAATGGTGCAAGTTTCATAATTAAATTTTATCATCTGCACAAATTTCATAAATAAACCGTAATTAATCAACAAAAATAGCTAATGCCAAAATTACGGGTATTACAATGGCCCAAGCGGCTCACACCGGCGAAATTATCCTAGTTTTACATGGAAAGATCTAACATCCTCCATCTGAAGTGGTTTATGGCATATGCCGCCTACCTTATGGATTAATCCCTCAAAACAACATCAGAATACTGAAGAAGTTTTAATTTCCAGAGTCATCACCATTCAGTTGCTAAAGGATAATATATGATCCAAGATACAACTGTAAATTATATGTGACATACAGAGTGTTTATAGTGAATTACTGGATTTACATGACTTTCAACCCTATACGCAAATCACAGTAGGCCAATGGATGCTGCTAAATTTTCACCCAAATATATTGCTTCATGTCAGATGATTGAGAAGATTAGGCCTGGGGCTTACATGCGCTTTACCATTGAAAGCAATGATTCATCCAGTTTTTCGCGTATCACAAGAAGATAGAGGGTCATATCAATATTTGTCGACACTGCATTCCTGTATTTAAGTGCAAATAATCCATAAACAAGTATTAGTAAGATGGATGGCAAAAATCAACAATGGAAGTGTAACACAAGTTTTTGTTAAAAAGGTAAGCAGAGGCAATAAAAAAAATGCAACATGGAAAAATTATTGGGAGTTGGTATCAAAACTTTAGCCTTAAGCCGAGGTCCAACTTTGAGAGGAAGGGCGGTTGTTAATTTATTATGACCCTAATGAGATGCACACAACCCAGGCTCCACAATGGCAGTTAGGAATTGAAGTAGCTGTTGTAACAGGTGAAGCAAGAGGAAAACATTTCATCTGCTTGACTTTGTTTCAAATATTATACAACTTCATTTAGCAAATAATAGCATGCTACATGTCGATTTATGAGTGGCTTGGCAACGGTAAATTTCATATAAGAGATGAATACCTATAACAGAAGCAGCGGTGCTAGAAGGCCCGGAGCGGGTTTGTGCGGAATTAAAGGGAAGCGTTGGATTGAATTGCCTTGAATTCGTGGGTGGTTGATGTTATTCCGACACTATTTTTGTCATTATTTTCGGGCCATGAAGCATTCCTATAACAGCGGTTATGTGTTAGAAATTTATGTGTGAATTATTAAAATATTTGAATAAGTGTATGAGTGGCTCCTTAATGTGAATAGTCCCACATCATGGGATTATATGAAAGAAACAAGTATTTATACTTGTTTCTAAGAAGCTTTGATGGGGCCTTGGCGCTCCCAATACATGCTTTGTTGTAAGGAGGGAGCCGATGCATCATGACCACCACACACGCGCGACCGACTGACCGACTCGACCCGACCCGGCCCGGCTCGGCTCGGTTCGGTTCGGTTCGGGCTTGGGATTGGGCTTTGGGCCTTGGCTATGTGGTGTAGACACTTATATTTTTGGTCCAGAAAACACTGCATTTTTCGAACCTGTTTTTTTTAAATCCGGATATTTCTGAACCGACTTTAATATGAAGCGGTAAAAATTTTGACTAAGTATTTTCGCAGATCCTATTTTCCTCCACTGACCAGTATTTTCGAATAACCTAATTATCGTCTATATATTATCACCAGATCAGACGAGATCCATATAGAAAAATTCTGCTTTTCTCTTCCTCTGCCATTAAAAATATTCTTAAGAAATTTTCGAGCAGTTAAAAATCAGAAAGTGTAAATCCGCACTGGTTTGTTTGTGCAAAGCAAATTAGTTATTAATTTCGGAGAGGTTGTTTTATCCTAGAGGCGGCGGCGAAAGTACGAACTGGTTTTGCACCACCGACCAGATCGCCGAATCGTCTTCAAGAAAGCGACAAAGTACGTGACTCAACCATTTGTTTCCAACAAATTGAAGACGATTAGAAACAATGGCTTCGACAAGAACCACAGATGATGCTACTCCTTCCTCTGCATTCCAGATTCCATTGGTGACTGCTGCCCCGTTTCGTTTCGAGGGTCTGCACTTCAAACGATGGCGTCAGAAAATGGAGTTCTACCTGACGATGAGGAAGGTGGCTACTGCTCTGACCACCGACAAACCGCAGCTGCCAAACAAGCCTGACGGAGCTAATGAAGCACAGATGACATCCTGGACTGAACAATCAAAGCAGTTGCAGAGCTGGACTGAACAGGATAATCTGTGCAAGAATTTTATTCTGAACGGATTGAGCGATGATCTGTATGATTACTACAACTCAGAAGACAAGACAGCGAAGCAGATCTGGGAAGCGCTGCAGAAGAAATACGATACAGAGGAGGCAGGGGCGAAGAAGTATGCTGTGAGCCGCTATCTGAAGTACCAGATGACAGACGATAGGTCAGTAGAGATGCAGTCTCATGAGCTGCAGAAAATAGCTCATGAGATCATCTCCGAAGGTATGACTTTAGATGAACAGTTTCAAATTGCTGTTATTATTGACAAACTGCCCCCAGGTTGGAAAGACTTTAAAAATTTCTTACGACATAAGACTAAGGAATTTTCCTTAGAGAGTTTGATCACTCGCCTTCACATTGAGGAGGCAGCACGCAAACAGGACCAGAAAGAGGAAGTGTTGTTTGTTTCAAACAATAACACTAAAAAGACCAAACCCGCAGTTCTGAAACCAAATCAGAAGTCTTTCAAGAATCAGAACAGACGAAACAAACAGAATGGGAATCCGCATGGAAACCCAAAAGGACAGCAAAATTCAGCCCAAAAGAATGACTTTGGACAGTTGTTTCTATGTTACAACTGTGGAAAACCAGGTCAAATGGCACGAAAGTGTCGGAACAAGCCTAGCTCTGTACCACAGGCTAACTTGACTGAAGAGGAGCCTCTTATGGCTATGATTACTGAGATTCACCTTGTTGGTGGATCAGAGGGTTGGTGGGTAGACACTGGTGCTTCTCGCCATGTCTGCTATGATCGTGCTATGTTCTCCACATACACGGCTGCTGAAGATCAGAAAGTGTTGCTGGGAGATTCTCACACCACTAAAGTTGCAGGGGTTGGAAACGTGGAGATCAAGTTTACCTCTGGAAAGACTGTGATCCTCAAAGATGTTTTGCATACTCCAGAGATGAGGAAGAATCTGGTTTCTGGCTATCTCCTTAATAAGGCAGGGTTTACTCAATTTATTGGGGCTGACTTGTATACCATTGTGTATAAGGGAAACTTTGTAGGAAAGGGTTATGCTTGTAAAGGAATGTTCAAATTAAATGTCGAATCTAATAAAGTGAATAATTCTGCTTATATGTTGTGTGATCTT
This sequence comes from Allium sativum, assembly GCA_030737875.1. Lineage (NCBI taxonomy): Eukaryota > Viridiplantae > Streptophyta > Magnoliopsida > Asparagales > Amaryllidaceae > Allium > Allium sativum. The sequence goes on along the minus strand of CM060913.1, from coordinate 840,398,097 downwards.
AATATTTGGCATTCTAGATTATGTCATGTTAATAAGCGAATAATTCATAACATGAGCACTCTAGATATGATACCTAAGATAGCAGAATCTGAATCTGATAAATGTGAATTCTGTACACAAGCAAAAATCACAAAGAAACCTCATAAATCTGTTGATAGAGAATCTGAACCTTTAGACTTGATTCATTCTGACATATGTGAACTTGATGGCACTTTGACTAGACATGGACATCGTTATTTTATCACTTTTATCGATGATTGTTCTGATTTCACATATGTATATCTTAAGAAAAATAAAAGTGATGCTTTTGAAATGTTTAAAACATTCAAAACTGAAATTGAGAATCAAGTAAATAGAAAAATTAAGAGACTTCGTAATGATAGAGGAACAGAATATGAATCTAATTCAATTCTGGACTTCTATAAATTACACGGTCTTGTACATGAGAGAACTGCACCCTATTCACCTGAAATGAACGGTAAAGCTGAAAGAAAAAATAGGACTTTTACCGAATTAGTAGTGGCCATCCTACTAAATTCTGGTGCAGCAAAACATTGGTGGGGGAATATTTTATTGACTGTATGCTATGTTCTGAATAGAATCCCCAAATCTAAGAATAACATTTCACCTTATGAAATTTTAAAGAATCATAAACCCAATGTCTCGTACTTTAGAACTTGGGGTTGTTTAGCATATGTTCGCATTCCAGACCCTAAGAGAATAAATTTGGCAAGTAGAGCATATGAATGTGCATTTATAGGCTATGCTATTAATAGCAAAGCATACAAATTTTATGATCTAAATGCACATAATATAATTGAATCAAATGATGACGATTTTTATGAAACTAAATTTCCTTTTAAATTAAGGAATAGTGGGGGCACATTAAGTACGCCTATTAGAACAGAACTTGATAAAAGTTCTGAAGTTGAACCTAGAAGAAGTAAAAGAGCAAGAACCGTAAAAGATTTTGGTTCGGATTTTAGCGCTTTTACTATAGAGGAGGATCCCTTAAACCTCCAAGGGGTCTTATCTTCAATAGATGTCGATTTCTGGCGAGAGGCTATAAATGATGAGATGGATTCTCTTGAATCCAATAAGACTTGGCATTTGACAGATTTACCCCCTGGTTGTAAATCTATAGGCTGTAAATGGGTACTTAAAAAGAAACTAAAACCAGATGGTACTATAGATAAATACAAAGCAAGGCTAGTTGCTAAAGGTTTTAGACAAAAAGAAAATATAGACTTCTTCGATACTTTTTCACCTGTAACTAGAATAACATCCATTCGGGTATTAATCTCACGTGCTTCCATTCATAATTTACTAATACACCAAATGGATGTTAAAACTGCTTTTTTGAACGGTGAATTAGACGAAGAAATTTATATGGACCAGCCTGAAGGATTTGTACTACATGGTCAAGAACATAAAGTATGCAAATTGGATAAATCGTTATATGGTTTAAAACAAGCACCTAAGCAATGGCATGAAAAATTTGATAACTTAATCATTTCAAATGGTTTTAAAGTTAATGAAAGTGACAAATGCATTTATTACAAATATGAGAATGACATTTGCACTATTATATGCCTTTATGTAGATGACCTACTCATCTTTGGGTCAAACATTCATGCCATAAATTCAGTCAAATCCTTATTAAGTGCCAATTTTGATATGAAAGATCTAGGTGAGGCGAGTGTAATCCTTGGTATTAAAATTACTAGGTCAGAAAAGGGAATTTCTTTGGATTAGTCTCATTACATTGAGAAGATACAAAAGAAATATAATTACTTTGACTGTAAACTTGCATGTACACCATACGATCCAAGTGTAAAGTTATTTAAGAACACTGGTGAAGGTGTAAGATAGTCTGATTATGCGAGCATCATTGGCAGCCTTCGGTATGCCACTGATTGTACTAAACCCGACATTGCCTATGTCGTGGGATTATTGTGCAGGTTTACCAGTAGACCTAGTATATAGCACTGGCATGCTATTGAAAGGGTCATGAGATACCTTAAACGAACTATGAACCTTGGATTACATTATGAAAAGTTTCCAGCTGTACTTGAAGGATACTCAGATGCAGACCGAAATACTTTATCTGATGATTCTAAAGCGACCAGTGGCTATATATTTAGCATCGCTGGAGGAGCTGTTTCTTGAAAATCCAAGAAACAGACTATTTTGGCTCAGTCCACTATGGAATCTGATATGATAGCACTAGCTACAGCTAGTGAAGAAGCAGAGTATTTGAGAAATCTGCTAGCTGAGATTCCCTTATGGGAAAAATCGATACCGGCTGTGTTGATACATTGCGATAGTACCGCGGCTATTGCAAAAGTTCAGAACCGTTATTATAACGGTAAGAGACGACAAATACGTCGTAAGCATAACACGGTTAGAGAGCTACATTCTACTGGTACCGTTAGAGTAGATTACGTACGTAGTGAAGAAAATTTGGCAGATCCTTTGACGAAAGGACTGTCAAGAGAGAAAGTCCATAATTCTTCTAAAAGAATGGGACTATTGCCCTTAGATTGTTGAGTAACACACAATGGTAACCCGACCTAAATGACTGGAGATCCCAAGAAATAGGTTCAATGGGTAAAAACAAGTTGTGTAGTGATAGAAACATGCTATTTAACAAACTAAGAAGCATGTATTCCTGAAGTGATAGAGGATGAGTTAATAGAAACTCTTAATGAGATCTATACTCTATTTGGAGTGGAGTACCTACCTTCAGGAGTACTCTTGATAGACTCACCTATGTGAATGTGGAAATGAGGCCGTTTCCTATGGATTTTTGGGCAAAACTTCTAGAGCGTTCACTAAACTGGGATAGACGTGCATGGCCATAAACGCACGGGCTTATTTGATTGCACTATAGAAAAGATTGTGTGTGGTTTGATGTCAGGAATAGAGTTCAAGACTACGTATCACTCTAGTAAAAACTGAATCTTACTCACTATGCAAAGGTTCAAGTCGGATGACACCTTTGTTTATGCACAGTCTTATGTTTTTTAGAAACTGCTCGATAATATTTTAAAAATTCAAGTGGGGGATTGTTGGAAATTTATGTGTGAATTATTAAAATATTTGAAGTGTATGAGTGGCTCCTTAATGTGAATAGTCCCACATCATGGGATTATATGAAAGAAACAAGTATTTATACTTGTTTCTAAGAAGTTTTGATGGGGCCTTGGGGCTCCCAATACATGCTTTGTTGTGAGGAGGGAGTCCATGCATCATGACCACCACACACGCGCGACCGACCGACCGACTCGACCCGACCCGGCCCGGCTCGGACTTGGGATTGGGCCTTGGCTATGTGGTGTAGACACTAATATTTTTGGTCCAGAAAACAATTCATTTTTCGAACCTGTTTTTTAAAAATTCGGATATTTCTGAACCGATTTTAATATGAAGCGGTAAAAATTTTGACTAAGTATTTTCGTAGATCCTATTTTCCTCCACTGACCAGTATTTTCGAATAACCTAATTCTCGTCTATATATTATCATCAGATCAGACGAGATCCATATAGAAAAATTCTGCTTTTCTCTTCCTCCGCCATTAAAAATATTCTTAAGAAATTTTCGAGCAGTTAAAATCAGAAAGTGCAAATCTGCACTGGTTTGTTTGTGCAAAGCAAATCAGCTATTAATTTCGGAGAGGCTGTTTTATTCTAGAGGCGGCGGCGAAAGTACGAACTGGTTTTGCACCACCGACCAGATCGCCGAATCGTCTTCAAGAAAGCGACAAAGTACGTGACTTAGCCATTTGTTTCCAACATTATGCAATGAAAGCATTTTCAAAGTTTCCCTACTCTGCTTCGGTTCTTCACTGCAATGTCTCTCATCTTTTATCTTCTTCACTCACATCTTTCTCTAGTCATCACCGCAACAGCATGAAAATCAGTTCCTATCCCCAACAGAAACACATAGAAACATAGTACTAATCAAACGAAGAGTATATAGCTGTCTGCAACGAATTAAAAACTTCATACTGAAAGAGGCTAAATTGAAGACAGATTTAATTGCAAAATCACGCAAATAACATTAAGGTGGTGTTTGGTTTATATTTTGTTTTATGTTTTGAGTTATCAAAATTAATTATTGAAAGACGACGGAAGAATGGAAAAACGATGAAAGGGGACAGAAGGAATAGAGAAACGCCGCAGGATTGGTTTGTCTCTCATTCTTCCATTCCACACAACCATGATTTTACAAATTACAAATCCCATCAATCTTGATCTATTTGCCTTGAAACCTGTATATATCAAAGATTCGGAAGTTTATTTTATGGATAAGATAGTTTAAAAGACAGACTATACAACACTACTGTTAGTTGAATTGCATACTAAAGAACATTAACATTTGTAAATTACGATAGATTTTCAAATCAGACACGAGATTTCGTGAGTTTTGAAAAACGCGCTCACGTGAGTTTAAAGACTGGCCATGATGTAGCTAATACCATTATGTATGCATGTATGTCAGATTGTACATACATACATGTAGTATGCATACAGGAACGTATGTTTACATGCACACACATGAGTATAGACTTGCGTGTTTTTGCTTTTATGGTAATTCTTCAGCTAGATGATAAACAAAGAGCATTTACTTACTGATTTGATGGGTGAGTCCAATGTTGGACTTGGATAAATAGAAGTTAAAGATGTTGGAGAGTGATGACTGAGAGAAGGTATCACAGAGAGGAAACAGATACAGTAATCAAGTTTGATTGCATAACTAGTCCAGAATACAGTATAATGACAAATTTGTCCTACTAATTATCATATTATTACTGTGACGTAGAGTATTGGGAATCTCTAACAGGCGAAGTAAGCAGATAATGACCATAATATTTAAACTATTGTTCTGTTAAAGGTGTAAATAGATTATATTTTTTTCTTTTCTCCCGGATTGTTTTATTAGCTTATGAAAGCAGACAACTATGACTAGGAATTAATCTTCTGCATGAGAAGTGAGAACTAATCGAAATTAAGCTTTTTTTGATAAAAACATGCATTTTGGATAAAATTTTAGTGTTTTTTTAAGTAGTAAATGATCAACGGTGGGATATTATGGATTTGGTTGGATTTCAAAACAATCACAAGGGAAAAATCGTTAGAAACAGACATTCTGATGTTTATAAAAAACATGAAGTCAAAATTAAAGCGTAAATAATGCTTATAAACCTATCTATATAATAATACAGTAAGCCTCATTTAGATGGATTGGTAAGAACCTAGATAGTAAGCCTGGACTTTTACAGCAGAATTTCTACAATTAAACTTAATTCCCGTTTATCCAAAGAGTGCACAGTATCATAAGCAAAATTACAATTTTGCTCAAATAAACAACGTAACCCATACTCCGGTGTGTACATAATAAACTAAAACATACCATCATGAATAAATCAGCAGCAACTTCACGACACATAGAGGTACTCCACCTTTCGACTCCTCAGTTCCCTATATAAGCAATCATCTCTTGGTGTTCTAAACAATCAATTAGCATCAACAGTTGCAGCAATATGGCTTCTTCAGCAGCTATTGCAACACAAAAACACCACTTGTTTGCTCTACTAATCTTATGTGCATTTTTCTCTCTATCCAGTGGCACCAATTACATGGAGAAGAGGCATGAACGGTGGATGGCCAAATATGGCCGAGTATATAAAGATGCAGCAGAGAAAACGTACCGACTTAAGGTTTTCCAAGCTAATGTAGAGTACATTGAATCATTCAATGCTGGAGGAAAGCACAAGTATAGATTGGGCACTAATCAGTTTGCTGATCTAACAAATGAGGAGTTCAAGGCTGCCTACAATGGATTTAAACCTATAATATCAAATAATGCTAAGATAGAAGGAACATTTAAGTATGCTAATTTTTCCGCAGCTCCTACAAGTATGGATTGGAGGACTAAAGGTGCTGTGACTCCTGTCAAGGATCAAGGACAATGTGGTAAACACATTTTTTTCTTGATACACAAAATCTGAATATATAAATTTTGAACTACATGAAAACACTTGATCAAAAGTATGTAAAATGCTAGATCTATAGATAAAAGTTGTGTAGCTTAAAGAAGGTTGTTTTCAACAAGAATGCATAAGGTTTCATTTTAGCGTTCTAGAACGCTATTACAGTATAACATACCATCAGACTGATGCCTTCATTTCCATGACAGGATGCTGTTGGGCTTTCTCTGCTGTAGCATCTACAGAAGGAATAAACCAACTCACAAATGGGAAGCTAATCTCACTCTCAGAACAGGAACTTGTTGACTGCGATGTAAATGGCTCTGATCAAGGGTGCAATGGAGGACTCATGGATGGTGCCTTTGAGTTTATAATAGCAAACAATGGCCTCACTACTGAAACAAACTACCCATACCAAGCCACCGATGGTACATGTAACAACAATAAGGAGGCTAACCATGTCGTGACCATCACAGGATATGAAGATGTGCCTGCTAACGATGAAGCATCTCTTCTTAAAGCAGTTGCCAATCAACCAACTTCTGTAGCCATTGATGCTTCTGGTTCAGATTTCCAGTTTTATTCGAGTGGGGTGTTCTCAGGAGAATGTGGGACTGAATTGGATCATGGAGTGACTGCGGTTGGTTATGGAACGGCCGACGATGGAACTAAATATTGGTTGGTGAAGAATTCATGGGGAGCGTCTTGGGGTGAGAGTGGATACATACGAATGGAGAGGGATGTGGATGCTGAAGAAGGGCTTTGCGGGATTGCTATGCAACCATCTTACCCAACAGCTTGATGATATTTACTCTCCCAACACAAGTTCTTCACGTGTGTGTGTATATGTATATATATAAACCTATGGTTATGGTTACACTGTAAATGGCATGCATATAGTGATAATCTTACCTCTATACATTTGATACATACGTACGGCGAGCTGATATATTGTCCCATTGCTCATATTGCATTCTTATGATTGAATAGGAATTCAGAGTTATTCTGTTGCTGCTAGAAAACCCAGATAGGAGATGGTATAGTAGGAATGTAACTGCAAACCTTAATAGTTTGTAGCGTCTCCTGGTGAGGGAAAAAAAAATGATATCAATCAATTTAACATCCCTATGAAAAAAATTAAGCATTTGGAGTATAGTATAGGTGGAACGTAATCGCTTGCTCGCAGATATTTGTGTCTGTGTGCCCGTGTGCCCACTAAGCCTGATTCATTCTACTAACATGTAGCTTACTAGCACTTAATCCTTAAGTTTAGCGTATCCATTACCTGAAAGAATATTTCTATATTATAGTGGTCCATATAACTTGGGTTTAAATATAAAAGATTAAGTCCATTTAAGTAATATGATTTTAATATATATAAGGTGATACTGTGATGAATGGTTTCAATAAAGGATATTAAAATCTGGGATTAATAACATCCCTTACCTTGCCTATTAATTGGGTATGTTGACTTTCTGTATTTCATTAATAGTACATATATATATTAAAGGCAGTTACTTTCTGGTAATCGATATATGTGTTGTGTGTGAAAAGAAAAGTGGTTATATAAAAAACCACGTCAGTTTTTTCACGTGCAGAGATAGGAAATAAAGAAAGTTCAAATACGGTTTTTTAATTTTCTCTTCATCAGAAAAGAAACGAAAAGAAAAGGCAAAGGAAGAAAACAATTACTTGAAGAAATTCGCTGCAATACACAAATCGAAAATCTTGGATCAAGGTTAGTAAATCCATCTTGCTTATGTCTCAAAGTAGGGTTAAATCAATTCAAGTTTAGATCCAAAATTGGGACTGTTTCAGAAATTGAAATTATCAAAGAATTTGCTTTCAATTGGTATCAGAGCCATTTTAGACTTGATTGATTTACCCTAATTTGGATTTTCGAATTGCCCTGTATATAATTTCTTTGTCTGAAATTTTCGAATTGCCTGTATACAATCTCTTTGCCTGCAATTTTCGAATTGCTATATGTTTTTCTTTGCCTTGATTTTCGTTTAAAGATGTATACAGGAAATAAAAGGATTTTCGAATTGTATTTTTTGATTTCTTGTATACTTTGAATGCAAGAGTTAAAATATGGTTTGAAGAAACTAAATCTAGAAACTTGCATGACTCAAGAGTATGGTTGATTTTGCTGTTTGGGGTTTTCCACGTGATTGGATAAATCGCGTTTTGGTTTTGGCAATCTATGTGAAAACTATGTTCTGATTTCATGGATAATTTTCAACGGTAATTCAAGTTAACACATAAGCAGGACTTGTTATAGAATTTGAACACATTAGAAAAGTTTGTTCCTACCCATTTAAGTGATTAAAGCACTATTTTTTTTTTTTTTTTAAGGATATAACTTGTTAGTCACCAAAGTGGCCTAGTTATATCTAAATTTAGACACGAAAACAACAGTGTTCAATTATTCATGATTAAAGCGATGCTAATAATGACATTACAGTTTGACTGAATAATTGATCTTATTAATTATATTCTAGGAGATCATCCAAAGATGGATCATTGAGTATAGTTAATAATATTAAAAGGATTAGTCACTATACTTAAAGTTGAATAATATGTATATCCAAAGATAGCATTTTTTATTTGACTGTATGTGTTTTGATTAATTATTAAAATATTTAATTTTAGTGTCAATGAAAGTGCTTGCACTTAAGTATTGCCCAAAGGTTACTTGAATGCATGCTTTATTGTTATATTATTTTGAATCTATATAAAGTTCTCAAAGTACTAATAGATTAGTATGTATAAATGGTTGCAGCTTTATCTAGTGTGTTTGCCTCTACTAATTCTGTCGTGAAGTTCAATGGGCTGAACTATGATGATTGGTCTGAACAAATCCGGTTCACACTGGGTTGTATGGCTTTGGACCTTGCAATAATAATGGAGGAACAACCTTCAACCATTACAGATGCTAGCTCTGAAACTGAGAAATCTCTTTATGAGAGGTGGGAGCGGTCTAACCGGTTGAGTTTGAACCTTATGCGGATGACTATGGCGGAAAGTATCAAGCCATCTATGCCTAAGACAGATAATGCAAGGGAATTCATGCACAAGATTAAGGAGTGTTCTCAATCGGATTTAGCTGACAAGTCGATGGTAGGCAGCCTTATGAGTCAGCTGACTACGAAGAAGTTTGACTGGTCTCAGCCTACCCATGATCATGTGACACACATGTCGAATTTGGCAGCAAAGTTAAAGACCATGGGGATGGATGTAAATGAGACATTCTTGGTCCAGTTCATCATTAACTCTCTGCCTGTTGAATTTGGCCAGTTCCAGGTGAATTATAACACCATTAAAGATAAATGGAACTTTCAAGAATTGAAGGCCATGTTAATACAGGAGGAAGGGAGATTAAGGAAGATGAAGGATCAATCGGTTCATCTCGTAGGTCATGATGGTGCCAGCAGCAGTAAAAGGAAGCCAAGTAAAAAGGACAAGAAAAAGGATAAGGCCCCAAATGGCCCTGACAGCAACATCCGAAAGGAGATGAAGTGTTTCTTTTGTAAGAAATCAGGACACTTTAAGAAGGAATGTCCGAAAAGGAAGGCATGGTTTGAAAAGAAAGGTATGTATTATAGTTATGTTTGTTTTGAATCAAACCTTATGGAAGTGCCTAATAATACTTGGTGGTTGGATTCTGGTGCTACTACTCATGTGTCTCATGTAAAACAGGGATTTAGTTCGATCCAGCCCATAAGAGGAACTGATCAGTACTTGTTCATGGGAAACAGGAAGAAGGCACAGATAGAAGGCATTGGGACTTATAAATTGATCTTAGATACCGGTTGTCGAATAGATCTTGAAAGATGTCTCTATGTACCTGAGTGTGCTAGGAATCTTGTTTCTGTTAGTAGGTTGGATAATTTAGGTTTCTGTGTTAATTTTGGACATGATGTATTTTCATTGTACAAACATGATTATTTTTATGGTAGTGGTACTTTGATTGATTCACTTTATAGGTTCAATCTTGATATTAAATTTTCTGAATCCTTGTTTCATGTTGAAAGTCAAGGCATTAAACGTAGTGCATCTAATGAAAATTCTGATTACTTGTGGCATCAAAGAGTTGGTCATATTTCCAAAGAAAGACTAATAGGTTGGTGAAAAGTGAAATCCTTCCTCAATTGGATTTTAGTGACTTAAATGTGTGTATAAATTGCATTAAAGGAAAGCAGACTAAACACACAGTAAAGAAACTTGTCATAAGAAGCACTCAGCTTCTTGAGTTAATACACACTGATATATGTGGTCCTTTTGACGTTCCTTCTTGGAGTGGTGAAAAATACTTCATCACTTTTATTGATGATTACTCACGTTATGGATATGTATATCTACTGCATGAAAAATCTCAATCTGTGAATGTCCTTGAGGTGTTCATAAATGAGGTGGAAAGACAGTTAGATAGAAAAGTAAAGATTGTGAGATCCGATAGAGGTGGTGAATTTTATGGTAAATATAATGAAAGTGGACAATGTCCAGGTCCATTTGCAAAGCTCCTCGAAAGTAGAGGTATTTGTGCACAGTATACAATGCCTGGTACACCTCAACAAAATGGTGTAGCGAAGAGGCGGAACCGTATATTAATGGAAATGGTTAGGATCATGTTAAGTAATTGTTCATTGCCTTCTTCATTGTGGTTATATTCATTAAAGACTATTGCGTATTTACTTAACCGGGTTCTAAGTAAGGTAGTTCCTAAGACTCCTTATGAACTGTGGATTGGAAGGAAACCTAGTTTAAGGCACCTACGTGTTTGGGGTTGTCCAGCAGAAGTAAGGCTATATAATCCACATGAAAAGAAACTTGATCCAAGGACAGTCAGTGGTTTCTTCATTGGCTATCCTGAAAAATCAAAGGGGTTTGTGTTTTATTGTCCTAGCCATAGTAGGAGAATTGTTGAGACAGGTAATGCAAGGTTCATAGAAAATGGTCAATCTAGTGGGAGTGGTGAATCACGAAAGGTGGATATTCAAGAGATTCAGGTTGAAGTTCCTTCACCTGTTATTCCACTTAAAGTTGTTGTACCAGTTGTTGCAACACAGTCACATGACATATTGGAACAACAAAATGATGTCCAAATCCCACAAGATGACGTTATAGTGGATGAACCGGTCATAATTCAAGAAGAGATCAATGAACCACAAGAACAGTTAAGGAGGTCTGTAAGAGAAAGAAGATGTGCTATTCCAAATGATTATGTGGTTTATGCTGTTGAAAATGAATGTGACTTAAGCATTGATGATGATCTAGTCTCATTTAATAAGGCCATGGAAAGTGACAATTCCGATAAATGGTTGATTGCCATGAAAGAAGAAATTAAGTCTATGGGTGATAACAAAGTCTGGAACTTAGTTGAGTTGCCTAAGGGTTGTAAGACAGTTGGGTCCAAGTGGGTCTCTGAGACCAAAAGGGACTCAACGGGCAACATTGAAAGATATAAGGCCAGACTTGTTGCTAAGGGCTTCACCCAAAAGGATGGCATTAACTATAAGGAGACCTTTGCTCCAGTTTCAAAGAAGGAGTCCTTGCGGATTGTTTTGGCCTTGGTGGCTCATTATGATTTAGAGCTTCACCAGATGGATGTAAAAACCGCCTTTCTAAATGGAGAACTAGAGGAAGAAATATATATGGATCAACCTGAAGGGTTCTTATCCACAGGAAATGAACAGATGGTGTGTAAGCTTAGGAAATCAATATATGGACTTAAACAAGCTTCCAGACAGTGGTATTTAAAGTTTAATGGTACCATCACATCATATGGTTTTGTAGAAATTGTCGTTGACCGGTGTATCTACATAAAAGTTAGTGGGAGCAGATTTGTAATTTTGGTCCTGTACGTTGATGATATTTTACTTGCTGCAAATAATTTAGGAATGTTACATGATGTAAAGAAGTATCTCTCTAGGAACTTTGAAATAAAAGATATGGGTGAGGCATCCTATGTGATTGGAATTGAAATCATTCGTAATAGATCACAAGGACTGTTAGGACTGTCTCAGAAATGTTATATAAATAAGATCTTAGAGAAATATAGAATGGACAAATGCTCCGCAGGAATAGCTCCAATACAGAAAGGGGACAAGTTCAGTAAAATGCAATGTCCTAAAAATGAGTTGGAGCAAAAAGAAATGGAAAGAATTCCATATGCATCAGTGGTTGGGAGTTTGAACTATGTTCAAACATGTACTCGACCTGATATCAGCTTTGCTGTAGGAATGTTGGGTCGATATCAAAGTAATTCCGGTATGGATCACTGGAAAGCTGCTAAGAAGGTCCTCAGGTACTTGCAAGGCACCAAGGAGCACATGCTTACATATAAGAGATCTGAGCATCTAAAAGTTATTGGATATTCAGATTCGGATTATGCCGGATGTTTAGGTAGCAGAAAATCTACATTTGGCTATGTGTTTCTACTAGCTGAAGGGGCAGTTTCATGGAAAAGTGGAAAACAGTCAGTTATTGCTACTTCCACTATGGAGGTAGAATTTGTGGCATGCTTTGAGGCCACTATTCATGCATTGTGGATGCGGAACTTTATCTCGGGACTTGGAATTGTCGACAGTATATCCAGGCCATTGAGAATTTATTGTGATAATTCCGCAGCCGTCTTCTTCTCTAAGAACGACAAGTACTCTAAGGGTGCTAAACACATGGAGTTAAAGTACTTATCAGTAAAAGAGAAAATGCAGAAACGGAGAGTATTCTTTGAGCATATTAGAACAGATATCATGGTAGCGGATCCGTTAACTAAAGGATTACCTCCCAAGGCGTTCATTGGCCATGTTGAGCGTATGGGAATTATAAATAAAGCCTTGCCATTTTGATTACAGCTTGCTCATGATGTAGACGCTTAGAATTCGCTTATAGTTGTGTTTCTGTTTTATTGGACATGTTATCATTATTGTTTGTGTATACACTTATGGTTGTTTGATGATATGTATTTCTTGAGATTTATGGTATTTCTCAAACTTTAAAGAAATTTAAAGTTGGGATTAGTTTGTAATAAATGGAAAGAACCTTGTCGCTCAATGACTTGTGACTGCCATGAATCAATTAGTTCTAACTTGATTAAAGTAAATGAGTTTATGTTGGACTTGATATAAGGGTGCATGCTTAAAGTATATATATATTAAGCCATCAAATTATCACATGGACCAAGTGGGAGAATGAAAGAATATTTCTATATTATAGTGGTCCATGTAACTTAGGTTTAATTATAAAAGATTAAGTCCATTTAAGTAATATGATTTTAATATATATATAAGGTGATACTGTGACGAATGGTTTCAATAAAGGATATTAAAATCTGGGATTAATAACATCCCTCTTACCTTACCTGTTAATTGGGTATGTTGACTTTCTGTATTTCATTAATAGTACATATATATATTAAAGGCAGTTACTTTCTGGTAACCGATATATGTGTTGTGTGTGAAAAGAAAAGTGGTTATATAAAAAACCACATCAGTTTTTTCACGTGCAGAGATAGGAAATAAAGAAAGTTCAAATACGGTTTTTTAATTTTCTCTTCATCAGAAAAGAAACGAAAAGAAAAGGCGAAGGAAGAAAATAATTACTTGAAGAAATTCGCTGCAATACACAAATCGAAAATCATGGATCAAGGTTAGTAAATCCATCTTGCTTATGTCTCAAAGTAGGGTTAAATCAATTCAAGTTTAGATCCAAAATTGGGACTGTTTCAGAAATTAAAATTATCAAAGAATTTTCTTTCATTACCAAGTAATTAAGCACGTACTGATTTATTTATGAGCACATATATTCTTCAAGTGGATGATAGCAGAAGAGCAATCAATTACTAATTCAATAGGTAATACTAACTGATCTCAATAGAAGATATCACTATTTACAGCAATCGAGTTTGACTCTATAGCAAGCCCAGAACATAGCAACAACTGAAAGTGATACATTTGTCTTCTTCTTCTTTTTTTTGACGTATCCTACCAAGGATCATAACAGCCGAAGTAGGTGGATTAATAATGACTAGCCAAAAACCATCACTTGTTTTGTTAGAGATGTTAAATGTATAATATCGTGTTTTCTCGTTATTTACTTACTTTATAAGATCACAACCAACAATGGCTTGTTTAGTCACTAAACAAGCCATGGAGCAACCAGGTATGGCTTGTTTACTTCCCCGTGGCTAGTTTGGAACCCGTTCGTGTCCGGTTGAGTGAACAGAGGCTACTGGTTATAACGGCGAAGTGTTCGCCGTTATAAGTTTATAACAGCAAAGTCTTTGCCGTTATAAATTTATAACGGCAAACGCTTCGCTGTTATAAACTTTTAATAATAAAAAACCACGCAAATGTTGTTTGCTGTTGTGAACAACGGTAATATTGGATGAAAGAGGTGTTTGCTGTTTTATGCTATTTGTATTATATAATATATTTTTTAAGTGGTTTGTGGCTAGTTTTGTATTGCTGGTTGCTTGGTGGCTTGTTTGAATGAAAGAGAAAAAGTGAACAGAACTGATGGTTGGTTATGTCTAAGGAACGAAAAAAAATACCTAATAAGCAAGGACATTTCCCACAGTTTAATATGCTTTGCATTTTAGCCACTAGGTGCACCTTCAGTGATACTATATAGCCAAAACTATACTCAAGTTTAAACAAAAAATGCAACCATTACTCCGGTGTGTTTATAATTTAATAACAGTCAAAACATACCATAATGGAGAAATTAGCAACATTATAACGACATATACAGGTGTTCTGCCTCTTGCAGCAAACAATGAGTTGATCGACTCCTTAATTCCCATATATCCAATCAACTTGTGGTATTGTAGACAATCGTTCGGTATTAACAGTTGGAACTATGGCTTCTTTAGCAACAATTGCAGCGACAAAATATCCATGGCTTACTCTGCTGATTTTATGTGCTTTTATTTCTCTATCTAGTTAAAAGAATTTTGTGATTTTGGATTTGGTTTACAATTGAATTGTAATTGAAAATGAAACAGATATGAGTTTTATTGAGAATGAATTAATGTCCAGACGATTACACTTTACATTTATTTATACTGTTACATTGTAACGTTATTTGATAGCTAAGCAAATATAGTTCGGTCCAGTCTTCAGCTGAGCATTGGGCTTTAGCCTATTGGGCCTTTGGATGACGAGAGAAATAAGTATCCTTTGTATTAGTATTCTCGTTCATTTTATTACCCCCCTCAAATCAATACTAGGGTCAGGGTTAAAATGGTGGCTTCTCGAGTGATTCTTCAGATCCGTCTTCAATCTCTTGTTCTCGTTGATGATTTGTACTGATTTCACTTCGTCTGCTCTTCTGGTATATGTATCTCTTTGAGTTGATGTTGCTTTGAGTATTCTCTTTCCTTTGTTTTGTTGCTTGTCTTCATGAGCTTCTGATTTCTTTTCAGGTTGCGAGCATGGTCTTGAGCTTTGGATCTTGTCATTTTGGTCTTCTGTTGTGCTTCTAATGTCTTCAACTCGTAGTTATTCTCTGAATTTTGTGAAATTTGGTGACGGCGGTGGCTTGGTAAGAGTGTCATCTCTTTGGTAAGTAGCAGGTATGTGTCTGACTTCAATATTTCCTCTTGTGACCTGCTCTCTGACAAAGTAAAGGTCTATCTCAACGTGTTTGGTTCTGGAGTGTAGTATAGGATTTTTAGTCATGTGGACAGTGCTTAGGTTGTCACACCATAGTATTGATTTGTCTTGCTTGATCTTTAACTCTGAAAGTAGAGACCTTATCCACATTATTTCTGCTGTAGCATTAGCTGTACTTCTGTATTCAGCCTCTGTGCTAGATCTTGAGAGTGTTGATTGCTTCTTTGAACACCATGACACAATATTTTCACCCATGTAAATACAGTATCATGTAGTTGATTTCCTATCATCTGGGACAGATGCCCAGTCTGCATCAGCGTATCCTGTGATGTTGTAGTTATTGCATGCTTTGAAAGTAAGGCCATAATTCATTGTAGCTCTTAGATATCTTAATATCCTCTTTACTCCCCTCCAGTGTGTGTCCAGAGGTTCCTGCATTAATTAGCACACTTTGTTAACACTGTATGATATATCAGGTCTTGTAATTGTTGCATATTGCAATGCTCCAACTACACTTCTGTACAATTTTATATTATCTATAGGTTCTCCTCTGTATTTGGATAGGGCTTGACTGCAAATCATTGGTGTAGGTTGACCTCTTGCTTCATACATTTGTGTTTTCTTCGGTAATTCACCAATGTATTTCCTTTGTGATAAAGTAATTTCTGTTGGAGACTTTGAGTTTACTTCAATTCCCTAAAAATAGTTCAGTTCTCCCAGATCTTTGACGGAAAACTGCTTGTCTAGATACTGCACCAATGTGTTGATTTTTGAGCTGTTGTTACCTGTAATAATTAAATCATCAACATAGATTAGAATGTATATAGTGCAGTCATTATCTGATTTGATGAATAGGGAATTATCAGACTTGGTAGATTTGAACCCCATTTTACTTAGTGTAGATTTTAACTTGTCAAACCAGACTCTTGGAGCCTGTTTGAGACCATAAATAGCTTTGTGTAACTTGCACACAAGATTGTTGTTTTGAACATATCCCTGAGGTTGCTCCATATACACATCCTCTTCAAGCACTCCATTAAGAAATGCATTATTTACATTAAGTTGCCTGAGCTTCCATCCTTTACTTATAGCAATAGTCAATATGATTCTAATTGTTGTTGGTTTGACTACTGGGGAAAAAGTTTCCTTGTAGTCAAATCCTTGTTGTTGTGTGAATCCTTTTGCTACAATTTTTGCCTTGTATTTATCTATTGATCCATCAGGTCTTCTTTTAATTCTATATGTCCAATTACTGCCTATAATGTTTTTGTCTTGTGGTGGTTCAGTTAATTTCCATGTCTGATTCCTTATAAGAGCTTGATATTCATCATTCATGGCCTTAACCCAGTTATCATTAGCTTTTGCCTCCTCATAGTTGCTTGGTTCACTCTGATCAGTGACTGCAGTGTATGTTTTGGGCTTAAGGATTCCACTTTTAGCCCTTGTGATCATTGGATGTGTGGGCTTCACTTGCTCTTGAGTATCAGGTTGTATTTCATCATTTGCTTGATCGCTGTTTTCACTTTGTTCTTCTTCTTGTTCACTGTTGATGTTGTCTTCATTTTGATATGGTACAAGTGACATGCTGTGTTGACCTGATAATTGAACAGTATCACTGTTGTGTGATGCTGTTTCTTCATGTGTTCTCTCAGTTTCACCTGTACTTAAGAGATCATTGTAAACATGTATGGGTGGAATAGATATACTACCATCATATAATTTCTTTGTGGTTTTGATATTACTGTTATGATATGGAAAAAATTTCTCATTAAACATAACATGCCTGCTGATGTACACATGTCCACTGTCATCTGAGAGCATTTGTAACCTTTCTGATTATCAGCATATCCTATGAAGGTACATGGTTTACTTCTGTAGTCAAATTTGTGCCTGTTGTAGGGTCTTAAATAAGGGTAGCACAAACATCCAAAGGATTTCAAGAAATTATAGTCAGGTTTTTGTTTAAAGAGTTTCTGAAATGGACTGATTCCATTAATTACCTTTGTTGGTAATCTATTTATCAAGTAAACAGCTGTTTTAAATGAATCAGGCCAAAATTTCAATGGTAATTTAGCTTGAGCTAATAAAGTCAAACCTGTCTCGACTATATGCCTGTGCTTTCTTTCAACTAACCCATTTTGTTCAGAGGTGTGAGGACAGGTAACTCTATGAATTATTCCCTTTTAGAGAAAATAATCCTTTAGTGGTTTATATTCTGTCCCACCATCCGATTGAAAAACTTTTAATTGAGATCCAGTTTGTTTTTCAGCTTGAGCAATAAAGTGCATAACAACATTGCTAGTATCAGATTTTGACTTTAGTAAATAGATCCAAGTAAGCCTACTATATGCATCTACAAATGACACATAATAATTGTACCCATAATCTGTGTTGATAGGTGTTGGTCCCCATAAATCAGTGGCAATTAATTCTAGTGGTTTAGTATACTCAGTAGTTGAATCTATAATGGTGGTTTGTGACATTTACCCATTTGACAATATGTGCATGAGTAGGGTAAAGAAACATCATTGCCTTTGATATTGTTTTCTACAATGACTTGCTTATTAATTTTGCTACTTGGGTGACCAAGTTTGTTGTGCCATATATCAAATGCACTCATCTCTTTCTCACAGACATTAGTACAGAAATTACAATTCATTTCTTTTCTTTCACTTCTGCTGCATGGTCTTTGATTGAATTTGTATAGACCATTGACTTCATTGCCCTGCAATAAAATTTTATTTGTCAGTATGTCCCTGACTAAACAATATTTAGGATAGATTTCAAAATATACTTGATTATCTTGAGCAAATTATGACACACTTAGCAGATTCTTCTTTATATCTGGCACTCTTAGCAAGTTTCTTAATAATAAATGTTTGTCACCATTTAACATACCATAACCAGTGTGAGTGATGAAAATAGACTTACCATTTCCCATAGAAACTGACTGATTACCTCTGTATTCTCTGCATCCTAGATTCAGATTTTCTAGATTATTTGTTAGATGATTTGTTGCTCCAGAGTCAGGATACCAGCTTTCATCACTTATGTGTTCTGTCCTAGTCATTTCTTCTCCACTTAATGTCTTTCCTTCATTCTGGTTTGCTTGATCACTCTGTATTTGAGAAACATTTGCATTTGCATTATTTCTTTGATTGCCAGAAGTCTGATTGGGTGTATAGTTTTGATTGAATCTGAAATAACACTTGAGTGCAGTGTGTCCAATCTTATCACAAATTTGACATTTAGGTCTGTTTGTGTTGTTGTTTCTGCCTCTGCCTCTTCCTCTATTGTTGAAACCTCCTCTTTGAGGGTTTTGTCCAGATCTTTGATCTTTATTTCTAAAACTATTTGCATAGTTCACAGACAGATCTGATTCTTGAGTCTTCTTGCTTTCAATTCTTGCTTCATGAGACAATAGGATAGAGTGAACTTCATCAAGAGGTGGAGTGATTCTCTGTGATGAGATGATTGCCTCTACAGCTTTATAGTCATTGCTCAGGCCATTTAGGATGTTTAA
Source organism: Allium sativum (assembly GCA_030737875.1). NCBI lineage: Eukaryota > Viridiplantae > Streptophyta > Magnoliopsida > Asparagales > Amaryllidaceae > Allium > Allium sativum. The sequence goes on along the minus strand of CM060913.1, from coordinate 840,378,961 downwards.
CACTTGCTCAGATTCTGTCACCTTCTGTCTGCAGCCTCAAGTTGATTACTTAAGGTTTTCATCTTTGAAAGGTATTCTCTCATTGTGCTGTTACCTTTTCTTGCATTCTGAATTTGTCTTCTGTAGTGCATTATCTTTGCAGAAGATTGGGCATTAAAATTTCTTTCAACATTAACCCAGATTTCATTTGAGGTTTTGCAACCTATTACTTGAGAAATTAGACTGTTGCTGATAGATGACAGCAACCATGAACTGATCAATCTATCATGTCTATGATATTTTACATACTCTTCATTAGGTATAACTCTGTTTTCTTGACCATTAACATAGGAAGAGGGAATTGCAAGTGTACCATAGATATATCCTTCAAGTCCATAGCCTTGAATTGCTGTTTCTATTTGATATATCCTTCAAGTCCATAGCCTTGAATTGCTGTTTCTATTTGATATTTCCAGTTCAAGTAATTTGTTTCATCAAGATTAATTGAAATTAATTGTATTTGTGGGCTAATGGATGTTTTGACTAATTGATCTACAGGAGATGGAATAACAGGAGAATTTGTGGGTGGAATGACAGGATTTGTGAGTGGTATGCCAGATGAAGCAGTTTCAGTGGGTGATTTGTCAACCATGTTGACAAAGATGATCCAAGAATTAAGAAATAGAGAAAGAACTTACAGGAAAAGAGAGTTCAGAATGCTAAAAAATCAAGGCTGTGGTTCAGTTGAGATCTGCAATCAGGGAGTATATTGTTCTTTACTGTTTGCAGCCTTTTGAATTGCTTTCTTGAATTTTCAGGCGATCTGATTTTGTTTTTCTTGATGCTTTAAATCTGATATGTTTCAGAAAACTGATTTTCAAGTTCAAATGCAGCCTGCAGCGATTGCTTGGCAAGGTGTTGAATCTGTAGCAGCCAGTTGAAATAAACTTGGCGAGACTTAGTTCCAATGCAGCCAGTTATGGTTGCGTTGTGTGGCACTGATCTTGAAGGTCACAGAAACTCTCAAATGAAAAGTTTTAACAACTTTGATGAGAGGAATCCCCAAATGATGATGATGCTCTGATGGGGATGATGATACAATTCTTGAATGTTTTTCAGTGGCAAATTTTGCTGTTAAGCTTGATGCTCTGATACCATAAAAGAATTTTTTGATTTTGGATTTGGTTTACAATTGAATTGTAATTGAAAATGAAACAGATATGAGTTGTACTGAGAATGAATTAATGTCCAGACGATTACACTTTACATCTATTTATACTGTTACATTGTAATGTTATTTGATAGCTAAGAAAATACAGTTCGATCCAGTCTTCAGCTGAGCATTGGGCTTTAGCCTATTGGGCCTTTGGATGACGAGAGAAATAAGTATCCTTTGTATTAGTATTCTCGTTCATTTTATTACTAGTGCCACCGATTACGTGGAGAACAGCTATGAACAGTGAATGACTCGGTATGGATGAGATATAAAGATGCAGCAAAGAAAGCACACTATAAAAGATTTCCCAAGCTAACGTTGAGTACATTCAATCTCTCAATGCAGCAGGAAAGCATGAGTATAGATTGGGCACTAATCAGTTTACCGATCTAACAAATGAGGAGTTTAAGGCTGGCTACAATGGACTCAAGCCTTCAGAATCAAATGATGCCAAGGTAGAAGGAACATTTAAGTATGTATATTTCACTACAGCTATTGCAAGTATAGATTGGAGGACTAATGGTGCTGGGACTCCTGTCAAGAATCTTGGACTATGCGGTAAGCATCCATTTCTTCTTCATAAAATCTATACTGTAAAATATTAACACATTATAATATCTGTACAATGAATGGTGTATACAAGTGATATTAACAGTTCTGAAAAGAAACAATGTAGTATTTGGAAAATAATTGATTTCATAATGATGGGCACTAATCCATAACCTAATAAATCCTTAGTTAAAAGTTATGCGTAGCTTGGAAAAGCTTGCTTATGATTCTAGAACAAGTAAATATGCTAAACCATCAGACATATGACTTCAATTTCCATGACTGGATGTCACTGGGCATTCTCAGCAGTACCATCAACAGAAGGAATAAACCAACTTACGACTGGCTCTCAGAACAAGAACTCGCCAATTGCGATGTAAATGGATCTTATAAAGGATGCAATGGAGGACTCATGGATGATGGAGCTTATAATAGCAAACAAAGACCTCACTATTGAAACCAACTACCAGTACCAAGCCACTAAAGCGAAATGTAATAACAATAAGGAAGCTATTATGTTATGACCATCCCAACATATGAATAAGTGCCTGCTAATGATGAAGCATCTCATCTTAAAGTCTTACTTCTAGTTGTATTCAAGTGGGGTATCCACAAGAAACTGTGGGACCAGCTCGAATCATGGAGTGACTGCAGTTGATTATGGGAACGACTGCTGATGTAACCAAGTATTGGTTGGTGAAAAGTTCGTGGTAAGTGTCATGGGGTGAGAGAAGGTACGCAAGAGTGGAGAGAAATGTCAATTATCAAGAAGGCCTTCATGGTGAGTGTCATGGGGTGACAGCTAGATAACCTTTGCCTTTTAACCTCAAGTTCTTTATTAAAAATGTTGTGACACTGAATTATTACAATCGACAATGACATTGTAAATTAGAGGAAGATGGTGTGCCTAGTGTCACTCTTACCTTCTTAAATTTGCACTGTATAGATAGAATATATCTTTTCTTGCTGCACACTGCATATTTCTTAACAAAATAATAATAATAATAATAAAATAGTAGGGAAATTTAAGGTACAATGCAGATCGGGCCACTCTTATGGTTGACATAGTGTACAATTGATATAACCGATTGTACATGTGTATGCACTAAGGTTTGAAATCCCGCTTTTAGAAAATTTTAAATTTCGGTCCCGTTCTGAAAATTGCAGAATTTCCGGTTTGACAATTCCGGTATTTATTTTAATAAATACGCAAATAAATATGCAGTACTAATCAAAGTTTAGAATTTCGCTTTCTGTTTCCGTTTCGAAATTGCTGGGATTCCGGCATATCGATCAGAACCTTGAACCACGAATTTGAAAAGCAAAATTTTAAGAAGCATACCCGGATAAATATTGTTTACAAGTAATCGCTAAGCAAAATTTGACAACAATGTTTTCTATAGGAGGTAATTATATATAACTAGAATGAATTTATTCAGTAGGTAAAACGGTAAACATTTTTTCATTTTCTGCGTAGAAATAATAACGCCTTACAACCAAAAAAAGCCCAAATTAGCATATGTACAACTCTTAGTTTCAGCTTTAGCTCCTTCCGCTTTCACCTAATCAACCCATGTTTGCAAACCCTAAATGTCAAGATAAGTCCTCATTTGTTGCTGCTGCGCCTGCGAAGTTCTCATTTGTAAACCCTAACATGTGCTTGCTTCATGATAGCGATCTGATTATTATTTTTCTTTCTTTTTTCTCTATTTGTGAACGGAACGGAATTTTTGATGGATTCCGGCCCTATCAGCGCCGGAACCGGACCGGAATGACCGGAATTCCGACGCTCCGGTCGGAATCTTGAACCTTGGTATGCACATACACATAAATGTCAAGATAAGTCCTCATTTGTTGCTGCTGCGCCTGCGAAGTTCTCATTTGCAAACCCTAACATGTGCTTGCTTCATGATAGTGATATGATTATTTTTTTCTTTCTTTTTTCTCCATATGTGAACAAAACGGAATTTTTGATGGATTCCGGCCATGCCAACACCGAAACTGGACCAGAATGACCGGAATTCCGACGCCCCGGTCGGAATCTTGAACCTTGGTATGCACATACACATAAATATATCCATGATGCACACACATACATACATGCACGAGTGCATACGTGTACATACAAACATATACACATACATTCATTTCTTTATGCTACGCTGCACACAAATGTATGCATGTACATATGTATGTATGTATGTATGTAAGGACGTATACATACATCTAAGTAACCATGCATGTAGTTACATACGTACATATGTAACTAGGCAGGTATGTATTATATATTGGTATATGCACAAGTATGCATGCCATATTTATGCATGTATGTGTGTGTATTCATTCCTTTGCTACATGGTCTTCTGCTGGATTCACATATTCCAAGAGATAAAGATAACAGAGAACATGATGAAAGAGATAAGACTTTTCAGAGAAAAGGGAATATAACATTGAATGAAAGTGACAAATTTGTCTCGATGATAAAATAATTATTCTAGCATAAGCTCTATAGCTGAATAGGCTTATAAATCAAGCTATTACTTCATCAGTTGAGGATGCGCTCGTGTAATATTCTCTTTCCATTGTTTCTTTTTGATAACAAATAAAAGCAGCCAACCAATAAGCCAAAATATTTTCACAAGTTGACCTACTTCAAAATTAGCCATTTCTTAAAACTAGATTCGCCTTTGAAGATACACCGTAACCTTAACTATATTGAAGCTTAAATGAAGGCAACTCCTACACAGGTACATATAATAAAAACAATTAAAAAATACCATCACTGCACATACAATTACACCAGCTTCCTCAGCAGCAAACAGATGTGAAGATCCACTTATTAATTCCTTATATAAGCAGGTGTTCTAGACCAAGGTTTGAAATTCCGCTTTCCGGTTCCGTTCCGTTCTATGATATTTTTTGTAATTTCGGTTCCGTTTCGGAAATTCCGTTTTAATTCCAGTTTACTAATTCCGGTACTATTTCCTCCTCAAAGTTAATAAACATATGCTCATTTGTATAAATAACATAATAAATAGATTATTTTATATTAAAAAACTATTTTAAACTGCTGATCAGTAGCAAATTAGAATACGCATTTTCTCAAATTTTACATAATGATATTTATTAGGCATAGTTGAAAGAATGTGTGAAGAAATTGAAAAGTAGGGAAGTATGTTACGTTGACTTACTTCCACTAGTATTACCGGGTAGCTAATAGCTTGATGTTTGAAAATTGATCCCAATTTGTATGTTTTATTGTAAATAAAGATTTGTTAACCAGAAAAGTACAAGGATATCTTTGATACAAGATATATGGTACAGTGGGATTAGCCTTCACCATGTTGTAAAAAGTCCTTTCACCACTTTCAACGCAAAAAAAATGAATTTAAATTGTATGGTTCCTTTTCAATTATTTAGTATGAAAAGCAGCACGGTAGATCAAAAAGCTCCGTCTCCTCTTCTCAACTCATTAATTTTCTTTTTACATTCATCTTCCAAAATAAGGTTCCCTGTCTTCAGCCATGGCCGGAACCGGGTTTCCAGCCAGATTCTGTTCTGGTTCTAACCGGAACCGGAACGAAACGGCCGGAATCCCGTGGTTCCGGCCAGAATTCCAAACCATGTTCTAGACAATCATTCAGCATTTACAAAGCAGTTATGGCTTCTTCGTCAACAATTGTATCACAAATTTATCTTTTATTTGCTTTGCTCAACTTATGTGTTTTTCCTTCTCTGTCTATTGCCACAAATTTTATGGAGATTAGACATGAGCAATGGATGATCCAATATGGACGAGTATACAAAAATGCAGCAGAAAAGACACACCGACTTAAAATCTTCCAGGCTAATGTTGAGTACATTGAATCGTTCAATGCTGCCGGAAAACACAAGCACAAACTAGGCACCAATCAGTTTACTGATCTCACCAACAAGGAATTTAAGGCTATCTACAATGGATATAAGCCTTCAAAAGCAAATGCAAACAAGTTAAAAGGAACATTTAGGTATGCAAATTTCTCTGCAGTTCCTGAAAGCGTGGATTGGAGGACAAAAGGCGCTATCACTCTGGTCAAGAACCAAGGACATTGTGGTAACCACTAAGGTTTTACTTCACACATAAAATCTGTACATTAAAATATTGACATAAACCAACCTTTTGATACAGAAAAATAGCAGAATGTTGTAAGTAAACAATTGGAACACGATTCAAGAAATTTATCTGTTCCAAGAAACTAATTGGAACACGATCTCATATTGTCGTCATGGGATGATGGGAGGGAGGAAGAGGAGGAGGGACAGAGAGAGTCATGATGGGAGGGGGGAGGGGAGAGGGAAAGGGTGTGTGTGTCTTGTCAAGGGAGGGAGGAGGAAAAAAGGAGGGTGTCGTCATGGGCGGGAGGGAGTGTCGTCATGTCTATAGGTTTTTTCTTTTTGGGGGGGGGGGGGGGAGAGGTGACAGGGTGGTGCTCTGCTTTAACTGGAGAGCTAGTTTGTTCACACTTATTTAACTGATGTTATGTTCACACCACTAACGGTGTTAGATTTGTGCGACTGAGATTAAAAGGTGGAATTCAGGGGTCAATCATAGCCCCCACACCACTAACACCGTTAGTGGTGTTATGTTCACATCTGTTAAAAAGATGTGAACAAACTCCTACTGCTTTAAATGCGTTGAAGTACAAAAAATAGCATCTTTACCCCTCGAATACCAGTTGTATCTAGTTATACCATAAACATATTTGGTCCAAATATACCACATACCACAGAGATTTCTTGTATATTTTTTGCAGGCTCGTATACATATTGTTATCGCCTTATCGGAAATCTTAACAATTAAAATCGAGCATCACTCTTTATGATTTGATTTACATTCCTATTTAAACTCAATTAAAACTCAAAAGTTAGAGAAATCATTCAATCCGTGTGGATATTTTAGATATACGTCTTAGGATCTATGGCTTATTTATAATGTTTTTTAAACAAATTAAAATACAACAAAGGAGAAATTTGAGTTTTAGCTTTAGATGAAGAATTACAAACCTCATAATCAATTTCAAATTGTGTAGGGACATTAGAAAATGGATCTTTTGAATCTACAATTTACGACTCAAATCCAGTTTCAATTAGAATTTCAAACTTTATGATTAACAGTTCAGACTTTGATTTGAAAACCTTGCATATGTGTGGGAATATATGTACATATACATTGGAAAAGCTTATTTTCAACAGGAAGATAGATGGTTTGATAGTTTTAAACTCCTTGGTATGCTGAAGCCTTCTGTTTTCATGAAGGATGTTGTTGGGCATTCTCTGATGTAGCATTAATAGAAGGAATAAACCAACTCTCAACTGGCAAGCTAATCTCGCTCTCAGAACAAGAGCTTGTCGCCTGTGATAAAAATAACAGTGATCGAGGGTGCAATGGAGGACTCATGGGCGATGCCTTTGAGTTGAACAAAGGCCTCGCCGCTGAAACCAACTACCCATACCAAGCCACTGATGGCACATGCATTAACACTAAAGACGCTAATCATGCCAACATCACAGGATATGAAGACGTGCCTGCTAATGAAGAAACATCCCTTCTTAAAGCAGTCACCAATTAACCAATTTCTGTGGCTATTGATGCAAGTGGTTCCGACTTTCAGTTGTATTCCAGTGGATTGTTTATAGGAGAATGCGGGACTAAGTTGGATCATGGAGTGAGTGTGGTTGGTTATGGAACGACCACTGATGGAACAAAGTATTGGTTAGTGAAAAATTCATGGGGTCTGTCATGGGGTGAAAACGGATACATAAGAATGGAGAGGAACATAAATGCGAAAGAAGGGCTTTGTGGGATTGCAATGCAACCATCTTATCCAATGATTTGATAACACTGGCCCTTATCTATGTCTTTTCTTAACAATAATGTATTTGTCATACTATACCATTTTCTACAAGATTAGGAGATATTTGTTATTTTATTCTTAGAATGGTTCTAGTCAGCAATGTGTGCTCTTTCCTATAATGGAAGGAAAGAAACTGGATACATCATACATGTATAGAATGATATAGTTATGCAGTATAAAAACAAATGCTATATGATGCAAAGTACATGCTTCTTGTAAGACTAATCCAGAAAATTGTACCTTGTGGGCAGAAACAGCTACATCATTGTCATGAGTCAAATTTCAGACTGATATCAGGTGAATGAAAGCGTGACACTGCATATAAAGTTAGAAAAATCGACATGCCATTTTTACATACTAAGCAATAAACATCTGGTATGCAGCGGTACCTCATTTTGTTCTAACTTAACAGCATTGAGCAGTGAAATAATGATATAATCTTGCATCAAATCTTTATTGGATTATTTCGTTCTTTCTAAAGTTTCTGGAGTATGATCATTTCATATATTTCCATCCAGTTATTGAACATTATAAGAGCATTCCCAGCAGTTGTAATACATGATGAAATGGGGAAGAAATTTGTATTACCTCTCTCCAGTAGAAGCGCGATGTGTGGGCGAGAGAATGAAATGGCGACGCTCGCCATTTGCAATTTGGAGCGGCGTCATATAAACGGTTTTGAGAAAACCGTTTATATGATATGGTCCAATCTATTTAAATGCACATCCTTGAGCACTTTAAACCTTTCTGAATTTGTTAAACATTTTAAGTTTTTAAATTTGTTTCCTATTTAATTATTTAAAGTTTATAGTTTAACTTTTTTTTTACATTTGTTTCAATGGTTTTATGTTTTTAAATTTGTTTCTTATTTTTAAATTCAATGATATTTGAAGTTTGAATTTTTTTTTTTTTTAAATTTGTTAATTCTGTTTAAGTTTGAAATTTTATTTTTTATCTTAGCATTAGGTTAACTGTTTTAAAATTATAGTTGTAACTTAATTTTTTTTTTAGTTTAAATTTGCTTTTACATCACAGAAATACTTGAACTCATTTTTTATTTTTCCCGTGTATTTAAAATTATATACGCATAATTAACTGTTTTAAATCTTTTGTTAGTTATTAACAATGGTATCAATGACACTAATTCCACAAAACACATGCGATACAACAGATGTTCATTATAACATCACTAGTCAAACGTAGGATACAAGAGAAATAAGTAAATACTAGCCACTAAAATACAGGATACAAGAGATGTTAAACTAGGAAATTCAGTACGCAAGCACATTAATTGTTACGCTCAATCTGAAGGGATTCTAAAGAGGTTCGAAGACGCCTAATCTCTTGTATAAACTCGTTGGCATAAGAAATACCCCTTAGACATAAAGGTTTGTCTATCCACTCAAAGTAGTTGCATCCGTTAGGCCATAGCGAGCATAACTAGATCCTACGACCAATATTCTCTCCGTCCGCCCGGCCTACTACCTCCACCGCGTAACCACAATGGCAACAAATCGGATATGAGTTAACCTCCTACCCGTTAGCAGACTGGTTAACTGAAACTCGTCGTACCTCTTGTTCATAAGGAGGCCGAACTACCGAGAATTGATCTACCACTTGAACTGGCGGAGGACGAGGGACTGTAGCCGCATGTGGTAAGTGTTCTTCATTTACAGATTGGACTACTTGGTGACCTACATCTGGAACATGAGCAATTGGTGGACGAATCGTCAAGCGGGATAGCGCCGGGTAGTCATGACGCAGGTCCTCGTAGTGCTGCTCTTGGTATTTGATATTCCAATCAATATCTGTTCTTGGACTGGATGGCGGACGCTCAACAAAGTTTTGATCATAGTTCGAATCCATTGACGAGGGCCATGACCATCAAGGCATTTTTTAAATTGATGAAAATTTTGGTTCCAGATAACTAAATAGTATTAACTGTAGATATTTATAGGGGCAATATGTGGAGTAAACACTTACCATTTTTTTTCTTCATTTACAGTTTAGACTACTTGATGTACATGTCACGACCCCTTAAATTACGGAGTTACTAATATTTCCTGATAAGGCTACACAATGTAGGGTTAAAACAATGTACATGTGACGACCCATTAAACTAAGGTGATATGACAAGTTAGTGGGCTCAGTTCAGAAAATGTAGCAATAGAGCACTATAGCGATAAGATCCAACCCTGCCCATCACCCTCGTTATCTTCTTCCTGCTCCGCTTCCATCTATACCCGAGTTTTTCTTCTTTTCCTGCTTTTTGTTCGATCTGACCATTTCGACCCCAAAACCAACACTGGTTCCCTAAAAACCTACATGTTCTACGCAATATTTAAAAAAAACATAATATCAGTATACAAATAATACTAGGGATTCTATGTTCTGAGCAGTATTGAAAAACAAACATATTTCACAAAAATTAAATCGATAACTTACAAAATCGTCTGCAACTGTGTTAATCCTATTCAAGCCCTCTTCATAATACTTCGACTATTCAAGAGCTAATTGATGCATACCCATATTCATTTCCCATAGACTATCAACGGTGTAATGGGATGGAACTGGCGGTATATCCATCAAATGAGGAATAGGTAAAGGATCATGTCCTGTCCATTGCAAGTTCCATCCAGGATCCTCGGCCCACTCACTTTGATGTGGTTGTTGGTAAAACTAAGATGCGTAATTAACTTCTGAAGACGTGACGATTGGAGCTTCAATTCCTGCCTTCAAAGCAGAAGGTCCGAAAAAATCCATATTACCGATACGGACTGAAGCATCTAGTAATGGACCAACATCTCTGCCCATTGAGCGCCACTACGTGTTGTAGTCCATGTCCAGCTCTTTATATATATACTGTTGACAATCATCTTGGTAGAAGGCTTGTTGCAACTACGCATATGTAGAATATGTCATCTTCCAGGTCATGTGTGTGGAAGGATCAATGGGAATAGTCGCCCAGCCTGTAAGCTGCCGCATACACCTCTCTCCTAAATACATCTCATATGCACTACCAGGTGGAACAATCAAAGGCAACTGTTTCATCGATTGGTTGCGTGCATGGACAACCTCTGCATTAGCGAACGCGACTGAGTTTTGCCACAGATTCCAATTTATATGCGCTGCGTGGCGATGATCAATATGATACCGTGTGCTATAGAACAAATGAGCCAAAGTATCATGCGTGATGAGCCTATTTTCTTTCTCCCAGACTCTCAATCTCGGATATGAAGCTTGTTTCACCTCTTCTTTGACAATATATCCGCACACCGTCATGTACTCAAAAAACTAGTACTGCAATAACGAAAGATGCAACATTAAACACTAGAATAAACCACTGAGACATAAGAAATTTTGTGTTTACTATAGGTAACCATACCTGCAGTAGCTCAATGAAACCAGTTATATGTCCTCCCTTAGTTACAGCAACATCGAAACTCTAGTAGAGGTAACCCATAATTGCCGAACCCCAATCGAACTGTTCTGCTAAGCATAAATCAAATACGGCCTCCAAATATCCCAAACTAATAGTGTCACTTGTTATCGGAAAAAATAGAGTACCCATCATATACAAAACAAAAATGCGAGAAATATGACTTTTATTATTAGTGGCCTCAAGATAACCGTCATGAAAGTACTTCACAAGATGTGATAAAACAACATTTCCTACCCGAATATCTATGGGCTCAAGAAGTGGCAATAGTTGCTTTTCATTATTGAATTGCCCCCAACTCTCATCATACGATATAGTTAGATTATGCATTCCCACGGGAATGGATGTCAGCATGGTAAAATCTAACGGTGTAAACCCGATCTCCATACTAGGAAATAAAAAGGTATGCGTAGTCGGCCACCAACGCTCAACAATAGCATGTATGCATCTGTTATCTGAGTTTTTCAATTCAATTTCCATAAATTTTCCAAATATACTCACTATTGGATCTCGGATTTGTGGATACTCTTTAACTTTCTTCCACCATTTCAACATTGTCGTAAATGCCCCATGACATCTCATCTTGTCGCGATTTTGGTTATAAAACTAAATCAGTTACATAATCTTTTCATATCGAATAATTCTATTTAACGAACTTTAAAACAAAAAATATACCGTATGCTCTTTTCCACTATTGTAGATATGTGTAACTCCTTCTTGTAGACTCGTGATAGACGTGAATGGAAACGTCGGATCAATTGTTGTCTCCTTCCTTGCTCCGTAGCCACCTTCTTCGCTTTCAATCCTTTTTCGACTTTTTCGTGAAACTTTTCTCCTACTTAACCCACTCGCAGCTCAAGTGCCTTCAACGATTTCCTCTTCCATCATCTACCAATTCAACTAATTTGCTAAATCAACAAAAATATCAAAAATGATGGGTTTAAGATGGAGAATGATGGAAATGATGGTGCTAAAGAGATGAGAAAGAGTAGATATTGATTTGTTTGAAATTATAGAAAAAATCCTTTGTTTTTCAACTAATTTTTGAACTAGGGTTTTGATTTTTTGGGGATTTTGAAGAAAATCACGAGCTTCTATTTACAAAGAATTATGACTCTGTAAACAGAAGCTTGCGATATATATATATATTATTTTCTTGGGCACTAAACGGTTTTCTGAAAACCGTTTAATCACTAAATGGTTTTCAGATAATCATTTAGTGTCCAATTTAAAAAAAATAACTCAGTGTCCCCACTGACTGCTGGAGCAGTGTGGGAAATCAACGCTATACATTAGCAATTCACGCTCAAAAACTGTACAACTGCTGAGAATTCTCTAATGTCCATTCGGTTATCTAGTAATCATTAACTTTTTCATTTTAACTTTCAGGAAGTACAGAAGAACAAAAATTCAAGGTTTGATGTCTGACAAGAATAAATTTAGATGCCTCAACTCGTAAACATATATGAATGAAAAGATAAAAATACATAAGATACCAGAGATATCCCTATGGCCAACTTGATCCTTCTTGTTTCCAGAAGCATTCCTGCATTCTTTTTTCGATTGCATCATCTTCCCATTGCTGTGATACAAAAAGTTTTTTGAGGCTCATAAAAAAGCAATATAAAAGCAAAAATCAGTTTTCAAGCTTTTATAGGCTGCAAAAGCCTACGTGTTAAAAACTAAGAGCTCCGCATGATCTATCTGTATTCTGCAACTTTTAGCAAACAGTTCTATGGTCCTTTTTACTCTAATAACATCCTAAAGTAAAAGAAGTTCTATGTTAATCGGTAACGTCGTTACCATATGAATACGTAATAGCCATTATGGCGACCTATAGAATTGCTTCTCATAGAGCCATTTCATCGGGCAATTTGAAAGCATGCAAATGCGGCCAGCAGCTCACGTTCACGGTGCTAAATCTCCTAAATGAACCTCGAAGTCCCTGATTCTAAAGGGGAGGGAAAAGCGACAAGCAGAGTATGATAAAGGGGGGAATTGGACGAACGTGATTTTGTTCACACTTTTTTTTAAAGTGTGAAAAAAACACTTTGCTAGGAATTTGGTGGGTCACACATGGACCCCTGAATTCCTCCAATAGGAACCGAGAATCATGTTTATACTTTAAAAAAAGTGTGAATAAACTCAGTCTCGAATCGGGCTTCATCTGTTCCGATAGGCAACCCGACAATCATTGTTGTCAAAAATCCCAAAATCCTACGATTTAAATCGAGTCTCTTTCTTTATGATTCGATTTATATTTTGATTCAAATCGGTTAAAACCACGTTCATTCAGTATATACTGGTACATTTAATGCACGTAATTGAGTCAACAACTTTAATTCAAAGTTTTTCTAAGCAAAATAAAAATGGAACAAAATAAAAAATGGAATTTTAGGTTTAGATAAAGAAGTTTAAACATAAATGCCAATTTCAAAATGTATATGAACCTTAAAGTATGGATCTTTTAAATCCACTATTTTCGATATAAATCTCGTTTCGATTTAAAATTCAAACGTTACGATCTACGATTTGAATCGCATTTTGACAACCTTCCTACAACGAATACAAATTTCAAAAACGATGTACAATGTCAAACCAAAATATATAATACGACAGACCTACGCCGTTCATGTCGTTATACAGTAATTCACCTATTTTGGCGGTGACAAATCAAAAAAAAACGACCATCTTCCATCGAACAAAATTTGACACAACGACGTTCAGCTTTCAAGACTCACATAACAGAAACCTTTATCGTTTGCAGGGCATTATACAATCGGTTTCACATACATTGCCAACAGTTTCTCCATTGTCTTAGGATCTTAGAAGGAGCATTTGATGTTCTTCGTTCGCACCATTATTCTCCCCAAGAGATTGCTTTTTTTTTTTTGCAAATAATTTAGGATTTTGGTTTATTGCGTTTGAAATTGATTGGGATTTTAGGATGGTAACTGATGTTATTACCAGGGTAAAAAAAAAAACTAAAAAAATTAAATATGTAACTCCCCCTAATGTTCTTTTTATGATTGGAGTGTTTTTAAAATTTGACATCCCCTTAACAATACTTGAAATATCAATATCAGTATTAAAGTTATGTGTTTGAAATGTTAACTAACTAATTAATTGCTGATTGTGTTGTTTGATTATTTATTAAACCAACATGTGAATGAAAGGCAAATTTAGCCAAATTGAAAATTGATTGGAACTGCAAACATCTATACATGTATATAATGAACAAGTCATAATAGGGAAACTAAGAAGAGGAATAAAATTGTATGCCCGACAAATAGGTACGTGTTTACTGGTTTTCTTTTAAAGATTTATGAGCCTAAGGCTGGCCGCTTGGCATTTTCTTTTTCTTTTAAAGATTTATGAGCCTAACGCTGGCCGCTTGGCATTTTCTTTTTCTTTTGGATAGATGAGGGCCCTGCATTGGTTAGTTGAGGTTTTAAATGTCTCCCCGTACAAAGGAGGTTATGGCGAATTTTTTCAAAAATTTAGGGTGTTAGCCAAATTTTTGAAGAATTGGAAAATTCTTAGAAACTGAAAAGTTAAAGAATGAAAGCCAAACTGAAAGTTGAGTTAATTAGTTAAACAACTTTCAGCTCCGTTCCTTTTTTAGGACGAAAAGATTTTAAGTGGGGGAGATTGTAACAACCCGGAAAATCAGAACCAACTTAAAATATGTATTTTGGCAGTTTTAATGAATTTTGAATATTTAAAATGATTTATTTTAAATAATAATGACTAGAAATTTATTTTAAATAGAATTGGAACGCATAAATTTATTTACATCGAAGTTAGAATATAAATATTTATTTTAGTAATAAAAGGAATTGAAAATGGCGCGGTAGTTTGAAAATTCGATTTCAAATTACAAATGAATGTACAGGATTCAAAATAAACCGGATTTTAGCGAAACCAGAAATATTTGAATCTATTTGAAAATAACTTTCCAACGAATGTGAAAAATCCAGATTTCATAGCGGGAATAAAAAGTTATGTCCAGTTGAAAATTCATAATAATCGCTATGGAATATAGCCCTTAAAAATAGCGATTTCACAAACGACCTCCGTTTTTTGACGAGACCAATCCGGAATGTCAAATTATTACTAAATTCCAATTTTCATAATTTTTGGAATCAATATGTGAGTGTGGTGAATTCAAACGTGTTTGGTCAATTCAGTTTGAATTTAATCGACTGGAAAATGACCTTTTTCAGACGGTCTCCAAATTCGACGAAATTAGTTTGGTTAGGATCGTATCGTTAAAACATAGCCAGATTTATTTTTCTGGAATTTTTGGGATCAGTACGTGGCCCCGTTAATTAAAATGTACGTTTGAATTTAAAATATAATGATTTATATTTTATATTTAACGTAAACTGATCGAAACAGTCGAATTGGCTTGCAAAACATATCCTATTGTCTTAGGAATGAGGGTAATTAGCTAGGGGCGAGAGTCGTTGGTTTGGATTGGAGTTCGTATGCAAAAACACATATTTTCGAATTAAATAAAATAAAAAATATTTACAAATACTTAAATCCTATTGGTCAAAACCCTTACTTCTTTTTCCGCGTGGTCAACTCCTCTTACCAGCGCTACTCAACGATGAATGACGGAAAAGCTCAGATCTTTCTTCCTCAACGCCTCCTCAATCATTTTGAATTAAATCATGGTTGTTAAACGAAAAATATAGAAATTTTTCTAAGCTTTAAATCCACATAAAGATCATGAATTATCGTGTACGATTTTGGGAGATTTCATTGCTCAAAGTGCCCGCCGTCGCACCCCTTTTTCTAGCGTTGATGACCACCGAGTTCAAGGCAGTGGAAGGGGGTGCGTCGCGGGTTGGACTTCGACTTGGGGCCCTCTGATCAAGATCTCGGCGACGGTGGCGTGAGAAAAGGGGAACCCTAGTTTTGAGCCCAATGAACTGAGGTCAGCCTGAAGGTGTTTAGAAGGAGATGGTTTAAATTTTTAATTAGTTACCTTATTAATTTATTTTAAAATGTAATTAAGGTTGTAACACTCGTATCTTTTCCGTACGAGGTCCAAATCGCGCAAAACTGGATTCATTGCGATCACGGGGCCGAGAGCTTCGCAACAAAATTGACCGGGTCCAATTTGGAGCACACTGGAATTTCAAGCAATTTCGAATCTGAAGAGAAATTCTGAAATAAAAACCGACAGTGAGAACTTCTCAGTAAAATTATTTTTGTACAGTTATTTTATAACTGCATATATGAACTGCTCCCCGTCGTCCACAGACCATGGACGACTTGTTTGATTATGCTGTGTTGTGGAAATTGATTGTGATTGTGATGTAAATGGAAAATAAAATATTCATGTATGGAATAAAATATTTGAACAATAAAAATATCATATTTATTCTATATATGAACCGTGTAAAATAGTCATGTATTGAAATAAATATTTATAAACAAATCGGACGATTTGTTTATGTACACCCATTTATCTGATACTGATTGGGACGATATATTTTACATATCACCCAACTGCACAAATAAAATCTGTGTTTGTTGATTGAAACCCCACACGGGTATTGGGATGATATTTGACGTACACTAATCCCAATTGTTTAGTTGTATGTCAATCGATGGAGACTGTTGTAAGCGTTAATTATTTATATTTAATGCTTATGCAGTTGTGTAGTGCACTCTGGCTGATGGTTGATTGTTTATCATTGTTGATATATACATGTGTTGTATGAAATCCATATAAATAAAATTATATGGTAATTGACTGTGTCTGATTCCAGTTCAGAATTAACGAATATTTTAAAATAATATTTAGTGAATATTGAAATGTGAAGCCATGTTAAGTAGTTAAACGCCATTTTTACACGAACGGTAATTTTGTCGATTTTATTCATTTAATAATGAATATAGAAAAGTGATTTCAAAATATGATATTTTGAAAATATTATCATTTTAGTATTAAAATGATAAGGAATTTTCAAATTTGATTTGAAATGAAATTGAAATTGTTTTAAAACGAATTTAAATCAAATTTATTAAGGAATATTCAAATTTAATTTGAAATTTGAAATGAAATTGAAATCGTTTTTAAAAGAATTTAAAACGAATTTATTAAGGAATATTCAAATTTGATTTGAAATGAAATTGAAATTGTTTTAAAATGAATTTAAAATGAATTTAATAAGGAATATTCAAATTTGATTTGAAATTTGAAATAAAATTGAAATCGTTTTAAAATGAATTTAAAACAAATTTATTAAGGATTATTCAAATTTGATTTGAAATTTGAAATGAATTGAAATCGTTTTAAAATGAATTTAAAACGAATTTAATAATGAATATTCAAATTTGATTTGAACTGAATTGAAATCGTTTTAAAATGAATTTAAAACGAATTTATTAAGGAATATTCAAATTTGATTTGAAATTTGAAATGAAAATGAAATTGTTTTAAAATGAATTTAAAACGAATTTATTAAGGAATATTCAAATTTGATTTGAAATTTGAAATGAAATTGAAATCGTTTTAAAATGAATTTAAAACAATTTTATTAAGGAATATTCAAATTTGATTTGAAATTTGAAATGGAATTGAAATCGTTTTAAATTGAATTTAAAACGAATTTATTAAGGAATATTCAAATTTGATTTGAAATTCGAAATGAAATTGAAATCGTTTTTAAAGCGAATTTAGAATGATTTATAAAATACGTTTCAAATGGAAATCGACGAAATATATATAATATATATATATATTATATATATTTAATGGCCTAAATAGAATGCGTCGTGCCGCGGTAGTTCGCGAATTTCGACCATTGGCTTCGAATGAACATTACGGGTGATCCGACCGTCGGATTCTCCTAAAACTAGAATCATTGGATTCGTATCGAAATGAGCTTTCCAACGAATACAAGAGATTTGAAATCTAACGGTTGGATTTTGAATAATGTCCAAATCAAATTTAGAAAAGGTCGCTGTAAGTGCAGTTCGGCGACCGTTTATGGAAATCGACTGTACGGGCCTTGATAAAATTATTAAAAATATTAATAATTTGTGTATTATCATAAGAAATGATTTGGAAAGAATTGGGATGAAAAATTCCATATTTAATAAGATAAAAATATATTTTTATCAAAATGAACTAGTTATTAACTAGATCTGAAATCCAATAATTTTTAAATAAATAAATTGGATTTTTGAAATGGTTTTAAAAATAACCAGGATTTCCAATATATGTATTGGAATGGATTTGAATCAAAATTGTCTTCGAAATGTTTCGGTCTTGAATTTCGTGATTATACGGATATTGTTATGGAAATTTGAAAGATATATTTATATCGTTATTTAAAATACGATATTTGTTGCTTGTAGAATTTGATATTGAATATAAGTCGATATGTTTTCAATTCAGACCCTTGTATTTAATGTCAAATGGGATTTTGGGTTTGTCGTGAACGGTGTCTTAAATAACACCGTTCTTAAACCCAGTTGAGGAAAGAATAAATCTTTTTATTAAGATTTAGTGAAATTTTCCAATTAATTAATATTTAATTGGAATTGAATAAAAGAATTGGATTTTGGGTTTGTCGTGAATGGTGTCTTCAGTAACACTGTTCTTAAACCCCGTGTGAAGAGAATAAATCTTTTAATTAAGATTGTTAGAGTTTCCAATTATATTTAGTAATTGGAATAAAATGGAATATGAATTGGGTTTATCGTGAACTGTGCTTTTAACGACATTCGTTCTTTAACTCGATTCACAGTGAAATGTGATTTGGAATTTATAAATCTGTTTGTTAAGATTTAAAGGAGATTTTCCAAAGTAAAGTTTTCCATTTTAATACAATAAATTGGAATGGAATGGAATTCGATTGGATAATAATCGAAGTGAACTTCTATGGAGGAAGACTGTTAATATATATGAAATTTAAGAGGCTTTGCCGTTATTCCATTTATATTATCAGTTGGATATGGAAGCTTATATCGATTATGTATATTGATCTGTTTTCCGTGAAGATTTCATAATTAATGGAATGTTATTTGGGTTTATCGTGAACTGTGTTTTAAATGACATTAGTTATTTTACCCTGTTAAAGGTAAGATTAATTTCTTAACTTTGGATAATAATTAAGTAATGATTTTTGGAGATTAAAACTAAAATAGAGTTTTAATGAATCTTGAATTAAATTGAAAGGTGAATGTGAATTTAAATTATCAAATTCGGGAAATGATCAAGAATTGAGTATCACCAGTTTTACACCAAGCGATAGTTAAATCTTTAATTAGATTTGAACGTAAAATGGTAATTAATTTTACCGATAACATCGTGGTGTTAGATAAGGAGTATTACCAGTTTTACTCAATGGGATGAATAGGTTGGGACTGGGAAATATAATAAATGATTACTTCGGTAAGGTTCGCTAATCCTGACTGGTTTGGATAAACCATAATTTGGTTTCGATTGATATCCAAAGGAAGATTAAAGAATAAATTTAAAGAATTTATCTTTGATAAAATTAATATGAACCTTTCCCAAAGGATATGAATATTTAAATAAAAGAATATTCAGAATTGGAATGAGGCATATGTTGTGTTTTTATAACACTTGTTTATTATATACGCGAGTTATTCAAAAAGTCGGGGTTTATCCCATTCTGAATAGTTGATTTGATGATATGTCGAGGATGAAGACAGTGGTTGAAGACTGGAGGTCTTCACATCGTTTGGATGATTTCTGATGTCTTGATTAGGCTGTAAACCCAAGACAAGGTAATAAGCGGTGATCGTCCAGACGTACTTGGAGATCGACCGGATATGCGAGGACCTCTCTCCTGTATTGGACATATGGGATGAGGAATAAGGTGCCACCGGTTTCATTCAGACCTAGAACGAACTTGTAAATGGATGTGTGTCTGACATCAGATTTCATTCTGTGTGATTGGTAGACATCGGTTGCATAGCGTGAATTGCCTGTATGGCATGCTGAGATGCAAATTATCAAGGCTTCTGTTGAAAAGCACTGTGATAGCCCGTAACTTCCCCGTGAAGGAAAGCCCGGATTACCTTGAGAACACGAAAAAATAGAACGCAAACAGAAGAACATTTCATTGTGTATTACAACAATTCCACCAGAATACAAGAATATACAGAGTATGAATGAATAAAATACATTCAATAAATATCAGAGATTACAATAAATTACATAGCAGCGGAAAAACAATATAAAACACAACTGAAAGTAATACACGGATACAGAGCTTTCCGAGCATCGTTCCAGCTGTAAATCAAGATCTTGTGAATATAAATCTGCAAAATCAAACTACTAGCTGCCCGTGTCGAAAATAAGGGCACCCAGAGTTTAGGTTAAAACAATAAACACCAGGTCAGTTATGTGACTGGTGTGGGAACTAAAACAGTTATTTAAAACTTTACTTTAAAAGAGAGTAATTCAAGGGACCATGCCGTATAACACGGAACGGGTTTCCTCCCAAGAATACCAGTGCATAGCATAAACAGCGCAATGCTTTTTTTAAAAAATGAAGCTATTATAAGACCCAGGTCCCATCACACAATGCAACGCAAGCCGGAGGATAGGGTTATCCCTTATAATAGCCAAACATGCTTGGTACGTTTAAAACAAATCATTTGATACTATTATAAGTGTATAGTGTCAAAACAATTTCAATCATAAATATCAATCATAGACGGCATAAGTGCCCCATACCACTATGTCGCCATACTAGGCTCTACAAATAAAATCGAAATATCTCGTATTGGAAATTGGATTTCCGTCATGAGTCGAGGCAAGGGGCAAGCTCCTCTCCGCTTCGAGACACTCTAGCAAATGCCTCGGGACTACACACTCTGGGTAACCCCTGGATCTTCAGGGCCGGTCCTCCGTTACGTTTGAGGATTAGTTATTCCTGAACACACGTTTCCCGGTCCTAACAGACCTAAAATCGAGGCGCCTCGTTCCAACAACCACAAAGGTGAAAATAATATAAATGTCAGCCAGTTTAAGCACTGACACCACCCATAGCTAGAAAGAAATGTCGTGCTCTCCCTGCAGTCCTTATCCCGTTTTTGACTCATACCGCGGTGTGAGGCTCGCGAATTCACGTTATATACAAAGCTACGTCCCGTAGGCCGTGCTTTGATCATCAACCACAAGACTCTACTTTTCAACAAAAGCCTTGATCATTATATCTCAGCGTGCCACACAGGAAATTCATGCTATGCGACTGATATCTATCGATATATAACCTCTGAGCTCGTACGTCTCAGAGAAGGGCGTTAAGCAAGAGAATAAATTCTCCGCCGCCAAACAGATATATATTTAACAGAAATCAATCAACATAAAATAAAATCCAATGTCAGACACACAATCCATTTATATATACGTTCTGGGTCTGAACGAAACCGGAGGCACTTTCCTCGCATAACCATCGATCTCCAAGTACGTCTGGACGACCACCAACTATTTACCTCCTCTTGGGTGTACAGCCCAATCAGGATCATCAGTAATTATCCAAACGATGTGAAGACTTCCGATCTTCGACCACCGTCATCATCTTCGACTTATTGTCGAATCGGTTATTCAGGATGGGTATAAACTCGGCCTTTCCGAATAACCCGCATATATTACAAACAAATGTTACACAAACACAACATACGCCTCATTCCAATTCATTAGTCACTAACCGTAAATAAGTAAGAGAGCAATTCCCTAAATATTAACCCCGAAGGCCGAAACCAACATCAGATCAATACCCAGGAAACCTATCTTCTTAACTAACCTACAGCTAGTTTCTAAATTTCACATTCTTAGGGAAAGGTTCCCATTAATTTTATCAAAGATAAATTCTTTAAAATTTATTCTTTAATCTTCCATTGGATGTCATATCAAACCAAATTATGGTTTTCCAAACTAGTCGGGATTAGCGAACCACACCGAAGTAATTATTTATTTTATTTCCCAATCCCAACCTATTTATCCCATGGGGCAAAACTGGTAATACTCCATATCTAACACCACGGTGTTATCGGTAAAATTAATTACCATTTCACGTTCAAATCTAATTAAAGATTTAACTATCGCTTTGGAGCAAAACTGGTGATACTCCATTCTCGATCATTTTCCAAATTTGATAATTTATATTATCAATTCCCATTTCAATCTAATTAAAGATTCATTAAAACCGTTCTTAGTTTTAATCTTTAACTGGGTTAAAGAACCAATGTCATTTAAAACACGGTTCACGATAAACCCACATCACACTCCATTCTATTAGTCTCTAACTGTAAATTAGTAAGAGAACAGTTCCCTAAATATTAACCCCGAAGGCCGAAACCAACATCAGATCAATATCCAAGAAACCATTCAACTTAACTGATCCCCAGTTAGTTCCTAATTTTCTTAAATCCATTTGGGTTTAAGAACAGTATTATTAAAGATACCATTCACGACAAACCAAAATCCCATTTGATATTCAATACAAGGCTCTGAATAGAAAATATATCGGCTTATATTCAATATCAAATTCTGAAATCAACAAATATCGAAGAAATATCGATATAAAATATATCTTCCAAATTTCCATAACCATATCTGTATAATCACGAAATCCAACATCAAAATATTCCGAAGATAATTTCGATTCAAATCCATTCCAATACGTATATTGGAAATACTGGTTTTTTTTAAAAATCATTTCAAATCTTGCTTATTTATTTTAAAGATATTGAATTTATAATTCTACTTCAAAACTAGTTCATTTTGATAAAAATACATTTTTATCTTTTCAAATATGAGATTCTTCATCCCAGTTCTTTCCAAATAATTTATTACGATTTTACACAAATTACCGATATTTTTGATAATTTTATCAAGGCCCGTACAGTCGATTTCCAACAACGGCCATCGAACTACACTTACAACGACCTTTTCTGAAATTGATTTGGACATATCTCCAAATCCAACCGTTAGATTTCAAATTTCTAATATTCGTTAGATAGCTCTTTTCGATATGAACCCAACGGTTCCGGTTTTAGGAGAATCTGACGGTCGGATCTCCCATAATGTCCGTTCGAAATCAATGGTCGAAATTCACGAACTACTGTGGCGCGGCGTGTTCTGTTCAGGCCATTATATTATATATATAATATATATTTCGTCGATTTCCTTTTTAAAATGAATTTTATAAATCGTTTTAAATTCGTTTCAAAAACAATTTCAACTTCCATTTCAAATCAAATCGAAATTGAATTTTTCCTTATAAATTCGTTTTATATTCATTTCCATTCAATTCGAATTTTCAATTCAATTTGAATTCATTTCAAATTGATTTTTATTCGATTTCAATTCGTTTTAAATTCAATTTGAATTCATTTTATATTCAATTTAATTCGAATTCGTTTTATA
The DNA here is from genome assembly GCA_030737875.1 of Allium sativum. NCBI lineage: Eukaryota > Viridiplantae > Streptophyta > Magnoliopsida > Asparagales > Amaryllidaceae > Allium > Allium sativum. The sequence goes on along the minus strand of CM060913.1, from coordinate 840,355,454 downwards.
TTCAATTCAATTCGAATTTACTTTATATTCAATTCAATTCGAATTTACTTTATATTCAATTCAATTCGAATTCACTTTTTATTCAATTCAATTCAAATTTACTTTAAATTCAATTCAATTCGAATTTACTTTATATTCAATTCAATTCGAATTCACTTTATATTCAATTCAATTCAAATTTACTTTATATTCAATTCAATTCGAATTTACTTTATATTCAATTCAATTCGAATTCTTAAATCTCTTTTCAATATTCATTATAAAACGAATATAATCGATATAAATATCGTTCGCGTCAAAATAGTGCATCTCTAATCAACACGGCTTTATATTTTTCAATAATTCTGTTATTCTATTCAACAAATGAATATTTATTCTATTCAACACATGAATCTATATTTTTGTCAACACATGACTAATCTCAACAAATGAGTACTGTCCACATGTGACTATTTTTGTTATTCAATATATTTTATAAAATTATGATTTCTATCATTTAATTTCTAATCAGACTCCAACTGTAAATTAGTAAGAGAACGATTCCCTAAGCATTAACCCCAAAGGCCGAAACCAACATCAGATCAATAACCAGGAGACCACTCATCTTATCTATTTTCCAGTTAATTTCTAATTTTATATATGATAAAGATGTAAATTTTATTGTTAAAATATTTCGTCCACCACATGACTAATCTCAACAAATGAGTACTGTCAACACATGAACCTATATTTTATAATATCCTTTATTTTCCCAATTGGAATGAGGCCCAATCAATTACCATATAATGTTAATTATATGGATTCCATACAACACATGTATATAATAACAACGATAAATAATCAACCATCATCCAAAGTGCGCCACTCAACTGCATAAGCATTAAATATAAATAATTAACGCTTACACAGTCTGTCGACCAATCGATCGACATACAATCAAATAATTGGGATTAGTGTACGCCAAATATCATCCCAACACCCGTGTGGGGCTTCAAACATAGATTTTATTTGTGCAGTTGGGCGATGTGTAAAATTTATCGTCCCAATCAATATCAGTCAAATCAGTGTATATAAACAAATCGTCCGATTTGTTTATATTTATTTCATTTTAAATACACGTTAAAAATTCTATTTTCAACTATAAAATATTTTTAACTATATAAATATTTTATTTCATTTCACATCACATCACACAATCAACTACACATCAAAATCAAACAAATATGCATACAAGTCATCCATGGTCTGTGGACGACGGGTGCTGCTAAACACCGTCTGCATCCTAGTATATATATTTTAAACTAGAAATAGAAATAAAAGTGAGGAGTTCTCACCGATTAGCTAATCCAAATGCCACGACTCTTCATATGTAGGAAATCTCCGTCGTGCTCGCCCTTCGCTAATTTCGTTCACTACATATATGAAAATCACATTTTTATACTACTGTTTTTAAAATAAAAATCACATTTTTATTTGTTCACTTTCAATTTAAAAATCATATTTTTAATCTTCACATCATATAAAAATTATATTTTTATTCTTTACATCATATAAAAATTATATTTTTATTCTTCATTATATAAAAATTATATTTTTATTCTAATATCGTTCATGTAAAAATTGCTTCTTCAAAATGTTATTCATTCACGTAAAAATCATTTCTTAGCAATCATAAAAATCCTAGCTTTATATTATTAAAAATCAAAGCTTTTGAACAATAAAAATCAAAGCTTTTTAAAATAAAAATTAAAGCTTTTCTATTTTAACATTCACATTTTCTATTTTAAAAACTTTATCCATTCATAGATAAAAACATATGATAAAAATGTAAATAAGAAACTCACATTTCAATTTCAAATTTGATTCTTCACTGCCGAAAGGGATCCACGTCGGAGGTGGGGTTGGTGGACTGTGGCGTGAGTGGCGCTGGGGTGGGCCTCGGTGGACTGGAGGCATCGTTGGGGGCTTGGGGCTCAGTTTTTGGGTTTGTTTTTTCTAACGAGGTGGGGGGTCCGGAGGCGCGCGAGGCCAGGGGTGGTGGGCGGGTAGTGTCGGCCGTAGGGGGGGCTACTAGGGTGGCGGCGGCTTAAGTAGGGGTTTGGGTTTTCTGGGTTGCTCGATTTGGAAGGGGAAGAGGTGGAGGAGGCTAAGGGGGGCTGCGGTTGCTAAGAGGTGGGTGGCGACGTGGGTGGTGGCCGGCCTGGAAGCGGCGCTGGGCTAGGGGAGGGAGGCGACGGGGATTCAGGTTTTTTTTCTTTTATTTGAAAACGTCGGGTCCTGTAGGGTGAGGAAGAGAGAGAGAGCATAGTGGAGGGGTTGACCAATTATTTTAATTTATATTTATTTTAAATCCAAAAAAGTAACTTTTTCGTTCGAATACCAAACGAGGCCCAACGACTGTCGTCCATAGCTAATTACCCCCATTTCCAACACAATGGGATATGTATCGTAAGCTGATTCGATCAGTTTTTGTCACATTTACGTTTAAATCATTATATTGAATTTTAAACGTACATTTTAATTTACTGGGACCACATACTGACTCTAAAAATTCCCAAAAAATATTTTCTAGCTTCGTATTGACGATACGGCCCTAACAAAGCTAGTTTCGTCGAATTCTGAGATCGTTTGAAAAATGGCCATTTTCCAGTCGATTAAAATCAACTGAAACTGGTCAAACGCGTTTTCCTTTGCCACGCTCACATATTGATTCGAAAAATTATGATAATTGGAATCTAGCAATACCTTGACATCACGGATCCAACAAAAGTGGTTTCGTCGAAATCCGAGGTCGTTTGCAAAATGGCTATTTTTAAGGGCCTGAATTCCATAGCGACTATTCTGAAATTTCAACTGGACATAACTTTTGACCCCCGCTATGAAATTTCGATTTTTCGGATTCGTTGGAAAGATATTATCATATAGATACAAATATTTTTGGTTTCGCTAAAATCCGGCTTCTTTTGCACCCGGTACATTAATTTGAAGTTTGAAATCAAATTATCGAACTACCGCGCCATTTTCAATTCCTTTTATAATTATAAATAAATTATTTATATTCTAAGGACGACGTTTATAAATATATACGTTCTAATTCTATTCAAAATAAATTTCTCGTCGATATTATTTAAAATAATTCATTTTTAATAATCAAAATTCGTCAAAATTGCTAAAAATAAATATTTTAAATTGGCTCGCATTTCCGGGTCGTTACATTCTCCCCCACTTAAAACTTTTTGTCCTCGAAAAGGAACGAAGTCGAAAGTTGTTTTACAAACCAACTCAACTTTCCTTATGTTCATTACGGCTTAAGTTCTTCAACTTTTCAGTTTCTAAGAACTTTTCAATTTTTTCAAAAAATTTGGCTAACACCCTAAATTTCCGAAAAATTTCGCCATAACCTCCCTTGCACCGGGGACTTCAGGATATTTCATATAGCCTCCCATGGCCTTCTTCAATCCAAAAGAAAAAGAAAAAGCTAATCGGCTCATAAAATCATCATCACCCATACAAAACAGTAAATTATGTTAAACATGTACCTATTTGTCAGGCAAACAATTTTATTCTTCTGCTCTAGCCTCCTTGCTATGACCTGTTCAGTGCACATATATGTATATGCATGCAACTCTAACAATTTTCAATACAGTTCAGTATTTGGTTCAATTTGGCATAATGGTTCAAAATTTCAAATCAATAATCAAGCAACACAATCAGCAATCAATTAGTTGATTATCATTTCAAATTCATAACTTTGATATATATACAGAAAATCATGTTTTTGATGCCAAATCACAACAAATAATCCTAAGTAAATTTTGGTTCTCACACCAGTCTAATGGAAATATATAGATATCACACCTTCGAAACACGAACATAAATATTGATGATGCCATGGCCATTATCAACATCATCTCCTGGCGACTAGAGTGTGATTCTATATCTATCTAGTATATTAAAACTTGGAATATACGTTCATGATGCGTATATGCAAAATAATCATATACTAGATTGTCCAAATTCAATACAAATAAAATATTCAAATACGTATACTTGAATTTAACCTTCAAAACAAAATTGTTTTCATTTTAAAAATATACTCTTCACAATCGTTCTAGGATACTACTGATCCAATCTCCAACGAGTTATTCTAATTGGATATTACTAATCCAATATCTGATGAATTCTTTCGTTCGGTTCTAATGTGTCTTGTTCTCGAGCTCTGTAAACCAAAGCTCAGATACCAACTATGATAGCCCGTAACTTCACCGTGAAGGAAAGCCCGGATTACCTTGAGAGCACGACAAAATAGAATGCAAACAGAAGAACATTTCATTGTGTATTACAACAATTCCACCAGAATACAAGAATATACAGAGTATGAATGAATAAAATACATTCGATAAATATCAGAGATTACAATAAATTACATAGCAGCGGAAAAACAATATAAAACACAACTGAAAGTAATACACGGATACAAAGCTTTCCGAGCATCGTTCCAGCTGTAAATCATGATCTTATGAATATAAATCTGCAAAACCAAAACTACTAGCTGCCCATGTCGGAAATAAGGGCACCCAGAGTTTAGGTTAAAACAATAAACTCCAGGTCAGTCATGTGACTGGTGTGAGAACTAAAACAATTATTTAAAACTTTACTTTAAAAGAGAGTAATTCAAGGGACCACGCCGTATAACACGGAACGGGTTTCCTCCCAAGAATACCAGTGCATAGCATAAACAGCGCAATGCTTTTTTTAAAAAATGAAGCTATTATAAGACCCAGGTCCCATCACACAATGCAACGCAAGCCGGAGGATAGGGTTATCCCTTATAATAGCCAAACATGCTTGGTACGTTTAAAACAAATCATTTGATACTATTATAAGTGTATAGTGTCAAAACAATTTCAATCATAAATATCCATAGACGGCATAAGTGCCCCATACCACTATGTCGCCATACTAGGCTCTACAAATAAAACCGAAATATCTCATATTGGAAATTGGATTTCCGTCATGAGTCGAGGCAAGGGGCAAGCTCCTCTCCGCTTCGAGACACTCTAGCAAATGCCTCGGGACTACACACTCTGGGTAACCCCTGGATCTTCAGGGCCGGTCCTCCGTTACGTTTGAGGATTAGTTATTCCTGAACACACGTTTCCTGGTCCTAACAAACCTAAAATCGAGGCGCCTCGTTCCAACAACCACAAAGGTGAAAATAATATAAATGTCAGCCAGTTTAAGCACTGACACCACCCATAGCTAGAAAGAAACGTCGTGCTATCCCTGCAGTCCTTATCCCGTTTTTGACTCATACCGAGGTGTGAGGCTCGCGAATTCACGTTATACACAAAGCTACGCCACGTAGGTCATGCTTTGATCATCAACCACAAGACTCTGCTTTTCAACAAAAGCCTTGATCATTGTATCTCAGCGTGCCACACAGGCAATTCATGCTATGTGACCGATATCTATCGATATATAACCTCTGAGCTCGTACGTCTCAGAGAAGGGCGTTAAGAAAGAGAATAAATTCTCCGCCGCCAAACAGATATATATTTAACAGATATCAATCAACACAGAACAAAATACAATGTCAGACACACAATCCATTTATATATTCGTTCTGGGTCTGAACGAAACCAGAGGCACTTTCCTCGCATAACCATCGATCTCCAAGTACGTCTGGACGACCATCAACTATTTCCCTCCTCTTGGGTGTACAGCCCAATCAGGATCATCATTAATTATCCAAACGATGTGAAGACTTCCGGTCTTCGACCACTATCATCATCTTCGACTTATCATCGAATCGGTTATTCAGAATGGGTATAAACCCGGCCTTTCCAAACAACCCGAGTATATTATAAACAAATGTTACACAAACACAACATACGCCTCATTCCAATTCATTAGTCACTAACCGTAAATCAGTAAGAGAGCAATTCCCTAAATATTAACCCCGAAGGCCGAAACCAACATCAGATCAATACCCAGGAAACCATTCTTCTTAACTAACCTACAGCTAGTTTCTAAATTTCACATTCTTAGGGAAAGGTTCCCATTAATTTTATCAAAGATAAATTCTTTAAAATTTATTTTTAATCTTCCATTGGATGTCATATCAAACCAAATTATGGTTTTCCAAACTAGTCGGGATTAGCGAACCACACCGAAGTAATTATTTATTTTATTTCCCAATCCCAACCTATTTATCCCATGGGGCAAAACTGGTAATACTCCATATCTAACACCATGGTGTTATCGGTAAAATTAATTACCATTTCACGTTCAAATCTAATTAAAGATTTAACTATCGCTTTGGAGCAAAACTGGTGATACTCCATTCTCGATCATTTTCCAAATTTGATAATTTATATTATCAATTCCCATTTCAATCTAATTAAAGATTCATTAAAACCCTTCTTAGTTTTAATCTTTAGCTGGGTTAAAGAACCAATGTCATTTAAAACACGGTTCACGATAAACCCACATCACACTCCATTCTATTAGTCTCTAACTGTAAATTAGTAAGAGAACAGTTCCCTAAATATTAACCCCCAAGGCCGAAACCAACATCAGATCAATATCCAAGAAACCATTCAACTTAACTGATCCCCAGTTAGTTCCTAATTTTCTTAAATCCATTTGGGTTTAAGAACAGTATTATTAAAGATACCATTCACGACAAACCAAAATCCCATTTGATATTTAATACAAGGCTCTGAATAGAAAATATATCGGCTTATATTCAATATCAAATTCTAAAATCAACAAATATCGAATTGGAAATAACGATATAAAATATATCTTCCAAATTTCCATAACCATATCTGTATAATCACCAAATCCAACATCGAAATATTCCGAAGATAATTTCGATTCAAATCCATTCCAATACGTATATTGGAAATACTGGTTTTTTTAAAACCATTTCAAATCTAGATTATTTATTTTAAAGATATTGAATTTATAATTCTACTTCAAAACTAGTTCGTTTTGATAAAAATACATTTTTATCTTTTCAAATATGAGATTCTTCATCCCAGTTCTTTCCAAATCATTTATTATGATTTTACACAAATTACCGATATTTTTGATAATTTTATCAAGGCCCGTACAGTCGATTTCCAACAACAGCCATCGAACTGCACTTACAGCCACCTTTTCTGAAATTGATTTGGACATATCTCCAAATCCAACCGTTAGATTTCAAATTTCTAATATTAGTTAGAAAGCTCTTTTCGATACGAACCCAACGGTTTCGGTTTTAGGAGAATCTGACGGTCGGATCTCCCGTAATGTCCGTTCGAAATCAATGGTCGAAATTCACGAACTACCGTGGCGCGTTCTGCTCAGGCCATTATATTATATATATTATATATATATTTCGTCGATTTCCTTTTTAAAATGAATTTTATAAATCGTTTTAAATTCCTTTCAAAAACAATTTCAACTTCCATTTCAAATCAAATCGAAATTGAATTTTTCCTTATAAATTCGTTTTATATTCATTTCCATTCAATTCGAATTTTCAATTCAATTTGAATTCATTTCAAATTGATTTTTATTCTATTTCAATTCGTTTTCAATTCAATTTGAATTCATTTTATATTCAATTTAATTCGAATTCGTTTTATATTCATTCAATTCGAATTTACTTTATATTCCATTCAATTCGAATTTACTTTATGTTCAGTTCAATTTGAATTCACTTTATATTCAATTCAATTCAAAATTACTTTATATTCAATTCAATTCGAATTTACTTTATATTCAATTCAATTCGAATTCACTTTATATTCAATTCAATTCAAATTTTCTTTATATTCAATTCAATTCGAATTTACTTTATATTCAATTCAATTCGAATTCTTAAATCTCTTTTCAATATTCATTATAAAAACGAATATAATCGATATAAATATCGTTCACGTCAAAATAGCGCATCTCTAATCAACACGGCTTTATATTTTTCAGTAATTCCGTTATTCTATTCAACAAATGAATATTTATTCTATTCAACACATGAATCTATATTTTTGTCAACACATGAACAATCTCAACAAATGAGTACTGTCCACATGTGACTATTTTTGTTATTCAATATATTTTATAAAATTATGATTTCTATCGTTTAATTTCTAATCAGACTCCAACCGTAAATTAGTAAGAGAACGATTCCATAAGCATTAACCCCGAAGGCCGAAACCAACATCAGATCAATAACCAGGAGACCACTCATCTTATCTATTTTCCAGTTAATTTCTAATTTTATATATGATAAAGATGTAAATTTTATTGTTAAAATATTTCGTCCAACACATGACTAATCTCAACAAATGAGTACTGTCAACACATGAACCTATATTTTATAATATCCTTTATTTTCCCAATTGGAATGAGGCCCAATCAATTACCATATAATGTTAATTATATGGATTCCATACAACACATGTATATAATAGAAACGATAAATAATCAACCATCATCCAAAGTGCACCACTCAACTGCATAAGCATTAAATATAAATAATTAACGCTTACACAGTCTGTCGACCAATCGATCGACATACAATCAAATAATTGGGATTAGTGTACGCCAAATATCATCCCAACACCCGTGTGGGGTTTAAAACATTCAAACATAGATTTTATTTGTGTAGTTGGGCAATGTGTAAAATTTATCGTCCCAATCAATATCAGTCAAATCAGTGTATATAAAAAAATCGTTCGATTTATTTATATTTATTTCATTTTAAATACACGTTAAAAATTCTATTTTCAACTATAAAATATTTTTAACTATATAAATATTTTATTTCATTTCACATCACATCACACAATCAACTACACATCAAAATCAAACAAACATGCATACAAGCCGTCCATGATCTGTGGATGACGAGTGTCGGGTGCTGCTAAACACCGTCTGCATCCTAGTATATATATTTTAAACTAGAAATAGAAATAAAAGTGAGGAGTTCTCACCGACTAGCTAATCCAAACGCCACGACTCTTCATATGTAGGAAATCTCCGTCGTGCTCGCCCTTCGCTAATTTCGTTCACTACATATATAAAAATCACATTTTTATAATACTGTTTTTAAAATAAAAATCACATTTTTATTTGTTCACTTTCAATTTAAAAATCATATTTTTAATCTTCACATCATATAAAAATTATTTTTTTTTTCTTTACATCATATAAAAATTATATTTTTATTCTAATATCGTTCATGTAAAAATTGCTTCTTCAAAATGTTATTCATTCATGTAAAAATCATTTCTTAGCAATCATAAAAATCCTAGCTTTATATTATGAAAAATCAAAGCTTTTGAACAATAAAAATCAAAGCTTTTTAAAATAAAAATTAAAGCTTTTCTAACATTCACATTTTCTATTTTAAAAACTTTATCCATTCATAAATAAAAACATATGATAAAAATGTAAACAAGAAACTCACATTTCAATTTCAAATTTGATTCTTCGCTGCCGAAAGGGATCCACGTCGGAGGTGGGGTTGGTGGACTGTGGCGTGAGTGGCGCTGGGGTGGGCCTCGGTGGACTGGAGGCGTCGTTGGGGGCTCGGGGCTCAGTTTTTGGGCGCGGTTTTTCTAACGAGGTGGGGGGGTCCGGAGGCGCGCGAGGCCAGGGGTGGTGGGCGGGGTAGCATCGGCCGTGGGGGCGGGGCTACTAGGGTGGCGGCTTAATTAGGGGTTAGGTTTTCTGGGTTGCTCGATTTGGAAGGGGAAGAGGTGGAGGAGGATAAGGGGGGTTGCGGTTGCTCAAGGGTGGGTGGCGACGTGGGTGGTGGCCGGCCTGAAAGCGGCGCTGGGCTAGGGGAGGGAGGCGACGGGGATTCAGGGTTTTTTTTTTCTTTCTTTTATTTGAAAACGTCAGGTCCTGTAGGGTGAGGAAGAGAGAGAGCGTAGTGGAGGGGTTGACCAATTATTTTAATTTATATTTATTTTATTTTAAATCCAAAAAAGTAACTTTTTCGTTCGAACACCAAACAAGGCCCAACGACTGTCGTCCATAGCTAATTACCCCCATTCCGAACACAACGGGATATGTATCATAAGCTGATTCGATCGTTTCGATCAGTTTTCGCCACATTTACATTTAAATCATTATATTGAATTTTAAACGTACATTTTAATTTACTGGGCCCACATACTGACTCTAAAAATTCCCGAAAAATATTTTCTAGCTTCGTATTGACGATACGGCCCTAACAAAGCTAGTTTCGTCGAATTCTGAGATCGTTTGAAAAATGGCCATTTTCCAGTCGATTAAAATCAACTGAAACTGGTCAAGCGCGTTTTCCTTTGCAACGCTCACATATTGATTCGAAAAATTATGAAAATTGGAATTTAGCAATAACTTGACATCACGGATCCAACAAAAGTGGTTTCGTCGAAATCCGAGGTCGTTTGCAAAATGGCTATTTTTAAGGGCCTGAATTCCATAGCGACTATTCTGAAATTTCAACTGGACATAACTTTTGACCCCCGCTATGAAATTTCGATTTTTCGGATTCGTTGGAAAGATTTTATCAAATAGACTCAAATATTTTCGGTTTCGCTAAAATCCGGTTTATTTTGCACCCGGTACATTCATTTGAAGTTTGAAATCGAATTATCGAACTAACGCGCCATTTTCAATTCCTTCTATAATTATAAATAAATTATTTATATTCTAACGACGACGTATATAAATATATACGTTCTAATTCTATTCAAAATAAATTTTTCGTCGATATTATTTAAAATAATTCATTTTAAATAATCAAAATTCGTCAAAATTGCTAAAAATAAAAATTTTAAATTGGCTCGCATTTTAGGGTTGTTACAAGAGTCTTGTGGTTGATGATCAAAGTACAGCTTTAATATAGCATAGCTTTGTGTATAGCGTTAATTCGCGAGCCTCGCACCCCGGTGTGAACCAGAAACGGAAGAGGACATCAGGAAGGACGTGCGTATCCTTCTAGCCAGGAGTAGTGTCTGGGTTTTGCAAGCCCAGACGTTTTACTTATGTAGATGATGGATAGCGAGGCGCCTTGGTTATATCGGTCACTGCGGTGCCGATGGAAGGTTTGGTCGATATATGACCAGTTTTCGCCCTATAGGGCGGGGTAACGATTGTTCAGGCATTTTAATCCACTCCGTCTGGACCGACCCTGACGCTCCAATGGCCCATCTTAATCTGTGTCCTGAGACATGGTAGGCTAGATTGTCTCGAAGCGGTAAGGACGATCCCTTGCCTTGGTTCACAGATGGAAACCCCACTTCCAATACGTGATATTCAGTTTTATTTGTAGAGCCTAGTATGGCGACATAGTGGGATAGGGCACTATGCCGTCTATGATTGATACATTTATATTTGGAGTTGTTTTCATACACTTTACACTATAATAGTATCAAAATGATTTGTTTTTAAACGTACCAAGCATGTTTGGCTATTATAAGGTAAAACTCTATCCTCCGCTTTGTGTTGCATTGTGTGATGGGACCTTAGTCTTATAATAGCTTCATTTTTCCAAAAAGCATTGTGTTGTTTCGTTATATGCACTGGTATTCTTGGGAGGAAATCTGTTCCGTGTTATACGGCGTGGTCCCTTGATTTACCTTGTTTATAAAGTTTTAAATAACTGTTTTAGTTCTCACACCAGTCACATGACTGGCCTGGAGTTTATTGTTTTAACCTAAACTCTAGGTGCCCATATTTTCCACACGGTCAGCTAGTAGTTTTGGTTTTGTAGATATTATATTCACAGGATCCTGGTTTACATATGGAATGATATTCGGAAAGCTCTGTATCTGTGTATCTCTTTCAGTTGTGTTTTGTATTATTTTCCACTGCATTGTAATTCGTAAATCTCTGATATTTATCAAATGTATATTATTTATTCATACTCTATATATTCTTATACTCTAATGTAAATTGTTTTAATAAGCCATGAAATGTTCTTCTATCTGTGTTCTGATTTGTCATGTTTTCAACTCAATCCGGGCTTTCCTATACGAGGAAGTTTGGGTCGCCTCATTTTATTTTAGCAATTTTAATGAATTTGGAATATTTGAAATGATTTATTTTAAATAATAACGACTAAAAATCTATTTTATCGAAGTTAGAATGTATAAATTTATTTTAGTTACATATAACGAGCCTGAAATGGCGTCGTAGTTTGAAAATTCGATTTTAAATTTCAAATGTATGTACAGGATTCAAAATAAATCGGATTTTAGTAAAACTAGAAATATTTGAATCTGTCTAATTATATTTTTCTAACGAATGTGAAAAATCCAGATTTCATAACGGAAATAAAAAGTTATGTTCAGCTTAAAATTTAAAATAGTCACTATGGAATATAATATATGGCCCTTAAAAATAGCCATTTTGCAAATGACCTCCATTTTCGACGAAACCACTTTTGTTGGATCCGGAATGTCAAATTATTTCTGGATTCCGATTTTCATATTTTTTGAAATTAATATGTGATCGTGACGAATTTAAACGTGTTTGGTCAATTTCAGTTGAATTGGATCAACCAAAAAATGGTCATTTTTCAAACGGTCTCCAAATTCGACGAAATTAGTTTTGTTAAGAACGTATTGTCAAAACATAGCTGGATTTATTTTTTGGGAATTTCCGGAGTTAGTACGTGGCTCCGGTAAATTAAAATGTACGTTCAAATTCAATTTATATTAATTTATATTTTAATTTTGATGAAAACTGATCGTAATAGCCGAATCGGGTTATGAAACATATCCCATTGCGTCCGGAAAGGGGGTATTTGACTAGGAGCGACAATTGCTGGGTTTGATTTGGAGTTAGGAATGATTAACAAGTAATTATTGAATAAAAATAAAATAATAAAATATTCTCTATAAAACCCCCCCAAACCTTAATTCCGCCGTCAGCTCCAATCGAGGTCCCAAACCGCTCAAAATTAGATCTTTCAAATCCTCCTTTCACGCAGCGAATTCGAAGGTCATTCAGAAGGGAAATTTGCAGAGATTTTCTCCCTCTTCCTATCCATACTAGTATGATCATCTCAGGTGGAGTAAATCGTTTGGAATCAACCCACAAAGAACCGTCGTTCCCCCTCGATTTGCGCGCCTGGGAGTCACCGAGCTGAACGTGGTGGGTAGCTTCTGGAAGCGCTCGAGGAGGCAGAGCTTGTGGTGGCAGCGGATCAATGTCAATCGTCTTGGTTTACGTGCAAGAGTATGACCTAGTTTTGAGCAGTTAGTCGACGGGGTGGCGCTGTGTTATTGAGGAAGAAGGTTAATTATAACCTTAATTAATTCTATTATTTATTTATTTAAAGTGTACAATGTTTAAAAATTAATAACTTTCTCGTACAAGGTCCAAATCGCGCGAAACTGGATCCGTTGCGATCGTGGGGACGAGAGCTTCACAACAAGACTAACAGGGCCCAATTTGGAGCTATTTAGTATTTCGGGCAAATTCAAATCTAAACTATTCAGAAATTAAGAAATAAAACTTATGAAGTGGAAACCGACTGTGAGAACATCTTGTCACTCTAATTATTTTCCAGTAAAATATATACTAGGATGCAGATGGTGTTTAGTAGCACCCGACACCATTTATTGTACAAACCATGGATGTTTGTTTGAATTGACTGTATTGTGGTTGTTGATTGTGAATTCATGTGTTGAATAAAATATTTGAATAATAAAAATATCATTTTTATTGTATGAATGAAATATATAAAATATTCATGTGTTGAATAAAATTTTTGAATAATAAAAATATCATTTTTATTGCATGAATGAAATATATAAAATATTCATGTGTTAAATAAAATATTTTATCGTTAAAAATATAATTTTTAACATATATATGAACAACGTAAAATTCTCCTGAAATGAAAATAAATATCCATTTACAAATCAGATGATTTTATTTTGTACACCCATTTAACTGATATTGATTGGGACGATAAATTTTACACATCGCCCAACTGCACAAATAATAACCAGTATTTGTTGTTTGAAAACCCCACACGGATATTGGGATAATATTTGACATACACCGATCCAAATAATTAGTGGTATGTCAAACAATAGGTTGACGAGTTGTGATAAGCGTTAATTATTTATTTTTAATGTTATAAGTTGTAAATTGCACTCTGGATGATGGTTGATTGTGTATCATTATTGTTATGTACATGTGTTGTTTGGAATCCATATAAATAACATTATATGGTAATTGATTGGGTCTGATTCCAATTCAAAATGAACGAATATTTTAAAATAACCAATATTTTAAAATAACGAATATTTTAAAATAATATTCAGTAAAGGATTATAATGTGAATTTGATGTCCGATTTTGGATGGACACGAAAATTTTGAAATATGTGAAGTCGTATTGTTTAGATATGCGCCATTTTGACGCGAACGATATTTATATCGATTTTATTCATTTTTGTAATGAATATCGAAAAGGAAGTAATTTCAAAATCAGATATTTTGAAAATATTATCATTTAAATATATTATAATGATAAGGAGTATTCAATTTTGATTTAAAATTTAAATGAAAGTTAAAATCGTTTTAAAACCAATTTATAAACGATTTATAAAATACCTTTTAAATGGAAATCGACGAAATATATAATATATATATTATATATATTTAATGGCCTGAATAGAACGCGCAACGCCGCGACCATTCGCGAATTTCGACCATTGACTTCGAATTGACATTACAGGAGATCCAACCATCGGATCCTCCTAAAACCAAAACCGTTGGGTTTGTATCGAAAAGATTTTTCCAACGAATATAAGTAATTTGAAATCTAATAGTTGGATTTGGAATTATGTCCAATCAATTTAGGAAAAGGTCGGTGTAAGTGCAGTTCGATGACCGTTTATGGAAATCGACTGAAAGGGCCTTAATAAAATTATTAAAAATATTAATAATTTGTGTAAAATCATAATAAATGATTTGGAAAGAATTAGGATGGAAAATTCCATATTCGAAAAGATAAAAATATATTTTTATCGAAATGAACTAGTTATTAACTAGAATTATAATCCAATTATTTTTAAATAAATAAATTGGATTGAGGGGTTTTGATATAACCAAAATTTCCAATATATGAATTGGAATGGATTTGAATCGAAGACATCTTCGGAATATTTCGATATTGGATTCTGTGATTATACGGATATTGTGGAGGAATTTGGAAGATATGTATATCGTTATTCCCAATACGATATTTATTGATTTCATAATTTGATATTGAATATAAGCCGATATAATTTCTATTCAGAGCCTTGTATTTAATATTAAATTGGATTTTGGGTTTGTCGTGAACGGTGTCTTATATAACACTGTCTTAAGCCCAGTTGAGAAAAGAATAAATCTTTTAATTAAGATTAGTATAGTTTCCAGTTATATTTAATAATTGGAATAAAAATGGAATGTGAATTGGGTTTATCGTGAGTTGTGTTTTTAAAAGACATATGTTCTTTAACCCGATTTGCAGTGAAATGTGATTTGGAATATATAAATCTTTTATCAAGATTTAATGGAAATTTCCAAAGTAAAGTTTTCCAATTTAATAAAATAAATTGGAATAAAATGGAATTCGATTTGGTAATAATCGAAGCGAGCTTCTGTGGAGGACGACTGTTAATATATATGAAATTTAAAAGGCTTGGTTGTTATTCCATTTATATTATTAGTCGGATACGGAAACTGTTATCGATTATATATTGATCCGTTTTCTATGAAGATTTCATAATTAATGGAATGTAATTTTGGGTTTATCGTAAACTGTATTTTAAATGACATTAGTTCTTTAACCCAGTGAAGACAGGATTACATGTCCAACATTATATTTCAAACTGTATTCGTTGATCTCTGCCAAATATATATCTGTTTGGTGGCAGAGAATTTATTCTCTTGCTTAACACCCTTCTCTGAGACGTACAAGCTTAGAGGTTATATATCGGCAGAAATTAGTGGTACGGTGTAAATTATCGATGCGGCATGTTTGATTTCCCAAAGTTAAATAATCATTAATGTGGGAAGATTAAAACTAAGTGAAGTTTTAATGAATCTTTAATTTGACTAAAATGAGAATGTGATAATTTAAATTATCAAATTCGGGAAATGATCGAGAATGGAGTATCACCAGTTTTGCGCCAAGCAACAGTTAAATCTTTAATTAGATTTGAACGTGAAATGGTAATTAAATTTACAGATAACACTGTGGTTATAGATATGGAGTATTACCATTTTTACTCCATGGGATGAATAAGTTAGGATTGGGATAATAAAACAAATGATTACTTCGGAAAGTGCGCTAATCCCGACTAGTTTGGATAAACCTTAATTTGGTGTAAATTGATATCCAAAGGAAGATTAAACAATAAATTCAAAGAATTTATCTTTGATAAAATTAATGGGAACCTTTCCCTAATGATGTGAATATTTGAATAAAAGAATATTCTGAATTGGAATGAGGCGTATGTTGTGTTTGAGTAGCAATTGTTTATAATATGCGTGAGTTATTCGGAAAGGCCAGGTTTATACCCATTCTGAATAACTGATTCGACGATAAGTCGACAATGAAGACGGTGGTTGAAGACCGGAGGTCTTCACATCATTTGGATGATTACTGATGTCTTTATTGGGTTGTACACCTAAGACAAGGTAATAAGTGGTGATCGTCCAGACGTACTTGGAGATCGATCGGATATGCGAGGACCTCTCTCTTGTATTGGCCATATAGGACAAGGAATAAGGTGCTTCCAGTTTTGTTCAGACCCAGAACGAACTTGTAAATGGATGTGTGTCTGACATTGGATTTTATTCTGTGTTGATTGATCTCTATTAAATATATATCTGTTTGGTGGAGGAGAATTTATTCTCTTGCTTAACACCCTTCTCTGAAACGTACGAGCTCAGAGGTTACATATCGATAGACATCAGTCGCATGGCGTGAATTGCCTGTGTGGCATGCTGAGATGAAAATGATCAAGCCTTCTATTTAAAAGCAAATCCTTGTGGTTGATGATCAAAGTACGGCTTTAAATAGCATAGCTTTGTATAGCGTTAATTCGCGAGCCTCACATCCCGGTGTGAACCAGAAATGGGAGAAAGACCCCAGGGAGGACATGCGTTTCCTTATAGCTAGGAGTGGTGTCATGGTATGAAGCCTAGACATTTTACTCATGTGGATGCTGCATATTATTTGATGGATAGCGAGGTACCTCGGATATATCGGTCTCTACGGGGCCGATGGATGGATATGGTCGACATACTGACCAGACTTACGCCTCATAGGGCGGCAAATCGTATTGTTCAGAAATTGCCAATCCTCAAACGTAGGAGAGGACCGACCCTGGCATTCCTAGGTGCACTTGCGGCTGTATCCCGAGGCTCGGGATAGAGAGTCTCGAATTTGGTAAGGACGATCCCTTGCCTTGGTTCATGATGGAAATCCAACTTCCAATACGACATTTCGGTTTTGATTGTAAACTTATATATGGCGACATAGTAGATGGTAGCTATGCCGTCTATGCTTGATACATTTATATTTGAAGTTGATTTCTTCACTTATAATAATAATTAAAGATTAAATTTCGCGTATCAAGCATTATTTGGCTATTATAAGGTAAAACTCTATCCTCCGGCTTGCGTTGCATTGTGTGATGGGACCTGAGTCTTATAATAGCTTCCTTTTCTTTATTTAGCATTGCGGTGTTTGTTATATGCACTGATATCCTTGGGTGTAAACCCGTTCCGTGTCATACGGCGTGGTCCCTTAATTTACTCTACTTTAAAATCAACTTAATAACTGTTTTAGTTCTCACACCAGTCTCATGACTGACCTGGAGTTTATTGTTTTAACCTAAACTCTGGGTGCCCCTATTTTCTACATAGGTAGCTAGTAGTTTTGGTTTTGCAGATATTTCTTTATACAGGATCCTGGATTTATAGCTGGAGTGATATTCGGAAAGCTCTGTATCCGTGAATCTCATTCAATTGTGTCATGTATTATTTTTTTCGCTGCTACGTAATGTATTTTATATCTCTGTTATTTTTCTGTATATTATTTATTCGTACTCTGCTATATTCTTATACTCTAATGTGAATTGTGTAATAAGCAATGAAATGTTCTATTGTTTGTGTTCTAATTTATCGTGTTCTCAACTCAATCCGGGCTTTCCCGTAAGGGCGAGTTTGGGTCGTTTCATCCTGATTCAACATTTATCTATTTCGACGTTAAGAAATATGTATAAAATGCAATATACACAGTAGAATTATATATTTGAAAATAGATTTGAGGTTGGAAAGGACAATAGAATAAATCATATAAGATCTTAGAATTATTATTTTGTAACGCAAAGGTTAATTCACTCAGTTCTCTATATTTCTTATTTATTAATCTTCTCCAACTTGAATTAGTTTTGGTAAACAGATTTGATTTGGTAAGTTTTGATAAGAAAGTGGAGAAAAAATCACAAAATTTTGATCTAACCTTCAGAAAATATGAGAAGAGAATGCAGATTTAGACCTCAATCTATAGACGCGAGAATTAACCATATCGATTCTATTATAATATACTGAACTTGGACCGTCAAGCCATTATTTATGCTAGCTGTTGCCTAAAAGCAAGTCGGTCATCCCTATCAAAGGGGTTGATTGCTCCAAACGATAAGATTTACCTATGGGTCCCACATATCACTACACCAAACAAGCCACTTTGTAACATTTTCGCGGGTCCTATTAGTAATGGTTATATCTATTACTAACTTATAACGTTTATTACCGTGATATTCATTAATAATAGTAAAAACCGTTACAACAGACCTAATTTTGGATGTAGGGATTGAAATGGTAATTTTGCTTTCAGTACCCTGTCTAACCCTTTCTTTTCTTTTTCGTTATCACCGTAACACTCACTATCCTCAAATTTTCAAAGCGGCCTAGGTTTACTCCTTCTTCTGACCGGTTTCTTTCACCACGACACCGATCGCCTGTGCCACGTTCTGACCTTCTATGTTTCTTACCGATCCATTCAACTTCTCAAGTATTTTTTTTTATTCATTACCTTTCTTATAATGGCTGATTTGCTCTTCAATTACTGTATCAACCTGAATTGCCTCCTTGCCGTGAGGTATTCTTAATGTTCAAAATCCTTCTTCTCTCTGTTTTTGTAAAGGATGGATTTTTATTGATAGGAATACAGTTTTTCGTGATGGGTGTTTTAAATGTCGATCGCTTTGCTGTTTATCTTATCAGATCGGTGTTTTTCTGCATCCTCATTGTCGATTTTATGAATGCTTATTTTCCACTTTTGGTTATGGTTATACGTAGTTTGGAAAACTGGTTTTATAATCTAATTTGATGTTGGAGACTGTTAAAGGGAGAATTAGGTGCTTACAGTCGTGACGTTTGGCCAGTGATATTGTTTATCAATCCATAGTTGTTGAACCGATTGAGATAAAACAAAGAACTTCAAAAAATAAGGATGTTTTCTTGTTTGCACTGCAATGTATCCCCTTGAAATTATAGAACAGTTCATGTTAAATGAGCAATTGTTAGGTTATCATGGAAACATGATAATGAGATTATTAGGAATGGTGACATAACTGAATGGTGACATAACTGCAATGTATCCCCTTGAAATTATAGAACAGTCCATCTCCGTAAGCATGATGTGTGACTAGACAGTTACGGTTGACAGTGCAGTCGAAGCTAAACTAGCCTTTTCAACCAAGATCTTGTTTCAATGCTAGTTAATTGTATTTTTTGCTAATTAATAGTATCAATACTGGAAACCGTATTAAAAAAATTATTTTCCTAGTTAATTGTCTTTTTTTTGCTTTTGTTATCCAAGTCCTTGCATTTTTGCTGCAAATATCTGCAATATTATTATTCGTTTTGAACATATAAGCATACTGACCATTCAACATTTAGCATACCTCTTTTTCCTTATTTTGTTGTAGTTATTTTTCGTTTTAAAGCAAGAAACTGATTAATATATGTACTCAAAATTTTTACCCTTTGCTTCTGCGGTAACCACTGTCTGGCTTGACGATGTACTTTATAGAATTGATTTTTTTCGAAGGGCCGTGAGTGATTTGCAACAATTTTCCTATAAAGTTGTAGGTTATTTTGTTATAATTTCAATTCTATTATACAACCCTGATTTGTTTTTTATAATATGGTTAGTAGTACTCCATCCTTTACATATAAAAAATAGCATTTTTCTATGTTTCCCATACAACTAGTTACTTATGCTGTTATGCGCTGAGTTTAAACCTATCTTTATGCATGTTTAAAACATTGGATAAATGCACATTGGTTAAGAGAGACCAGTCCGTTAATAAATATTTTAATACGATTGCATATGACATTAGCAATGATTCAATAAAGCACATTACAACACGATATAGGATAAAAAACTGATATGGAAATTGCAATTTTCTTTTTGGGCACCAGAACGATGAAAGTATGATTAATTTCATTTATTATATGTCCACTTGCAAATATCCTTTAACTGCAGAAATTAATTCGTCTTTGATCAACTCCCAGTGGTGTTTAAAAAATTTAAAACCCATCTCGTCTAGCCCCAGGTTGTTGTCTTCCCTTATTTGAAATGTAGCATTTTTAATCCCCACATTTGTAATTACAAATTGCAAGTAGGATCTTGCTATGCACGGTAAACTCTTTACAAATAATATTTTCAAAAGAAACAGCCATATCCGATGTATATTATAGGCTGTGAAAATATGAAACCGGCATATTCGCTAATTGTAAAGGGTCTATTACTGGTTGTCCTTCATCATTCGGAATACCAGTTGACTGTTCTTATGTTTATTGCTTAACATCTTCGATTAAAAAAACTTTGAACATTGATCACCCTCTTGTAACCGTTTGATTTTAGATTTTTGTCTCAATTCAATCGCACGATTGTAGGTGGTCAATTTTTTTGTAAACCTGATCATTGTTTTGCCTTAACATATCCAATACCGAGGACATAGATGTCGACATTTGGCCCATCTTTTCAGTGATTGTTTAACATTTTTTAACTTAGGAATTTATACAGCTCATTGCCTGTAATGTTACCAATCCAGCTAGCTCTAACAATATCATTATATTCCGGCATATTTGTCCATGAATTGCTATATTTAAATGGCTCTTTCCTCTAGCTTTGTCTATGATATAAAACTTCTCCAAGTATGAAGTATCCCAGCTTTCAAGATACATGGAATTTCAGTGGATATATGTATGTCACTATTGGCATGTTGTTGAGATTTGTTGGGCATACTTTTTGTATGACCATCAAGGAAACCACAGGTAATTCAATATTTTTACATTAATTAACTTAGAGAAAGACTAAAGCTTTTTGTACCATCATACAACCATGTTGGACGTTAAATGAAGGAAGCTTTTAATCAATTAGTTTGAGGTTAAAAGTGTAAACACTTGATCTTGCATGCAAAATTTTGGAAGTTAAGATTTGAAAATTTATCAATTAATAACCAACAAATTTTAGTTATAAGTTATAGTAAAACAATAGATTTATTATTGATGTGTACTTCAAATAAAATTATATTGTTATAAAATTGGTGTTTGTTTACAAATCAGAATTAGTAATTTGCTGAATTTTCCCAGCTGAAGTCATTCCAGGATATATGTAGTTTACAAATCAGAGTAGACCAAATCGGTGTGTCACTGGTGCAGCTAAAATTTGAATCACGTAATTGTTTATTTCACAATTTAAACATGACAACATCCTCTTAACTTTAAGTTCAAATAATTCATATCATTCCTATCAGTATGTTAGCCATTAAAATTTTCTCAGTTATCTCTATTTTTAAATGACATAACACAATATTATTGTTTTTGTACTATTGCATGTTATAATTTGAAATACACTTGACATGGTTATTTGATTTTCACTAACAACTCATATGAATTGATATTTATTAACTTATAAAGCAAATTTAGATCCAAGATGACATTTTATTTTTCAAATCTCAACTGTACTTTTATGAAGATTACATGTAGATATGATTCACATTATCAACTTCATGTGGTCTTTTTGACTGTAATATAGAGGGATGATGCTAATACCTTTAATTAGTTTTAGAAATGTGCTAATAAACGCGGAATTCAACATGCTTCTACCTGAGAAGACTTGAGGTTTTGTTCCTTATCTCTCATTCATTTTTAGAAGTTTATAGCACTCTACTTTTGAATAAAGCGAGTTTCTATGGGTAAACTGAACTTGAATAAAATACTAAAGGATATGGCCGCGGGGTCTGCATTCTCATTTTCTATAACATTCAATATATAGCTGGAATTTGTTTTTGTTGCTTTTAAAATACATATTTCTTTATATGTTAGAATGTTTTTCCAATAAATGAGCAGAAAAACTATTATGTCCCATGCCTTAAACTATAATTCATATATCTCCTTTTATTTCATCCTAATTGATGTATGTTTTTTGTGTAGAACTCTTAGTCTTACCTTAGTTGTGTAATTATGTCTTATTTTTTTTTACTACAATACAATTGTAAATTTGAAATTTGTCACTGTTAATATAATGTTATGAAAATCAATAAGGCAAATGCTTATTTATCTATGTTTTCCATTTAATGTTTCGTTCAGCCTATTTTCTTTAATTGTCCATATTTTCATGGTTATTATTTTGGCTTTAACTAATGATATTGAAGTGTCCGTCTAAAGAGTTATTGTTATTGTAAATGTTTTGCTGGATTCATATGAACTTTATTATTAAAATATTATTCACATATAAAGATATCACTTAAGTCTAATGGTGTTTATTTAACCATGCATCAAGGAACTCCATTGATACAAAAGCTCTATTCTTATATATTGAAAAGACATAAAATCTACTTGATAGGTTTTACAACAGCGCTCAATTTTGTTAGTCTGAAAATACAGAAAAAATAGATAAAACTATTAAAGTTTAAACCGGTAATTATTTATAAAGAAAAATTGTTATTATCGTGAGTAGTTTTCTTCCTTTCTAATCAACTTTTGTTGACTGTCTAAGCTTGCGATGGACACTTCTATATTGAATATTAGATATGTTAACTCTTTATTTGGTGTGGGCAAAATTTATGTAATATAGTTAAGTGGAACATTTACTATTTACGTAGATGACCTTACAATTCAGTGCTGTCATTTATTATTTCATTGATCGTTACTGTTATTACAGGTTTACATTGTGGCATTGAATGATGGTCTTTTTGTAGAACTACTTCAACTGCAAAACGTTTAAGTTTAAATGTTTCTTTAGTCAATTAAAATAGTATTATATTTGACAACAAAATGTAGGATAACATAATTATAACCTTTTTAATGCAAAACCCTACCTGTTCCATGACTTCTGTATGGAAAAGCCTAATTAGTGGGCTTTACTTTATTACTAGGACTTAATGGTGAAAGTGGCTTCACGAGGTTTTCTCTTTGTATTAATAAAGAAAAGATTGTGCATGCTTAGGGCTAGATGTATGATATAGCTGTAGAACATGATTATTTGGGCCTACTTTTTGATGTTGTTGTGATGGGTTCGAGAAGAGGATGCCAAATTTAATATTTTTGAATAGAAATGTCATCAGATGAAAAAAATTAACTTTGAAACTACATTATACTATGTATTTCTTCTTTTGAGTGTTTAATGTTTATATACAATATTTTGGTTGTTTAAATAAAAACAATGTCTATGTACAACATTAGCTAATAATGCATGTATGCATATGTATTCATATACATTGTACGTATGCAAATTACACACACACTGAAACACGAAATGGTAATACAATGAATTTCAACCATTGGATTGCATGTTGAACGGAAGGAATTTACATCAGCACCATTCAGAACTAAGAGGTCAACATTAAAAACTACTCATTGCTCTTCTTTTAGAATAGATAATATCTTGCTGCATCCGTACAATGGGGATTATAAACATAATTGACATTCTCAATACATGTGACATAAAGGTGTTCGTTATGTGTTAATTATAATTCATCAAACGGACAGTTTTGCATTCTTAGTTTTCATTGCAGTAAGTACATGTTTATAAAAGATTCGTGCCTCATACAACTTTAGAATGATATATGCAAAACAGAGGCATATTTTAAGAATTATTTCCGACCCCTCAGCTACACAGTTATACAAGCTGCTTTTAGATCTATACTATTCTTTTAACTTATTTCTTATTTAACGGCAAGCACTTCTAACATCTATTCTTTGGCTTAATTCACAGGCAGAGTAATTTATACCAAGAAAGAAACTCAGATCAAGACTAACATATTTCAATAATCCTCTATATCTACTTTAGTTTAGATCTACAGATTTTTATTTTTTTGGGACTTCTGCTTGCCTCAGTATCAGCTTTTGCTCATGAATAAATAGCTGTACAAGCATTGTTTGGTTTAACACCAGTAAATATTTTTACCAGAGTATTCACTTTTTACTAATAACTCAATGGCGTACGTCACTTGAAGGCTTCAACTGTTTTTGCTCATCGTTTTGGGTTGAATAATGAACAAACACATTAGTTGATATAGTGAACGTTTAGCATGTGTATGCATTTAATGCATTGAGTTTATCACTGTACAGTCATGCCATATAGAATTCCATTGACTTTAGTGTTCCATTGACTTTAACACACTGATGGTATGTTGCTTACTTATATTTTCTATAGTTGTTGTGCTCATGCATGCAATCTACATTGTTAGATAACAATCTTACTTTTACATATAACCATCCAATTACTCACGTCATATATCAGTTACTGATTCTTAAAACAAAATTTCCACTTTTGTTTCCAATTTCCCTTCGCAAACTATATATATATATATATATATATATATACATGCACTTTTTGTACTTTCAAACATTTTTTTTACTATTATACAAAAAATAACGAGATTACATATAATTTGCAACACATGTGTTCGAAGCATGGGTGCACACTTGTGACAGTAAAGGGGCAGCAAGAAAGCAGGAAATTGTAAGCCTATGCGAGCTCTTGTTTGGAAAATAGCACATACAAGCAAAAAAAACCGGGGAAGTACTTCCGTGCGCTAAAAAATATGTAAGTAATCCGAACCTTTTTTTAAATCAAGCTCTAGTTTATTAGCACAAACAATTAAAAATGTCAAATGTTGAGTACAATTAATGCCATAAACCATCAGAATATTAGGAGAAGTTAGTGGTAATTGCATCAATTAATGACATGGAGTATGCCATGAATCATTTAATAAACCTGTAGCGTCAATTGCATCAATTGTAATTCAGTCTTATTTAATCCTAACTTGATTGCAATTCAGTCTTATTTAATTGAATCAATTGTGTTGTTTTATTATATTTTAATCAAGTACTCTTTGCCCTCGATGTATACAATACAATGTATTGAGATTGATGAAGGATGATCGAGTATACTAGGCCAGGCTCTGTCACAGTGAGCCTACAAGGCTCAGTAAATTGCCTGTTTATGTGTTGTTTTGCCTCTGCTAGTATTTTGGTTGCATAAAGTGTGGCAAGTGCAATATTTAAAATATCCAAAAAATATTTCATTTCTATTCGAATTCCCCTGGTTTGGATTCACCTATTTTTTTGCTTATTGCCCAGTGAAAGCCTGTATACGCTACAACTAGTCTATTCATTATTATGAGACTAAAGTGTAACGTCTCAGATTTTTCGGCCATTTAATTTCGAATATTTAAATTTGTTTGAAATATAATGATTTTTTTTATCGAATTTATTTAATTAAAATATATTTCGAATATATATGATTTATTTATTTTTATATATTAAAGAATATTTATATAAATAGAATATTGTTTAAAGTTAGAATTTTTGAAAAAGTTGAGTTTTAAATATTTTACTGAATGAACTAGGAAGTTGTTGTTTCTCAATTTGATAAAAGTAACACAAACACAAAATGGTGTATTCCAAATAGACAATAATTGACTTCAGCTCCAAGTGAATCTCCCATCGTACCACTGTAGTAATTTTCTTTTGACATTATCTTTATCATCCGTATATAAATAAAAGCATAGAAATTTCATGTTTGTAATCTACCATGCAATAAATGGACTACAGATAGGACATGTATTAAAAGGCAAATCGTGGATCCGAAGATGAGAAATGGTCCCATATCAATAATTGTAATGAACGCAGAAAATAATTGGAACGAAGAAAGAAAAGAAGGCATATTAAATTCATTTTGGGACCATGCTACTTAATAAAATTGCCGGTCTGTTTGATTTCATAGACAGTGTTTCTGGCTCATTCAATTGGTTTAGTTCGAACCATATTGTAGATATAAACGGTACGAAAACTGGGAATATATATATATATATATACTGAACCGCGATCGATACAAAGAAAATTATATATAACCATCTATATGAAATACAAATGTAAAGAACTAAAAGAACTTATTCTAAATTTCAATATCAAGTATGCGATGTCCTTTCAGTAAGGGAAAGCAAAACAAATTCATTTTTTTAACTGAGCATGTTGCATCCTGTTCAAATACAGTAAACAAATAAGTTCATTTAATTGTCTGAGTACAAACAGTGAAAAAAACAGTTCATTTCAGTATACCCATGACATGTTCTTTCAAGAACAGTACAGTAAAAAAAATGATCCAGGGAAATAAAAGAAAAAGGATGACTAATCGACCTCCTCCATCTTGCTACCATTGGCGTCAGCATCCTCCAAAGGTAGCATGTCAGTATCAATATCAGCAGCTTTGGATCAATGAATCATCTCGATTAACTTTGATCTGCGAAAAGAAAAGGAGAAAACCCATTAAAAGGGTGAATTCATGATAGAAATGAACAGCATAAAAATAATAATCAAATCTATATATAAATAACAAATGCATAAGACAGGATAGCAATACAAGGTGTATGGCCAAGTAGTACATGTCAGTAAGAGAAGGAAAAATATGTGCACCAAAGAAAAGTGAGGTGAACATTTATGTGGGACAGGGAGACAATGGACAGCATCAACAATTTTAGACTAACAATGTGAAATAAACACAATTAGAACTAGTGTATGGCTGAGGTAAGGTTAGTTGGCACAAATACAAAGCACCTAGGAAAGAAAGAGTATGGTATCTGACTTTTACTTTCTTTGAAACAAAATTTTTAGATAACAACACATTTCATTCATATAAAAAAAATCAGAAAATCCAAAAGAATCCATTCCAAATCTTAAGGACAGTGTGCCATGTTCTCCCAAAACAGTAAACCAGAAAGATACAGTAAAATATTTATACATTAAAACATCCATCTTCACGGCCTTCAAGTGAATAGACAAGAAAAGAAAACCAAATATATGTACACATTTATAACATCAAAGTAGATCGTGAACAGCTGAATAAGAAAATGTGAATGAACAAGACAGTGAACAGTTAAAAGCAAGAACAACATTTGAACAGCTATGTATAGCTAGAAGCAGTCCTAAAACAGCTAGTGTTCATTTCAAAATTTTACTGTTTCATCCACTGTAAGAAATCCAAACAGGAAATTTATGGACTCGATTTCAAACCCCTGAAATGACAATTCATCACATACAAAAATATATCACAAAATCTATAACCTGTAATTTCAAAGATATGTATTCAAGTAAACCAGTCATAGCCGTAACCTGTACAGTTCAATCAGAATCCATCAACAAATCTGAAAATCCTATACCCAAAATCTCTGTAAAAATCATAGACTAAATCAACCAGATCCATTGTTAAAACCATCACGCAACCCTACACTACCATCATCAATACAAAATCGAAAATCTAAAACCAATGGCCTAAGATAGGTATAGCTGAATATATCTAGGATAAGATGTGGAAGACAATGTTCTTATCTAATTTCTATCCGCAACTATAAATACGAATGGCGCATTCATTCCAGAACCGAACAAACCAACACAGCAAACAAGAACAACCCCAATTCAAAACCAGGAAAAAAATCAAAAGGAAAAAATACAGTATAGGAAATCAAGTAAAAAGGGAAGACTTAGCTTTCGGTGTGGACTAGTTTTCGTTGAAATCATTCACGTTGGAGGCCTCATCTACGATCTGGGCGTATGGGGCTCCATCGTGTTTCAGTAAGGGGTCAAAGGGGGTGTTGAGGGTGGCTGACTGGTTGATGGACGTGGAGGAGTGTGAGAAGATGGTGGCGACACCATAGTAGAAGGGGATTTAGGGTTTTATTCATTTCGGTTTTGATCAAATTTTTGAGGCGGCCAGTATGAATGAAAAGGAACGATGGAGGTAGGGTTTTAAGGGAGAGACGGGTCGGGTTTGGTTAGCGGGCCGATAATTAATGATTTTGGCGCCGTCAGTTGCATTGGGACCGTGGAGACGAGTACTTCGAGATGGAGCAGGCCTAGTCCGGATCTGAAGTGACTGGGATTTTTATTCGAATTAAACGTCAGTTTAATTCAATTAAAAACCAGATATTATCGACAAATTTAAACCAAGGTGAGTTAAACTCACTCAGCCTTCCCGTTTATATTTTATATAAATTGGGTTTTTGTTTTACGTGTTCTGATTGCTAGTGGTTGGTTGTTTGCTGATTTTATATATATATATATATATATATATATATTGTGCTGATTCAACATGAAGAAATTAAACGGTCGTTTAATTTCAGAAAAATACCCACTGTTTTGAGTTGACCCAGATAAAATAAATTCCCCTGACTGGTCACATTTATTGCTTGAATTGTTTGGATTGGTTGGATTGGCTGTTGATGGGTTGGTGATTATCATAGAAATTTAGAAATCAAATGGTCGATTATTATTGTTGAACCTTATTTCAACATTTGTTGGGATAGTAACCAATGGATCGTATGGTTGGGTAATTGGCATCGCTGGCTTATAAATACATCGATTTATTAAATATGGTTTTATCGACAGTAACTCGATAATATTTGAGTTGTAAAAATATTTTATAACGATAACGGATTTTGAAAGTTATTACATGGGGAGGTTTATAAAAAAAGGGGAATAAATATTTATTTATTTAAATTATTTATTTAAAGTTTATAAGAAATTATGAAATTTGTTTATAAATTGGATTCTTATGTCGATAAGAATTTTAAATGAAAAGCAGGAATTAACCTAGGAGTTAAATATTTGATTAGTCGTGAGAGATTAAATAAGGTTATTAGAAATTAATTATATTTTAATTAATATTAAATAAGGAATTAATTAGAGTTGGTTAAAAGAGTAATCATGTTTGGTGTCGACCATTTAAACCAAGTTAGATTTTAAATTAGTGGAATAACCAAATGAATAGTTGGTTAAGTTGAGTGAGAGTTTTAAAAGAAATTTATTCTAATAAATAAAGGGGTTAAATAAATTTGCAAGGTTTAAATGTTGAGTTAAATAATCTCTGCTTGAATGCAATACATTTAAGTAAACAAGTGGGAATGAAATATAGTTGAATATTTATGGATGAGTTTTGTATTTTTGAACTCGAGTTTTTATCAAATAATAAAGAGTTCTAAATGGATATGATGATGGAAAGTTTACTTAAGGTTTGAATTAAGTAAAGGAAGGAGAAGATATAAAGGGTTTATATTAAACCTGTAAATTATAAACAAAGTTTTTAAATGGGATATGAGTTTAATTGTCGTTTTGAATTTGAAATATTTAATGAAGGGATTAAGTTAAACCAATGGAATGGAAAGGAGATTTTCCAAAAGGAAAGGGGATTGAAAAGGGGTGAAAGTGTGAGCTTTGTAAACGAGTTTGGAAATAGGAATTTAAATATTAATATCGGGTTTTTGAATTACGACTCGTATTTATCTGAAGGGAAGAACGTTGTTGGTCAAGGTCTGAGAGGTAATTAAAATTGTAACAACCCGTATCTCGATAACATGATTAAGACGAGAATCAAGGCAGAATTTAATTTTAAATTCTGAATCAAGTTAAACGGGCTATGCCATTGCGTTCGTCTCGGAAAAATACGCGAAATAGAGTCCGAGTTTTCGAAAATCGGAGTCCGTATGACCCGATTAAGGCCCAACGAAGTTTTCAGAAAATTTCTAAGTAAAAACAGATTTCAAATTCAAACTTGAATTTGGAAAATTTGGCCAGTTGGGCCATGCGGGAAAAATTCCCGCCACAGTACCCAAGTCGACAGCCCTGTCGACTTAGGAGTCGACTTGGTCTGACCAAGTCGACAGCCCTGTCGACTTGGCTGTCGACCTGGCTCAGACGAGCAGTTTTGCCTGGTGCACCTATTTCTATCTTGGCTAGGTTTTTGGGCCTGGTTTGAGATCTGACGGTTCAGGTTGGTCCTAGGGTTAATCTAAGGGTGCTAACTAGCCTAATCTTCTATAAATAAGCCCCTAACCCTCCCCTAAACCCTCATTATTCACTCATGTAACTAAACTATGGCAAAATTTCTACTCTCATGGCCTCCACTCAACTATCCTAGCCTCCACTTCATTTCTATGAGAGGTTTTATGATCATGAGAGTGTTAGAGAGTCCCTATGTTAGTATGAGGGCTTCTCAAGTTGATTCCGAGGCAAAAGCTTTGATCTTTGTTCATAAAGATGGTGTTTTTGTTGATTTGGAGCATCCATCTTTGGGTTTTTGGGTGATGGTATGCATAAGCTTCATCACAAGCCTTAGTTTAATCGATTTAGGCCTTCATAGCAATGTAAGCCCTTCCCTACTCTTAGATATTAACTATGAAGTTAAATGTTCATGTTGCAAGTTTGGGTTTGATCATTGAGAATGATATATGCTATCATGTCATACAAGTTTATGAAGTCATTATCTTGATCTTATGAGCAAAAAGCTACAACCTTTATGTTGAAATGTTGCATTATGCAACATGATAACCTTCATAATCTTTATGTCAACTTGCATATGAAGTCATAACCCTTATATGATGATATATGCGAGTTACTAGTCATCATTCCATGTCTTTTGTCACCATGATTCGTTTATGTGCCAAGTTTGGGTTTATGCATGTTTTTGAGATGTAAGAATGTAACATGCAAGTTAATGAACACATGTGTGCCTCATTTGCCACCATGATTAACTTGTGGCTTAATATCCATTTTTGTCGTGCCTTTGCCAAGTCTCTTCTTTTAATCCATCACGTTGTTGCGAACGTATATGCAAGTTTAAAAAGCGTTGGGGTCACATTATGGGGAAACATAATGACATGAATATGATTTGGGTAAATGGGTATAAACATGACAACATGTAACGTTAAATATGACATGTGTTTATACTTGAAAACATGACTTGAAATATAACATGGAAGTTGACATGTAAGTATGCATAAAAACATAAGCTTGGGAATTTACCTATTAAGTTAGGTCTACCCATTGGGAATTTACCTATTAAGTTAGGTCTACCCAATTGCTTGAAAACTTGACTATGAACATGACACTAGACTAAACATGAAAGTGGCCAACTCGAGGTTGGGTTGAGTTTGCAACGTAAAACTACCCGGAACCGACCGGCCTAACTAGTAGTTGCAAACAATAGGACTCAATGTGAGAAGTTGATCATGTTGTGCTTGAACCCGAGGTTAGACCAAGTTGTGGTGTAAAGCTACCCGGAACTGACCGGCTTAACTAGTAACCACAATAAAGTCTAATGTGAGAGGTTGAGGTGCATTAATTAAATTAATGTCATATGATAAGGTTAAGTAAATTTGACTAATGACACTTAACCGATATGACACGAATGGGTAGGTTAAGTGGGACCGGGCTTGATTTCTTAATGACACTTAACTATGCAAGGTGATTAGGGGATGGGGTTAAGTAATTTACACTTAACTAATCCGACTTGGTAATTAGATGGGGTTAAGTAATTAAGGCTTAACTAATCTAAACACGGTAATTAGACGGGGTTAAGTAATCCACACTTAACTAATCTCGACACAGTAATTCGATGGGGTTAAGCAAAACACTTAACCAAATTAAACTTGGTAATTCAATGAGGTTAAGTAACCAATACTCAACCAACTTAACGTGATAATCTAATGGGGTTAAGCAACTTATACTTAACCAATTATACATGATGATTTGATGAGGATTAAGTGACCCACACTTAACCAATCTAATATGCGGACCTGATAAGGTTAAGTCACAAGACCTTTTTAGAGTATACTTAACCATTGTAGTACGATTAGAGGATGGGGTTAAGCTAACCTATACTTAACCAATCCGACTCGATAATTTGATGGGATTAAGATAATCTGTGCTTAATCAATCTAGCAAGATAATCCGATAGGATTAAGGTAAACTGGTACTTGACCAATTTGACTCGATAGGGTTAAGTCATGAGCCTCTGGGTACACTTAACCAACTTGTAGGGCTAAGTCTTGAACTTAAATACTTAGCCAATCTGGACGTGATTCGTGGGCGGGTTAAATCATGGACTTGAATGATAACACTTAACCCAATAGACAAACCCTAGTTAGAGGAACTAGGTAGAAAATCTTGGTTAATCAAGGATAACGGGAAAGAAAGCTAAGTGGTAAACCTTAGTTAAGGGTAACTAAGTAATAATTCTTAGCTAAGGACATGGGACTAGTTCACAAAGGGATGAGTAACCTGATACGGTAGGTCATCGCTTAGTATACGAGGAGGAGCAAGTTATCTAATTTGGATAAAAGCTCCAGCGAACTGGGGGCCGAAGCGGAAGCTTCGAGGAACGTGAGGGTACTCTTGGTATCCCTCTGTGAGGTGGCAAGTGGTCCATGAGACCCGGCCTCACAGGGGTTAAGGTCTACGGTAGAAGAGCCAAGAGTATGCCTTGGTTGCTATGCGAGCGACCTAAAGACTGGGATGGATTAGCGTGGAGTCGACGATTCTTGGTTTTCGCCCCGGGATAGCATGTCGCCGACTACCTACCATCTTTAGTCAATCGTGTACGTACGGAAAGGCAGGGAACCCCCAAGAGACCATATACTAGCTATCAAGTTATGGGTGAGGTTGGCTATCTGGAAATGGGCATCGATGGGCCTAGGGTTCCCATACATGATTTTTCGTGGGTTGCCTTTCAGTAGTTGAGGGAGGGGTCACGTGGGACCATAGCAACGGGTACAAAAACAGACCTTGATATCTGCATCAGCAGACGACTTAAAGCTCCCGACCGAGTTCCGTATTTCTTGATTTGCCCTGGCACGGAACTCGGGTGGCACATTGAAGAACATGTGCGTCTAGACATGGAAAACGATTCATGATACATACGTGGGATGAAGGGCGCGGTTGACGGGTGGCATATTCCCTAGTGGTCCTAGGTGGCCAAAACCCAAACCGAGACACGGAAACGTTCATTTTAGGTAGCATAATCCCTAGCGGTCCTAGGTGGCATAAATCCTAAGTGGACGCGCGATAGTTCATGGTAAGGAAACATAACTAGATCAAGGGTTGCAGTCCAAAACAACTTCAAGGATAAAACGTTTATATGGGAAAGCCCGTATGGCCTGCGGCAAAGGACTGAACTTATACATGGAAAGAAACATACGAGTTGGGAAAAACCTACATATGCTATATATTAGGTTGGCATGGACCATTACATGACATTGGGCAAGGGACATTCATAGTTAACACATGACGCGGGTTGGGATACTAGTACGAGAGGTGCAGAGCAAATATACATGTTAGAACCAGGAGAAATATACATGATAGAAACCAGGGGATGTTATACAGGATAGATACCTTGGGATATTATACTGGATAGAAACCTGACGATGTGATGCCTTGTTTTATCTTGACATCGTAATTTATCATGACACCTTAGTTTACCTGAGTTCAGTAGTTCATCCTGTTATTTTGATTTAGCTTATCTATCTTGTTATCATGCTTATGTTCATCTCAGTTTCTCATGTCAGTTAACTTTACTAGTTTTTATACTAATAGTAGATAGGGCTTACTCAGTCTTTTTGACTGACCCATTTTGTTTCGCCTCTTTTCTTCCGTTCCCCCCCAGGTTACAGGGAGGAAATGCTGTTGTTTAGTTCAGACTTCTTCTGCTTGAAGGTCATCATGGATGGCTTGGACTTATCTTGGCTATGGCTACTTTACTGTTTTTACTTGGGGGAATAATTTATGCAAAAGTCTTTATGCTTCTTTACTATTGCAAGACAGGTTTTGATGTACTCTGATGTAAAAGGCTTTAGACCTTAATTATTAATGTTTATGAAAGTTCGATTTTACTTCCGCTATTTTATATGTTTTGTCTTGTGATATTTCTGTGCATGTTTACCAATAATGCCCCTCTAAAGCTAGTGCATTCCTTTGCGAGTGACCCTAGCGGAGGTGGGGTGTTACATTTGGTATCAGAGCAGAAGGTTACCAGACTGGGCAAAAGTTTTTAAAGACCTTCTGAAAACTATTTGAAAACCGTTTACAAAGAAGCATTTTTCAAGAAAATTTTCTTTTAAAAAGAAAAAGGCTATTCCCCAAAGGCCATTAGCATTATCCTTGTTTCCTTGATTGAATCTCTTTTCCTTTCTTTCCTCCATCTGTAGTCACAATGGTTTTAACTGCGACTAGTCTTTTCTATCTACGAAAGTGCTTTCCATGCGATGGAGGTGGTTCTCGAGAGACCAGTGGCCGCGTTATAAGAAAGGATAGTGGGAAAGAGGATAAAGGATACGAGTTTAAGGATGAACAGCTTGTTGGTATGGCATAGTCCTCAAAGGAGGGAGAAAGATGAACAATGAAACCCATGACGAGAGAGTACATTTGGCATGGTGAAACGGGGTGGATAGTTAATTATCATGGGACAAGGACAAGATCATCGAGAGGGCAATAGTATGCTCTCATTTCTAGGGTACCTCGGAAGGAGGGTAACGATCTTGTTAAAGGTTTAGCTTTTCTTCTCTATCATCCCGTTAGGACTTTGTTTTGATCATCGTATCATTTAAGTCTTCTTTGATAGTGGAGTCTCTGCACCTTAAGTACTAGCGTAATAGAGAATCCCAATTTTTGTCTCAAAGTCCTATTGGAGAGTCAGTCCATGTATACATGACTTGTTTGGATTTGAGAATGTCTATGCCAAGTGTTGTGTTTGGAAATAATGCTTATGTTTATAAGCTACGGATGGATTCTAGGGATGAAGTGGTTATCCAGTAGGGGGTGCCACTCTCGGTTTTGATAGGAGGGTAGTTAGACCTTTTGACTAGCCTTGGTAATACCCTCGAAGTATCGTGTAACCTTTTTGAGGATTTGTCATGACTAGTTACTTATAATCCCTGGATGCCTTTATTGGAAATTTGGAGCCCGATCGAGTGGTATTCGCCGATAAGACGGATGGTTTATTTCACTTATGCATGGGTTATAGAAGTCACCCTAGTAAGTGCGCTTGATAACCTGGTTGGCATCTGTTTACTTTCAAGAGAAAGTTCTTCTACGTGGAATACCTTATGGTACGAGGTCCGAGATTCACTAGTGAATTTTTGAAAGCTTGCATGAGATCATGAGTACGCAGTCATGTTTGCGTCAAGTATTTTAGAAAAAGGATAAGTGCAAGTGGAACGAGAGGCGACGAAGAAATGAGTTCCAGCTCATGTTATGGAAACAGGAAATAAGGAGCTACGAAAGCGCGAAGTTAAAAGACGGTCAAGGCACGATGGAATTAAGCTCATGGAAATGCGGCTTGGACGCGCGCATCACGTCTCTTTTTAAGAGTATATCTTTGATCCTTGGTTCACCTGTAAAGCTTACTTGCATGCTATCGCTTGGTGGATATCCTCTCGGTCCTGTTTCTGTTACAAACCCTGTAAGGAGTTTGTCTTGCTTATCTTCTCGATCTTATCTTGGGAACCTTAGGTAGAACGCTATGGATGTAAACATGTATTTGAGACATGTTATGATTGATATGGTTGCAAATGGTTGCAAGTGGTTGCTCGTGGATGCGCGAATACACGTTAGATACTAGATTGACGCGATCACGTTTCATGTTGCATATGCACGAGCATTTATACTTCTTTATTGATGAAATTGAATGTGTTGTCATGTGGATGTTGCATATGAATGAATGTTTGTGCACGCATATAGTACTTATGTGACTAGGACTATTTGCATACATGTTGGATTCATAGCACTTAACATATCTTGCATTAGAAAGATTATTCAGGCCTGATCATTAGCATTAGCTAAGGAACATGTACACACACGTTTTGTATATATTCATATAGCATTAGAAATCATCTAAGGACAATGGTTGCTTGTAGATGATGTTTTGAGTAGATGGATGATGGATGGTAGGATATGTTCTTCCTAACTTGGAGATTTCGGGGACGAAATCCTAAAAGGTGGGGAGAATGTAACAACCCGTATCTCGATAACATGATTAAGACGAGAATCAAGGCAGAATTTAATTTTAAATTCTGAATCAAGTTAAACGGGCTATGCCATTGCGTTCGTCTCGGAAAAATACGCGAAATAGAGTCCGAGTTTTCGAAAATCGGAGTCCGTATGACCCGATTAAGGCCCAACGAAGTTTTCATAAAATTTCTAAGTAAAAACAGATTTCAAATTCAAACTTGAATTTGGAAAATTGGACCAGTTGGGCCATGCGGGAAAAATTCCCGCCACAGTACCCAAGTCGACAGCCCTGTCGACTTGGGAGTCGACTTGGTCTGACCAAGTCGACAGCCCTGTCGACTTGGCTGTCGACCTGGCTCAGACGAGCAGTTTTGCCTGGTGCACCTGTTTCTATCTTGGCTAGGTTTTTGGGCCTGGTTTGAGATCTGACGGTTCAGGTTGGTCCTAGGGTTAATCTAAGGGTCCTAACTAGCCTAATCTTCTATAAATAAGCCCCTAACCCTCCCCTAACCCCTCATTATTCACTCATGTAACTAAACTATGGCAAAATTTCTACTCTCATGGCCTCCACTCAACTATCCTAGCCTCCACTTCATTTCTATGAGAGGTTTCATGATCATGAGAGTGTTAGAGAGTCCCTATGTTAGTATGAGGGTTTCTCAAGTTGATTCCAAGGCAAAAGCTTTGATCTTTGTTCATAAAGATGGTGTTTTTGTTGATTTGGAGCATCCATCTTTGGGTTTTTGGGTGATGGTATGCATAAGCTTCATCACAAGCCTTAGTTTAATCGATTTAGGCCTTCATAGCAATGTAAGCCCTTCCCTACTCTTAGATATTAACTATGAATTTAAATGTTCATGTTGCAAGTTTGGGTTTGATCATTGAGAATGATATATGCTATCATGTCATGCAAGTTTATGAAGTCATTATCTTGATCTTATGAGCAAAAAGCTACAACCTTTATGTTGAAATGTTGCATTATGCAACATGAGAACCTTCATAATCTTTATGTCAACTTGCATATGAAGTCATAACCCTTATATGATGATATATGCGAGTTACTAGTCATCATTCCATGTCTTTTTTCACCATGATTCGTTTATGTGCCAAGTTTGGGTTTATGCATGTTTTTGAGGTGTAAGAATGTAACATGCAAGTTAATGAACACATGTGTGCCTCATTTGCCACCATGATTAACTTGTGGCTTAATATCCATTTTTGTCGTGCCTTTGCCAAGTCTCTTCTTTTAATCCATCACGTTGTTGCAAACGTATATGCGAGTTTAAAAAGCATTGGGGTCACATTATGGGGAAACATAATGACATGAATATGATTTGGGTAAATGGGTATAAACATGACAACATGTAACGTTAAATATGACATGTGTTTATACTTGAAAACATGACTTGAAATATAACATGGAAGTTGACATGTAAGTATGCATAAAAACATAAGCTTGGGAATTTACCTATTAAGTTAGGTCTACCCATTGGGAATTTACCTATTAAGTTAGGTCTACCCAATTGCTTGAAAACTTGACTATGAACATGACACTAGACTAAACATGAAAGTGGCCAACTCGAGGTTGGGTTGAGTTTGCAACGTAAAACTACCCGGAACCGACCGGCCTAACTAGTAGTTGCAAACAATAGGACTCAATGTGAGAAGTTGGTCATGTTGTGCTTGAACCCGAGGTTAGACCAAGTTGTGGTGTAAAGCTACCCGGAACCGACCGGCTTAACTAGTAACCACAATAAAGTCTAATGTGAGAGGTTGAGGTGCATTAATTAAATTAATGCCATATGATAAGGTTAAGTAAATTTGATTAATGACACTTAACCGATATGACACGAATGGGTAGGTTAAGTGGGACCGGGCTTGATTTCTTAATGACACTTAACCATGCAAGGTGATTAGGGGATGGGGTTAAGTAATTTACACTTAACTAATCCGACTTGGTAATTAGATGGGGTTAAGTAATTAAGGCTTAACTAATCTAAACACGGTAATTAGACGGGGTTAAGTAATCCACACTTAACTAATCTCGACACAGTAATTCGATGGGGTTAAGCTAAACACTTAACCAAATTAAACTTGGTAATTCAATGAGGTTAAGTAACCAATACTCAACCAACTTAACGTGATAATCTAATGGGGTTAAGCAACTTATACTTAACCAATTATACATGATGATTTGATGAGGATTAAGTGACCCACACTTAACCAATCTAATACGCGGACCTGATAAGGTTAAGTCACAAGACCTTTTTAGAGTATACTTAACCATTGTAGTACGATTAGAGGATGGGGTTAAGCCAACCTATACTTAACCAATCCGACTCGATAATTTGATGGGATTAAGATAATCTGTGCTTAATCAATCTAGCAAGATAATCCGATAGGATTAAGGTAAACTGGTACTTGACCAATTTGACTCGATAGGGTTAAGTCATGAGCCTCTGGGTACACTTAACCAACTTGTAGGGCTAAGTCTTGAACTTAAATACTTAGCCAATCTGGACGTGATTCGTGGGCGGGTTAAATCATGGACTTGAATGATAACACTTAACCCAATAGACAAACCCTAGTTAGAGGAACTAGGTAGAAAATCGTGGTTAATCAAGGATAACGGGAAAGGAAGCTAAGTGGTAAACCTTAGTTAAGGGTAACTAAGTAATAATTCTTAGCTAAGGACATGGGACTAGTTCACAAAGGGATGAGTAACCTGATACGGTAGGTCATCGCTTAGTATACGAGGAGGAGCAAGTTATCTGATTTGGATAAAAGCTCCAGCGAACTGGGGGCCGAAGCGGAAGCTTCAGGGAACGTGAGGGTACTCTTGGTATCCCTCTGTGAGGTGGCAAGTGGTCCATGAAACCCGGCCTCACAGGGGTTAAGGTCTGCGGTAGAAGAGCCAAGAGTATGCCTTGGTTGCTATGCGAGCGACCTAAAGACTGGGATGGATTAGCGTGGAGTCGACGATTCTTGGTTTTCGCCCCAGGATAGCATGTCGCCGACTACCTACCATCTTTAGTCAATCGTGTACGTACGGAAAGGCAGGGAACCCCCAAGAGACCATATACTAGCTATCAAGTTATGGGTGAGGTTGGCTATCAGGAAATGGGCATCGATGGGCCTAGGGTTCCCATACATGATTTTTCGTGGGTTGCCTTTCAGTAGTTGAGGGAGGGGTCACGTGGGACCATAGCCATGGGTACAAAAACAGACCTTGATATCTGCATCAGCAGACGACTTAAAGCTCCCGACCGAGTTCCGTATTTCTTGATTTGCCCTGGCACGGAACTCGGGTGGCACATTGAAGAACATGTGCGTCTAGACATGGAAAACGATTCACGATACATACGTGGGATGAAGGGCGCGGTTGATGGGTGGCATAATCCCTAGTGGTCCTAGGTGGCCAAAACCCAAACCGAGACACGGAAACGTTCATTTTAGGTAGCATAATCCCTAGCGGTCCTAAGTGGCATAAATCCCAAGTGGACGCGCGATAGTTCATGGTAAGGAAACATAACTAGATCAAGGGTTGCAGTCCAAAACAACTTCAAGGATAAAACGTTTACATGGGAAAGCCCGTATGGCCTGCGGCAAAGGACTGAACTTATACATGGAAAGAAACATACGAGTTGGGAAAAACCTACATATGCTATATATTAGGTTGGCATGGACAATTACATGACATTGGGCAAGGGACATTCATAGTTAACACATGACGCGGGTTGGGATACTAGTACGAGAGGTGCAGAGCAAATATACATGTTAGAACCAGGAGAAATATACATGATAGAAGCCAGGGGATGTTATACAGGATAGATACCTTGGGATATTATACTGGATAGAAACCTGACGATGTGATGCCTTGTTTTATCTTGACATCGTAATTTATCATGACACGTTAGTTTACCTGAGTTCAGTAGTTCATCCTGTTATTTTGATTTAGCTTATCTATCTTGTTATCATGCTTATGTTCATCTCAGTTTCTCATGTCAGTTAACTTTACTAGTTTTTATACTAATAGTAGATAGGGCTTACTCAGTCTTTTTGACTGACCCGTTTTGTTTCGCCTCTTTTCTTCCGTTCCCCCCAGGTTACAGGGAGGAAATGCTGTTGTTTAGTTCAGACTTCTTCTGCTTGAAGGTCATCATGGATGGCTTGGACTTATCTTGGCTATGGCTACTTTACTGTTTTTACTTGGGGGAATAATTTATGCAAAAGTCTTTATGCTTCTTTACTATTGCAAGACAGGTTTTGATGTACTCTGATGTAAAAGGCTTTAGACCTTAATTATTAATGTTTATGAAAGTTCGATTTTACTTCCGCTATTTTATATGTTCTGTCTTGTGATATTTCTGTGCATGTTTACCAATAATGCCCCTCTAAAGCTAGTGCATTCCTTTGCGAGTGACCCTAGCAGAGGCGGGGTGTTACAAAAATACCCCAACTTGAATGACTTCGGGACGACCCAAAGATGATACTAGTTGGTAATGGCGAGAGTATGTGATAAGATTTCCAAAGTAATGGAAATGAGAGGATATTTCCATAGTAATGGAATTAAAAGGAAATTGGCGATTAGTTTTAAAAGCCAAGTGATGCTGAGTACCAGACCAGTAAATATATTTTGTATGATTTCATGGATGTTTACTTGATAGTTAAATAACCGACTATCAAGTCTGACCTTTACGATTGTTGGTATGGAAAGACCGGGATCGAATGAATATTCGGAAACCATTCCGACCAACAAATACGGATATATAGAAGAGATCGAGTGACAATCGAGATGGAGCATGTGAAGACCATAGATCTTCATAAAGCGGAAGAACCACTTACAATCTCTGATTTGACCCGGAGATATACTGGGGTTCGGTCGTGGTTGAAACTGTGGATTGCAAGGACTATCGCTACTGATCCATGGGGTGATTCCTATATTGGATGCAGTAGGAGAGTACCTTCGGTTCATCCTGTTCCTGGGTGACTTGTATGGACGAGTGTTTGACAAAGTATTTCTAAAGGGATTACGTATATTGATTTTCTACAAACGTATCTCTGTTGGTGGCAGAGAAGACTGGACACCTTCTTTAGCTTAACGATCAGAGTATTTTTGTGGAAATCAGTATTCGGTGATACCTGGCGGATCTGACAATGTGGCATTCAAAGTGAATGGTGGCCAAGTGTTCAAAAGATTATAACCTCAAGCCTCACAGCCGGGAAGTGACAAAAATCGGGCAGGCAGCATGGCTATGTGGGTCGCTCCCATTAGGGTGTATAATCACCTATCTAGAGAAATTCCTTTTGTTTCTTACTTTATCGATTCTGCCCATTCGGGAACGGTGGTTTGAGCCCAACCGTTGGTGATATACATTCGATACACTCAAGCGAAATGAGTGGTCGGTCATGTGAGGGCCGGGTTGCAAGACGTTCTTGTTGAACCCTGTGTATTCGCCTCTAGAGATACATGTGCGGAAGGTGGTCCCATACCTTGTCATGTTGGAAATCCAATATCCAATAAGCGCCCGCGGTTTTCAATTGTATAATATATACGGGGAGCCTGAGATGAAAGCGTTCCTCTAGGTTTGTTAATTATTTGTATCTAGACATTATTATAATATTCGAAAAGATATTGTTTCCAAAACTGTTTGGGTTATCATAAGGTAAAAACCGTCCGTTTTTATGTGTGGATTCGGTCTTACGATTACCTTTTTCTTTTGAAAAGATTTTGAACTTTAAAATCATGATTGGATGATTTACCTTATTACTGTGCGAATTTATCTTACTCTGGTTTACCAGACTGAACCGGTATTTTGTAAATCCTCGGGTTAGCCCGGAGTGTACAGGTCCAGGTTATTAGGTGCTGCAAGGTCCAGAGACAAGCTGAAGATATTCAAACGAAAAATATTCCGCTGTGTGATATATATGAGGACAGATTATTCTAACTATCCAGAAAAGTTGATGTACTCTGATATTGTAAGTATTTTGAAATTTTAAGTAAAGATTTATTTCTGTATTTTATGTGTTCCGCTGCGATGTGAGACTCCGCGTTGGTTCTTCTTCTTCTTCTATTCTAATATTCTTTCTCTCTTATCTCACCCTCTAATTTCTTTCTATAAACGTCCAGTGTTTTCGGTATTGGAGGATCGGCATGAGTACGGTAAAGGGTATTTATGTCGATTTTCGGGGCCGAAATCCGCTGGGTCGTTACAGTGGTATCAGAGCTGGTTGCTTAATTGGTACGGATGATAGGGGGTTCTCGCTTCGCGTTTGTTAGCGAACGGGAGACTCTTACCCCTACATCTCCCGACAATGTGGGTTGGTCGAGTCGAGAGGCTGGCCGTAAAAGCAGT
Source organism: Allium sativum (assembly GCA_030737875.1). Taxonomy (NCBI): domain Eukaryota; kingdom Viridiplantae; phylum Streptophyta; class Magnoliopsida; order Asparagales; family Amaryllidaceae; genus Allium; species Allium sativum. The sequence continues at coordinate 840,312,737 of CM060913.1, read as the reverse complement.
TCTGAGGTATCTCTGTAGTGCCACGCTGGGAGGTTAGCCCAGTGGTTGATGGTTGCAAAGCCTAGACCCATTACAGTGGTATCAGAGCTATTGGTTGAGTAGTAACCTTGGCTCTGTGGCGTAACTCAATAGAGATGGGGTTAGTAACACCCTAGATTGAGTTTGAGTGCATATATATGAGAGCGTATTTGTAAGATTTTATATACAAATGTTTTGTATTGTGTTATTTGACTGGTTCAAGTGTTGAGAAGCAGTGAACTAGTGAATGGATACAATATTATTTTATAAAAGTGGGTAGATGAAATAATTTTACCCAAGGGATATTTTTATATAGAAAAAGGAAATTATTTTCTATATTATAGTGATGTGGGATGGTTGTTTGTTTGTTCTGATTGATTTGATTTAAATCAGATTTGAATTATGAAATAAAATTGAATTGATTAGAAAATCAATTCGTAAATTGAATCGGATATGAGAAATGAAAACTGAATCTGGTTAAGTAAAACCAATTCAAGAATGAATTCAAATTGAGTGAACTCGAAATGAATTAGGGTTTGAAAATTTATTGGAAATTAAATTGGGATTCAGATAAAGTGGGCTTCCATTTGGATATTGAATTTTCTTATGAAGGAGTTGAGGCCCGGGATGGCAGTTGTAGCCGTACCGAGCAAGCCATGCAGATGGAGTGCTGGCAAAGTTTTAGGAAATTTTTAGAGTTCGTATTTATTTTGAATAATACGGTTCGGAATATTCTTCCTACTTTGCAATTTCGAGGACGAAATTATTTTAAGGGGGGAAGAATGTAACGTCCCAGATTTTTCGGCCATTTAATTTCGAATATTTAAATTTGTTTGAAATATAATGAATTTTTTTATCGAATTTATTTAATTAAAATAGATTTCGAATATATATGATTTATTTATTTATTTTTATATATTAAAGGATATTTATATAAATAGAATATTGTTTAAAGTTAGAATTTTTGAAAAAGTTGAGTTTTAAATATTTTACTGAATGAACTAGGAAGTTGCTGTTTCTCAATTTGATAAAAGTAACACAAACACAAAATGGTGTACTCCAAATAGACAATAAATGACTTCAGCTCCAAGTGAATCTCCCATCGTACCACAGTAGTAATTTTCTTTTTACATTATCTTTATCATCCGTATATAAATAAAAGCATAGAAATTTCATGTTTGTAATCTACCATGCAATAAATGGACTACAGATAGGACATGTATTAAAAGGCAAATCGTGGATCCGAAGATGAGAAATGGTCCCATATCAATAATTGTAATGAACGCAGAAAATAATTGGAACGAAGAAAGAAAATAAGGCACATTAAATTCATTTTGGGACCATGCTACTTAATAAAATTGTCGGTCTGTTTGATTTCATAGACAGTGTTTCTGGCTCATTCAAATGGTTTAGTTCGAACCATATTGTAGATATAAACGGTACGAAAACAGGGAAAATATATATATATACTGAACCGCGATCGATACAAAGAAAATTATATATAACCATCTATATGAAATACAAATGTAAAGAACTAAAAGAACTTATTCTAAATTTCAATATCAAGTATGCGATGTCCTTTCAGTAAGGGAAAGCAAAACAAATTCATTTTTTTCAACTGAGCATGTTGCGTCCTGTTCAAATACAGTAAACAAATAAGTTCATTTAATTGTCTGAGTACAAACAGTGAACAAAACAGTTCATTTCAGTATACCCATGACATGTTCTTTCAAGAACAGTACAGTAAAAAAAAATGATCCAGGGAAATAAAAGGAAAAGGATGACTAATCGACCTCCTCCATCTTGCTACCATTGGCGTCAACATCCTCCAAAGGTAGCATGTCAGTATCAATATCAGCAGCTTTGGATCAGTGAATCATCTCGATCAACTTTGATCTGCGAAAAGAAAAGGAGAAAACCCATTAAAAGGGTGAATTCATGATAGAAATGAACATCATAAAAAAAATCAAATCTATATATAAATAACAAATGCCTAAGACAGGATAGCAATACAAGGTGTATGGCCAAGTAGTACATGTCAGTAAGAGAAGGAAAAATATGTGCACCAAAGAAAAGTGAGGTGAACATTTATGTGGGACAGGGAGACAATGGACAGCATCAACAATTTTAGACTAACAATGTGAAATAAACACAATTAGAACTAGTGTATGGCCGAGGTAAGGTTAGTTGGCACAAATACAAAGCACCTAGGAAAGAAAGAGTATGGTATCTGACTTTTACTTTCTTTGAAACAAAATTTTTAGATAACAGCACATTTCATTCATATAAAAAAAATCAGAAAATCCAAAAGAATCCATTCCAAATCTTAAGGACAGTGTGCCATGTTCTCCCAAAACAGTAAACCAGAAAGATACAGTAAAATATTTATACATCAAAACATCCATCTTCACGGCCTTTAAGTGAATAGACAAGAAAAGAAAACCAAATATATGTACACATTTATAACATCAAAGTAGATCGTGAACAGCTGAATAAGAAAATGTGAATGAACAAGACAGTGAACAGTTAAAAGCAAGAACAACATTTGAACAGCTTTGTATAGCTAGAAGCAGTCCTAAAACAGCTAGTGTTCATTTCAAAATTTCACTGTTTCATCCATTGTAAGAAATCCAAACAGGAAATCTATGGACTCGATTTCAAACCCCTGAAATGACAATTCATCACATACAAAAATATATCACAAAATCTATAACCTGTAATTTCAAAGATCTGTATTCAAGTAAACCTGTCATAGCCGTAACCTGTACAGTTCGATCAGAATCCATCAACAAATCTGAAAATCCTATACCCAAAATCTCTGTAAAAATCATAGACTAAATCAACCAGATCCATTGTTAAAACCATCACGCAACCCAACACTGCCATCATCAATACAAAATCGAAAATCTGAAACCAATGGCCTAAGCTAGGTATAGCTGAACATATCTAGGATAAGATGTGGAAGACAATGTTCTTATCTAATTTCTATCCGCAACTATAAATACGAATGGCGCATTCATTCCAGAACCGAACAAACCAACACAGCAAACAAGGACAACCCCAATTCAAAACCAGGAAAAAAATCAAAAGGAAAAAATACAGTATAGGAAATCAAGTAAAAAGGGAAGACTTAGCTTTCGGTGTGGACTAGTTTTCGTTGAAACCATTCACGTTGGAGGCCTCATCTGCGATCTGGGCGTATGGGGCTCCATCGTGTTTCAGTAAGGGGTCAAAGGGGGTGTTGAGGGTGGCTGACGGGTTGATGGACGTGGAGGAGTGTGAGAAGACGGTGGCGACGCCATAGCAGAAGGGGATTTAGGGTTTTATTCATTTCGGTTTTGATCAAATTTTTGAGGTGGCTAGTATGAATGAAAAGGAACGATGGAAGTAGGGTTTTAAGGGGGAGACGGGTCGGGTTTGGTTAGCGGGCTGATAATTAATGATTTCGGCGCCGTCAGTTGCGTTGGGACCGTGGAGACGAGTACTTCGAGATGGAGCAGGCCTAGTCCGGATCTGAAGTGACTGGGATTTTTATTCGAATTAAACGTCAGTTTAATTCAATTAAAAAGCAGATATTATCGACAAATTTAAACCGAGGTGAGTTAAACTCACTCAGCCTTCCCGTTTATATTTTATATAAATTGGGTTTTTGTTTTACGTGTTCTGATTGCTAGTGGTTGGTTGTTTGCTGATTTTATATATATATATATATATATTGTGTTGATTCAACAAGAAGAAATTAAACGGTCGTTTAATTTCAAAAAAATACCCACTGTTTTGAGTTGACCCAGATAAAATAAATTCCCTTGACTGGTCACATTTATTGCTTGAATTGTTTGGATTGTTTGGATTGGCTGTTGATGGGTTGGTGATTATCATAGAAATTTATAAATCAAATGGTCGATTATTATTGTTGAACCTTATTTCAACATTTGTTGGGATAGTAACCAATGGATCGTATGGTTGGGTAATTGGCATCGTTGGCTTATAAATACATCGATTTATTAAATATGGTTTTATCGACAGTAACTCGATAATATTTGAGTTGTAAAAATATTTTATAACGATAACGGATTTTGAAAGTTATTACATGGGGAGGTTTATAAAAAAAAGGGGAATAAATATTTATTTATTTAAATTATTTATTTAAAGTTTATAAGAAATTATGAAATTTGTTTATAAATTGGATTCTTATGTCGATAAGAATTTTAAATGAAAAGCAGGAATTAACCTAGCAGTTAAATATTTGATTAGTCGTGAGAGATTAAATAAGGTTATTAGAAATTAATTATATTTTAATTAATATTAAATAAGGAATTAATTAGAGTTGGTTAAAAGAGTAATCATGTTTGGTGTCGACCATTTAAACCAAGTTAGATTTTAAATTAGTGGAATAACCAAATAAATAGTTGGTTAAGTTGAGTGAGAGTTTTAAAAGAAATTTATTCTAATAAATAAAGGGGTTAAATAAATTTGCAAGGTTTAAATGTTGAGTTAAATAATCTCTGCTTGAATGCAATACATTTACGTAAACAAGTGGGAATGAAATATAGTTGAATATTTATGGATGAGTTTTGTATTTTTGAACTCGAGTTTTTATCAAATAATAAAGAGTTCTAAATGGATATGATGATGGAAAGTTTACTTAAGGTTTGAATTAAGTAAAGGAAGGAGAAGATATAAAGGGTTTATATTAAACCTGTAAATTATAAATAAAGTTTTTAAATGGGAAATGAGTTTAAATGTCGTTTTGAATTTGAAATATTTAATGAAGGGATTAAGTTAAACCAATGGAATGGAAAGGAGATTTTCCAAAAGGAAAGGGGATTGAAAAGGGGTGAAAGTGTGAGCTTGGTAAACGAGTTTGGAAATAGGAATTTAAATATTAATATCGGGTTTTTGAATTACGACTCGTATTTATCTGAAGGGAAGAACGTTGTTGGTCAAGGTCTGAGAGGTAATTAAAATACCCCAACTTGAATGACTTCGGGACGACCCAAAGATGATACTAGTTGGTAATGGCGAGAGTATGTGATAAGATTTCCAAAGTAATGGAAATGAGAGGATACTTCCATAGTAATGGAATTAAAAGGAAATTGGCGATTAGTTTTAAAAGCCAAGAGATGCTGAGTACCAGACCAGTAAATATATTTTTATGATTTCATGGATGTTTACTTGATAGTTAAATAACCGACTATCAAGTCTGACCTTTACGATTGTTGGGATGGAAAGACCGGGATCGAATGAATATTCGGAAACCATTCCGACCAACAAATACGGATATATAGAAGAGATCGAGTGACAATCGAGATGGAGCATGTGAAGAACATAGATCTTCATAAAGCGGAAGAACCACTTACAATCTCTAATTCGACCCAGAGATATACTGGGGTTCGGTCGTGGTTGAAACTGTGGATTGCAAGGACTATCGCTACTGATCCATGGGGTGATTCCTATATTGGATGCAGTAGGAGAGTACCTTCGGTTCATCCTGTTCCTGGGTGACTTGTATGGACGAGTGTCTGACAAAGTATTTCTAAAGGGATTACGTATATTGATTTTCTACAAACGTATCTCTATTGGTGGCAGAGAAGACTGGACACCTTCTTTAGCTTAACGCTCAGAGTATTTTTGTGGAAATCAGTATTCGGTGATACCTGGCGGATCTGACAATGTGGCATTCAAAGTGAATGGTGGCCAAGTGTTCAAAAGATTATAACCTCAAGCCTCACAGCCGGGAAGTGACAAAAATCGGGCAGGCAGCATGGCTATGTGGGTCGCTCCCATTAGGGTGTATAATCACCTATCTAGAGAAATTCCTTTTGTTTCTTACTTTATCGATTCTGCCCATTCGGGAACGGTGGTTTGAGCCCAACCGTTGGTGATATACATTCGATACACTCAAGCGAAATGAGTGGTCGGTCATGTGAGGGCCGAGTTGCAAGACGTTCTTGTTGAACCCTGTGTATTCGCCTCTAGAGATACATGTGCGGAAGGTGGTCTCATACCTTGTCATGTTGGAAATCCAATATCCAATAAGCGCCCGCGGTTTTCGATTGTATAATATATACGGGGAGCGTGAGATGAAAGCGTTCCTCTAGGTTTGTTAATTATTTGTATCTAGACATTATTATAATATCTGAAAAGATATTGTTTCCAAAACTGTTTGGGTTATCATAAGGTAAAAACCGTCCGTTTTTATGTGTGGATTCGGTCTTACGATTACCTTTTTCTTTTGAAAATGTTTTGAACTTTAAAATCATTATTGGATGATTTACCTTATTACTGTGCGAGTTTATCTCACTCTGGTTCACCAGACTGACCCGGTATTTTGTAAATGCTCGGGTTAGCCTGGAGTGTACAGGTCCAGGTTATTAGGTGCTGCAAGGTCCAGAGACAAGCGGAAGATATTCAAACGAAAAATATTCCGCTGTGTGATATATATGAGGAAAGATTATTCTAACTGTCCAGAAAAGTTGATGTACTCTGATATTGTAAGTATTTTGAAATTTTAAGTAAAGATTTATTTCTGTATTATATGTGTTCCGCTGCGATGTGAGACTCCGCGTTGGTTCTTCTTCTTCTTCTTCTATTCTAATATTCTTTCTCTCTTATCTCACCCTCTAATTTCTTTCTATAAACGTCCAGTGTTTTCGGTATTGGAGGATCGGCATGAGTACGGTAAAGGGTATTTATGTCGATTTTCGGGGCCGAAATCTGCTGGGTCGTTACATAATGAATCTGTATTCAGTGATTCATTTTCGAAAGCTTTGTGACTGAACATGTTCATGCTCTTCTTAATAATTATTCCTACCACATGTTTCTTTTATTGCTCATTGTCGTACATATACTTGGTTGAATACACCAGCATGCACAAAACTGACATCAGTCCCCCATGGTTTCCAACTCATTAAGCATAAAAGTATCTAAAATAAATGCAGATTTAGACTGTGAATGAGTGTAAACGAGTGAATTTGGTGTTTTCATTTATATTACATTTTATGTTAGAAGCTGGGTCTATTAATGAAATAAAGTATGATAAACTATTGAAAATTGTTGTAGCTTCTGATAAACTAAAATCGTATGATTTTCAATTAATAACGACTCTGCTACAAAATTTATTGCAATATTCTCATATAGATTTCAAAGTATTTTCCATAAGCAGTCATGTTTTCCCACTTATTCTCTTATTTTCATCTCTGCTCTTACCTGTGGAGTTTCTATTTTTATGAAGAATACTTGTCTAATTAACTTCATTCGCACGCTGACTTATATCTGTATTCCGTAAGGTGATATGCCATCGACTGGTGTCCTCGATTTGAAATTTACTCATCATCAATCATCACTTTGCTCTATATCGAGGTTTAAGGTTTCGGCTGAAATTACGAAATTCCAAAAAGTATCGTTTAGGTTTCAGTGAGGTCTGAAACAAAATCAAACCAAAATGCCAGTTTAACAAAATAAATATTGAACTGTCTTATCCATTTATATTCATGAGTTCTTTTGAGCTGCGCATTCGTTCAATTGTGAATCTAAGGATATTTTTTCCTCATGTTGGTTGCATTATGAAATCATTTATCAGTAGATTCAAAGATGTTGTTAGGATTGCCTCGCATGTTGTTAAGGAGAAATGATGGTTTGGAATTAACAGTCCCACATCATGGAATAAATTGAAGGAATTGTGTACAAATATGAGTTGGTAGGCACGTAACATAAGGGATTCCTTTTGTTATATGGGAGTTGTGTGCCAGCTCATATGCGTGCAAGGAAGGGGGTTTTTGTTCCGACCGTCGTTACATAACAATGGTATCAGTGCTGAAGGTTACGGACTGGGCCATGCGGGCAAGGCAATGCTCTCAAAAGATACTCGTAGGATGCGAGTCAAGGGGGAGATTGTTATGATTGCCTCGCATGATGTTAAGAAGGAATGATGGTTTGGAATTAATAGTCCCACATCATGGAATAAATTGAAGGAATTGTGTACAAATATGAGTTGGTAGGCACGTAACATAAGGGATTTCTTCTGTTATATGAGTGTTGTGTGCCAGCTCATATGCGTGTAAGGAAGGGGGGCTTTGTTCCAACCGTCGTTACATAACAGTATGTTAAATTTGGTGATATGAAATCACAAATTGATTGGAACAAATTTGCAAAGAATGGAAAGTAAATATTTTTATAATGGGAATGCATTGATTGCATTTGATGAGGTGTTAGAGAAATAAATGAAGGGATTACTTTCTTCCATCTATGCTAAAGAAACGGATTGATTTATTTCCTATGTTTGCACATTTGTTGTTATGGTAATTTGCCTCCAATATATTATTACCATATGTTGGTAATTTAATTGATGACTCACATAGATTTGCACTGGCTATATATTGAGGGGTAGACTTTAGTGTAAACTCATCCTGACCTGGAGCCAGTGATCTCCAATGGTGTCTCTTCTTGTTAAACCTGATTGATGTTTTGATATGTAAACTCTTATTTTGTAATCTCTTGTAATTCTCTCATGTGGAATAAAATCTCTCTCTGTTGGACTGGACGTACACTATCTCGAGGATAGTGGAACCAGTATAATATTGTGTCTCTTTGTTTCTCTGCTATAGTTATTTACTATTTTGTTGATGTAATAGAATAATTGCTATCAGATTAGATTGGTATTCAATTGGCAAATCTAGATCCTATTTATTGCGCTTCCGCATATGCGCACAAAAATCATAACAAAAGATGAAATTGTAAAACTGCAACTCATGCATTATGAATAGTTACACACATGGGCACCAATTCATGTGCAAGTCATGCAGATTTACAGCTTGACATTTTCAAAAATTAAATGCATTATGAATAGTTACACATGGGCACCAATTCATGCGCAAACTGAGCCACTCGGCTCAGGTTTACTGAGCCATAGGCTCAGTAAACCTGAGCCACAGGGTCGATAAACCCGAGCCGAGTGGCTCAGTTACACTGAGCCTTATAGGCTCAGTAAACTGAGCAATTCGGCTCAGGTTTACCGAGCCATAGGCTCAGTTTACACTGAGCCAGGCTCAATAAACTTGAGCCAGGCTCAGTAAACTTGAGCCGAGTGGCTCAGTTTACTAAGCCTTGTAGGCTCTATAAACTGAACGTCGAACTTTCTTTGGTTGACAATATGTCAGGTAGTTCTTTGTTTGTTTTTAATCAAGCATCTTCAGTTAAACTTTATTTGTTTTTTAATCAAGCATAAACTCATATCATTATATCTGTTGAACATCGTCGACTTTGGTTGAAGCAGCAGAAGCAAGACAAAGATTAGAAGGTGGCGATGATGCTCTAAGTTTAGATAATTTTGATAAAGAACCTACTGGTGAAGTTTTTGGAGATGAAAAAAGAAGAAGTTATTGTCGTGCTATCAGCTCTACATGCAATGTAAAGCAAGTAAAAATAACACAAGCTTCAAAAGCAATTACCGCAGCAAAGAGAATGCAACTAAATAACAGTTAGCTAAATTGGAGAACAACCAAAATGTTATGTATGCACTATCTGATCTTGTCGATGGTGGATTTGTAATTTGGTCCGTTAATCGTTTGCATTTTGTGTAATGGTTGTATGTTAAATTATGATACTTATATGTTATTTGATATTTATTATGGATGATGAATGGTATTATGATTGTATGTTAAATTGTGATGTTGGTCGAAATGGTATTTGCTTTATGATATAAATTGTGATACGTTGTATTTTTTTTAAGATATTGTTATATCATATGATGTATATTTTAATTGGTGTATGCTTTATGAAATTACCTATTGCAATCCTCGTATAATATTTATGTTTGTAATAGTTATAACTGTTAGTAAATTATTGTATGAAATAGTCAGTTTTATATACTAACAGTAATAACTGTTACATATTTAATATGTGTAACAATTATTATTGTTTTAAAAATAATGTTTATAACGATTATAAATGTTATCAAATTTTCAGTACTGACGGTAATATTCGTGACAACAGTTTGTCACGTATGTTGTAGTAACGGTTATAACTGTTACAAAGGTATTTAGCAACAGTAATAACTGTTATAAATACACTTTTCTGGTGTTGTGTATTAAGTATTATTTTATGTTAATTTACTTATTTCATTTTATATTCATGTTTCTTCTACAACTTCTTCATACGGACTCCATTCACGAAATTCTAAACATGAAAATTGCTCAAACTTTCACCACAAATGCAATGGTGTAAGTTTCATGATTAAAATTTACCATCTGCACAAATTTCATAAATAAAATGTAACTAAACAATGAAATTAACTAACTCCAAAATTACGGGTATTACAAGGGCCCAAGCGGCTCACACAGGCGAAATTATCGTATTTTTTACATGGAAAGATCTAACATCCTCCATCTGAAGTGGTTTATGGCATGAGCCACCTACCTTATGAACTTAATCCCTCAGAACGACATAAAAATACTGAAGAAGTTTTATTTTTCAGAGTCATCACAATTCAGTTGCTAAAGGATAATATATAATTAATCCAAGATACAAATGTAAATTATATGTGACATACAGAGTGTTTATAGCGAATTACTGGATTTACATGACTTTCTACCCTATACGCAAATCACAGTAGGCCAATGGATGCTGCTAAATTTTCACCCAAATATATTGCTTCATGTCAGATGATTGAAAAGATTAGGCCTGGGGCTTCCATGCGCTTTACCATTGAAAGCAATGATTCATCCAGTTTTTCGCGTATCACAAGAAAATAGAGGGTCATATCAATATTTGTCGACACTGCATTCCTGCATTTAAGTGCAAATAATTCATAAACAAGTATTAGTAAGATGGATGGCAAAAATCAACAATGGAAGTGTAACGCAAGTTTTTGTTAAAAAGGTAAGCAGATGCAATAAAAAAAATGCAACATGGAAAAATTATTGGGAGTTGGTATCAAAACTTTAGCCTTAAGCCGAGGTCCAACTTTGAGAGGAAGGGCGGTTGTTAATTTATTATGACCCTAATGAGATGCACACATTCCAGGCTCAACAATGGCAGTTAGGAACTGAAGTAGCTGTTGTAACAGATGAAGCAAGAGTAAAACATTTCATCTGGTTGACTTTGTTTCAAATATTATACAACTTCATTTAGCAAATAATAGCATGCTACATGTCAATTTATGAGTGGCTTGGCAACGGTAAATTTCATATAAGAGATGAATACCTATAACAGAAGCAGCGGTGCTAGAAGGCCCGGAGCGGGTTTGTGCGGAATTAAAGGGAAGCGTTGGATTGAATTGCCTTGAATTCGCGGGTGGTTGATGTTATTCCGGCACTATTTTTGTCATTATTTTCCGGCCACGAAGCATTCCTATAACAGCGGTTATGCAATGAAAGCATTTTCAAAGTTTCCCTGCTCTGCTTCGGTTCTTCACTGCAATGTCTCTCATCTTTTATCTTCTTCACTCACATCCTTCTCTAGTCATCACCACAACAGCATGAAAATCAGTTCCTATCCCCAACAGAAACACATAGAAACATAGTACTAATCAAATGAAGAGTATATAGCTGTCTGCAACGAATTAAAAACTTCATACTGAAAGGGGCTAAATTGAAGACAGATTTAATTGCAAAATCACGCAAATAACATTAAGGTGGTGTTTGGTTTATATTTTGATTTTCAAAATTAATTATTGAAAGATGACGGAAGAATGGAAAAACGATGAAAGGGGACAGAAGGAATGGAGAAACGCCGAAGAATTGGTTTGTCTCTCATTCTTTCATTCCACACAACCATGATTTTACAAATTACAAATCCCATCAATCTCGATCTATATGCCTTGAAACCTGTATATGTCAAAGATTCGGAAGTTCATTTTATGGATAAGATAGTTGAAAAGACAGACTATATAACACTACTGTTAGTTGAATTGCATACTAAAGAACTTCAACATATGTAGATTAAGATAGATATTTAAATCAGACATGAGATGTCGTGAGTTTTCAAAATGTGCACACATGAGTTTGAAGACGGGCCTTCATGTCTAATACCATTATGCATGCATGTATGTCAGTTTGCACATACATACATGTAGTATGCACACAGGAACCTACGTTTACGTGCACACACATGGGTATAGACATGTGTTCTGCTTTTATGGTCATTCTTCAGCTAGATGTTATACAAAGAGCATTTACTTACTGATTTGATGGGTGAGCCCAATGTTGGACTTGGATAAATTGAAGCTAAAGATGTTGGAGAATGATGACTGAGAGAAGGCATCACAGAGAGGAAACAGATACAGTAATCAAGTTTGATTGCGTAACTAGTTCAGAATACAGTATAGTGACAAATTTGTCCTAATGATTATCATATTATTACTGTGACGTAGAGTATTGGGAATCTCTAACAGGCGAAGTAAACAGATAACGACCATAATATTTAAACTATTGTTCTGTTAGAGGTGTAAATAGATTATAATTTTTCTTTTCCCACTGATTGTTTTATTAGCAAATGGAAGCAGACAACTTTGACTAGGGATTAATCTTCTAGATGAGAACTTATCGAAACTATGCTTATTTTGATAAACTCGTGCATTTTAGGTAAAATTTTAGCATTTTTTGTTTAGTAGTTACTGATCCAGGGTGGGATATCATGGATTTGGTTGGATTTCAAAACAATCACAAGGACAAAATCGTTAGAAACATACATTTTGATGTTTATAAAAAACATGAAGTCAAAATTAAAGCGTAAATAATGCTTATAAACCTATCTATATAATAATACAGTAAGCCTCATTTAGATGGATTGGTAAGAACCTAGATAGTAAGCCTGGACTTTTACAGCAGAATTTCTACAATTAAACTTAATTCCCGTTTATCCAAAGAGTGCACAGTATCATAAGCAAAATTACAATTTTGCTCAAATAAACAACGTAACCTATACTCCGGTGTGTACATAATAAACTAAAACATACCATCATGAATAAATCAGCAGCAACTTCACGACACATAGAGGTACTCCACCTTTCGACTCCTCAGTTCCCTATATAAGCAATCATCTCATGGTGTTCTAAACAATCAATTAGCATCAACAGTTGCAGCAATATGGCTTCTTCAGCAGCTATTGCAACACAAAAACACCACTTGTTTGCTCTACTAATCTTATGTGCATTTTTCTCTCTATCCAGTGGCACCAATTACATGGAGAAGAGGCATGAACGGTGGATGGCCAAATATGGCCGAGTATATAAAGATGCAGCAGAGAAAACATACCGACTTAAGGTTTTCCAAGCTAATGTAGAGTACATTGAATCATTCAATGCTGGAGGAAAGCACAAGTATAGATTGGGCACTAATCAGTTTGCTGATCTAACAAATGAGGAGTTCAAGGCTGCCTACAATGGATTTAAACCTATAATATCAAATAATGCTAAGATAGAAGGAACATTTAAGTATGCTAATTTTTCCGCAGCTCCTACAAGTATGGATTGGAGGACTAAAGGTGCTGTGACTCCTGTCAAGGATCAAGGACAATGTGGTAAACACATTTTTTTCTTAATACATAAAATCTGAATATATAAATTTTGAACTACATGAAAACACTTGATCAAAAGTATGTAAAATGCTAGATCTATAGATAAAAGTTGTGTAGCTTAAAGAAGGTTGTTTTCAACAAGAATGCATAAGGTTTCATTTTAGCGTTCTAGAACGCTATTACAGTATAACATACCATCAGACTGATGCCTTCATTTCCATGACAGGATGCTGTTGGGCTTTCTCTGCTGTAGCATCTACAGAAGGAATAAACCAACTCACAAATGGGAAGCTAATCTCACTCTCAGAACAGGAACTTGTCGACTGCGATGTAAATGGCTCTGATCAAGGGTGCAATGGAGGACTCATGGATGGTGCCTTTGAGTTTATAATAGCAAACAATGGCCTCACTACTGAAACAAACTACCCATACCAAGCCACCGATGGTACATGTAACAACAATAAGGAGGCTAACCATGTCGTGACCATCACAGGATATGAAGATGTGCCTGCTAACGATGAAGCATCTCTTCTTAAAGCAGTTGCCAATCAACCAACTTCTGTAGCCATTGATGCTTCTGGTTCAGATTTCCAGTTTTATTCGAGTGGGGTGTTCTCAGGAGAATGTGGGACTGAATTGGATCATGGAGTGACTGCGGTTGGTTATGGAACGGCCGATGATGGAACTAAATATTGGTTGGTGAAAAATTCATGGGGAGCGTCTTGGGGTGAGAGTGGATACATACGAATGGAGAGGGATGTCGATGCTGAAGAAGGGCTTTGCGGGATTGCTATGCAACCATCTTACCCAACAGCTTGATGATATTTACTCTCCCAACACAAGTTCTTCCCTTGTGTGTGTGTATATATATATAAACCTGTAATAGAAGCTATGATTATGGTTACACTGTAAATGGCATGCATATAGTGATAATCTTACCTCTATACATTTGATACATACGTACGGCGAGCTGATATATTGTCCCATTGCTCATATTGCATTCTTATTATTGAATAGGAATTCAGAGTTATTCTGTTGCTGGTAGAAAACCCAGATAGGAGATGGTATAGTAGGAATGTAACTGCAAACCTTAATAGTTTGTAGCGTCTCCTGGTGAGGGAAAAAAAATTGATATCAATCAATTTAACATCCCTATGAAAAAAATTAAGCATTTGGAGTATAGTATAGGTGGAACGTAATCGCTTGCTCGCAGATATTTGTGTCTGTGTGTGCCCACTAAGCCTGATTCATTCTAGTAACATGTAGCTTACTAGCACTTAATCCTTAAGTTTAGCGTATCCATTACCTGAAAGAATATTTCTATATTATAGTGGTCCATATAACTTGGGTTTAAATATAAAAGATTAAGTCCATTTAAGTAATATGATTTTAATATATATAAGGTGATACTGTGATGAATGGTTTCAATAAAGGATATTAAAATCTGGGATTAATAACATCCCCTTAGCTTGCTTATTAATTGGTTATGTTGACTTTCTGTATTTCATTAATAGTACATATATATATTAAAGGCAGTTACTTTCTGGTAACCGATATATGTGTTGTGTGTGAAAAGAAAAGTGGTTATATAAAAAACCACGTCAGTTTTTTCACGTACAGAGATAGGAAATAAAGAAAGTTCAAATACGGTTTTTTAATTTTCTCTTCATCAGAAAAGAAACGAAAAGAAAAGGCAAAGGAAGAAAACAATTACTTGAAGAAATTCGCTGCAATACACAAATCGAAAATCTTGGATCAAGGTTAGTAAATCCATCTTGCTTATGTCTCAAAGTAGGGTTAAATCAATTCAAGTTTAGATCCAAAATTGGGACTGTTTCAGAAATTGAAATTATCAAAGAATTTGCTTTCAATTGGTATCAGAGCCATTTTAGGCTTGATTGATTTACCCTAATTTGGATTTTCGAATTGCCCTGTATATAATTTCTTTGTCTGCAATTTTTGAATTGCCTGTATACAATCTCTTTGCCTGCAATTTTCGAATTGCTATATGTTTTTCTTTGCCTTGATTTTCGTTTAAAGATGTATACAGGAAATAAAAGGATTTTCGAATTGTATTTTTTGATTTCTTGTATACTTTGAATGCAAGAGTTAAAATATGGTTTGAAGAAACTAAATCTAGAAACTTGCATGACTCAAGAGTATGGTTGATTTTGCTGTTTGGGGTTTTCCACGTGATTGGATAAATCGCGTTTTGGTTTTGGCAATCTATGTGAAAACTATGTTCTGATTTCATGGATAATTTTCAACGGTAATTCAAGTTAACACATAAGCAGGACTTGTTATAGAATTTGAACACATTAGAAAAGTTTGTTCCTACCCATTTAAGTGATTAAAGCACTAATTTTTTTTTTTTTTTTTAAGGATATAACTTGTTAGTCACCAAAGTGGCCTAGTTATATCTAAATTTAGACACAAAAATAACAGTGTTCAATTATTCATGATTAAAGCGATGCTAATAATGACATTACAGTTTGAATGAATAATTGATCTTATTAATTATATTCTAGGAGATCATCCAAAGATGGATCATTGAGTATAGTTAATAATATTAAAAGAATTAGTCACTATACTTAAAGTTGAATAATATGTATATCCAAAGATAGCATTTTTTATTTGACTGTATGTGTTTTGATTAATTATTAAAATATTTAATTTTAGTGTCAATGAAAGTGCTTGCACTTAAGTATTGCCCAAAGGTTACTTGAATGCATACTTTATTGTTATATCATTTTGAATCTATATAAAGTTCTCAAAGTACTAATAGATTAGTATGTATAAATGGTTGCAGCTTTATCTAGTGTGTTTGCCTCTGCTAATTCTGTCGTGAAGTTCAATGGGCTGAACTATGATGATTGGTCTGAACAAATCCGGTTCACATTGGGTTGTATGGCTTTGGACCTTGCAATAATAATGGAGGAACAACCTTCAACCATTACAGATGCTAGCTCTGAAACTGAGAAATCTCTTTATGAGAGGTGGGAGCGGTCTAACCGGTTGAGTTTGAACCTTATGCGGATGACTATGGCGGAAAGTATCAAGCCATCTATGCCCAAGACAGATAATGCAAGGGAATTCATGCACAAGATTAAGGAGTGTTCTCAATCGGATTTAGCTGACAAGTCGATGGTAGGCAGCCTTATGAGTCAGGTGACTACGAAGAAGTTTGACTGGTCTCAGCCTACCCATGATCATGTGACACACATGTCGAATTTGGCAGCAAAGTTAAAGACCATGGGGATGGATGTAAATGAGACATTCTTGGTCCAGTTCATCATTAACTCTCTGCCTGTTGAATTTGGCCAGTTCCAGGTGAATTATAACACCATTAAAGATAAATGGAACTTTCAAGAATTGAAGGCCATGTTAATACAGGAGGAAGGGAGATTAAGGAAGATGAAGGATCAATCGGTTCATCTCGTAGGTCATGATGGTGCCAGCAGCAGTAAAAGGAAGCCAAGTAAAAAGGACAAGAAAAAGGATAAGGCCCCAAATGGCCCTGACAGCAACATCCGAAAGGAGATGAAGTGTTTCTTTTGTAAGAAATCAGGACACTTTAAGAAGGAATGTCTGAAAAGGAAGGCATGGTTTGAAAAGAAAGGTATGTATTATAGTTATGTTTGTTTTGAATCAAACCTTATGGAAGTGCCTAATAATACTTGGTGGTTGGATTCTGGTGCTACTACTCATGTGTCTCATGTAAAACAGGGATTCAGTTCGATCCAGCCCATAAGAGGAACTGATCAGTACTTGTTCATGGGAAACAGGAAGAAGGCACAGA
Source organism: Allium sativum (assembly GCA_030737875.1). Lineage (NCBI taxonomy): Eukaryota > Viridiplantae > Streptophyta > Magnoliopsida > Asparagales > Amaryllidaceae > Allium > Allium sativum. Next base: position 840,295,405 of record CM060913.1, on the reverse strand, counting down.
TAGAAGGCATTGGGACTTATAAATTGATCTTAGATACCGGTTGTCGAATAGATCTTGAAAGATGTCTCTATGTACCTGAGTGTGCTAGGAATCTTGTTTCTGTTAGTAGGTTGGATAATTTAGGTTTCTGTGTTAATTTTGGACATGATGTATTTTCATTGTACAAACATGATTATTTTTATGGTAGTGGTACTTTGATTGATTCACTTTATAGGTTCAATCTTGATATTAAATTTTCTGAATCCTTGTTTCATGTTGAAAGTCAAGGCATTAAACGTAGTGCATCTAATGAAAATTCTGCTTACTTGTGGCATCAAAGAGTTGGTCATATTTCCAAAGAAAGACTAATAAGGTTGGTGAAAAGTGAAATCCTTCCTCAATTGGATTTTAGTGACTTAAATGTGTGTATAAATTGCATTAAAGGAAAGCAGACTAAACACACAGTAAAGAAACTTGCCATAAGAAGCACTCAGCTTCTTGAGTTAATACACACTGATATATGTGGTCCTTTTGACGTTCCTTCTTGGAGTGGTGAAAAATACTTCATCACTTTTATTGATGATTACTCACGTTATGGATATGTATATCTACTGCATGAAAAATCTCAATCTGTGAATGTCCTTGAGGTGTTCATAAATGAGGTGGAAAGACAGTTAGATAGAAAAGTAAAGATTGTGAGATCCGATAGAGGTGGTGAATTTTATGGTAAATATAATGAAAGTGGACAATGTCCAGGTCCATTTGCAAAGCTCCTCGAAAGTAGAGGTATTTGTGCACAGTATACAATGCCTGGTACACCTCAACAAAATGGTGTAGCGAAGAGGCGGAACCGTATATTAATGAAAATGGTTAGGATCATGTTAAGTAATTGTTCATTGCCTTCTTCATTGTGGTTATATTCATTAAAGACTGCTGCGTATTTACTTAACCGGGTTCCAAGTAAGGTAGTTCCTAAGACTCCTTATGAACTGTGGACTGGAAGGAAACCTAGTTTAAGGCACCTATGTGTTTGGGGTTGTCCAGCAGAAGTAAGGCTATATAATCCACATGAAAAGAAACTTGATCCAAGGACAGTCAGTGGTTTCTTCATTGGCTATCCTGAAAAATCAAAGGGGTTTGTGTTTTATTGTCCTAGCCATAGCACGAGAATTGTTGAGACAGGTAATGCTAGGTTCATAGAAAATGGTCAATCTAGTGGGAGTGGTGAATCACGAAAGGTGGATATTCAAGAGATTCAGGTTGAAGTTCCTTCACCTGTTATTCCACTTAAAGTTGTTGTACCAGTTGTTGCAACACAGTCACATGACATATTGGAACAACAAAATGATGTCCAAATCCCACAAGATGACGTTATAGTGGATGAACCGGTCATAATTCAAGAAGAGATCAATGAACCACAAGAACAGTTGAGGAGGTCTGTAAGGGAAATAAGATCTGCTATTCCAAATGGTTATGTGGTTTATGCTGTTGAAAATGAATGTGACTTAAGCATTGATGAAGATCCAGTCTCATTTAATAAGGCCATGGAAAGTGACAATTCCGATAAATGGTTGATTGCCATGAAAGAAGAAATTAAGTCTATGGGTGATAACAAAGTCTGGAACTTAGTTGAGTTGCCTAAGGGTTGTAAGACAGTTGGGTCCAAGTGGGTCTCTGAGACCAAAAGGGACTCAAAGGGCAACATTGAAAGATATAAGGCCAGACTTGTTGCTAAGGGCTTCACCCAAAAGGATGGCATTAACTATAAGGAGGCCTTTGCTCCAGTTTCAAAGAAGGAGTCCTTGCGGATTGTTTTGGCCTTGGTGGCTCATTATGATTTAGAGCTTCACCAGATGGATGTAGAAACCGCCTTTCTAAATGGAGAACTAGAGGAAGAAATATATATGGATCAACCTGAAGGGTTCTTAGCCACAGGAAATGAACAGATGGTGTGTAAGCTTAGGAAATCAATATATGGACTTAAACAAGCTTCCAGACAGTGGTATTTAAAGTTTAATGGTACCATCACATCATATGGTTTTGTAGAAATTGTCGTTGACCGGTGTATCTACATAAAAGTTAGTGGGAGCAGATTTGTAATTTTGGTCCTGTACGTTGATGATATTTTACTTGCTGCAAATAATTTAGGAATGTTACATGATGTAAAGAAGTATCTCTCTAGGAACTTTGAAATAAAAGATATGGGTGAGGCATCCTATGTGATTGGAATTGAAATCATTCGTAATAGATCACAAGGACTGTTAGGACTGTCTCAAAAATGTTATATAAATAAGAACTTAGAGAAATATAGAATGGACAAATGCTCCGCAGGAATAGCTCCAATACAGAAAGGGGACAAGTTCAGTAAAATGCAATGTCCTAAAAATGAGTTGGTTCGAAAAGAAATGGAAAGATTTCCATATGTATCAGTGGTTGGGAGTTCGAACTATGTTCAAACATGTACTCGACCTGATATCAGCTTTGCTGTAGGAATGTTGGGTCGATATCAAAGTAATCCCGGTATGGATCACTGGAAAGCTGCTAAGAAGGTCCTCAGGTACTTGCAAGGCACCAAGGAGCACATGCTTACATATAAGAGATCTGAGCATCTAGAAGTTATTGGATATTCAGATTCGGATTATGCCGGATGTTTAGGTAGCAGAAAATCTACATTTGGCTATGTGTTTCTACTAGCTGAAGGGGCAGTTTCATGGAAAAGTGGAAAACAGTCAGTCATTGCTACTTCCACTATGGAGGTAGAATTTGTGGCATGCTTTGAGGCCACTATTCATGCATTGTGGATGCGGAACTTTATCTCGGGACTTGGAATTGTCGACAGTATATCCAGGCCATTGAGAATTTATTGTGATAATTCCGCAGCCGTCTTCTTCTCTAAGAACGACAAGTACTCTAAGGGTGCTAAACACATGGAGTTAAAGTACTTATCAGTAAAAGAGGAAGTGCAGAAACAGAGAGTATTCTTTGAGCATATTAGAACATATATCATGGTAGCGGATCCGTTAACTAAAGGATTACCTCCCAAGGCATTCATTGGCCATGTTGAGCGTATGGGAATTATAAATAAAGCCTTGCCATTTTGATTACAGCTTGCTCATGATGTAGATGCTTAGAATTCGCTTATAGTTGTGTTTCTCTTTTATTGGACATGTTATCATTATTGTTTGTGTATACACTTATGGTTGTTTGATGATATGTATTTCTTGAGATTTATGGTATTTCTCAAACTTTAAAGAAATTTAAAGTTGGGATTATTTTGTAATAAATGGAAAGAACCTTGTCGCTCAATGACTTGTGACTGCCATGAATCAATTAGTTCTAACTTGATTAAAGTAAATGAGTTTATGTTGGACTTGATATAAGGGTGCATGCTTAAAGTATATATATATTAAGTCATCAAATTGTCACATGGACCAAGTGGGAGAATGAAAGAATATTTCTATATTATAGTGGTCCATGTAACTTAGGTTTAATTATAAAAGATTAAGTCCATTTAAGTAATATGATTTTAATATATATAAGGTGATACTGTGATGAATGGTTTCAATAAAGGATATTAAAATCTGGGATTAATAACATCCCTCTTACCTTGCCTGTTAATTGGGTATGTTGACTTTCTGTATTTCATTAATAGTACATATATATATTAAAGGCAGTTACTTTCTGGTAACCGATATATGTGTTGTGTGTGAAAAGAAAAGTGGTTATATAAAAAACCACGTCAGTTTTTTCACGTGTAGAGATAGGAAATAAAGAAAGTTCAAATACGGTTTTTTAATTTTCTCTTCATCAAAAAAGAAACGAAAAGAAAAGGCAAAGGAAGAAAATAATTACTTGAAGAAATTCGCTGCAATACACAAATCGAAAATCATGGATCAAGGTTAGTAAATCCATCTTGCTTATGTCTCAAAGTAGGGTTAAATCAATTCAAGTTTAGATCCAAAATTGGGACTGTTTCAGAAATTAAAATTATCAAAGAATTTTCTTTCATTACCAAGTAATTAAGCACGTACTGATTTATTTATGAGCACATATATTCTTCAAGTGGATGATAGCAGAAGAGCAATCAATTACTAATTCAATAGGTAATACTAACTGATCTCGATAGAAGATATCACTATTTACAGCAATCGAGTTTGACTCTATAGCAAGCCCAGAACATAGCAACAACTGAAAGTGATACATTTGTCTTCTTCTTCTTTTTTTTGATGTATCCTACCAAGGATCATAACAGCCGAAGTAGGTGGATTAATAATGACTAGCCAAAAACCATCACTTGTTTTGTTAGAGATGTTAAATGTATAATATCGTGTTTTTCTCGTTGTTTACTTACTTTATAAGATTACAACCAACAATGGCTTGTTTAGTCACTAAACAAGCCATGGAGCAACCAGGTATGACTTGTTTACTTCCCCGTGGCTAGTTTGGAACCCGTTCGTGTCCGGTTGAGTGAACAGAGGCTACTGGTTATAACGGCGAAGTGTTCGCCGTTATAAGTTTATAACAGCAAAGTCTTTGCCGTTATAAATTTATAACGGCAAACGCTTCGCTGTTATAAACTTTTAATAATAAAAAACCACGCAAATGTTGTTTGCTGTTGTGAACAACGGTAATATTGGACGAAAGAGGTGTTTGCTGTTTTATGCTATTTGTATTATATAATATATTTTTTAAGTGGTTTGTGGCTAGTTTTGTATTGCTGGTTGCTTGGTGGCTTGTTTGAATGAAAGAGAAAAAGTGAACAGAACGGATGGTTGGTTATGGTTTAAGGAACGAAAAAAAATACCTAATAAGCAAGGACATTTCCCACAGTTTAATATGCTTTGCATTTTAGCCACTAGGTGCACCTTCAGTGATACTATATAGCCAAAACTATACTCAAGTTTAAACAAAAAATGCAACCTTTACTCCAGTGTGTTTATAATTTAATAACAGTCAAAACATACCATAATGGAGAAATTAGCAACATTATAACGACATATACAGGTGTTCTGCCTCTTGCAGCAAACAATGAGTTGATCGACTCCTTAATTCCCATATATCCAATCAACTTGTGGTGTTGTAGACAATCGTTCGGTATTAACAGTTGGAACTATGGCTTCTTTAGCAACAATTGCAGCGACAAAATATCCATGGCTTACTCTGCTGATTTTATGTGCTTTTATTTCTCTATCTAGTTAAAAGAATTTTGTGATTTTGGATTTGGTTTACAATTGACTTGTAATTGAAAATGAAACAGATATGAGTTTTATTGAGAATGAATTAATGTCCAGACGATTACACTTTACATTTATTTATACTGTTACATTGTAACGTTATTTGATAGCTAAGCAAATACAGTTCGGTCCAGTCTTCAGCTGAGCATTGGGCTTTAGCCTATTGGGCCTTTGGATGACGAGAGAAATAAGTATCCTTTGTATTAGTATTCTCGTTCATTTTATTACCCCCCCTCAAATCAGTACTAGGGTCAGGGTTAAAATGGTGGCTTCTCGAGTGATTCTTCAGATCCGTCTTCAATCTCTTGTTCTCGTTGATGATTTGTGCTGATTTCACTTCGTCTGCTCTTCTGGTATATGTATCTCTTTGAGTTGATGTTGCTTTGAGTATTCTCTTTCCTTTGTTTTTTTGCTTGTCTTCATGAGCTTCTGATTTCTTTTCAGGTTGCGAGCATGGTCTTGAGCTTTGGATCTTGTCATTTTGGTCTTCTGTTGTGCTTCTAATGTCTTCAACTCGTAGTTGTTCTCTGAATTTTGTGAAATTTGGTGACGACAGTGGCTTGGTAAGAGTGTCATCTCTTTGGTAAGTAGTAGGTATGTGTCTGACTTCAATATTTCCTCTTGTGACCTGCTCTCTGACAAAGTAAAGGTCTATCTCAACGTGTTTGGTTCTGGAGTGTAGTATAGGATTTTTAGTCATGTGGACAGTGCTTAGGTTGTCACACCATAGTATTGATTTGTCTTGCTTGATCTTTAACTCTGAAAGTAGAGACCTTATCCACATTATTTCTGCTGTAGCATTAGCTGTACTTCTGTATTCAGCCTCTGTGCTGGATCTTGAGAGTGTTGATTGCTTCTTTGAACACCATGACACAATATTTTCACCCATGTAAATATGGTATCATGTAGTTGATTTCCTATCATCTGGGACAGATGCCCAGTCTGCATCAGCGTATCCTGTGATGTTGTAGTTATTGCATGCTTTGAAAGTAAGGCCATAATTCATTGTAGCTCTTAGATATCTTAATATCCTCTTTACTCCCCTCCAGTGTGTGTTCAGAGGTTCCTGCATTAATTGGCACACTTTGTTAACACTGTATGATATATCAGGTCTTGTAATTGTTGCATATTGCAATGCTCCAACTACACTTCTGTACAATTTTATATTATCTATAGGTTCTCCTCTGTATTTGGATAGGGCTTGACTGCAAATCATTGGTGTAGGTTGACCTCTTGCTTCATACATTTGTGTTTTCTTCGGTAATTCACCAATGTATTTCCTTTGTGATAAAGTAATTTCTGTTGGAGACTTTGAGTTTACTTCAATTCCCTAAAAATAGTTCAGTTCTCCCAGATCTTTGACGGAAAACTGCTTGTCTAGATACTGCACCAATGTGTTGATTTTTGAGCTGTTGTTACCTGTAATAATTAAATCATCAACATAGATTAGAATGTATATAGTGCAGTCATTATCTGATTTGATGAATAGGGAATTATCAGACTTGGTAGATTTGAACCCCATTTTACTTAGTGTAGATTTTAACTTGTCAAACCAGACTCTTGGAGCCTGTTTGAGACCATAAATAGCTTTGTGTAACTTGCACACAAGATTGGTGTTTTGAACATATCCCTGAGGTTGCTCCATATACACATCCTCTTCAAGCACTCCATTAAGAAATGCATTATTTACATCAAGTTGCCTGAGCTTCCATCCTTTACTTATAGCAATAGTCAATATGATTCTAATTGTTGTTGGTTTGACTACTGGGGAAAAAGTTTCCTTGTAGTCAAATCCTTGTTGTTGTGTGAATCCTTTTGCTACAAGTTTTGCCTTGTATTTATCTATTGATCCATCAGGTCTTCTTTTAATTCTATATGTCCAATTACAGCCTATAATGTTTTTGTCTTGGGGTGGTTCAGTTAATTTCCATGTCTGATTCCTTATAAGAGCTTGATATTCATCATTCATGGCCTTAACCCAGTTATCATTAGCTTTTGCCTCCTCATAGTTGCTTGGTTCACTCTGATCAGTGACTACAGTGTATGTTTTGGGCTTAAGGATTCCACTTTTAGCCCTTGTGATCATTGGATGTGTGGGCTTCACTTGCTCTTGAGTATCAGGTTGTATTTCCTCATTTGCTTGATCGCTGTTTTCACATCGTTCTTCTTCTTGTTCACTGTTGATGTTGTCTTCATTTTGATATGGTACAAGTGACATGCTGTGTTGACCTGATAATTGAACAGTATCACTGTTGTGTGATGCTGTTTCTTCATGTGTTCTCTCAGTTTCACCTGTACTTAAGAGATCATTGTAAACATGTATGGGTGGAATAGATATACTACCATCGTATAGTTTCTTTGTGGTTTTGATATTACTGTTATGATATGGAAAAAAATTCTCATTAAACATAACATGCCTGCTGATGTACACATGTCCACTGTCATCTGAGAGCATTTGTAACCTTTCTGATTATCAGCATATCCTATGAAGCTACATGGTTTACTTCTGTAGTCAAATTTGTGCCTGTTGTAGGGTCTTAAATAAGGGTAGCACAAACATCCAAAGGATTTCAAGAAATTATAGTCAGGTTTTTGTTTAAAGAGTTTCTGAAATGGACTGATTCCATTAATTACCTTTGTTGGTAATCTATTTATCAAGTAAACAGCTGTTTTAAATGAATCAGGCCAAAATTTCAATGGTAATTTAGCTTGAGCTAATAAAGTCAAACCTGTCTCGACTATATGCCTGTGCTTTCTTTCAACTAACCCATTTTGTTCAGAGGTGTGAGGACAGGTAACTCTATGAATTATTCCCTTTTTGAGAAAATAATCCTTTAGTGGTTTATATTCTGTCCCACCATCCGACTGAAAAACTTTTAATTGAGATCCAGTTTGTTTTTCAGCTTGAGCAATAAAGTGCATAACAACATTGCTAGTATCAGATTTTGACTTTAGTAAATAGATCCAAGTAAACCTACTATATGCATCTACAAATGACACATAATAATTGTACCCATAATATGTGTTGATAGGTGTTGGTCCCCATAAATCAGTGGCAATTAATTCTAGTGGTTTAGTATACTCAGTAGTTGAATCTATAATGGTGGTTTGTGACATTTACCCATTTGACAATATGTGCATGAGTAGGGTAAAGAAACATCATTGCATTTGATATTGTTTTCTACAATGACTTGCTTATTAATTTTGCTACTTGGGTGACCAAGTTTGTTGTGCCATATATCAAATGCACTCATCTCTTTCTCACAGACATTAGTACAGAAATTGCAATTCATTTCTTTTCTTTCACTTCTGCTGCATGGTCTTTGATTGAATTTGTATAGACCATTGACTTCATTGCCCTGCAATAAAATTTTATTTGTCAGTATGTCCCTGACTAAACAATATTTAGGATAGATTTCAAAATATACTTGATTATCTTGAGCAAATTATGACACACTTAGCAGTTTCTTCTTTATATCTGGCACTCTTAGCAAGTTTCTTAATAATAAATGTTTGTCACCATTTAACATACTATAACCAGTGTGAGTGATGAAAATAGACTTACCATTTCCCATAGAAACTGAATGATTACCTCTGTATTCTCTGCATCCTAGATTCAGATTTTCTAGATTATTTGTTAGACGATTTGTTGCTCCAGAGTCAGGATACCAGCTTTCATCACTTATGTGTTCTGTCCTAGTCATTTCTTCTCCACTTAATGTCTTTCCTTCATTCTAGTTTGCTTGATCACTCTGTATTTGAGAAACATTTGCATTTGCATTATTTCTTTGATTGCCAGAAGTCTGATTGGGTGTATAGTTTTGATTGAATCTGAAATAACACTTGAGTGCAGTGTGTCCAATCTTATCACAAATTTGACATTTAGGTCTGTTTGTGTTGTTGTTTCTGCCTCTGCCTCTTCCTCTATTGTTGAAACCTCCTCTTTGAGGGTTTTGTCCAGATCTTTGATCTTTGTTTCTAAAACTATTTGCATAGTTCACAGACAGATCTGATTCTTGAGTCTTCTTGCTTTCAATTCTTGCTTCATGAGACAATAGGATAGAGTGAACTTCATCAAGAGGTGGAGTGATTCTCTGTGATGAGATGATTGCCTCTACAGCTTTATATTCATTGCTCAGGCCATTTAGGATGTTTAACACTTGCTCAGATTCTGTCACCTTCTGTCTGCAGCCTCAAGTTGATTACTTAAGGTTTTCATCTTTGAAAGGTATTCTCTCATTGTGCTGTTACCTTTTCTTGCATTCTGAATTTGTCTTCTGTAGTGCATTATCTTTGCAGAAGATTGGGCATTAAAATTTCTTTCAACATTAACCCAGATTTCATTTGAGGTTTTGCAACCTATTACTTGAGAAATTAGACTGTTGCTGATAGATGACAGCAACCATGAACTGATCAATCTATCATGTCTATGATATTTTACATACTCTTTATTAGGTATAACTCTGTTTTCTTGACTAGTAACATAGGCAGAGGGAATTGCAAGTGTACCATAGATATATCCTTCAAGTCTATAGCCTTGAATTGCTGTTTCTATTTGATATATCCTTCAAGTCCATAGCCTTGAATTGCTGTTTCTATTTGATATTTTCAGTTCAAGTAATTTGTTTCATCAAGCTTAATTGAAATTAATTGTATTTGTGGGCTAATGGATGTTTTGACTAATTGATCTACAGGAGATGGAATAACAGGAGAATTTGTGGGTGGAATGACAGGATTTGTGAGTGGTATGCCAGATGAAGCAGTTTCAGTGGGTGATTTGTCAACCATGTTGACAAAGATGGTCCAAGAATTAAGAAATAGAGAAAGAACTTACAGGAAAAGAGAGTTCAGAATGCTAAAAAATCAAGGCTGTGGTTCAGTTGAGATCTGCAATCAGGGAGTATATTGTTCTTTACTGTTTGCAGCCTTTTGAATTGCTTTCTTGAATTTTCAGGCGATCTGATTTTGTTTTTCTTGATGCTTTAAATCTGATATGTTTCAGAAAACTGATTTTCAAGTTCAAATGCAGCCTGCAGCGATTGCTTGGCAAGGTGTTGAATCTGTAGCAGCCAGTTGAAATAAACTTGGCGAGACTCAGTTCCAATGCAGCCAGTTATGGTTGCGTTGTGTGGCACTAATCTTGAAACTCACAGCAACTCTCAAATGAAAAGTTTTAACAAGTTTGATGAGAGGAATCCCCAAATGATGATGATACTCTGATGGGGATGATGATACAATTCTTGAATGTTTTTCAGTGGCAAATTTTGCTGTTAAGCTTGATGCTCTGATACCATAAAAGAATTTTTTGATTTTGGATTTGGTTTACAATTGAATTGTAATTGAAAATGAAACAGATATGAGTTGTACTGAGAATGAATTAATGTCCAGACGATTACACTCTACATCTATTTATACTGTTACATTGTAATGTTATTTGATAGCTAAGCAAATACAGTTCGATCCAGTCTTCAGCTGAGCATTGGGCTTTAGCCTATTGGGCCTTTGGACGACGAGAGAAATAAGTATCCTTTGTATTAGTATTCTCGTTCATTTTATTACTAGTGCCACCGATTACGTGGAGAACAGCTATGAACAGTGAATGACTCGGTATGGATGAGATATAAAGATGCAGCAAAGAAAGCACACTATAAAAGATTTCCCAAGCTAACGTTGAGTACATTCAATCTCTCAATGCAGCAGGAAAGCATGAGTATAGATTGGGCACTAATCAGTTTACCGATCTAACAAATGAGGAGTTTAAGGCTGGCTACAATGGACTCAAGCCTTCAGAATCAAATGATGCCAAGGTAGAAGGAACATTTAAGTATGTATATTTCACTACAGCTATTGCAAGTATAGATTGGAGGACTAATGGTGCTGGGACTCCTGTCAAGAATCTTGGACTATGCGGTAAGCATTCATTTCTTCTTCATAAAATCTATACTGTAAAATATTAACACATTATAATATCTGTACAATGAATGGTGTATACAAGTGATATTAACAGTTCTGAAAAGAAACAATGTAGTATTTGGAAAATAATTGATTTCATAATGATGGGAACTAATCCATAACCTAATAAATCCTTAGTTAAAAGTTATGCATAGCTTGGAAAAGCTTGCTTATGATTCTAGAACAAGTAAATATGCTAAACCATCAGACATATGACTTCAATTTCCATGACTGGATGTCACTGGGCATTCTCAGCAGTACCATCAACAGAAGGAATAAACCAACTTACGACTGGCTCTTAGAACAAGAACTCGCCAATTGCGATGTAAATGGATCTTATAAAGGATGCAATGGAGGACTCATGGATGATGGAGCTTATAATAGCAAACAAAGACCTCACTATTGAAACCAACTACCAGTACCAAGCCACTAAAGCGAAATGTAATAACAATAAGGAAGCTATTATGTTATGACCATCCCAACATATGAAGAAGTTCCTGCTAATGATGAAGCATCTCATCTTAAAGTCTTACTTCCAGTTGTATTCAAGTGGGGTATCCACAAGAAACTGTGGGACCAGCTCGAATCATGGAGTGACTGCAGTTGATTATGGGAACGACTGCTGATGTAACCAAGTATTGGTTGGTGAAAAGTTCGTGGTAAGTGTCGTGGGGTGAGAGAAGGTACGCAAGAGTGGAGAGAAATGTCAATTATCAAGAAGGCCTTCATGGTAAGTGTCATGGGGTGACAGCTAGATAACCTTTGCCTTTTAACCTCAAGTTCTTTGTTAAAAATGTTGTGACACTGAATTATTACAATCGACAATGGCATTGTAAATTAGAGGAAGATGGTGTGCCTAGTGTCACTCTTACCTTCTTAAATTTGCACTGTATAGATAGAATATATCTTTTCTTGCTGCACACTGCATATTTCTTAACAAAATAATAATAATAATAATAATAATAATAAAATAGGAGGGAAATTTAAGGTACAATGCAGATCGGGCCACTCTTATGGTTGACATAGTGTACAATTGATATAACCGATTGTACATGTGTATGCACTAAGGTTTGAAATCCCGCTTTTAGAAAATTTTAAATTTCGGTCCCGTTCTGAAAATTGCAGAATTTCCGGTTTGACAATTCCGGTATTTATTTTAATAAATACGCAAATAAATATGCAGTACTAATCAAAGTTTAGAATTTCGCTTTCTGTTTCCATTTCGAAATTGCTGGGATTCCGGCATATCGATCAGAACCTTGAACCACGAATTTGAAAAGAAAAATTTTAAGAAGCATACCCGGATAAATATTGTTTACAAGTAATCGCTAAGCAAAATTTGACAACAATGTTTTCTATAGGAGGTAATTATATATAACTAGAATGAATTTATTCAATAGGTAAAACGGTAAACATTTTTTCATTTTCTGCGTAGAAATAATAATGCCTTACAACCGAAAAAAGCCCAAATTAGCATATGTACAACTCTTAGTTTCAGCTTTAGCTCCTTCCGCTTTCACCTAATTAACCCATGTTTGCAAACCCTAAATGTCAAGATAAGTCCTCATTTGTTGCTGCTGCGCCTGCGAAGTTCTCATTTGTAAACCCTAACATGTGCTTGCTTCATGATAGCGATCTGATTATTATTTTTCTTTCTTTTTTCTCTATTTGTGAACGGAACGGAATTTTTGATTTATTCCGGCCCTATCAGCGCCGGAACCGAACCGGAATGACCGGAATTCCGACGCTCCGGTCGGAATCTTGAACCTTGGTATGCACATACACATAAATGTCAAGATAAGTCCTCATTTGTTGCTGCTGCGCCTGCGAAGTTCTCATTTGCAAACCCTAACATGTGCTTGCTTCATGATAGTGATCTGATTATTTTTTTCTTTCTTTTTTCTCCATATGTGAACAAAACGGAATTTTTGATGGATTCCGGCCATGCCAACACCGAAACTGGACCAGAATGACCGGAATTCCGACGCCCCGGTCGGAATCTTGAACCTTGGTATGCACATACACATAAATATATCCATGATGCACACACATACATACATGCACGAGTGCATACGTGTACATACAAACATATACACAGACATTCATTTCTTTATGCTACGCTGCACACAAATGTATGCATGTACAGCTGTATGTATGTATGTAAGGACGTATACATACATCTAAGTAACCATGCATGTAGTTACATACGTACATATGTAACTAGGCAGGTATGTATTATATATTGGTATATGCACAAGTATGCATGCCATATTTATGCATGTATGTGTGTGTATTCATTCCTTTGCTACATGGTCTTCTGCTGGATTCACATATTCCAAGAGATAAAGATAACAGAGAACATGATGAAAGAGATAAGACTTTTCAGAGAAAAGGGAATATAACATTGAATGAAAGTGACAAATTTGTCTCGATGATAAAATAATTATTCTAGCATAACCTCTATAGCTGAATAGGCTTATAAATCAAGCTATTACTTCATCAGTTGAGGATGCGCTCGTGTAATATTCTCTTTCCATTGTTTCTTTTTGATAACAAATAAAAGCAGCCAACCAATAAGCCAAAATATTTCCACAAGTTGACCTACTTCAAAATTAGCCATTTCTTAAAACTAGATTCGCCTTTGAAGATACACCGTAACCTTAACTATATTGAAGCTTAAATGAAGGCAACTCCTACACAGGTACATATAATAAAAACAATTAAAAAATACCATCACTACACATACAATTACACCAGCTTCCTCAGCAGCAAACAAATGTGAAGATCCACTTATTAATTCCTTATATAAGCAGGTGTTCTAGACCAAGGTTTGAAATTCCGCTTTCCGGTTCCGTTTCGTTCTATGATATTTTTTGTAATTTCGGTTCCGTTTCGGAAATTCCGTTTTAATTCCAGTTTACTAATTCCGTTACTATTTCCTCCTCAAAGTTAATAAACATATGCTCATTTGTATAAATAACATAATAAATAGATTATTTTATATTAAAAAACTATTTTAAACTGCTGATCAGTAGCAAATTAGAATACGCATTTTCTCAAATTTTACATAATGATATTTATTAGACATAGTTGAAAGAATGTGTGAAGAAATTGAAAAGTAGGGAAGTATGTTACGTTGACTTACTTCCACTAATATTACCGGGTAGCTAATAGCTTGATGTTTGAAAATTGATCCCAATTTGTATGTTTTATTGTAAATAAAGATTTGTTAACCAGAAAAGTACAAGGATATCTTTGATACAAGATATATGGTACAGTGGGATTAGCCTTCACCATGCTGTAAAAAGTCCTTTCACCACTTTCAACGCAAAAAAAATGAATTTAAATTGTATGGTTCCTTTTCAATTATTTAGTCTGAAAAGCAGCACAGTAGATCAAAAAGCTCCGTCTCCTCTTCTCAACTCATTAATTTTCTTTTTACATTCATCTTCCAAAAAAAGGTTCCCTGTCTTCAGCCATGGCCGGAACCGGGTTTCCAGCCAGATTCTGTTCTGGTTCTAACCGGAACCAGAACGAAACGGCCGGAATCCCGTGGTTCCGGCCAGAATTCCAAACCATGTTCTAGACAATCATTCAGCATTTACAAAGCAGTTATGGCTTCTTCGTCAACAATTGTATCACAAATTTATCTTTTATTTGCTTTGCTCAACTTATGTGTTTTTCCTTCTCTGTCTATTGCCACAAATTTTATGGAGATTAGACATGAGCAATGGATGATCCAATATGGACGAGTATACAAAAATGCAGCAGAAAAGTCACACCGACTTAAAATCTTCCAGGCTAATGTTGAGTACATTGAATCTTTCAATGCTGCCGGAAAACACAAGCACAAACTAGGCACCAATCAGTTTGCTGATCTCACCAACAAGGAATTTAAGGCTATCTACAATGGATATAAGCCTTCAAAAGCAAATGCAAACAAGTTAAAAGGAACATTTAGGTATGCAAATTTCTCTGTAGTTCCTGAAAGCGTGGATTGGAGGACAAAAGGCGCTGTCACTCTGGTCAATAACCAAGGACATTGTGGTAACCACTAAGGTTTTACTTCACACATAAAATCTGTACATTAAAATATTGACATAAACCAACCTTTTGATACAGAAAAATAGCAGAATGTTGTAAGTAAACAATTGGAACACGATTCAAGAAATTTATCTGTTCCAAGAAACTAATTGGAACACGATCTCATATTGTCGTCATGGGATGATGGGAGGGAGGAAGAAGAGGAGGGACAGAGAGAGTCGTGATGGGAGGGGGGAGGGGAGAGGGAAAGGGTGTGTGTGTCTTGTCAAGGGAGGGAGGAGGAAAAAAGGAGGGTGTCGTCATGGGCGGGAGGGAGTGTCGTCACGTCTATAGGTTTTTTCTTCTTTTTTTTTGGGGGTGGGGGGGGGGGGAGGTGACAGGGTGGTGCTCTGCTTTAACTGGAGAGCTAGTTTGTTCACACTTATTTAACTGATGTTATGTTCACACCACTAACGGTGTTAGATTTGTGCGACTGAGATTAAAAGGTGGAATTCAGGGGTCAATCATAGCCCCCACACCACTAACACCGTTAGTGGTGTTATGTTCACATCTGTTAAAAAGATGTGAACAAACTCCTACTGCTTTAACTGCGTTGAAGTACAAAAAATAGCATCTTTACCCCTCGAATACCAGTTGTATCTAGTTATACCATAAACATATTTGGTCCAAATATACCACATACCACAGAGATTTCTTGTATATTTTTTGCAGGCTCGTATACATATTGTTATTGCCTTATCGGAAATCTTAACAATTAAAATCGAGCATCACTCTTTATGATTTGATTTACATTCCTATTTAAACTCAATTAAAACTCAAAAGTTAGAGAAATCATTCAATCCGTGTAGATATTTTAGATATACATCTTAGGATCTATAGCTTATTTATAATGTTTTTTAAACAAATTAAAATACAACAAAGGAGAAATTTGAGTTTTAGCTTTAGATGAAGAATTACAAACCTCATAATCAATTTCAAATTGTGTAGGGACATTAGAAAATGGATCTTTTGAATCTACAATTTACGACTCAAATCCAGTTTCAACTAGAATTTCAAACTTTATGATTTACAGTTCAGACTTTGATTTGAAAACCTTGCATATGTGTGGGAATATATGTACATATACATTGGAAAAGCTTATTTTCAACAGGAAGATAGATGGTTTGATAGTTTTAAACTCCTTGGTATGCTGAAGCCTTCTGTTTTCATGAAGGATGTTGTTGGGCATTCTCTGCTGTAGCATTAATAGAAGGAATAAACCAACTCTCAACTGGCAAGCTAATCTCGCTCTCAGAACAAGAGCTTGTCGCCTGTGATAAAAATAACAGTGATCGAGGGTGCAATGGAGGACTCATGGGCGATGCCTTTGAGTTGAACAAAGGCCTCGCCGCTGAAACCAACTACCCATACCAAGCCACTGATGGCACATGCATTAACACTAAAGACGCTGATCATGCCAACATCACAGGATATGAAGACGTGCCTGCTGATGAAGAAACATCCCTTCTTAAAGCAGTCACCAATCAACCAATTTCTATGGCTATTGATGCAAGTGGTTCCGACTTTCAGTTGTATTCCAGTGGAGTGTTCATAGGAGAATGCGGGACTAAGTTGGATCATGGAGTGAGTGTGGTTGGTTATGGAACGACCACTGATGGAACAAAGTATTGGTTAGTGAAAAATTCATGGGGTCTGTCATGGGGTGAAAACGGATACATAAGAATGGAGAGGAATATAAATGCGAAAGAAGGGCTTTGTGGGATTGCAATTCAACCATCTTATCCAATGATTTGATAACACTGGCCCTTATCTATGTCTTTTCTTAACAATAATGTATTTGTCATACTATACCATTTTCTACAAGATTGGGAGATATTTATTATTTTATTCTTAGAATGGTTCTAGTCAGCAATGTGTGCTCTTACCTATAATGGAAGGAAAGAAACTGGATACATCATACATGTATAGAATGATATAGTTATGCAGTATAAAAACAAATGCTATATGATGCAAAGTACATGCTTCTTGTAAGACTAATCCAGAAAATTGTACCTTGTGGGCAGAAACAGCTACATCATTGTCATGAGTCAAATTTCAGACTGATATCAGGTGAATGAAAGCGTGACACTGCATATAAAGTTAGAAAAATCGACATGCCATTTTTACATACTAAGCAATAAACATCTGGTATGCAGCGGTACCTCATTTTGTTCTAACTTAACAGCATTGAGCGGTGAAATAATGATATAATCTTGCATCAAATCTTTATTGGATTATTTCGTTCTTTCTAAAGTTTCTGGAGTATGATCATTTCATATATTTCCATCCAGTTATTGAACATTATAAGAGCATTCCCAGCAGTTGTAATACATGATGAAATGGGGAAGAAATTTGTATTACCTCTCTCCAGCAGAAGCGCGATGTGTGGGCGAGAGAATGAAATGGCGACGCTCGCCATTTGCAATTTGGAGCGGCGTCATATAAACGGTTTTGAGAAAACCGTTTATATGATATGGTCCAATCTATTTAAATGCACATCCTTGAGCACTTTAAACCTTTCTGAATTTGTTAAACATTTTAAGTTTTTAAATTTGTTTCCTATTTAATTATTTAAAGTTTATAGTTTAACTTTTTTTTACATTTGTTTCAATGGTTTTATGTTTTTAAATTTGTTTCTTATTTTTAAATTCAATGATTTTTGAAGTTTGAAAATATTTTTTTTTTAAATTTGTTAATTCTGTTTAAGTTTGAAATTTTATTTTTTATCTTAGCATTAGGTTAACTGTTTTAAAATTATAGTTGTAACTTAATTTTTTATTTTTTAGTTTAAATTTGCTTTTACATCACAGAAATACTTGAACTCATTTTTTATTTTTCCCGTGTATTTAAAATTATATACGCATAATTAACTGTTTTAAATCTTTTGTTAGTTATTAACAATGGTATCAATGACACTAATTCCACAAAACACATGCGATACAACAGATGTTCATTATAACATCACTAGTCAAACGTAGGATACAAGAGAAATAAGTACATACTAGCCACTAAAATACAGGATACAAGAGATGTTAAACTAGCAAATTCAGTACGCAAGCACATTAATTGTTACGCTCAATCTGAAGGGATTCTAAAGAGGTTCGAAGACGCCTAATCTCTTGTATAAACTCGTTGGCATAAGAAATACCCCTTGGACATAAAGGTTTGTCTATCCACTCAAAGTAGTTGCATCCGTTAGGCCATAGCGAGCATAACTAGATCCTACGACCAATATTCTCTCCGTCCGCCCGGCCTACTACCTCCACCACGTAACCACAATGGCAACAAATCGGATATGAGTTAACCTCCTGCCCGTTAGGAGACTGGTTAACTGAAACTCGTCGTACCTCTTGTTCATAAGGAGGCCGAACTACCGAGAATTGATCTACCACTTGAACTGGCGGAGGACGAGGGACTGTAGCCGCATGTGGTAAGTGTTCTTCATTTACAGATTGGACTACTTGGTGACCTACATCTGGAACATGAGCAATTGGTGGACGAATCGTCAAGCGGGATAGCGCCGGGTAGTCATGACGCAGGTCCTCGTAGTGCTGCTCTTGGTATTTGATATTCCAATCAATATCTGTTCTTGGACTGGATGGCGGACGCTCAACAAAGTTTTGATCATAGTTCGAATCCATTGACGAGGGCCATGACCATCAAGGCATTTTTTAACTTGATGAAAATTTTGGTTCCAGATAACTAAATAGTATTAACTGTAGATATTTATAGAGGCAATATGTGGAGTAAACACTTACCATTTTTTTCTTCATTTACAGTTTAGACTACTTGATGTACATGTCACGACCCCTTAAATTACGGAGTTACTAATCTTTCCTGATAAGGCTACACAATGTAGGGTTAAAACAATGTACATGTGACGACCCATTAAACTAAGGTGATATGACAAGTTAGTGGGCTCAGTACAGAAAATGTAGCAATAGAGCATTATAGCGATAAGATCCAACCCTGCCCATCACCCTCGTTATCTTCTTCCTGCTCCGCTTCCATCTATACCCGAGTTTTTCTTCTTTTCCTGCTTTTTGTTCGATCTGACCATTTCGACCCCAAAACCAACACTGGTTCCCTAAAAACCTACATGTTCTACGCAATATTTAAAAAAAAACACAATATCAGTATACAAATAATACTAGGGATTCTATGTTCTGAGCAGTATTGAAAAACAAACATATTTCACAAAAATTAAATCGATAACTTACAAAATCGTCTGCAACTGTGTTAATCCTATTCAAGCCCTCTTCATAATACTTCGACTATTCAAGAGCTAATTGACGCATACCCATATTCATTTCCCATAGACTATCAACGGTGTAATGGGATGGAACTGGCGGTATATCCATTAAATGAGGAATAGGTAAAGGATCATGTCCTGTCCATTGCAAGTTCCATCCAGGATCCTCGGCCCACTCACTTTGATGTGGTTGTTGGTAAAACTAAGATGCGTAATTAACTTCTGAAGACGTGACGATTGGAGCTTCAATTCCTGCCTTCAAAGCAGAAGGTCCGAAAAAATCCATATTACCGATACGGACTGAAGCATCTAGTAATGGACCAACATCTCTGCCCATTGAGCGCCACTACGTGTTGTAGTCCATGTCCAGCTCTTTATATATATACTGTTGACAATCATCTTGGTAGAAGGCTTGTTGCAACTACGCATATGTAGAATATGTCATCTTCCAGGTCATGTGTGTGGAAGGATCAATGGGAATAGTCGCCCAGCCTGTAAGCTGCCGCATACACCTCTCTCCTAAATACATCTCATATGCACTACCAGGTGGAACAATCAAAGGCAACTGTTTCATCGATTGGTTGCGTGCATGGACAACCTCTGCATTAGCGAACGCGACTGAATTTTGCCACAGATTCCAATTTATATGCGCTGCGTGGCGATGATCAATATGATACCATGTGCTATAGAACAAATGAGCCAAAGTATCATGCGTGATGAGCCTATTTTCTTTCTCCCAGACTCTCAATCTCAGATATGAAGCTTGTTTCACCTCTTCTTTGACAATATATCCGCACACCGTCATGTACTCAAAAAACTAGTATTGCAATAACGAAAGATGCAACATTAAACACTAGAATAAACCACTAAGACATAAGAAACTTTATGTTTACTATAGGTAACCATACCTGCAGTAGCTCAATGAAACCAGTTATATGTCCTCCCTTAGTTACAGCAACATCGAAACTCTAGTAGAGGTAACCCATAATTGCCGAACCCCAATCGAACTGTTCTGCTAAGCATAAATCAAATACGGCCTCCAAATATCCCAAACTAATAGTGTCACTTGTTATCGGAAAAAATAGAGTACCCATCATATACAAAACAAAAATGCGAGCAATATGACTTTTATTATTAGTGGCCTCAAGATAACCGTCATGAAAGTACTTCACAAGATGTGATAAAACAACATTTCCTACCCGAATATCTATGGGCTCAAGAAGTGGCAATAGTTGCTTTTCATTATTGAATTGCCCCCAACTCTCATCATACGGTATAGTTAGATTATGCATTCCCACGGGAATGGATGTCAGCATGGTAAAATCTAACGGTGTAAACCCGATCTCCATACTAGGAAATAAAAAGGTATGCGTAGTCGGCCACCAACGCTCAACAATAGCATGTATGCATCTGTTATCCGAGTTTTTCAATTCAATTTCCATAAATTTTCCAAGTATACTCACTATTGGATCTCGGATTTGTGGATACTCTTTAACTTTCTTCCACCATTTCAACATTGTCGTAAATGCCCCATGACATCTCATCTTGTCACGATTCTGGTTATAAAACTAAATCAGTTACATAATCTTTTCATATCGAATAATTCTATTTAACGAACTTTAAAACAAAAAAATATACCGTAAGCTCTTTTCCACTATTGTAGATATGTGTAACTCCTTCTTGTAGACTCGTGATAGACGTGAATGGAAACGTCGGATCAATTGTTGTCTCCTTCCTTGCTCCGTAGCCACCTTCTTCGCTTTCAATCCTTTTTCGACTTTTTCGTGAAACTTTTCTCCTACTTAACCCACTCGCAGCTCAAGTGCCTTCAACGATTTCCTCTTCCATCATCTACCAATTCAACTAATTTGCTAAATCAACAAAAATATCAAAAATGATGGGTTTAAGATGGAGAATGATGGAATTGATGGTGCTAAAGAGATGAGAAAGAGTAGATATTGATTTGTTTGAAATTATAGAAAAAATCCTTTGTTTTTCAACCAATTTTTGAACTAGGGTTTTGATTTTTTGGGGATTTTGAAGAAAATCACGAGCTTCTGTTTACAAAGAATTATGACTCTGTAAACAGAAGCTTGCGATATATATATATATATATATTATTTTCTTGGGCACTAAACGGTTTTCTGAAAATCGTTTAATCACTAAATGGTTTTCAGAAAATCATTTAGTGTCCAATTTAAAAAAAATAACTCAGTGTCCCCACTGACTGCTGGAGCAGTGTGGGAAATCAACGCTATACATTAGCAATTCACGCTCAAAAACTGTACAACTGCTGAGAATTCTCTAATGTCCATTCGGTTATCTAGTAATCATTAACTTTTTCATTTTAACTTTCAGGAAGTACAGAAGAACAAAAATTCAAGGTTTGATGTCTGACAAGAATAAATTTAGATGCCTCAACTCGTAAACATATATGAATGAAAAGATAAAAATACATAAGATACCAGAGATATCCCTATGGCCAACTTGATCCTTCTTGTTTCCAGAAGCATTCCTGCATTCTTTTTTCGATTGCATCATCTTCCCATTGCTGTGATACAAAAAGTTTTTTGAGGCTCATAAAAAAGCAATATAAAAGCAAAAATCAGTTTTCAAGCTTTTATAGGCTGCAAAAGCCTACGTGTTAAAAACTAAGAGCTCCGCATGATCTATCTGTATTCTGCAACTTTTAGCAAACAGTTCTATGGTCCTTTTTACTCTAATAACATCCTAAAGTAAAAGAAGTTCTATGTTAATCGGTAACGTCGTTACCATATGAATACGTAATAGCCATTATGGCGACCTATAGAATTGCTTCTCATAGAGCCATTTCATCGGGCAATTTGAAAGCATGCAAATGCGGCCAGCAGCTCACGTTCACGGTGCTAAATCTCCTAAATGAACCTCGAAGTCCCTGATTCTAAAGGGGAGGGAAAAGCGACAAGCAGAGTATGATAAAGGGGGGAATTGGACGAACATGATTTTGTTCACACTTTTTTTTAAAGTGTGAAAAAAACACTTTGCTAGGAATTTGGTGGGTCGCACATGGACCCCTGAATTCCTCCAATAGGAACCGAGAATCATGTTTATACTTTAAAAAAAGTGTGAATAAACTCAGTCTCGAATCGGGCTTCATCTGTTCCGATAGGCAACCCGACAATCATTGTTGTCAAAAATCCCAAAATCCTACGATTTAAATCGAGTCTCTTTCTTTATGATTTGATTTATATTTTGATTCAAATCGGTTAAAACCACGTTCATTCAGTATATACTGGTACATTTAATGCACGTAATTGAGTCAACAACTTTAATTCAAAGTTTTTCTAAGCAAAATAAAAATGGAACAAAATAAAAAATGGAATTTTAGGTTTAGATAAAGAAGTTTAAACATAAATGCCAATTTCAAAATATATATGAACCTTAAAGTATGGATCTTTTAAATCCACTATTTTCAATATAAATCCCGTTTCGATTTAAAATTCAAACGTTACGATCTACGATTTGAATCGCATTTTGACAACCTTCCTACAACGAATACAAATTTCGAAAACGATGTACAATGTTAAACCAAAATATATAATATGACAGACCTACGCCGTTTATGTCGTTATACAGTAATTCACCTATTTTGGCGGTGACAAATCGAAAAAAAACGACCATCTTCCATCGAACAAAATTTGACACAACGACGTTCAGCTTTCAAGACTCACATAACAGAAACCTTTATCGTTTGCAGGGCATTATACAATCGGTTTCACATACATTGCCAACAGTTTCTCCATTTTCTTAGGATCTTAGAAGGAGCAATTGATGTTCTTCGTTCGCACCATTATTCTCCCCAAGAGATTGCTTTTTTTTTGCAAATAATTTAGGATTTTGGTTTATTGCGTTTGAAATTGATTGGGATTTTAGGATGGTAACTGATGTTATTACCAGGGTAAAAAAAAAAAACCTAAAAAAATTAAATATGTAACTCCCCCTAATGTTCTTTTTATGATTGGAGTGTTTTTAAAATTTGACATCCCCTTAACAATACTTGAAATATCAATATCAGTATTAAAGTTATGTGTTTGAAACGTTAACTAACTAATTAATTGCTGATTGTGTTGTTTGATTATTTATTAAACCAACATGTGAATGAAAGGCAAATTTAGCCAAATTAAAAATTGATTGGAACTGCAAACATCTATACATGTATATAATGAACAAGTCATAATAAGGAAACTAAGAAGAGGAATAAAATTGTACGCCCGACAAATAGGTACGTGTTTACTGGTTTTCTTTTAAAGATTTATGAGCCTAAGGCTGGCCGCTTGGCATTTTCTTTTTCTTTTAAAGATTTATGAGCCTAACGCTGGCCGCTTGGCATTTTCTTTTTCTTTTGGATAGATGAGGGACCTGCATTGGTTAGTTGAGGTTTTAAATGTCTCCCCGTACAAAGGAGGTTATGGCGAATTTTTTCAAAAATTTAGGGTGTTAGCCAAATTTTTGAAGAATTGGAAAATTCTTAGAAACTGAAAAGTTAAAGAATGAAAGCCAAACTGAAAGTTGAGTTAATTAGTTAAACAACTTTCAGCTCCGTTCCTTTTTTAGGACGAAAAGATTTTAAGTGGGGGAGATTATAACAACCCGGAAAATCAGAACCAATTTAAAATATGTATTTTGGCAGTTTTAATGAATTTTGAATATTTAAAATGATTTATTTTAAATAATAACGACTAGAAATTTATTTTAAATAGAATTGGAACGCATAAATTTATTTACATCGAAGTTAGAATATAAATATTTATTTTAGTAATAAAAGGAATTGAAAATGGCGCGGTAGTTTGAAAATTCGATTTCAAATTACAAATGAATGTACAGGATTCAAAATAAACCGGATTTTAGCGAAACCAGAAATATTTGAATCTATTTGAAAATATCTTTCCAACGAATGTGAAAAATCCAGATTTCATAGCGGGAATAAAAAGTTATGTCCAGTTGAAAATTCATAATAATCGCTATGGAATATAGCCCTTAAAAATAGCGATTTCACAAACAACCTCCGTTTTTTGACGAGACCAATCCGGAATGTCAAATTATTACTAGATTCCAATTTTCATAATTTTTGGAATCAATATGTGAGTGTGGTGAATTCAAACGTGTTTGGTCAATTCAGTTTGAATTTAATCGACTGGAAAATGACCTTTTTCAGACGGTCTCCAAATTCGACGAAATTAGTTTGGTTAGGATCGTATCGTTAAAACATAGCCAGATTTATTTTTCTGGAAATTTTGGGATCAGTACGTGACCCCGTTAATTAAAATGTACGTTTGAATTTAAAATATAATGATTTATATTTTATATTTAACGTAAACTGATCGAAACAGTCGAATTGGCTTGCAAAACATATCCTATTGTGTTAGGAATAAGGGTAATTAGCTAGGGGCGACAGTCGTTGGGTTTGGATTGGAGTTCGTATGCAAAAACACATATTTTCGAATAAAATAAAATAAAAAATATTTACAAGTACTTAAATCCTATTGGTCAAAACCCTTACTTCTTTTTCCGCGTGGTCAACTCCTCTTACCAGCGCTACTCAACGATGAATGACGGAAAAGCTCAGATCTTTCTTCCTCAACGCCTCCTCAATCATTTTGAATTAAATCATGGTTGTTAAACGAAAAATATAGAAATTTTTCTAAGCTTTAAATCCACATAAAGATCATGAATTATCATGTATGATTTTGGGAGATTTCATTGCTCAAAGTGCCCGCCGTCGCACCCCTTTTTCTAGCATTGATGACCACCGAGTTCAAGGCAGTGGAAGGGGGTGCGTCGCGGGTTGGACTTCGACGTGGGGCCCTCTGATCAAGATCTCGGCGACGGTGGCGTGAGAAAAGGGGAACCCTAGTTTTGAGCCCAATGAACTGAGGTCAGCCTGAAGGTGTTTAGAAGGAGATGGTTTAAATTTTTAATTAGTTACCTTATTAATTTATTTTAAAATGTAATTAAGGTTGTAACACTCGTATCTTTTTCGTACGAGGTCCAAATCGCGCAAAACTGGATTCATTGCGATCATGGGGCCGAGAGCTTCGCAACAAAATTGACCGGGTCCAATTTGGAGCACACTGGAATTTCAAGCAATTTCGAATCTGAAGAGAAATTCTGAAATAAAAACCGACAGTGAGAACTTCTCAGTAAAATTATTTTTGTACAGTTATTTTATAACTGCATATATGAACTGCTCCCCGTCGTCCACAGACCATGGACGACTTGTTTGATTATGCTGTGTTGTGGAAATTGATTGTGATTGTGATGTAAATGGAAAATAAAATATTCATGTATGGAATAAAATATTTGAACAATAAAAATATCATATTTATTCTATATATGAACCATGTAAAATAGTCATGTATTGAAATAAATATTTATAAACAAATCGGACGATTTGTTTATGTACATCCATTTATCTGATACTGATTGGGACGATATATTTTACATATCACCCAACTGCACAAATAAAATTTGTGTTTGTTGATTGAAACCCCATACGGGTATTGGGATGATATTTGACGTACACTAATCCCAATTGTTTAGTTGTATGTCAATCGATGGAGACTGTTGTAAGCGTTAATTATTTATATTTAATGCTTATGCAGTTGTGTATTGCACTCTGGCTGATGGTTGATTGTTTATCATTGTTGATATATACATGTGTTGTATGAAATCCATATAAATAAAATTATATGGTAATTGACTGTGTCTGATTCCAGTTCAGAATTAACGAATATTTTAAAATAATATTTAGTGAATATTGAAATGTGAAGCCATGTTAAGTAGTTAAACGCCATTTTTACGCGAACGGTAATTTTGTCGATTTTATTCATTTAATAATGAATATAGAAAAGTGATTTCAAAATATGATATTTTGAAAATATTATCATTTTAATATTAAAATGATAAGGAATTTTCAAATTTGATTTGAAATGAAATTGAAATCGTTTTAAAATGAATTTAAAACGAATTTATTAAGGAATATTCAAATTTAATTTGAAATTTGAAATGAAATTGAAATCGTTTTTAAAATGAATTTCAAACGAATTTATTAAGGAATATTCAAATTTGATTTGAAATGAAATTGAAATCGTTTTAAAATGAATTTAAAATGAATTTAATAAGGAATATTCAAATTTGATTTGAAATTTGAAATGAAATTGAAATCGTTTTAAAATGAATTTAAAACAAATTTATTAAGGAATATTCAAATTTGATTTGAAATTTGAAATGAATTGAAATCGTTTTAAAATGAATTTAAAACGAATTTAATAATGAGTATTCAAATTTGATTTGAAATTTTAATTGAATTGAAATCGTTTTAAAATGAATTTAAAACGAATTTATTAAGGAATATTCAAATTTGATTTGAAATTGGAAATGAAATTGTTTTAAAATGAATTTAAAACGAATTTATTAAGGAATATTCAAATTTGATTTGAAATTTGAAATGAAATTGAAATCGTTTTAAAATGAATTTAAAACAATTTTATTAAGGAATATTCAAATTTGATTTGAAATTTGAAATGGAATTGAAATCGTTTTAAATTGAATTTAAAACGAATTTATTAAGGAATATTCAAATTTGATTTGAAATTCGAAATGAAATTGAAATCGTTTTTAAAGCAAATTTAGAATGATTTATAAAATACGTTTCAAATGGAAATCGACGAAATATATATAATATATATATTATATATATTTAATGGCCTAAATAGAATGCGTCGTGCCGCGGTAGTTCACGAATTTCGACCATTGGCTTCGAATGAACATTACGGGTGATCCGACCGTCGGATTCTCCTAAAACTAGAATCATTGGATTCGTATCGAAATGAGCTTTCCAACGAATACAAGAGATTTGAAATCTAACGGTTGGATTTTGAATAATGTCCAAATCAAATTTAGAAAAGGTCGCTGTAAGTGCAGTTCGGCGACCGTTTATGGAAATCGACTGTACGGGCCTTGATAAAATTATTAAAAATATTAATAATTTGTGTATAATCATAAGAAATGATTTGGAAAGAATTGGGATGAAAAATTCCATATTTAATAAGATAAAAATATATTTTTATCAAAATGAACTAGTTATTAACTAGATCTGAAATCCAATAATTTTTAAATAAATAAATTGGATTTTTGAAATGGTTTTAAAAATAACCAAGATTTCCAATATATGTATTGGAATGGATTTGAATCAAAATTGTCTTCGGAATGTTTCGATCTTGAATTTCGTGATTATACGGATATTGTTATGGAAATTTGAAAGATATATTTATATCGTTATTTAAAATACGATATTTTTTGGTTGTAGAATTTGATATTGAATATAAGTCGATATGTTTTCAATTCAGACCCTTGTATTTAATGTCAAATGGGATTTTGGGTTTGTCGTGAACGGTGTCTTAAATAACACCGTTCTTAAACCCAGTTGAGGAAAGAATAAATCTTTTTATTAAGAATTAGTGAAATTTTCCAATTAATTAATATTTAATTGGAATTGAATAAAAGAATTGGATTTTGGGTTTGTCGTGAATGGTGTCTTCAGTAACACTGTTCTTAAACCCCGTGTGAAGAGAATAAATCTTTTAATTAAGATTGTTAGAGTTTCCAATTATATTTAGTAATTGGAATAAAATGGAATATGAATTGGGTTTATCGTGAACTGTGCTTTTAACGACATTCGTTCTTTAACTCGATTCACAATGAAATGTGATTTGGAATTTATAAATCTGTTTGTTAAGATTTAAAGGAGATTTTCCAAAGTAAAGTTTTCCAATTTAATACAATAAATTGGAATGGAATGGAATTCGATTGGATAATAATCGAAGTGAACTTCTATGGAGGAAGACTGTTAATATATATGAAATTTAAGAGGCTTTGCCATTATTCCATTTATATTATCAGTTGGATATGGAAGCTTATATCGATTATGTATATTGATCTGTTTTCCGTGAAGATTTCATAATTAATGGAATGTTATTTGGGTTTATCGTGAACTGTGTTTTAAATGACATTAGTTATTTTACCCTGTTAAAGATAAGATTAATTTCTTAACTTTGGATAATAATTAAGTAATGATTTTTGGAGATTAAAACTAAAATAGAGTTTTAATGAATCTTGAATTAAATTGAAAGGTGAATGTGAATTTAAATTATCAAATTCGGGAAATGATCAAGAATTGAGTATCACCAGTTTTACACCAAGCGATAGTTAAATCTTTAATTAGATTTGAACGTAAAATGGTAATTAATTTTACCGATAACATCGTGGTGTTAGATAAGGAGTATTACCAGTTTTACTTAATGGGATGAATAGGTTGGGACTGGGAAATGTAATAAATGATTACTTCGGTAAGGTTCGCTAATCCCGACTGGTTTGGATAAACCATAATTTGGTTTCGATTGATATCCAAAGGAAGATTAAAGAATAAATTTAAAGAATTTATCTTTGATAAAATTAATAGGAACCTTTCCCAAAGGATATGAATATTTAAATAAAAGAATATTCAGAATTGGAATGAGGCGTATGTTGTGTTTTTATAACACTTGTTTATTATATACGCGAGTTATTCAAAAAGATGGGGTTTATCCCATTCTGAGTTGCTGATTTGATGATATGTCGAGGATAAAGACGGTGGTTGAAGACTGGAGGTCTTCACATCGTTTGGATGATTTCTGATGTCTTGATTAGGCTGTAAACCCAAGACAAGGTAATAAGAGGTGATCGTCCAGACGTACTTGGAGATCGACCGGATATGCGAGGACCTCTCTCCTGTATTGGACATATGGGACGAGGAATAAGGTGCCACCGGTTTCATTCAGACCTAGAACGAACTTGTAAATGGATGTGTGTCTGACATCAGATTTCATTCTGTGTGATTGGTAGACATCGGTTGCATAGCGTGAATTGCCTGTATGGCATGCTGAGATGAAAATTATCAAGGCTTCTGTTGAAAAGCACTATGATAGCCCGTAACTTCCCCGTGAAGGAAAGCCCGGATAACCTTGAGAACACGACAAAACAGAACGCAAACAGAAGAACATTTCATTGTGTATTACAACAATTCCACCAGAATACAAGAATATACAGAGTATGAATGAATAAAATACATTCGATAAATATCAGAGATTACAATAAATTACATAGCAGCGGAAAAACAATATAAAACACAACTGAAAGTAATACACGGATACAGAGCTTTCCGAGCATCGTTCCAGCTGTAAATTAGGATCATGTGAATATAAATCTGCAAAACCAAAACTACTAGCTGCCCGTGTCGAAAATAAGGGCACCCAGAGTTTAGGTTAAAACAATAAACTCCAGGTCAGTCATGTGACTGGTGTGAGAACTAAAACAGTTATTTAAAACTTTACTTTAAAAGAGAGTAATTCAAGGGACCATGCCGTATAACGCGGAACGGGTTTCCTCCCAAGAATACCAGTGCATAGCAATGCTTTTTCGAAAAATGAAGCTATTATAAGACCCAGGTCCCATCACACAATGCAACGCAAGCCGGAGGATAGGGTTTTCCCTTATAATAGCCAAACATGCTTGGTACGTTTAAAACAAATCATTTGATACTATTATAAGTGTATAGTGTCAAAACAATTTCAATCATAAATATCAATCATAGACGGCATAAGTGCCCCATACCACTATGTCGCCATACTAGGCTCTACAAATAAAATCGAAATATCTCGTATTGGAAATTGGATTTCCGTCATGAGTCGAGGCAAGGGGCAAGCTCCTCTCCGCTTCGAGACACTCTAGCAAATGCCTCGGGACTACACACTCTGGGTAACCCCTGGATCTTCAGGGCCGGTCCTCCGTTACGTTTGAGGATTAGTTATTCCTGAACACACGTTTCCCGGTCCTAACAGACCTAAAATCGAGGCGCCTCGTTCCAACAACCACAAAGGTGAAAATAATATAAATGTCAGCCAGTTTAAGCACTGACACCACCCATAGCTAGAAAGAAATGTCGTGCTCTCCCTGCAGTCCTTATCCCGTTTTTGACTCATACCGAGGTGTGAGGCTCGCGAATTCACGTTATACACAAAGATACGCCCCGTAGGCCGTGCTTTGATCATCAACCACAAGACTCTACTTTTCAACAAAAGCCTTGATCATTATATCTCAGCGTGCCACACAGGAAATTCATGCTATGCGACTGATATCTATCGATATATAACCTCTGAGCTCGTACGTCTCAGAGAAGGGCGTTAAGCAAGAGAATAAATTCTCCGCCGCCAAACAGATATATATTTAACAGAAATCAATCAACATAGAATAAAATCCAATGTCAGACACACAATCCATTTATATATACGTTCTAGGTCTGAACGAAACCGGAGGCACTTTCCTTGCATAACCATCGATCTCCAAGTACGTCTGGACGACCACCAACTATTTCCCTCCTCTTGGGTGTACAACCCAATCAGGATCATCAGTAATTATCCAAACGATGTGAAGACTTCCGGTCTTCGACCACCGTCATCATCTTCGACTTATTGTCGAATCGGTTATTCAGGATGGGTATAAGCCTGGCCTTTCCGAACAACCCGCATATATTACAAACAAATGTTACACAAACACAACATACGCCTCATTCCAATTCATTAGTCACTAACCGTAAATCAGTAAGAGAGCAATTCCCTAAATATTAACCCCGAAGGCCGAAACCAACATCAGATCAATACCCAGGAAACCTATCTTCTTAACTAACCTACAGCTAGTTTCTAAATTTCACATTCTTAGGGAAAGGTTCCCATTAATTTTATCAAAGATAAATTCTTTAAAATTTATTCTTTAATCTTCCATTGGATGTCATATCAAACCAAATTATGGTTTTCCAAACTAGTCGGGATTAGCGAACCACACCGAAGTAATTATTTATTTTATTTCCCAATCCCAACCTATTTATCCCATGGGGCAAAACTGGTAATACTCCATATCTAACACCACGGTGTTATCGGTAAAATTAATTACCATTTCACGTTCAAATCTAATTAAAGATTTAACTATCGCTTTGGAGCAAAACTGGTGATACTCCATTCTCGATCATTTTCCAAATTTGATAATTTATATTATCAATTCCCATTTCAATCTAATTAAAGATTCATTAAAACCCTTCTTAGTTTTAATCTTTAACTGGGTTGAAGAACCAATGTCATTTAAAACACTGTTCACGATAAACCCACATCACACTCCATTCTATTAGTCTCTAACTGTAAATTAGTAAGAGAACAGTTCCCTAAATATTAACCCCGAAGGCCGAAACCAACATCAGATCAATATCCAAGAAACCATTCAACTTAACTGATCCCCAGTTAGTTCCTAATTTTCTTAAATCCATTTTGGTTTAAGAACAGTATTATTAAAGATACCATTCACGACAAACCAAAATCCCATTTGTTATTCAATACAAGGCTCTGAATAGAAAATATATCGTCTTATATTCAATATCAAATTCTGAAATCAACAAATATCGAAGAAATATCGATATAAAATATATCTTCCAAATTTCCATAACCATATCTGTATAATCACGAAATCCAACATCGAAATATTCCGAAGATAATTTCGATTCAAATCCATTCCAATACGTATATTGGAAATACTGGTTTTTTTAAAAACCATTTCAAATCTAGCTTATTTATTTTAAAGATATTGAATTTATAATTCTACTTCAAAACTAGTTCATTTTGATAAAAAATACATTTTTATCTTTTCAAATATGAGATTCTTCATCCCAGTTCTTTCCAAATCATTTATTATGATTTTACACAAATTACAGATATTTTTGATAATTTTATCAAGGCCCGTACAGTCGATTTCCAACAACGGCCATCGAACTACACTTACAGCGACCTTTTCTGAAATTGATTTGGACATATCTCCAAATCCAACCGTTAGAATTCAAATTTCTAATATTCGTTAGATAGCTCTTTTCGATATGAACCCAACGGTTCCGGTTTTAGGAGAATCTGACGGTCGGATCTCCCATAATGTCCGCTCGAAATCAATGGTCGAAATTCACGAACTGCTGCGGCGCGGCGTGTTCTGTTCAGGCCATTATATTATATATATAATATATATAATATATATTTCGTCGATTTCCTTTTTAAAATGAATTTTATAAATCGTTTTAAATTCGTTTCAAAAACAATTTCAACTTCCATTTCAAATCAAATCGAAATTGATTTTTTCCTTATAAATTCGTTTTATATTCATTTCCATTCAATTCGAATTTTCAATTCAATTTGAATTCATTTCAAATTGATTTTTATTCGATTTCAATTCGTTTTCAATTCAATTTGAATTCATTTTATATTCAATTTAGTTCGAATTCGTTTTATATTCAATTCAATTCGAATTTACTTTATATTCAATTCAATTCGAATTTACTTTATATTCAATTCAATTCGAATTCACTTTTAATTCAATTCAAATTTACTTTAAATTCAATTCAATTCGAATTTACTTTATATTCAATTCAATTCGAATTCACTTTATATTCAATTCAATTCAAATTTACTTTATATTCAATTCAATTCGAATTTACTTTATATTCAATTCAATTCGAATTCTTAAATCTCTTTTCAATATTCATTATAAAAACGAATATAATCGATTTAAATATCGTTCGCGTCAAAATAGTACATCTCTAATCGACACGGCTTTATATTTTTCAATAATTCTGTTATTCTATTCAACAAATGAATATTTATTCTATTCAACACATGAATCTATATTTTTGTCAACACATGACTAATCTCAACAAATGAGTACTGTCCACATGTGACTATTTTTGTTATTCAATATATTTTATAAAATTATGATTTCTATCATTTAATTTCTAATCAGACTCCAACTGTAAATTAGTAAGAGAACGATTCCCTAAGCATTAACCCCGAAGGCCGAAACCAACATCAGATCAATAACCAGGAGACCACTCATCTTATCTATTTTCCAGTTAATTTCTAATTTTATATATGATAAAGATGTAAATTTTATTGTTAAAATATTTCGTCCACCACATGACTAATCTCAACAAATGAGTACTGTAAACACATGAACCTATATTTTATAATATCCTTTATTTTCCCAATTGGAATGAGGCCCAATCAATTACCATATAATGTTAATTATATGGATTCCATACAACACATGTATATAATAACAATGATAAATAATCAACCATCATCCAAAGTGCGCCACTCAACTGCATAAGCATTAAATATAAATAATTAACGCTTACACAGTCTGTCGACCAATCGATCGACATACAATCAAATAATTGGGATTAGTGTACGCCAAATATCATCCCAACACTCGTGTGGGGTTTCAAACATAGATTTTATTTGTGCAGTTGGGCGATGTGTAAAATTTATCGTCCCAATCAATATCAGTCAAATTAGTGTATATAAACAAATCGTCTGATTTGTTTATATTTATTTCATTTTAAATACACGTTAAAAATTCTATTTTCAACTATAAAATATTTTTAACTATATAAATATTTTATTTCATTTCACATCACATCACACAATCAACTACACATCAAAATCAAACAAATATGCATACAAGTCGTCCATGGTCTGTGGACGACGGGTGCTGCTAAACACCGTCTGCATCCTAGTATATATTTTAAACTAGAAATAGAAATAAAAGTGAGGAGTTCTCACCGACTAGCTAATCCAAATGCCACGACTCTTCATATGTAGGAAATCTCCGTCGTGCTCGCCCTTCGCTAATTTCGTTCACTACATATATAAAAATCACATTTTTATACTACTGTTTTTAAAATAAAAATCACATTTTTATTTGTTCACTTTCAATTTAAAAATCATATTTTTAATCTTCACATCATATAAAAATTATATTTTTATTCTTTACATCATATAAAAATTATATTTTTATTCTTCATTATATAAAAATTATATTTTTATTCTAATATCGTTCATGTAAAAATTGCTTCTTCAAAATGTTATTCATTCATGTAAAAATCATTTTTAGCAATCATAAAAATCCTAGCTTTATATTATTAAAAATCAAAGCTTTTGAACAATAAAAATCAAAGCTTTTTAAAATAAAAATTAAAGCTTTTCTATTTTAACATTCACATTTTCTATTTTAAAAACTTTATCCATTCATAAATAAAAACATATGATAAAAATGTAAGCAAGAAACTCACATTTCAATTTCAAATTTGATTCTTCACTGCCGAAAGGGATCCACGTCAGAGGTGGGGTTGGTGGACTGTGGCGTGAGTGGCGCTGGGGTGGGCCTCGGTGGACTGGAGGCGTCGTTGGGGGCTTGGGGCTCAGTTTTTGGGTGTGGTTTTTCTAACGAGGTGGGGGGTCCGGAGGCGCGCGAGGCCAGGGGTGGTGGGCGGGGTAGCGTCGGCCGTAGGGGGGGCTACTAGGGTGGCGGCGGCTTAAGTAGGGGTTTGGGTTTTCTGGGTTGCTCGATTTGGAAGGGGAAGAGGTGGAGGAGGCTAAGGGGGGCTGCGGTTGCTAAGAGGTGGGTGGCGACGTGGGTGGTGGCCGGCCTGGAAGCGGCGTTGGGCTAGGGGAGGGAGGCGACGGGGATTCAAGTTTTTTTTCTTTTATTTGAAAACGTCGGGTCCTGTAGGGTGAGGAAGAGTGAGAGAGCATAGTGGAGGGGTTGACCAATTATTTTAATTTATATTTATTTTAAATCCAAAAAAGTAACTTTTTCGTTCGAATACCAAACGAGGCCCAACGACTGTCGTCCATAGCTAATTACCCCCATTTCGAACACAATGGGATATGTATCGTAAGCTGATTCGATCAGTTTTTGTCACATTTACGTTTAAATCATTATATTGAATTTTAAACGTACATTTTAATTTACTGGGCCCACATACTGACTCTAAAAATTCCCAAAAAATATTTTCTAGCTTCGTATTGACGATACGGCCCTAACAAAGCTAGTTTCGTCGAATTCTGAGATCGTTTGAAAAATGGCCATTTTCCAGTCGATTAAAATCAACTGAAACTGGTCAAACGCGTTTTCCTTTGCCACACTCACATATTGATTCGAAAAATTATGAAAATTGGAATCTAGCAATAACTTGACATCACGGATCCAACAAAAGTGGTTTCGTCGAAATCCGAGGTCGTTTGCAAAATGGCTATTTTTAAGGGCCTGAATTCCATAGCGACTATTCTGAAATGTCAACTGGACATAACTTTTGACCCCCGCTATGAAATTTCGATTTTTCGGATTCGTTGGAAAGATATTATCATATAGATTCAAATATTTTTGGTTTCGCTAAAATCCGGCTTTTTTGCACCCGGTACATTAATTTGAAGTTTGAAATCAAATTATCGAACTACCGCGCCATTTTCAATTCCATTTATAATTATAAATAAATTATTTATATTCTAAGGACGACGTTTATAAATATATACGTTCTAATTCTATTCAAAATAAATTTCTCGTCGATATTATTTAAAATAATTCATTTTAAATAATCAAAATTCGTCAAAATTGCTAAAAATAAATATTTTAAATTGGCTCGCATTTCCGGGTTGTTACATTCTCCCCCACTTAAAACTTTTTGTCCCCGAAAAGGAACGAAGTCAAAAGTTGTTTTACAAACCAACTCAACTTTCCTTATGTTCATTACGGCTTAAGTTCTTCAACTTTTCAGTTTCTAAGAACTTTTCAATTTTTTCAAAAAATTTGGCTAACACCCTAAATTTCCGAAAAATTTCGCCATAACCTCCCCTGCACCGGGGACTTCAGGATATTTCATATAGCCTCCCATGGCCTTCTTCAATACAAAAGAAAAAGAAAAAGCCAAGCGGCTAGCCAATCGGCTCATAAAATCATCATCACCCAAACAAAACAGTAAATTATGTTAAACATGTACCTATTTGTCGGGCAAACAATTTTATTCTTCTGCTCTAGCCTCCTTGCTATGACCTGTTCAGTGCACATATATGTTTATGCATGCAACTCTAACAATTTTCAATACAGTTCAGTATTTGGTTCAATTTGGCATAATGGTTCAAAATTTCAAATCAATAATCAAACAACACAATCAGCAATCAATTAGTTGATTATCATTTCAAATTCATAACTTTGATATATATACAGAAAATCTTGTTTTTGATGCCAAATCACAACAAATAATCCTAAGTAAATTTTGGTTCTCACACCAGTCTAATGTAAATATATAGATATCACACCTTCGATACACGAACATAAATATTGATGATGCCATGGCCATTATCAACATCATCTCCGGGCGACTAGAGTGTGATTCTATATCTATCTAGTATATTAAAACTTGGAATATACGTTCATGACGCGTATATGCAAAATAATCATATACTAGATTGTCCAAATTCAATACAAATAAAATATTCAAATACGTATACTTGAATTTAACCTTCAAAACAAAATTGTTTTCATTTTAAAAATATACTCTTCACACTCGTTCTAGGATACTACTGATCCAATCTCCAACGAGTTATTCTAATTGGATATTACTAATCCAATATCTGATGAATTCTTTCATTCGGTTCTAATGTGTCTTGTTCTCGAGCTCTGTAAACCAAAGCTCAGATACCAACTGTGATAGCCCGTAACTTCCCCGTGAAGGAAAGCCCGGATTACCTTGAGAGCACGACAAAATAGAACGCAAACAGAAGAACATTTCATTGTGTATTACAACAATTCCACCAGAATACAAGAATATACAGAGTATGAATGAATAAAATACATTCGATAAATATCAGAGATTACAATAAATTACATAGCAGCGGAAAAACAATATAAAACACAACTGAAAGTAATACACGGATACAGAGCTTTCCGAGCATCGTTCCAACTGTAAATCATGATCTTGTGAATATAAATCTGCAAAACCAAAACTACTAGCTGCCCGTGTCGGAAATAAGGGCACCCAGAGTTTAGGTTAAAACAATAAACTCCAGGTCAGTCATGTGACTGGTGTGAGAACTAAAACAGTTATTTAAAACTTTACTTTAAAAGAGAGTAATTCAAGGGACCACGCCGTATAACACGGAACGGGTTTCCTCCCAAGAATACCAGTGCATAGCATAAACAGAGCAATGCTTTTTCGAAAAATGAAGCTATTATAAGACCCAGGTCCCATCACACAATGCAACGCAAGCCGGAGGATAGGGTTATCCCTTATAACATCCAAACATGCTTGGTACGTTTAAATCAAGTCATTTGATACTATTATAAGTGTATAGTGTCAAAACAATTTCAATCATAAATATCCATAGACGGCATAAGTGCCCCATACCACTATGTCGCCATACTAGGCTCTACAAATAAGACCGAAATATCTCATATTGGAAATTGGATTTCCGTCATGAGTCGAGGCAAGGGGCAAGCTCCTCTCCGCTTCGAGACACTCTAGCAAATGCCTCGGGACTACACACTCTGGGTAACCCCTGGATCTTCAGGGCCGGTCCTCCGTTACGTTTGAGGATTAGTTATTCCTGAACACACGTTTCCTGATCCTAACAAACCTAAAATCGAGGCGCCTCGTTCCAACAACCACAAAGGTGAAAATAATATAAATGTCAGCCAGTTTAAGCACTGACACCACCCATAGCTAGAAAGAAACGTCGTGCTATCCTTGCAGTCCTTATCCCGTTTTTAACTCATACCGAGGTGTGAGGCTCGCGAATTCACGTTATACACAAAGCTACGCCACGTAGGTCGTGCTTTGATCATCAACCACAAGACTTTGCTTTTCAACAAAAGCCTTAATCATTGTATCTCAGCGTGCCACACAGGCAATTCATGCTATGTGACTGATATCTATCGATATATAACCTCTGAGCTCGTACGTCTCAGAGAAGGGCGTTAAGAAAGAGAATAAATTCTCCGCCGCCAAACAGATATATATTTAACAGATATCAATCAACACAGAATAAAATACAATGTCAGACACACAATCCATTTATATATTCGTTCTGGGTCTGAACGAAACCAGAGGCACTTTCCTCGCATAACCATCGATCTCCAAGTACGTCTGGACGACCATCAACTATTTCCCTCCTCTTGGGTTTACAGCCCAATCAGGATCATCAGTAATTATCCAAACGATGTGAAGACTTCCGGTCTTCGACCACTGTCATCATCTTCGACTTATCATCGAATCGGTTATTCAGAATGGGTATAAACCCGGCCTTTCCAAACAACCCGATTATATTATGAACAAATGTTACACAAACACAACATACGCCTCATTCCAATTCATTAGTCACTAACCGTAAATCAGTAAGAGAGCAATTCCCCAAACATTAACCCCGAAGGCCGAAACCAACATCAGATCAATACCCAGGAAACCATTCTTCTTAACTAACCTACAGCTAGTTTCTAAATTTCACATTCTTAGGGAAAGGTTCCCATTAATTTTATCAAAGATAAATTCTTTAAAATTTATTCTTTAATCTTCCATTGGATGTCATATCAAACCAAATTATGGTTTTCCAAACTAGTCGGGATTAGCGAACCACACCGAAGTAATTATTTATTTTATTTCCCAATCCCAACCTATTTATCCCATGGGGCAAAACTGGTAATACTCCATATCTAACACCACGGTGTTATCGGTAAAATTAATTACCATTTCACGTTCAAATCTAATTAAAGATTTAACTATTGCTTTGGAGCAAAACTGGTGATACTCCATTCTCGATCATTTTCCAAATTTGATAATTTATATTATCAATTCCCATTTCAATCTAATTAAAGATTCATTAAAACCCTTCTTAGTTTTAATCTTTAACTAGGTTAAAGAACCAATGTCATTTAAAACACGGTTCACGATAAACCCACATCACACTCCATTCTATTAGTCTCTAACTGTAAATTAGAAAGAGAACAGTTCCCTAAATATTAACCCCGAAGGCCGAAACCAACATCAGATCAATATCCAAGAAACCATTCAACTTAACTGATCCCCAGTTAGTTCCTAATTTTCTTAAATCCATTTGGGTTTAAGAACAGTATTATTAAAGATACCATTCACGACAAACCAAAATCCCATTTGATATTCAATACAAGGCTCTGAATAGAAAATATATCGGCTTATATTCAATATCAAATTCCAAAATCAACAAATATCGAATTGGAAATAACGATATAAAATATATCTTCCAAATTTCCATAACCATATCTGTATAATCACGAAATCCAACATCGAAATATTCCGAAGATAATTTCGATTCAAATCCATTCCAATACGTATATTGGAAATACTGTTTTTTTTTTTAAAACCATTTCAAATCTAGCTTATTTATTTTAAAGATATTGAATTTATAATTCTACTTCAAAACTAGTTCATTTTGATAAAAATACATTTTTATCTTTTCAAATATGAGATTCTTCATCCCAGTTCTTCCCAAATCATTTATTATGATTTTACACAAATTACCGATATTTTTGATAATTTTATCAAGGCCCGTACAGTCGATTTCCAACAACAGCCATCGAACTGCACTTACAGCCACCTTTTCTGAAATTGATTTGGACATATCTCCAAATCCAACCGTTAGATTTCAAATTTCTAATATTAGTTAGAAAGCTCTTTTCGATACGAACCCAACGGTTCCTGTTTTAGGAGAATCTGACGGTCGGATCTCCCGTAATGTCCGTTCGAAATCAATGGTCGAAATTAACGAACTACCGTGGCGCGTTCTTCTCAGGCCATTATATTATATATATAATATATATTTCGTCGATTTCCTTTTTAAAATGAATTTTATAAATCGTTTTAAATTCCTTTCAAAAACAATTTCAACTTCCATTTCAAATCAAATCGAAATTGAATTTTTCCTTATAAATTCGTTTTATATTCATTTCCATTCAATTCGAATTTTCAATTCAATTTGAATTCATTTCAAATTGATTTTTATTCTATTTCAATTCGTTTTCAATTCAATTTGAATTCATTTTATATTCAATTTAATTCGAATTCGTTTTATATTCAATTCAATTCGAATTTACTTTATATTCCATTCAATTCGAATTTACTTTATATTCAATTCAATTTGAATTCACTTTATATTCAATTCAATTCAAAATTACTTTATATTCAATTCAATTCGAATTTACTTTATATTCAATTCAATTCGAATTCACTTTATATTCAATTCAATTCAAATTTTCTTTATATTCAATTCAATTCGAATTTACTTTATATTCAATTCAATTCGAATTCTTAAATCTCTTTTCAATATTCATTATAAAAACGAATATAATCTATATAAATATCGTTCACGTCAAAATAGCGCATCTCTAATCAACACGACTTTATATTTTTCAATAATTCCGTTATTCTATTCAACAAATGAATATTTATTCTATTCAACACATGAATCTATATTTTTGTCAACACATGAACAATCTCAACAAATAAGTACTGTCCACATGTGACTATTTTTGTTATTCAATATATTTTATAAAATTATGATTTCTATCGTTTAATTTCTAATCAGACTCCAACCGTAAATTAGTAAGAGAACGATTCCATAAGCATTAACCCCGAAGGCCGAAACCAACATCAGATCAATAACCAGGAGACCACTCATCTTATCTATTTTCCAGTTAATTTCTAATTTTATATATGATAAAGATGTAAATTTTATTGTTAAAATATTTCGTCCAACACATGACTAATCTCAACAAATGAGTACTGTCAACACATGAACCTATATTTTATAATATCCTTTATTTTCCCAATTGGAATGAGGCCCAATCAATTACCATATAATGTTAATTATATGGATTCCATACAACACATGTATATAATAGAAACGATAAATAATCAACCATCATCCAAAGTGCACAACTCAACTGCATAAGCATTAAATATAAATAATTAACGCTTACACAGTCTGTCGACCAATCGATCGACATACAATCAAATAATTGGGATTAGTGTACGCCAAATATCATCCCAACACCCGTGTGGGGTTTCAAACATTCAAACATAGATTTTATTTGTGTAGTTGGGCGATGTGTAAAATTTATCGTCCCAATCAATATCAGTCAAATCGGTGTATATAAAAAAATCGTCCGATTTTTTTATATTTATTTCATTTTAAATACACGTTAAAAATTCTATTTTCAACTATAAAATATTTTTAACTATTTAAATATTTTATTTCATTTCACATCACATCACACAATCAACTACACATCAAAATCAAACAAACATGCATACAAGCCATCCATGATCTGTGGATGACGAGTGTCGGGTGCTGCTAAACACCGTCTGCATCCTAGTATATATATTTTAAACTAGAAATAGAAATAAAAGTGAGGAGTTCTCACCGACTAGCTAATCCAAACGCCACGACTCTTCATATGTAGGAAATCTCCGTCGTGCTCGCCCTTCGCTAATTTCGTTCACTACATATATAAAAATCACATTTTTATACTACTGTTTTTAAAATAAAAATCACATTTTTATTTGTTCACTTTCAATTTAAAAATCATATTTTTAATCTTCACATCATATAAAAATTATATTTTTATTCTTTACATCATATAAAAATTATATTTTTATTCTTCATTATATAAAAATTATATTTTTATTCTAATATCGTTCATGTAAAACTTGCTTCTTCAAAATGTTATTCATTCATGTAAAAATCATTTCTTAGCAATCATAAAAATCCTAGCTTTATATTATGAAAAATCAAAGCTTTTGAACAATAAAAATCAAAGCTTTTTAAAATAAAAATTAAAGCTTTTCTAACATTCACATTTTCTATTTTAAAAACTTTATCCATTCATAAATAAAAACATATGATAAAAATGTAAACAAGAAACTCACATTTCAATTTCAAATTTGATTCTTCGCTGCCGAAAGGGATCCACGTCGGAGGTGGGGTTGGTGGACTGTGGCGTGAGTGGCGCTGGGGTGGGCCTTAGTGGACTGGAGGCGTCGTTGGGGGCTCGGGGCTCAGTTTTTGGGCGCGGTTTTTCTAACGAGGTGGGGGGGTCCGGAGGCGCGCGAGGCCAGGGGTGGTGGGCGGGGTAGCGTCGGCCGTGGGGGCGGGGCTACTAGGGTGGCGGCGGCTTAATTAGGGGTTAGGGTTTTCTGGGTTGCTCGATTTGGAAGGGGAAGAGGTGGAGGAGGCTAAGGGGGGTTGCGGTTGCTCAAGGGTGGGTGGCGACGTGGGTGATGGCCGGCCTGGAAGCGGCGCTGGGCTAGTGGAGGGAGGCGACGGGGATTCAGGTTTTTTTTTTCTTTCTTTTATTTGAAAACGTCAGGTCCTGTAGGGTGAGGAAGAGAGAGAGCGTAGTGGAGGGGTTGACCAATTATTTTAATTTATATTTATTTTATTTTAAATCCAAAAAAGTAACTTTTTCGTTCGAACACCAAACAAGGCCCAACGACTGTCGTCCATAGCTAATTACCCCCATTCCGAACACAACGGGATATGTATCATAAGCTGATTCGATCGTTTCGATCAGTTTTCGTCACATTTACATTTAAATCATTATATTGAATTTTAAACGTACATTTTAATTTACTGGGCCCACATACTGACTCTAAAAATTCCCGAAAAATATTTTCTAGCTTCGTATTGACGATACGGCCCTAACAAAGCTAGTTTCGTCGAATTCTGAGATCGTTTGAAAAATGGCCATTTTCCA
Organism: Allium sativum; assembly: GCA_030737875.1. Taxonomy (NCBI): domain Eukaryota; kingdom Viridiplantae; phylum Streptophyta; class Magnoliopsida; order Asparagales; family Amaryllidaceae; genus Allium; species Allium sativum. The sequence continues at coordinate 840,252,181 of CM060913.1, read as the reverse complement.
GTCGATTAAAATCAACTGAAACTGGTCAAGCGCGTTTTCCTTTGCCACGCTCACATATTGATTCGAAAAATTATGAAAATTGGAATCTAGTAATAACTTGGCATCACGGATCCAACAAAAGTGGTTTCGTCGAAATCCGAGGTCGTTTGCAAAATGGCTATTTTTAAGGGCCTGAATTCCATAGCGACTATTCTGAAATTTCAACTGGACATAATTTTTGCCCCCGCTATGAAATTTCGATTTTTCGGATTTGTTGGAAAGATTTTATCAAATAGACTCAAATATTTTCGGTTTCGCTAAAATCCGGTTTATTTTGCGCCCGGTACATTCATTTGAAGTTTGAAATTGAATTATCGAACTAACGCGCCATTTTCAATTCCTTCTATAATTATAAATAAATTATTTATATTCTAATGACGACGTATATAAATATATACATTCTAATTCTATTCAAAATAAATTTTTCGTCGATATTATTTAAAATAATTCATTTTAAATAATCAAAATTCGTCAAAATTGCAAAAAATAAAAATTTTAAATTGGCTCGCATTTTAGGGTTGTTACAAGAGTCTCGTGGTTGATGATCAAAGTACGGCTTTAATATAGCATAGCTTTGTGTATAGCGTTAATTCGCGAGCCTCGCACCCCGGTGTGAACCAGAAACGGAAGAGGACATCAGGAAGGACGTGCGTTTCCTTCTAGCCAGGAGTAGTGTCTGGGTTTTGCAAGCCCAGACGTTTTACTTATGTAGATGATGGATAGCGAGGCACCTTGGTTATATCGGTCACTGCGGTGCCGATGGAAGGTTTGGTCGATATATGACCAGTTTTCGCCCTATAGGGCGGGGAAACGATTGTTCAGGCATTTTAATCCACTCCGTCTGGACCGACCCTGACGCTCCAATGGCCCATCTTAATCTGTGTCCTGAGACATGGTAGGCTAGATTGTCTCGAAGCGGTAAGGACGATCCCTTGCCTTGGTTCACAGATGGAAACCCCACTTCCAATACGTGATATTCAGTTTTATTTGTAGAGCCTAGTATGGCGACATAGTGGGATGGGGCACTATGCCGTCTATGATTGATACATTTATATTTGGAGTTGTTTTCATACACTTTAAACTATAATAGTATCAAAATGATTTGTTTTTAAACGTACCAAGCATGTTTGGCTATTATAAGGTAAAACTCTATCCTCCGCTTTGCGTTGCATTGTGTGATGGGACCTTAGTCTTATAATAGCTTCATTTTTCCAAAAAGCATTGTGTTGTTTCGTTATATGCACTGGTATTCTTGGGAGGAAATCCGTTCCGTGTTATACGGCGTGGTCCCTTGATTTACCTTGTTTATAAAGTTTTAAATAACTGTTTTAGTTCTCACACCAGTCACATGACTGGCCTGGAGTTTATTGTTTTAACCTAAACTCTAGGTGCCCCTATTTTCCACACGGTCAGCTAGTAGTTTTGGTTTTGTAGATATTATATTCACAGGATCCTGGTTTACAGCTGGAATGATATTCGGAAAGCTCTGTATCCGTGTATCTCTTTCAGTTGTGTTTTGTATTATTTTCCACTGCATTGTAATTCGTAAATCTCTGATATTTATCAAATGTATATTATTTATTCATACTCTATATATTCTTATACTCTAATGTAAATTGATTTAATAAGCCATGAAATGTTCTTCTATCTGTGTTCTGATTTGTCATGTTTTCAACTCAATCCGGGCTTTCCTATACGAGGAAGTTTGGGTCGCCTCATTTTATTTTAGCAATTTTAATGAATTTGTAATATTTGAAATGATTTATTTTAAATAATAACGACTAAAAATCTATTTTATCGAAGTTAGAATGTATAAATTTATTTTAGTTATATATAACGAGCCTGAAATGGCGTCGTAGTTTGAAAATTCGATTTTAAATTTCCAATGTATGTACAGGATTCAAAATAAATCGGATTTTAGTAAAACTAGAAATATTTGAATCTGTCTAATTATATTTTTCTAACGAATGTGAAAAATCCAGATTTCATAACGGAAATAAAAAGTTATGTTCAGCTTAAAATTTAAAATAGTCGCTATGGAATTTAATATAATATATGGCCCTTAAAAATAGCCATTTTGCAAATGACCTCCATTTTCGACGAAACCACTTTTGTTGGATCCGGAATGTCAAATTATTTCTGGATTCCGATTTTCATATTTTTTTGAAATTAATATATGATCATGACGAATTTAAACGTGTTTGGTCAATTTCAGTTGAATTGGATCAACCAAAAAATGGTCATTTTTCAAACGGTCTCCAAATTCGACGAAATTAGTTTTGTTAAGACCGAATTATCAAAACATAGCTGGATTTATTTTTTGGGAATTTCCGGAGTTAGTACGTGGCTCCGGTAAATTAAAATGTACGTTCAAATTCAATTTATATTAATTTATATTTTAATTTTGATGAAAACTGATCGTAATAGCCGAATCGAGTTATGAAACATATCCCATTGCGTCCGGAATGGGGGTATTTGACTAGGAGCGACAATTGCTGGGTTTAATTTGGAGTTAGGAATGATTAACAAGTAATTATTGAATAAAAATAAAATAATAAAATATTCTCTATAAAACCCCCCCAAACTTTAATTCCGCCGTCAGCTCCAATCGAGGTCCCAAACCGCTCAAAATTAGATCTTTCAAATCCTCCTTCCACGCAGCGAATTAGAAGGTCATTCAGAAGGGAAATTTGCAGAGATTTTCTCCCTCTTCCTATCCATACTAGTATGATCATCTCAGGTGGAGTAAATCGTTTGGAATCAACCCACAAAGAACCGTCGTTCCCCCTCGATTTGCGCGCCTGGGAGTCACCGAGCTGAACGTGGTGGGTAGCTTCTGGAAGCGCTCGAGGAGGCGGAGCTTGTGGTGGCAGCGGATCAATGTCAATCGTCTTGGTTTACGTGCAAGAGTATGACCTAGTTTTGAGCAGTTAGTCGATGGGGTGGCGCTGTGTTATTGAGGAAGAAGGTTAATTATAACCTTAATTAATTCTATTATTTATTTATTTAAAGTGTACAATGTTTAAAAATTAATAACTTTCTCGTACAAGGTCCAAATCGCGCGAAACTGGATCCGTTGCGATCGTGGGGACGAGAGCTTCACAACAAGACTAACAGGGCCCAATTTGGAGCTAGTTAGCATTTCGGGCAAATTCAAATCCAAACTATTCAGAAATTAAGAAATAAAACTTACGAAGTGGAAACCGACTGCGAGAACATCTTGTCACTCTAATTATTTTCCAGTAAAATATATACTAGGATGCAGATGGTGTTTAGTAGCACCCGACACCATTTATTGTACAAACCATGGATGTTTGTTTGAATTGACTGTATTGTGGTTGTTGATTGTGAATTCATGTGTTGAATAAAATATTTGAATAATAAAAATATCATTTTTATTGTATGAATGAAATATATAAAATATTCATGTGTTGAATAAAATTTTTGAATAATAAAAATATCATTTTTATTGCATGAATGAAATATATAAAATATTCATGTGTTAAATAAAATATTTTATCGTTAAAAATATAATTTTTAACATATATATGAACAACGTAAAATTCTCCTGAAATGAAAATAAATATCCATTTACAAATCAGATGATTTGTTTTTGTACACCCATTTAACTGATATTGATTGGGACGATAAATTTTACACATCGCCCAACTGCACAAATAATAACCAGTATTTGTTGTTTGAAAACCCCACACGGATATTGGGATAATATTTGACATACACCGATCCAAATAATTAGTGGTATGTCAAACGATAGGTTGACGAGTTGTGATAAGCGTTAATTATTTATTTTTAATGTTATAAGTTGTAAATTGCACTCTGGATGATGGTTGATTGTGTATCATTATTGTTATGTACATGTGTTGTTTGGAATCCATATAAATAACATTATATGGTAATTGATTGGGTCTGATTCCAATTCAAAATGAACGAATATTTTAAAATAACCAATATTTTAAAATAACGAATATTTTAAAATAATATTCAGTAAAGGATTATAATGTGAATTTGATGTTCGATTTTGGATGGACACGAAAATTTTGAAATATGTGAAGTCGTATTGTTTAGATATGCGCCATTTTGACGCGAACGATATTTATATCGATTTTATTCATTTTTGTAATGAATATCGAAAAGGAAGTAATTTCAAAATCAGATATTTTGAAAATATTATCATTTAAATATATTATAATGATAAGGAGTTTTCAATTTTGATTTAAAATTTAAATGAAAGTTAAAATCGTTTTAAAACCAATTTATAAACGATTTATAAAATACCTTTTAAATGGAAATCGACGAAATATATATAATATATATATTATATATATTTAATGGCCTGAATAGAACGCGCAGCGCCGCGAGCATTCGCGAATTTCGACCATTAACTTCGAATTGACATTACAGGAGATCCGACCATCGGATCCTCCTAAAACCAAAACCGTTGGGTTTGTATCGAAAAGATTTTTCCAACGAATATAAGTAATTTGAAATTTAATAGTTGGATTTGGAATTATGTCCAAATCAATTTAGGAAAAGGTCGGTGTAAGTGCAGTTCGATGACCGTTTATGGAAATCGACTGAAAGGGCCTTAATAAAATTATTAAAAATATTAATAATTTGTGTAAAATCATAATAAATTATTTGGAAAGAATTAGGATGGAAAATTCCATATTTGAAAAGATAAAAATATATTTTTATCGAAATGAACTAGTTATTAACTAGAATTATAATCCAATTATTTTTAAATAAATAAATTGGATTGAGGGGTTTTGATATAACCAAAATTTCCAATATATGAATTGGAATGGATTTGAATCGAAGACATCTTCGGAATATTTCGATATTGGATTCTGTGATTATACGGATATTGTGGAGGAATTTGGAAGATATGTATATCGTTATTCCCAATACGATATTTATTGATTTCATAATTTGATATTGAATATAAGCCGATATAATTTCTATTCAGAGCCTTGTATTTAATATTAAATTGGATTTTGGGTTTGTCGTGAACGGTGTCTTATATAACACTGTTCTTAAGCCCAGTTGAGAAAAGAATAAATCTTTTAATTAAGATTAGTATAGTTTCCAGTTATACTTAATAATTGGAATAAAAATGGAATGTGAATTGGGTTTATCGTGAGCTGTGTTTTTAAAAGACATATGTTCTTTAACCCGATTTGCAGTGAAATGTGATTTGGAATATATAAATCTTTTATCAAGATTTAATGGAAATTTCCAAAGTAAAGTTTTCCAATTTAATAAAATAAATTGGAATAGAATGGAATTCGATTTGGTAATAATCGAAGCGAGCTTCTGTGGAGGACGACTGTTAATATATATGGAATTTAAAAGGCTTGGTTGTTATTCCATTTATATTATTAGTCGGATACAGAAACTATTATCGATTATATATTGATCCGTTTTCTATGAAGATTTCATAATTAATGGAATGTAATTTTGGGTTTATCGTGAACTGTATTTTAAATGACATTAGTTCTTTAACCCAGTGAAGACAGGATTACATGTCGAACATTATATTTCAAACTGTATTCGTTGATCTCTGCCAAATATATATCTGTTTGGTGGCAGAGAATTTATTCTCTTGCTTAACACCCTTCTCTGAGACGTACAAGCTTAGAGGTTATATATCGGCAGAAATTAGTGGTACGGTGTAAATTATCGATGCGGCATGTTTGATTTCCCAAAGTTAAATAATCATTAATGTGGGAAGATTAAAACTAAGTGAAGTTTTAATGAATCTTTAATTTGACTGAAATGAGAATGTGATAATTTAAATTATCAAATTCGGGAAATGATCGAGAATGGAGTATCACCAGTTTTGCGCCAAGCAACAGTTAAATCTTTAATTAGATTTGAACGTGAAATGGTAATTAAATTTACCGATAACACTGTGGTGTTAGATATGGAGTATTACCATTTTTGCTCCATGGGATGAATAAGTTAGGATTGGGATAATAAAACAAATGATTACTTCGGAAAGTGCGCTAATCCCGACTAGTTTGGATAAACCTTAATTTGGTGTAAATTGATATCCAAAGGAAGATTAAAGAATAAATTCAAAGAATTTATCTTTGATAAAATTAATGGGAACCTTTCCCTAATGATGTGAATATTTGAATAAAAGAATATTCTGAATTGGAATGAGGCGTATGTTGTGTTTGAGTAGCACTTATTTATAATATGCGTGAGTTATTCGGAAAGGCCAGGTTTATACCCATTCTGAATAACTGATTCGACGATAAGTCGACAATGAAGACGGTGGTTGAAGACCGGAGGTCTTCACATCATTTGGATGATTACTGATGTCTTTATTGGGTTGTACACCTAAGACAAGGTAATAAGTGGTGATCGTCCAGACGTACTTGGAGATCGATCGGATATGCGAGGACCTCTCTCTTGTATTGGCCATATAGGACAAGGAATAAGGTGCTTCCAGTTTTGTTCAGACCCAGAACGAACTTGTAAATGGATGTGTGTCTGACATTGGATTTTATTCTGTGTTGATTGATCTCTATTAAATATATATCTGTTTGGTGGAGAAGAATTTATTCTCTTGCTTAACACCCTTCTCTGAAACGTACGAGCTCAAAGGTTACATATCGATTGACATCAGTCGCATGGCGTGAATTGCCTGTGTGGCATGCTGAGATGCAAATGATCAAGCCTTCTATTTAAAAGCAAAGCCTTGTGGTTGATGATCAAAGCACGGCTTTAAATAGCATAGCTTTGTGTAGCGATAATTCGCGAGCCTCACATCCCGGTGTGAACCAGAAATGGGAGAAAGACCCTAGGGAGGACATGTGTTTCCTTATAGCTAGGAGTGGTGTCATGGTATGAAGCCTAGACATTTTACTCATGTGGATGCTGCATATTATTTGATGGATAGCGAGGTACCTCGGATATATCGGTCTCTACGGGGCCGATGGATGGATATGGTCGACATACTGACCAGACTTACGCCCCATAGGGCGGCAAATCGTATTGTTCAGAAATTGCCAATCCTCAAACGTAGGAGAGGACCGACCCTGGCGTTCCTAGGTGCACTTGCGGCTGTATCCCGAGGCTCGGGATAGAGAGTCTCGAATTTGGTAAGGACGATCCCTTGCCTTGGTTCATGATGGAAATCCAACTTCCAATACGACATTTCAGTTTTGATTGTAAACTTATATATGGCGACATAGTAGATGGTAGCTATGCCGTCTATGCTTGCTACATTTATATTTGAAGTTGATTTCTTCACTTATAATAATAATTAAAGATTAAATTTCACGTATCAAGCACTATTTGGCTATTATAAGGTAAAACTCTATCCTCCGGCTTGCGTTGCATTGTGTGATGGGACCTGAGTCTTATAATAGCTTCATTTTCTTTATTTAGCATTGCGGTGTTTGTTATATGCACTGGTATTCTTGGGTGTAAACCCGTTCCGTGTCATACGGCGTGGTCCCTTAATTTACTCTACTTTAAAATCAACTTAATAACTGTTTTAGTTATCACACCAGTCTCATGACTGACCTGGAGTTTATTGTTTTAACCTAAACTCTGGGTGCCCCTATTTTCTACATAGGTAGCTAGTAGTTTTGGTTTTGCAGATATTTCTTTATACAGGATCCTGGATTTATAGCTGGAGTGATATTCGGAAAGCTCTGTATCCGTGAATCTCATTCAATTGTGTTATGTATTATTTTTTTCGCTGCTACGTAATGTATTTTATATCTCTGTTATTTTTCTGTATATTATTTATTCGTACTCTGCTATATTCTTATACTCTAATGTGAATTGTGTAATAAGCAATGAAATGTTCTATTGTTTGTGTTCTAATTTATCGTGTTCTCAACTCAATCCGGGCTTTCCCGTAAGGGCGAGTTTGGGTCGTTTCATCCTGATTCAACATTTATCTATTTCGACGTTAAGAAATATGTATAAAATGCAATATACACAGTAGAATTATATATTTGAAAATAGATTTGAGGTTGGAAGGGACAATAGAATAAATCATATAAGATCTTAGAATTATTATTTTGTAACGCAAAGGTTAATTCACTCAGTTCTCTATATTTCTTATTTATTAATCTTCGCTAACTTGAATTAGTTTTGGTAAACAGATTTGATTTGGTAAGTTTTGATAAGAAAGTGGAGAAAAAATCACAAAATTTTGATCTAACCTTCAGAAAATATGAGAAGAGAATGCAGATTTAGACCTCAATCTATAGACGCAAGAATTAACCATATCGATTCTATTATAATATACTGAACTTGGACCGTCAAGCCATTATTTATGCTAGCTGTTGCCTAAAAGCAAGTCGGTCATCCCTATCAAAGGGGTTGATTGCTCCAAACGATAAGATTTACCTATGGGTCCCACATATCACTACACCAAACAAGCCACTTTGTAACATTTTCGCAGGTCCTATTAGTAACGGTTATATCTATTACTAACTTATAACGTTTATTACCGTGATATTCATTAATAATAGTAATAACCGTTACAACAGACCTAATTTTGGATGTAGGGATTGAAATGGTAATTTTGCTTTCAGTACCCTGTCTAACCCTTTCTTTTCTTTTTTGTTATCACCGTAACACTCACTATCCTCAAATTTTCAAAGCGGCCTAGGTTTACTCCTTCTTCTGACCGGTTTCTTTCACCACGACACCGATCGCCTGTGCCACGTTCTGACCTTCTACGTTTCTTACCGATCCATTCAACTTCTCAAGTATTTTTTTTATTCATTACCTTTCTTATAATGGCTGATTTGCTCTTCAATTACTGTATCAACCTGAATTGCCACCTTGCCGTGAGGTATTCTTAATGTTCAAAATCCTACTTCTCTCTGTTTTTGTAAAGGATGGATTTTTATTGATAGGAATTCAGTTTTTCGCGATGGGTGTTTTAAATGTCGATCGCTTTGCTGTTTATCTTATCAGATCGGTGTTTTTCTGCATCCTCATTGTCGATTTTATGAATGCTTATTTTCCACTTTTGGTTATGGTTATACGTAGTTTGGAAAACTGGTTTTATAATCTAATTTGATGTTGGGGACTGTTAAAGGGAGAATTAGGTGCTTACAGTCGTGACGTTTGGCCAGTGATATTGTTTATCAATCCATAGTTGTTGAAGCGATTGAGATAAAACAAAGAACTTCAAAAAATAAGGATGTTTTCTTGTTTGCACTGCAATGTATCCCCTTGAAATTATAGAACAGTTCATGTTAAATGAGAAATTGTTAGGTTATCATGGAAACATGATAATGAGATTATTAGGAATGGTGACATAACTGAATGGTGACATAACTGCAATGTATCCCCTTGAAATTATAGAACAGTCCATCTCCGTAAGCATGATGTGTGACTAGACAGTTACGGTTGACAGTGCAGTCGAAGCTAAACTAGCCTTTTCAACCAAGATCTTGTTTCAATGCTAGTTAATTGTATTTTTTGCTAATTAATAGTATCAATACTGGAAACCGTATTAAAAAAATTATTTTCCTAGTTAATTGTCTTTTTTTTGCTTTTGTTATCCAAGTCCTTGCATTTTTGCTGCAAATATCTGCAATATTATTATTCGTTTTGAACATATAAGCATACTGACCATTCAACATTTAGCATACCTCTTTTTCCTTATTTTGTTGTAGTTACTTGTCATTTTAAAGCAAGAAACTGATTAATATATGTACTCAAAATTTTTACCCTTTGCTTCTGCGGTAACCACTATCTGGCTTGACGATGTACTTTATAGAATTGATTTTTTTTCGAAGGGTCGTGAGTGATTTGCAACAATTTTCCTATAAAGTTGTAGGTTATTTTGTTATAATTTCAATTCTATTATACAACCCTGATTTGTTTTTTATAATACGGTTAGTAGTACTCCATCCTTTACATATAAAAAATAGCATTTTTCTATGTTTCCCATACAACTAGTTGCTTATGCTGTTATGCGCTGAGTTTAAACCTATCTTTATGCATGTTTAAAACATTGGATAAATGCACATTGGTTAAGAGAGACCAGTCCGTTAATAAATATTTTAATACGATTGCATATGACATTAGCAATGATTCAATAAAGCACATTACAACACGATATAGGATAAAAAACTGATATGGAAATTGCAATTTTCTTTTTGGGCACCAGAACGATGAAAGTATGATTAATTTCATTTATTATATGTCCACTTGCAAATATCCTTTAACTGCAGAAATTAATTCGTCTTTGATCAACTCCCAGTGGTGTTTAAAAAATTTAAAACCCATCTCGTCTAGCCCCAGACTGTTGTCTTCCCTTATTTGAAATGTAGCATTTTTAATCCCCACATTTGTAATTACAAATTGCAAGTAGGATCTTGCTATGCATGGTAAACTCTTTACAAATAATATTTTCAAAAGAAACAGCCATATCCGATGTATATTATAGGCTGTGAAAATATGAAACCGGCATATTCGCTAATTGTAAAGGGTCTATTACTGGTTGTCCTTCATCATTCGGAATACCAGTTGACTGTTCTTATGTTTATTGCTTAACATCTTCGATTAAAAAAACTTTGAACATTGATCACCCTCTTGTAACCGTTTGATTTTAGATTTTTGTCTCAATTCAATCGCACGATTGTAGGTGGTCAATTTTTTTGTAAACCTGATCATTGTTTTGCCTTAACATATCCAATACCGAGGACATAGATGTCGACATTTGGCCCATCTTTTCAGTGATTGTTTAACATTTTTTAACTTAGGAATTTATACAGCTCATTGCCTGTAATGTTACCAATCCAGCTAGCTCTAACAATATCATTATATTCCGGCATATTTGTCCATGAATTGCTATATTTAAATGGCTCTTTCCTCTTGCTTTGTCTATGATATAAAACTTCTCCAAGTATGAAGTATCCCAGCTTTGAAGATACATGGAGTTTCAGTGGATATATGTATGTCACTATTGGCATGTTGTTGAGATTTGTTGGGCATACTTTTTGTATGACCATCAAGGAAACCACAGGTAATTCAATATTTTTACGTTAATTAACTTAGAGAAAGACTAAAGCTTTTTGTACCATCATACAACCATGTTGGACATTAAATGAAGGAAGCTTTTAATCAATTAGTTTGAGGTTAAAAGTGTAAACACTTGATCTTGCATGCAAAATTTTGGAAGTTAAGATTTGAAAATTTATCAATTAATAACCAACAAATTTTAGTTATAAGTTATAGTAAAACAATAGATTTATTATTGATGTGTACTTCAAATAAAATTATATTGTTATAACATTGGTGTTTGTTTACAAATCAGAATTAGTAATTTGCTGAATTTTCCCAGCTGAAGTCATTCCAGGATATATGTAGTTTACAAATCAGAGTAGACCAAATCGGTGTGTCACTGGTGCAGCTAAAATTTGAATCACATAATTGTTTTTTTCACAATTTAAACATGACAACATCCTCTTAACTTTAAGTTTAAATAATTCATATCATTCCTATCAGTATGTTAGCCATTAAAATTTTCTCAGTTATCTCTATTTTTAAATGACATAACACAATATTATTGTTTTTGTACTATTGCATGTTATAATTTGAAATACACTTGACATGGTTATTTGATTTTCACTAACAACTCATATGAATTGATATTTATTAACTTATAAAGCAAATTTAGATCCAAGATGACATTTTATTTTTCAAATCTCAACTGTACTTTTATGAAGATTACATGTAGATATGATTCACATTATCAACTTCATGTGGTCTTTTTGACTGTAATATAGAGGGATGATGCTAATACCTTTAATTAGTTTTAGAAATGTGCTAATAAACGCGGAATTCAACATGCTTCTACCTGAGAAGACTTGAGGTTTTGTTCCTTATCTCTCATTCATTTTTAGAAGTTTATAGCACTCTACTTTTGAATAAAGCGAGTTTCTATGGGTAAACTGAACTTGAATAAAATACTAAAGGATATGGCCGCGGGGTCTGCATTCTCATTTTCTATAACATTCAATATATAGCTGGAATTTGTTTTTGTTGCTTTTAAAATACATATTTCTTTATATGTTAGAATGTTTTTCCAATAAATGAGCAGAAAAACTATTATGTCCCATGCCTTAAACTATAATTCATATATCTCCTTTTATTTCATCCTAATTGATGTATGTTTTTTGTGTAGAACTCTTAGTCTTACCTTAGTTGTGTAATTATGTCTTATTTTTTTTTACTACAATACAATTTTAAATTTGAAATTTGTCACTGTTTATATAATGTTATGAAAATCAATAAGGCAAATGCTTATTTATCTATGTTTTCCATTGAATGTTTCGTTCAGCCTATTTTCTTTAATTGTCCATATTTTCATGGTTATTATTTTGGCTTTAACTAATGATATTGAAGTGTCCGTCTAAAGAGTTATTGTTATTGTAAATTTTTTGCTGGATTCATATGAACTTTATTATTAAAATATTATTCACATATAAAGATATCACTTAAGTCTAATGGTATTTATTTAACCATGCATCAAGGAACTCCATTGATACAAAAGCTCTATTCTTATATATTGAAAAGACATAAAATCTACTTGATAGGTTTTACAACCGCGCTCAATTTTGTTAGTCTGAAAATACCCAAAAAATAGATAAAACTATTAAAGTTTAAACCGGTAATTATTTATAAAGAAAAAATTGTTATTATCGTGAGTAGTTTTCTTCCTTTCTAATCAACTTTTGTTGACTGTCTAAGCTTGCGATGGACACTTCTATGTTGAATATTAGATATGTTAACTCTTTATTTGGTGTGGGCAAAATTTATGTAATATAGTTAAGTGGAACATTTACTATTTACGTAGATGACCTTACAATTCAGTGCTGTCATTTATTATTCCATTGATCGTTACTATTATTACTGGTTTACATTGTGGCATTGAATGATGGTCTTTTTGTAGAACTACTTCAACTGCAAAACGTTTAAGTTTAAATGTTTCTTTAGTCAATTAAAATAGTATTATATTTGACAACAAAATGTAGGATAACATAATTATAACCTTTTTAATGCAAAACCCTACCTGTTCCATGACTTCTGTATGGAAAAGCCTAATTAGTGGGCTTTACTTTATTACTAGGACTTAATGGTGAAAATGGCTTCACGAGGTTTTCTCTTTGTATTAATAAAGAAAAGATTGTGCATGCTTAGGGCTAGATGTATGATATAGCTGTAGAACATGATTATTTGGGCCTACTTTTTGATGTTGTTGTGATGGGTTCGAGAAGAGGATGCCAAATTTAATATTTTTGAATAGAAATGTCATCAGATGAAAAAAATTAACTTTGAAACTACATTATACTATGTATTTCTTCTTTCGAGTGTTTAATGTTTATATACAATATTTTGGTTGTTTAAATCAAAACAATGTCTATGTAGAACATTAGCTAATAATGCATGTATGCATATGTATTCATATACATTGTACGTATGCAAATTACACACACACTGAAACACGAAATGGTAATACAATGAATTTCAACCATTGGATTGCATGTTGAACGGAAGGAATTTACATCAGCACCATTCAGAACTAAGAGGTCAACATTAAAAACTACTCATTGCTCTTCTTTTAGAATAGATAATATCTTGCTGCATCCGTACAATGGGGATTATAAACATAATTGACATTCTCAATACATGTGACATAAAGGTGTTCGTTATGTGTTAATTATAATTCATCAAACGGACAGTTTTGCATTCTTACTTTTCATTGCAGTAAGTACATGTTTATAAAAGATTCGTGCCTCATACAACTTTAGAATGATATATGCAAAACAGAGGCATATTTTAAGAATTATTTCCGACCCCTCAGCTACACAGTTATACAAGCTGCTTTTAGATCTATACTATTCTTTTAACTTATTTCTTATTTAACGGCAAGCACTTCTAACATCTATTCTTTGGCTTAATTCACAGGCAGAGTAAGTTATACCAAGAAAGAAACTCAGATCAAGACTAACATATTTCAATAATCCTCTATATCTACTTTAGTTTAGATCTATAGATTTTTATTTTTTTGGGACTTCTGCTTGCCTCAGTATCAGCTTTTGCTCACGAATAAATAGCTGTACAAGCATTGTTTGGTTTAACACCAGTAAATATTTTTACCAGAGTATTCACTTTTTACTAATAACTCAATGGCGTACGTCACTTGAAGGCTTCAACTGTTTTTGCTCATCGTTTTGGCTTGAATAATGAACAAACACATTAGTTGATATAGTGAACGTTTAGCATGTGTATGCATTTAATGCACCGAGTTTATCACTGTACAGTCATGCCATATAGAATTCCATTGACTTTAGTGTTCCATTGACTTTAACACACTGATGGTATGTTGCTTACTTATATTGGCTATAGTTGTTGTGCTCATGCATGCAATCTACATTGTTAGATAACAATCTTACTTTTACATATAACCATCCAATTACTCACTTCATATATCAGTTACTGATTCTTAAAACAAAATTTCCACTTTTGTTTCCTATTTCCCTTCGCAAACTATATATATATATATATATATGCACTTTTTGTACTTTCAAACATTTTTTTTACTATTATACAAAAAATAACGAGATTACATATAATTTGCAACACATGTGTGCGAAGCATGTGTGCACACTTGTGACAGTAAGGGGCAGCAAGAAAGCAGGAAATTGTAAGCCTATGCGAGCTCTTGTTTGGAAAATAGCACATACAAGCAAAAAAAACCGGGGAAGTACTTCCGTGCGCTAAAAAATATGTAAGTAATCCGAACCTTTTTTTTAAATCAAGCTCTAGTTTATTAGCACAAACAATTAAAAATTTCAAATGTTGAGTACAATTAATGCCATAAACCATCAGAATATTAGGAGAAGTTAGTGGTAATTGCATCAATTAATGACATGGAGTATGCCATGAATCATTTAATAAACCTGTAGCGGCAATTGCATCAATTGTAATTCAGTCTTATTTAATCCTAACTTGATTGCAATTCAGTCTTATTTAATTGAATCAATTGTGTTGTTTTATTATATTTTAATCAAGTACTCTTTGCCCTCGATGTATACAATACAATGTATTGAGAGTGATGAAGGATGATCGAGTATACTAGGCCAGGCTCTGTCACAGTGAGCCTACAAGGCTCAGTAAATTGCCTGTTTATGTGTTGTTTTGCCTCTGCTAGTATTTTGGTTGCATAAAGTGTGGCAAGTACAATATTTAAAATATCCTAAAAATATTTCATTTCTATTCGAATTCCCCTGGTTTGGATTCACCTATTTTTTTTCTTATTGCCCAGTGAAAGCCTGTATACGCTACAACTAGTCTATTCATTATTATGAGACAAAAGTGTAACGTCCCAGATTTTTCGGCCATTTAATTTCGAATATTTAAATTTGTTTGAAATATAATGATTTTTTTATCGAATTTATTTAATTAAAATATATTTCGAATATATATGATTTATTTATTTATTTTTATATATTAAAGGATATTTATATAAATAGAATATTTTTTAAAGTTAGAATTTTTGAAAAAGTTGAGTTTTAAATATTTTACTGAATGAACTAGGAAGTTGTTGTTTCTCAATTTGATAAAAGTAACACAAACACAAAATGGTGTATTCCAAATAGACAATAAATGACTTCAGCTCCAAGTGAATCTCCCATCGTACCACAGTAGTAATTTTCTTTTTACATTATCTTTATCATCCGTATATAAATAAAAGCATAGAAATTTCATGTTTGTAATCTACCATGCAATAAATGGACTACAGATAGGACATGTATTAAAAGGCAAATCGTGGATCCGAAGATGAGAAATGGTCCCATATCAATAATTGTAATGAACGCAGAAAATAATTGGAACGAAGAAAGAAAAGAAGGCACATTAAATTCATTTTGGGACCATGCTACTTAATAAAATTGCCGGTCTGTTTGATTTCATAGACAGTGTTTCTGGCTCATTCAAATGGTTTAGTTCGAACCATATTGTAGATATAAACGGTACGAAAACTGGGAATATATATATATACTGAACCGCGATCGATACAAAGAAAATTATATATAACCATCTATATGAAATACAAATGTAAAGAACTAAAATAACTTATTCTAAATTTCAATATCAAGTATGCGATGTCCTTTCAGTAAGGGAAAGCAAAACAAATTCATTTTTTTCAACTGAGCATGTTGCATCCTGTTCAAATACAGTAAACAAATAAGTTCATTTAATTGTCTGAGTACAAACAGTGAACAAAACAGTTCATTTCAGTATACCCATGACATGTTCTTTCAAGAACAGTACAGTAAAAAAAATGATCTAGGGAAATAAAAGAAAAAGGATGACTAATCGACCTCCTCCATCTTGCTACCATTGGCGTCAGCATCCTCCAAAGGTAGCATGTCAGTATCAATATCAGCAGCTTTGGATCAATGAATCATCTCGATCAACTTTGATCTGCGAAAAGAAAAGGAGAAAACCCATTAAAAGGGTGAATTCATGATAGAAATGAACAGCATAAAAATAATAATCAAATCTATTTATAAATAACAAATGCCTAAGACAGGATAGCAATACAAGGTGTATGGCCAAGTAGTACATGTCAGTAAGAGAAGGAAAAATATGTGCACCAAAGAAAAGTGAGGTGAACATTTATGTGGGACAGGGAGACAATGGACAGCATCAACAATTTTAGACTAACAATGTGAAATAAACACAATTAGAACTAGTGTATGGCTGAGGTAAGGTTAGTTGGCACAAATACAAAGCACCTAGGAAAGAAAGAGTATGGTATCTGACTTTTACTTTCTTTGAAACAAAATTTTTAGATAAAAACACATTTCATTCATATAAAAAAAATCAGAAAATCCAAAAGAATCCATTCCAAATCTTAAGGACAGTGTGCCATGTTCTCCCAAAACAGTAAACCAGAAAGATACAGTAAAATATTTATACATTAAAACATCCATCTTCACGGCCTTCAAGTGAATAGACAAGAAAAGAAAACCAAATATATGTACACATTTATAACATCAAAGTAGATCGTGAACAGCTGAATAAGAAAATGTGAATGAACAAGACAGTGAACAGTAAAAAGCAAGAACAACATTTGAACAGCTATGTATAGCTAGAAGCATTCCTAAAACAGCTAGTGTTCATTTCAAAATTTCACTGTTTCATCCACTGTAAGAAATCCAAACAGGAAATCTATGGACTCGATTTCAAACCCCTGAAATGACAATTCATCACATACAAAAATATATCACAAAATCTATAACCTGCAATTTCAAAGATCTGTATTCAAGTAAACCAGTCATAGCCGTAACCTGTACAGTTCGATCAGAATCCATCAACAAATCTGAAAATCCTATACCCAAAATCTCTGTAAAAATCATAGACTAAATCAACCAGATCCATTGTTAAAACCATCACGCAACCCAACACTGCCATCATCAATACAAAATCGAAAATCTAAAACCAATGGCCTTAGCTAGGTATAGCTGAATATATCTAGGATAAGATGTGGAAGACAATGTTCTTATCTAATTTCTATCCGCAACTATAAATACGAATGGCGCATTCATTCCAGAACCGAACAAACCAACACAGCAAACAAGAACAACCCCAATTCAAAACCAGGAAAAAAATCAAAAGGAAAAAATACAGTATAGGAAATCAAGTAAAAAGGGAAGACTTAACTTTCGGTGTGGACTAGTTTTCGTTGAAATCATTCACGTTGGAGGCCTCATCTACGATCTGGGCTTATGGGGCTCCATCGTGTTTCCGTAAGGGGTCAAAGGGGGTGTTGAGGGTGGCTGACTGGTTGATGGACGTGGAGGAGTGTGAGAAGATGGTGGCGACACCATAGTAGAAGGGGATTTAGGGTTTTATTCATTTCGGTTTTGATCAAATTTTTGAGGCGGCTAGTATGAATGAAAAGAAACGACGGAAGTAGGGTTTTAAGGGGGAGACGGGTCGGGTTTGGTTAGCGGGCCGATAATTAATGATTTTGGCGCCGTCAGTTGCGTTGGGACCGTGGAGACGAGTACTTCGAGATGGAGCAGGCCTAGACCGGATCTGAAGTGACTGGGATTTTTATTCGAATTAAACGTCAATTTAATTCAATTAAAAACCAGATATTATCGACAAATTTAAACCGAGGTGAGTTAAACTCACTCAGCCTTCCCGTTTATATTTTATATAAATTGGGTTTTTGATTTACGTGTTTTGATTGCTAGTGGTTGGTTGTTTGCTGATTTTATATATATATATATATTGTGTTGATTCAACAAGAAGAAATTAAACAGTCGTTTAATTTCAGAAAAATACCCACTGTTTTGAGTTGACCCAGATAAAATAAATTCCCTTGACTGGTCACATTTATTGCTTGAATTGTTTGGATTGGCTGTTAATGGGTTGGTGATTATCATAGAAATTTAGAAATCAAATGGTCGATTATTATTGTTGAACCTTATTTCAACATTTGTTGGGATAGTAACCAATGGATCGTATGGTTGGGTAATTGGCATCGCTGGCTTATAAATACATCGATTTATTAAATATGGTTTTATCGACAGTAACTCGATAATATTTGAGTTGTAAAAATATTTTACAACGATAACGGATTTTGAAAGTTATTACATGGGGAGGTTTATAAAAAAAAGGGGAATAAATATTTATTTATTTAAATTATTCATTTAAAGTTTATAAGAAATTATGAAATTTGTTTATAAATTGGATTCTTATGTCGATAAGAATTTTAAATGAAAAGCAGGAATTAACCTAGCAGTTAAATATTTGATTAGTCGTGAGAGATTAAATAAGGTTATTAGAAATTAATTATATTTTAATTAATATTAAATAAGGAATTAATTAGAGTTGGTTAAAAGAGTAATCATGTTTGGTGTCGACCATTTAAACCAAGTTAGATTTTAAATAGTGGAATAACCAAATGAATAGTTGGTTAAGTTGAGTGAGAGTTTTAAAAGAAATTTATTCTAATAAATAAAGGGGTTAAATAAATTTGCAAGGTTTAAATGTTGAGTTAAATAATCTCTGCTTGAATGCAATACATTTAAGTAAACAAGTGGGAATGAAATATAGTTGAATATTTATGGATGAGTTTTGTATTTTTGAACTCGAGTTTTTATCAAATAATAAAGAGTTCTAAATGGATATGATGATGGAAAGTTTACTTAAGGTTTGAATTAAGTAAAGGAAGGAGAAAATATAAAGGGTTTATATTAAACCTGTAAATTATAAACAAAGTTTTTAAATGGGATATGAGTTTAAATGTCGTTTTGAATTTGAAATATTTAATGAAGGGATTAAGTTAAACCAATGGAATGGAAAGGAGATTTTCCAAAAGGAAAGGGGATTGAAAAGGGGTGAAAGTGTGAGCTTGGTAAACGAGTTTGGAAATAGGAATTTAAATATTAATATCGGGTTTTTGAATTACGACTCGTATTTATCTGAAGGGAAGAACGTTGATGGTCAAGGTCTGAGAGGTAATTAAAATACCCCAACTTGAATGACTTCGGGACGACCCAAAGATGATACTAGTTGGTAATGGCGAGAGTATGTGATAAGATTTCCAATGTAATGGAAATGAGAGGATATTTCCATAGTAATGGAATTAAAAGGAAATTGGCGATTAGTTTTAAAAGCCAAGTGATGCTGAGTACCAAACCAGTAAATATATTTTTATGATTTCATGGATGTTTACTTGATAGTTAAATAACCGACTATCAAGTCTGACCTTTACGATTGTTGGTATGGAAAGACCGGGATCGAATGAATATTCGGAAACCATTCCGACCAACAAATACGGATATATAGAAGAGATCGAGTGACAATCGAGATGGAGCATGTGAAGACCATAGATCTTCATAAAGCGGAAGAACCACTTACAATCTTTGATTTGACCCGGAGATATACTGGGGTTCGGTCGTGGTTGAAACTGTGGATTGCAAGGACTATCGCTACTGATCCATGGGGTGATTCCTATATTGGATGCAGTAGGAGAGTACCTTCGGTTCATCCTGTTCCTGGGTGACTTGTATGGACGAGGGTTTGACAAAGTATTTCTAAAGGGATTACGTATATTGATTTTCTACAAACGTATCTCTGTTGGTGGCAGAGAAGACTGGACACCTTCTTTAGCTTAACGATCAGAGTATTTTTGTGGAAATCAGTATTCAGTGATACCTGGCGGATCTGACAATGTGGCATTCAAAGTGAATGGTGGCCAAGTGTTCAAAAGATTATAACCTCAAGCCTCACAGTCGGGAAGTGACAAAAATCGGGCAGGCAGCATGGCTATGTGGGTCGCTCCCATTAGGGTGTATAATCACCTATCTAGAGAAATTCCTTTTGTTTCTTACTTTATCGATTCTGCCCATTCGGGAACGGTGGTTTGAGCCCAACTGTTGGTGATATACATTCGATACACTCAAGCGAAATGAGTGGTCGGTCATGTGAGGGCAGGGTTGCAAGACGTTCTTGTTGAACCCTGTGTATTCGCCTCTAGAGATACATGTGCGGAAGGTGGTCCCATACCTTGTCATGTTGGAAATCCAATATCCAATAAGCGCCCGCGGTTTTCAATTGTATAATATATACGGGGAGCGTGAGATGAAAGCGTTCCTCTAGGTTTGTTAATTATTTGTATCTAGACATTATTATAATATCCGAAAAGATATTGTTTCCAAAACTGTTTGGGTTATCGTAAGGTAAAAACCGTCCGTTTTTATGTGTGGATTCGGTCTTACGATTACCTTTTTCTTTTGAAAAGATTTTGAACTTTAAAATCATGATTGGATGATTTATCTTATTACTGTGCGAGTTTATCTTACTCTGGTTTACCAGACTGAACCGGTATTTTGTAAATCCTCGGGTTAGCCCGGAGTGTACAGGTCCAGGTTATTAGGTGCTGCAAGGTCCAGAGACAAGCTGAAGATATTCAAACGAAAAATATTCCGCTGTGTGATATATATGAGGACAGATTATTCTAACTGTCCAGAAAAGTTGATGTACTCTGATATTGTAAGTATTTTGAAATTTTCAGTAAAGATTTATTTCTGTATTTTATGTGTTCCGCTGCGATGTGAGACTCCGCGTTGGTTCTTCTTCTTCTTCTATTCTAATATTCTTTCTCTCTTATCTCACCCTCTAATTTCTTTCTATAAACGTCCAGTGTTTTCGGTATTGGGTGATCGGCATGAGTACGGTAAAGGGTATTTATGTCGATTTTCGGGGCCGAAATCCGCTGGGTCGTTACAGTGGTATCAGAGCTGGTTGCTTAATTGGTACGGATGATAGGGGGTTCTCGCTTCGCGTTTGTTGGCGAACGGGAGACTCTTACCCCTACATCTCCCGACAATGTGGGTTGGTCGAGTCGAGAGGCTGGCCGTAAAAGCAGTTATGAGGTATCTCTGTAGTGCCACGCTGGGAGGTTAGCCCAGTGGTTGATGGTTGCAAAGCCTAGACCCATTACAGTGGTATCAGAGCTATTGGTTGAGTAGTAACCTTGGCTCTGTGGCGTAACTCAATAGAGATGGGGTTAGTAACACCCTAGATTGAGTTTGAGTGCATATATATGAGAGCGTATTTGTAAGATTTTATATACAAATGTTTTGTATTGTGCTGTTTGACTGGTTCAAGTGTTGAGAAGCAGTGAACTAGTGAATGGATACAATATTGTTTTATAAAAGTGGGTAGATGAAATAATTTTACCCAAGGGATATTTTTATATAGAAAAAGGAAATTATTTTCTATATTATAGTGATGTGGGATGGTTGTTTGTTTGTTCTGATTGATTTGATTTGAAATCAGATTTGAATTATGAAATAAAATTGAATTGATTAGAAAATCAATTCGTAAATTGAATCGGATATGAGAAATGAAAACTGAATCTGGTTAAGTAAAACCAATTCAACAATGAATTCAAATTGAGTGAACTCGAAATGAATTAGGGTTTGAAAATTTATTGGAAATTAAATTGGGATTCAGATAAAGTGGGCTTCCATTTGGATATTGAATTTTCTTATGAAGGAGTTGAGGCCAGGGATGGCAGTTGTAGCCGTACCGAGCAAGCCATGCAGATGGAGTGTTGGCAAAGTTTTAGGAAATTTTTAGAGTTTGTATTTATTTTGAATAATACGGTTCGGAATATTCTTCCTACTTTGCAATTTCGAGGACGAAATTATTTTAAGGGGGGAAGAATGTAACGTCCCAGATTTTTCGGCCATTTAATTTCGAATATTTAAATTTGTTTGAAATATAATGAATTTTTTTTATCGAATTTATTTAATTAAAATAGATTTCGAATATATATGATTTATTTATTTATTTTTATATATTAAAGGATATTTATATAAATAGAATATTGTTTAAAGTTAGAATTTTTGAAAAAGTTGAGTTTTAAATATATTACTGAATGAACTAGGAAGTTGCTGTTTCTCAATTTGATAAAAGTAACACAAACACAAAATGGTGTACTCCAAATAGACAATAAATGACTTCAGCTCCAAGTGAATCTCCCATCGTACCACAGTAGTAATTTTCTTTTTACATTATCTTTATCATCCGTATATAAATAAAAGCATAGAAATTTCATGTTTGTAATCTACCATGCAATAAATGGACTACAGATAGGACATGTATTAAAAGGCAAATCGTGGATCCGAAGATGAGAAATGGTCCCATATCAATAATTGTAATGAACGCAGAAAATAATTGGAACGAAGAAAGAAAAGAAGGCACATTAAATTCATTTTGGGACCATGCTACCTAAAAAAATTGCCGGTCTGTTTGATTTCATAGACAGTGTTTCTGGCTCATTCAAATGGTTTAGTTCGAACCATATTGCAGATATAAGCGGTACGAAAACTGGGAAAATATATATATACTGAACCGCGATCGATACAAAGAAAATTATATATAACCATCTATATGAAATACAAATGTAAAGAACTAAAAGAACTTATTCTAAATTTCAACATCAAGTATGCGATGTCTTTTCAGTAAGGGAAAGCAAAACAAATTCATTTTTTTCAACTGAGCATGTTGCGTCCTGTTCAAATACAGTAAACAAATAAGTTCATTTAATTGTCTGAGTACAAACAGTGAACAAAACAGTTCATTTCAGTATACCCATGACATGTTCTTTCAAGAACAATACAGTAAAAAAAAAATGATCCAGGGAAATAAAAGGAAAAGGATGACTAATCGACCTCCTCCATCTTGCTACCATTGGCGTCAGCATCCTCCAAAGGTAGCATGTCAGTATCAATATCAGCAGCTTTGGATCAGTGAATCATCTCGATCAACTTTGATCTGCGAAAAGAAAAGGAGAAAACCCATTAAAAGGGTGAATTCATGATAGAAATGAACATCATAAAAAAATCAAATCTATATATAAATAACAAATGCCTAAGACAGGATAGCAATACAAGGTGTATGGCCAAGTAGTACATGTCAGTAAGAGAAGGAAAAATATGTGCTCCAAAGAAAAGTGAGGTGAACATTTATGTCGGACAGGGAGACAATGGACAGCATCAACAATTTTAGACTAACAATGTGAAATAAACACAATTAGAACTAGTGTATGGCCGAGGTAAGGTTAGTTGGCACAAATACAAAGCACCTAGGAAAGAAAGAGTATGGTATCTGACTTTTACTTTCTTTGAAACAAAATTTTTAGATAACAGCATATTTCATTCATATAAAAAAAATCAGAAAATCCAAAAGAATCCATTCCAAATCTTAAGGACAGTGTGCCATGTTCTCCCAAAACAGTAAACCAGAAAGATACAGTAAAATATTTATACATCAAAACATCCATCTTCACGGCCTTCAAGTGAATAGACAAGAAAAGAAAACCAAATATATGTACACATTTATAACATCAAAGTAGATCGTGAACAGCTGAATAAGAAAATGTGAATGAACAAGACAGTGAACAGTTAAAAGCAAGAACAACATTTGAACAACTATGTATAGCTAGAAGCAGTCCTAAAACAGCTAGTGTTCATTTCAAAATTTCACCGTTTCATCCATTGTAAGAAATCCAAACAGGAAATCTATGGACTCGATTTCAAACCCCTGAAATGACAATTCATCACATACAAAAATATTTCACAAAATCTATAACCTGTAATTTCAAAGATCTGTATTCAAGTAAACCAGTCATAGCCGTAACCTGTACAGTTCGATCAGAATCCATCAACAAATCTGAAAATCCTATACCCAAAATCTCTGTAAAAATCATAGACTAAATCAACCAGATCCATTGTTAAAACCATCACGCAACCCAAAACTGCCATCATCAATACAAAATCGAAAATCTGAAACCAATGGCCTAAGCTAGGTATAGCTGAACATATCTAGGATAAGATGTGGAAGAAAATGTTCTTATCTAATTTCTATCCGCAACTATAAATACGAATGACGCATTCATTCCAGAACCGAACAAACCAACACAACAAACAAGAACAACCCCAATTCAAAACCAGGAAAAAAATCAAAAGGAAAAAATACAGTATAGGAAATCAAGTAAAAAGGGAAAACTTAGCTTTCGGTGTGGACTAGTTTTCGTTGAAATCATTCACGTTGGAGGCCTCATCTGCGATCTGGGCGTCTGGGGCTCCATCATGTTTCAGTAAGGGGTCAAAGGGGGTGTTGAGGGTGGCTGACGGGTTGATGGACGTGGAGGAGTGTGAGAAGATGGTGGCGACGCCATAGCAGAAGGGGATTTAGGGTTTTATTCATTTCGGTTTTGATCAAATTTTTGAGGTGGCTAGTATGAATGAAAAGGAACAATGGAAGTAGGGTTTTAAGGGGGAGACGGGTCGGGTTTGGTTAGCGGGCCGATAATTAACGATTTTGGCGCCGTCAGTTGCGTTGGGACCGTGGAGACGAGTACTTCGAGATGGAGCAGGCCTATTCCGGATCTGAAGTGACTGGGATTTTTATTCGAATTAAACGTCAGTTTAATTCAATTAAAAACCAGATATTATCGACAAATTAAACCGAGGTGAGTTAAACTCACTCAGCCTTCCCGTTTCTATTTTATATAAATTGGGTTTTTGTTTTACGTGTTCTGATTGCTAGTGGTTGGTTGTTTGCTGATTTTATATATATATATATATATATATATATATATATATATATTGTGTTGATTCAACAAGAAGAAATTAAACGGTCGTTTAATTTCAGAAAAATACCCACTGTTTTGAGTTGACCCAGATAAAATAAATTTCCTTGACTGGTCACATTTATTGCTTGAATTATTTGGATTGGCTGTTGATGGGTTGGTGATTATCATAGAAATTTAGAAATCAAATGGTCGATTATTATTGTTGAACCTTATTTCAACATTTGTTGGGATAGTAACCAATGGATCGTATAGTTGGGTAATTGGCATCGCTGGCGTATAAATACATCGATTTATTAATTATGGTTTTATCGACAGTAACTCGATAATATTTGAGTTGTAAAAATATTTTATAACGATAACGGATTTTGAAAGTTATTACATGGGGAGGTTTATAAAAAAAAGGGGAATAAATATTTATTTATTTAAATTATTTATTTAAAGTTTATAAGAAATTATGAAATTTGTTTATAAATTGGATTCTTATGTCGATAAGAATTTTAAATGAAAAGCAGGAATTAACCTAGCAGTTAAATATTTGATTAGTCGTGAGAGATTAAATAAGGTTATTAGAAATTAATTATATTTTAATTAATATTAAAAAAGGAATTAATTAGAGTTGGTTAAAAGAGTAATCATGTTTGGTGTCGACCATTTAAACCAAGTTAGATTTTAAATTAGTGGAATAACCAAATGAATAGTTGGTTAAGTTGAGTGAGAGTTTTAAAAGAAATTTATTCTAATAAATAAAGGGGTTAAATAAATTTGCAAGGTTTAAATGTTGAGTTAAATAATCTCTGCTTGAATGCAATACATTTACGTAAACAAGTGGGAATGAAATATAGTTGAATATTTATAGATGAGTTTTGTATTTTTGAACTCGAGTTTTTATCAAATAATAAAGAGTTCTAAATGGATATGATGATGGAAAGTTTACTTAAGGTTTGAATTAAGTAAAGGAAGGAGAAGATATAAAGGATTTATATTAAACCTGTAAATTATAAATAAAGTTTTTAAATGGGATATGAGTTTAAATGTCGTTTTGAATTTGAAATATTTAATGAAGGGATTAAGTTAAACCAATGGAATGGAAAGGGGATTGAAAAGGGGTGAAAGTGTGAGCTTGGTAAACGAGTTTGGAAATAGGAATTTAAATATTAATATCGGGTTTTTGAGTTACGACTCGTATTTATCTGAAGGGAAGAACGTTGTTGGTCAAGGTCTGAGAGGTAATTAAAATACCCCAACTTGAATGACTTCGGGACGACCCAAAGATGATACTAGTTGGTAATGGCGAGAGTATGTGATAAGATTTCCAAAGTAATGGAAATGAGAGGATATTTCCATAGTAATGGAATTAAAAGGAAATTGGCGATTAGTTTTAAAAGCCAAGAGATGCTGAGTACCAGACCAGTAAATATATTTTTATGATTTCATGGATGTTTACTTGATAGTTAAATAACCGACTATCAAGTCTGACATTTACGTTTGTTGGTATGGAAAGACCGGGATCGAATGAATATTCGGAAACCATTCCGACCAACAAATACGGATATATAGAAGAGATCGAGTGACAATCGAGATGGAGCATGTGAAGACCATAGATCTTCATAAAGCGGAAGAACCACTTACAATCTCTGATTCGACCCGGAGATATACTGGGGTTCGGTCGTGGTTGAAACTGTGGATTGCAAGGACTATCGCTACTGATCCATGGGATGATTCCTATATTGGATGCAGTAGGAGAGTACCTTCGGTTCATCCTGTTCCTGGGTGACTTGTATGGACGAGTGTCTGACAAAGTATTTCTAAATGGATTACGTATATTGATTTTCTACAAACGTATCTCTGTTGGTGGCAGAGAAGACTGGAAACCTTCTTTAGCTTAACGCTCAGAGTATTTTTGTGGAAATCAGTATTCGGTGATACCTGGCGGATCTGACAATGTGGCATTCAAAGTGAATGGTGGCCAAGTGTTCAAAAGATTATAACCTCAAGCCTCACAGCCGGGAAGTGACAAAAATCGGGCAGGCAGCATGGCTATGTGGGTCGCTCCCATTAGGGTGTACAATCACCTACCTAGAGAAATTCCTTTTGTTTCTTACTTTATCGATTCTGCCCATTCGGGAACGGTGGTTTGAGCCCAACCGTTGGTGATATACATTCGATACACTCAAGCGAAATGAGTGGTCGGTCATGTGAGGGTCGGGTTGCAAGACGTTCTTGTTGAACCCTGTGTATTCGCCTCTAGAGATACATGTGCGGAAGGTGGTCTCATACCTTGTCATGTTGGAAATCCAATATCCAATAAGCGCCCGCGGTTTTCGATTGTATAATATATACGGGGAGCGTGAGATGAAAGCGTTCCTCTAGGTTTGTTAATTATTTGTATCTAGACATTATTATAATATCTGAAAAGATATTGTTTCCAAAACTGTTTGGGTTATCATAAGGTAAAAACCGTCCGTTTTTATGTGTGGATTCGGTCTTACGATT
Source organism: Allium sativum (assembly GCA_030737875.1). Classification (NCBI taxonomy): domain Eukaryota; kingdom Viridiplantae; phylum Streptophyta; class Magnoliopsida; order Asparagales; family Amaryllidaceae; genus Allium; species Allium sativum. Next base: position 840,224,451 of record CM060913.1, on the reverse strand, counting down.
ACCTTTTTCTTTTGAAAATATTTTGAACTTTAAAATCATTATTGGATGATTTACCTTATTACTGTGCGAGTTTATCTCACTCTGGTTCACCAGACTGACCCGGTATTTTGTAAATGCTCGGGTTAGCCCGGAGTGTACAGGTCCAGGTTATTAGGTGCTGCAAGGTCCAGAGACAAGCTGAAGATATTCAAACGAAAAATATTCCGCTGTGTGATATATATGAGGACGGATTATTCTAACTGTCCAGAAAAGTTGATGTACTCTGATATTGTAAGTATTTTGAAATTTTCAGTAAAGATTTATTTCTGTATTATATGTGTTCCGCTGCGATGTGAGACTCCGCGTTGGTTCTTCTTCTTCTTCTATTCTAATATTCTTTCTCTCTTATCTCACCCTCTAATTTCTTTCTATAAACGTCCAGTGTTTTCGGTATTGGAGGATCGGCATGAGTACAGTAAAGGGTATTTATGTCGATTTTCGGGGCCGAAATCCGCTGGGTCGTTACATAATGAATCTGTATTCAGTGATTCATTTTCGAAAGCTTTGTGACTGAACATGTTCATGCTCTTCTTAATAATTATTCCTACCACATGTTTCTTTTATTGCTCATTGTCGTACATATACTTGGTTGAATACACCAGCATGCACATAACTGACATCAGTTCCCCATGGTTTCCAACTCATTAAGCATAAAAGTATCTAAAATAAATGCAGATTTAGACTGTGAATGAGTGTAAACGAGTGAATTTGGTGTTTTCATTTATATTACATTTTATGTTAGAAGCTGGGTCTATTAATGAAATAAAGTATGATAAACTATTGAAAATTGTTGTAGCTTCTGATAAACTAAAATCGTATGATTTTCAATTAATAACGACTCTGCTACAAAATTTATTGCAGTATTCTCATATAGGTTTCAAAGTATTTTCCATAAGCAGTCATGTTTTCCCACTTATTCTCTTGTTTTCATCTCTGCTCTTACCTGTGGAGTTTCTATTTTTATGAAGAATACTTGTCTAATTAACTTCATTCGCACGCTGACTTATATCTGTATTCCGTAAGGTGATATGCCATCGACTGGTGTCCTCGATTTGAAATTTACTCATCGTCAATCATCACTTTGCTCTATATCGAGGTTTAAGGTTTCGGCTGAAATTACGAAATTCCAAAAAGTATCGTTTAGGTTTCAGTGTGGTCTGAAACAAAATCAAACCAAAATGCCAGTTTAACAAAATAAATATTGAACTGTCTTATCCATTTATATTCATGAGTTCTTTTGAGCTGCGCATTCGTTCAATTGTTAATCTAAGGATATTTTTTCCTCATGTTGGTTGCATTATGAAATCATTTATCGGTAGATTCAAAGATGTTGTTAGGATTGCCTCGCATGTTGTTAAGGAAAAATGATGGTTTGGAATTAACAGTCCCACATCATGGAATAAATTGAAGGAATTGTGTACAAATATGAGTTGGTAGGAACGTAACATAAGGGATTCCTTTTGTTATATGGGAGTTGTGTGCCAGCTCGTATGCGTGCAAGGAAGGGGGTTTTTGTTCCGACCGTCGTTACATAACAGTGGTATCAGTGCCGAAGGTTACGGACTGGGCCATGCGGGCAAGGCAATGCTCTCAAAAGATACTCGTAGGATGCGAGTCAAGGGGGAGATTGTTATGATTGCCTCGCATGTTGTTAAGAAGGAATGATGGTTTGGAATTAATAGTCCCACATCATGAAATAAATTGAAGGAATTGTGTACAAATATGAGTTGGTAGGCACGTAACATAAGGGATTTCTTCTGTTATATGAGAGTTGTGTGCCAGCTCATATGCGTGTAAGGAAGGGGGGCTTTGTTCCGACCGTCGTTACATAACAGTATGTTAAATTTGGTGATATGAAATCACAAATTGATTGGAACAAATTTGCAAAGAATGGAAAGTAAATATTTTTATAATGGGAATGCATTGATTGCATTTGATGAGGTGTTAGAGAAATAAATGAAGGGATTACTTTCTTCCATCTATGCTAAAGAAACGGATTGATTTACTTCCTATGTTTGCACATTTGTTGTTATGGTAATTTGCCTCCAATATATTATTACCATATGTTGGTAATTTAATTGATGACTCACATAGATTTGCACTGGCTATATATTGAGGGGTAGACTTTAGTGTAAACTCATCCTGACCTGGAGCCAATGATCCCCAATGGTGTCTCTTCTTGTTAAACCTGATTGATGTTTTGATATGTAAACTCTTATTTTGTAATCTCTTGTAATTCTCTCATGTGTAATAAAATCTCTCTCTGTTGGACTGGACGTACACTATCTCGAGGATAGTGGAACCAGTATAATATTGTGTCTCTTTGTTTCTCTGCTATAGTTATTTACTATTTTGTTGATGTAATAGAATAATTGCTATCATATTAGATTGGTGTTCAATTGGCAAATCTAGATCCTATTTATTGCGCTTCCGCATATGCGCACAAAAATCATAACAAAAGATGAAATTGTAAAACTGCAACTCATGCATTATGAATAGTTACACACATGGGCACCAATTCATGTGCAAGTCATGCAGATTTACAGCTTGACATTTTCAAAAATTAAATGCATTATGAATAGTTACACATGGGCACCAATTCATGCGCAAACTGAGCCACTCGGCTCAGGTTTACTGAGCCATAGGCTCTGTAAACCTGAGCCACAGGGTCGATAAACCCGAGCCGAGTGGCTCAGTTACACTGAGCCTTATAGGCTCAGTAAACTGAGCAATTCGGCTCAGGTTTACCGAGCCATAGGCTCAGTTTACACTGAGCCAGGCTCAATAAACTTGAGCCAGGCTCAGTAAACTTGAGCCGAGTGGCTCAGTTTACTAAGCCTTGTAGGCTCTATAAACTGAACGTCGAACTTTCTTTGGTTGACAATATGTCAGGTAGTTCTTTGTTTGTTTTTAATCAAGCATCTTCAGTTAAACTTTATTTGTTTTTTAATCAAGCATAAACTCATATCATTATATCTGTTGAACATCGTCGACTTTGGTTGAAGCAGAAGAAGCAAGACAAAGATTAGAAGGTGGCGATGATGCTCTAAGTTTAGATAATTTTGATAAAGAACCTACTGGTGAAGTTTTTAGAGATGAAAAAAGAAGAAGTTATTGTCGTGCTATCAGCTCTACATGCAATGTAAAGCAAGTAAAAATAACACAAGCTTCAAAAGCAATTACCGCAGCAAAGAGAATGCAACTAAATAACAGTTAGCTAAATTGGAGAACAACCAAAATGTTATGTATGCACTATCTGATCTTGTCGATGGTGGATTTGTAATTTGGTCCGTTAATCGTTTGCATTTTGTGTAATGGTTGTATGTTAAATTATGATACTTATATGTTATTTGATATTTGTTATGGATGATGAATGGTATTATGATTGTATGTTAAATTGTGATGTTGGTCGAAATGGTATTTGCTTTATGATATAAATTGTGATACGTTGTATTTTTTTTAAGATATTGTTATATCATATGATGTATATTTTAATTGGTGTATGCTTTATGAAATTACCTATTGCAATCCTCGTATAATATTTATGTTTGTAACAGTTATAACTGTTAGTAAATTATTGTATGAAATAGTCAGTTTTATATACTAACAGTAATAACTGTTACATATTTAATATGTGTAACAATTATTATTGTTTTAAAAATAATGTTTATAACGATTATAAATGTTATTAAATTTTCAGTACTGACGGTAATATTCGTGACAACAGTTTGTCACGTATGTTGTAGTAACGGTTATAACTGTTACAAAGGTATTTAGCAACAGTAATAACTATTATAAATACACTTTTCTGGTGTTGTGTATTAAGTATTATTTTATGTTAATTTACTTATTTCATTTCACATTCATGTTTCTTCTACAACTTCTTCATACGGACTCCATTCACGAAATTCTAAACATGAAAATTGCTCAAACTTTCACCACAAATGCAATGGTGTAAGTTTCATGATTAAAATTTACCATCTGCACAAATTTCATAAACAAACTGTAACTAAACAATGAAATTAACTAACTCCAAAATTACGGGTATTACAAGGGCCCAAGTGGCTCACACAGGCGAAATTATCATATTTTTTACATGGAAAGATCTAACATCCTCCATCTGAAGTGGTTTATGGCATGAGCCGCCTACCTTATGAACTTAATCCCTCAGAACGACATAAAAATACTGAAGAAGTTTTATTTTTCAGAGTCATCACAATTCAGTTGCTAAAGGATAATATATAATTAATCCAAGATACAAATGTAAATTATATGTGACATACAGAGTGTTTATAGCGAATTACTGGATTTACATGACTTTCTACCCTATACGCAAATCACAGTAGGCCAATGGATGCTGCTAAATTTTCACCCAAATATATTGCTTCATGTCAGATGATTGAGAAGATTAGGCCTGGGGCTTCCATGCGCTTTACCATTGAAAGCAACGATTCATCCAGTTTTTCGCGTATCACAAGAAGATAGAGGGTCATATCAATATTTGTCGACACTGCATTCCTGCATTTAAGTGCAAATAATTCATAAACAAGTATTAGTAAGATGGATGGCAAAAATCAACAATGGAAGTGTAACGCAAGTTTTTGTTAAAAAGGTAAGCAGATGCAATAAAAAAAATGCAACATGGAAAAATTATTGGGAGTTGGTATCAAAACTTTAGCCTTAAGCCGAGGTCCAACTTTGAGAGGAAGGGCGGTTGTTAATTTATTATGACCCTAATGAGATGCACACATTCCAGGCTCAACAATGGCAGTTAGGAACTGAAGTAGCTGTTGTAACAGATGAAGCAAGAGTAAAACATTTCATCTGGTTGACTTTGTTTCAAATATTATACAACTTCATTTAGCAAATAATAGCATGCTACATGTCAATTTATGAGTGGCTTGGCAACGGTAAATTTCATATAAGAGATGAATACCTATAACAGAAGCAGCGGTGCTAGAAGGCCCGGAGCGGGTTTGTGCGGAATTAAAGGGAAGCGTTGGATTGAATTGCCTTGAATTCGCGGGTGGTTGATGTTATTCCGGCACTATTTTTGTCATTATTTTCCGGCCACGAAGCATTCCTATAACAGCGGTTATGCAATGAAAGCATTTTCAAAGTTTCCCTACTTTGCTTCGGTTCTTCACTGCAATGTCTCTCATCTTTTATCTTCTTCACTCACATCCTTCTCTAGTCATCACCACAACAGCATGAAAATCAGTTCCTATCCCCAACAGAAACACATAGAAACATAGTACTAATCAAATGAAGAGTATATAGCTGTCTGCAACGAATTAAAAACTTCATACTGAAAGGGGCTAAATTGAAGACAGATTTAATTGCAAAATCACGCAAATAACATTAAGGTGGTGTTTGGTTTATATTTTGTTTTATATTTTGAGTTTTCAAAATTAATTATTGAAAGATGATGGAAGAATGGAAAAACGATGAAAGGGGACAGAAGGAATGGAGAAACGCCGAAGAATTGGTTTGTCTCTCATTCTTTCATTCCACACAACCATGATTTTACAAATTACAAATCCCATCAATCTCGATCTATATGCCTTGAAACCTGTATATGTCAAAGATTCGGAAGTTCATTTTATGGATAAGATAGTTGAAAAGACAGACTATATAACACTACTGTTAGTTGAATTGCATACTAAAGAACTTCAACATATGTAGATTAAGATAGATTTTTAAATCAGACATGGGATGCCGTGAGTTTTAAAGACAGACTATATAACACTACTGTTTGCAGACGGGCCTTTATGTCTAATACCATTATGCATGCATGTATGTCAGTTTGCACATACATACATGTTGTATGCACACAGGAACCTACGTTTACGTGCACACACATGGGTATAGACATGTGTTCTGCTTTTATGGTCATTCTTTAGATGTTATACAAAGAGCATTTACTTACTGATTTGATGGGTGAGCCCAATGTTGGACTTGGATAAATTGAAGCTAAAGATGTTGGAGAATGATGACTGAGAGAAGGCATCACAGAGAGGAAACAGATACAGTAATCAAGTTTGATTGCGTAACTAGTCCAGAATACAGTATAGTGACAAATTTGTCCTAATGATTATCATATTATTACTGTGACGTAGAGTATTGGGAATCTCTAACAGGCGAAGTAAACTGTAAACAGATAATGGCGAAGTAAACTATTGTTCTGTTAGAGGTGTAAATAGATTATATTTTTTCTTTTCCCACTGATTGTTTTATTAGCAAATGGAAGCAGACAACTTTGATTAGGGATTAATCTTCTAGATGAGAACTTATCGAAACTATGCTTATTTTGATAAACTCGTGCATTTTAGGTAAAATTTTAGCATTTTTTGTTTAGTAGTTACTGATCCAGGGTGGGATATCATGGATTTGGTTGGATTTCAAAACAATCACAAGGACAAAAGCGTAAATAATGCTTATAAACCTATCTATATAATAATACAGTAAGCCTCATTTAGATGGATTGGTAAGAACCTAGATAGTAAGTCTGGACTTTTACAGCAGAATTTCTACAATTAAACTTAAATCCCGTTTATCCAAAGAGTGCACAGTACCATAAGCAAAATTACAATTTTGCTCAAATAAACAACGTAACCCATACTCCGGTGTGTACATAATAAACTAAAACATACCATCATGAATAAATCAGCAGCAACTTCACGACACATAGAGGTACTCCACCTTTCGACTCCTCAGTTCCCTATATAAGCAATCATCTCATGGTGTTCTAAACAATCAATTAGCATCAACAGTTGCAGCAATATGGCTTCTTCAGCAGCTATTGCAACACAAAAACACCACTTGTTTGCTCTACTAATCTTATGTGCATTTTTCTCTCTATCCAGTGGCACCAATTACATGGAGAAGAGGCATGAACGGTGGATGGCCAAATATGGCCGAGTATATAAAGATGCAGCAGAGAAAACATACCGACTTAAGGTTTTCCAAGCTAATGTAGAGTACATTGAATCATTCAATGCTGGAGGAAAGCACAAGTATGGATTGGGCACTAATCAGTTTGCTGATCTAACAAATGAGGAGTTCAAGGCTGCCTACAATGGATTTAAACCTATAATATCAAATAATGCTAAGATAGAAGGAACATTTAAGTATGCTAATTTTTCCGCAGCTCCTACAAGTATGGATTGGAGGACTAAAGGTGCTGTGACTCCTGTCAAGGATCAAGGACAATGTGGTAAACACATTTTTTTCTTAATACATAAAATCTGAATATATAAATTTTGAACTACATGAAAACACTTGATCAAAAGTATGTAAAATGCTAGATCTATAGATAAAAGTTGTGTAGCTTAAAGAAGGTTGTTTTCAACAAGAATGCATAAGGTTTCATTTTAGCGTTCTAGAACGCTATTACAGTATAACATACCATCAGACTGATGCCTTCATTTCCATGACAGGATGCTGTTGGGCTTTCTCTGCTGTAGCATCTACAGAAGGAATAAACCAACTCACAAATGGGAAGCTAATCTCACTCTCAGAACAGGAACTTGTCGACTGCGATGTAAATGGCTCTGATCAAGGGTGCAATGGAGGACTCATGGATGGTGCCTTTGAGTTTATAATAGCAAACAATGGACTCACTACTGAAACAAACTACCCATACCAAGCCACCGATGGTACATGTAACAACAATAAGGAGGCTAACCATGTCGTGACCATCTCAGGATATGAAGATGTGCCTGCTAACGATGAAGCATCTCTTCTTAAAGCAGTTGCCAATCAACCAACTTCTGTAGCCATTGATGCTTCTGGTTCAGATTTCCAGTTTTATTCGAGTGGGGTGTTCTCAGGAGAATGTGGGACTGAATTGGATCATGGAGTGACTGCGGTTGGTTATGGAACGGCCGATGATGGAACTAAATATTGGTTGGTGAAAAATTCATGGGGAGCGTCTTGGGGTGAGAGTGGATACATACGAATGGAGAGGGATGTCGATGCTGAAGAAGGGCTTTGCGGGATTGCTATGCAACCATCTTACCCAACAGCTTGATGATATTTACTCTCCCAACACAAGTTCTTCACGTGTGTGTGTATATGTATATATATAAACCGGTAATAGAAGCTATGGTTATGGTTACACTGTAAATGGCATGCATATAGTGATAATCTTACCTCTATACATTTGATACATACGTACGGCGAGCTGATATATTGTCCCATTGCTCATATTGCATTCTTATTATTGAATAGGAATTCAGAGTTATTTATTCTGTTGCTGCTAGAAAACCCAGATAGGAGATGGTATAGTAGGAATGTAACTGCAAACCTTAGTTTGTAGCGTCTCCTGGTGAGGGAAAAAAAATTGATATCAATCAATTTAACATCCCTATGAAAAAAATTAAGCATTTGGAGTATAGTATAGGTGGAACGTAATCGCTTGCTCTCAGATATTTGTGTCTGTGTGCCCGTGTGCCCACTAAGCCTGATTCATTCTACTAACATGTAGCTTACTAGCACTTAATCCTTAAGTTAGTGTATCCATTACCAAGTAATTAAGCACGTACTGATTTATTTATGAGCACATATATTCTTCAAGTGGATGATAGCAGAAGAGCAATCAATTACTAATTCAATAGGTAATACTAACTGATCTCGATAGAAGATATCACTATTTACAGCAATCGAGTTTGACTCTATAGCAAACCCAGAACATAGCAACAACTGAAAGTGACACATTTGTGTTTATTTATTTATTTATTTTATTTATTTATTTATTTATTTTTTTATTTATTTTTTTATTTTTTTTGACGTATCCTACCAAGGAACATAACAGCCGAAGTAGGTGGATTAATAATGACTAGCCTAAAACCATCACTTGTTTTGTTAGAGATGTTAAATGTATAATATCGTGTTTTTCTCATTGTTTACTTTATAAGGAACGAAAAAAAATACCTAATAAGCAAGGACATTTCCCACAGTTTAATATGCTTTGCATTTTAGCCACTAGGTGCACCTTCAGTGATACTTTATAGCCAAAACTATATTCAGGTTTAAACAAACAATGCAACCTTTACTCCGGTGTGTTTATAATTTTATAACAGTCAAAACATACCATAATGGAGAAATCAGCAACATTATAACGACATATACAGGTGTTCTGCCTCTTGCAGCAAACAATGAGTTGATCGACTCCTTAATTCCCATATATCCAATCAACTTGTGGTGTTGTAAACAATCGTTCGGTATTAACAGTTGGAACTATGGCTTCTTTAGCAACAATTGCAGCGACAAAATATCTATGGCTTACTCTGCTGATTTTATGTGCTTTTATTTCTCTATCTAGTGCCACCGATTACATGGAGAACAGCCATGAACAGTGAATGACTCGGTATGGATGAGATATAAAGATGCAGCAAAGAAAGCACACTATAAAAGATTTCCCAAGCTAATGTGGAGTACATTCAATCTCTCAATGCAGCAGGAAAGCATGAGTATAGATTGGGCACTAATCAGTTTAACGATCTAACAAATGAGGAGTTTAAGGCTTGCTACAATGGACTCAAGCCTTCAGAATCAAATGATGCCAAGATAGAAGGAACATTTTAGTATGTATATTTCACTGCAGCTATTGCAAGTATAGATTGGAGGACTAATGGTGCTGGGACTCCGTCAAGAATCTAGGAGTATGCAGTAAGCATCCGTTTCTTCTTCATAAAATCTATACTGTAAAATATTGACACATTATAATATCTGTACAACGACTGGTGTATGCAAGTGATATTAACAGATCTGAAAAGAAACAATGGAGTATTGGGAAAATAATTGATTTCATAATGATGGGCACTATTCCATAACCTAATAAATCCTTAGTTAAAAGTTATGCATAGCTTGGAAAAGCTTGCTTATGATTCTAGAACAAGCCAATATGCTAAGCCATCAGACAGATGACTTCAATTTCCATGACTGGATGTCACTGGGCATTCTCAGCAGTAGCATCAACAGAAGGAATAAACCAAGTTACGACTGGCTCCCAGAACAAGAACTCGCCAACTGCGATGTAAATGGATCTTATCAAGGGTGCAATGGAGGACTCATGCATGATGGAGCTTATAATAGCAAACAAAGGCCTCACTATTGAAACCAACTACCAGTACCAAGCCACTGAAGCGACATGTAATAATAATAAGGAAGAAGGGCCGGCCCGGCCCTGAGTATTTATGGGTCTAGTGCGAACCCAAAATTTTGGGCTTTTAATTTATTTTTTAATGAAATTGAACTTAAGTGAAAATATGTTTTTTCTACTGTGCATCTCCATTGAGAAAATTGTGTGTTTCACCAAATTCATAAAGTTTTTACCCACATTTTCAATCCGTCAACTAGAGGTTCACACAAGTCACATCTCCATTTTAATATATTGATTGATGTCAACAAAGCATACAATCATATCTACTTTTGCATAGATAAATTACTATCAAGTACACACATCCTGACAAGAAAAAACAGCTTTAGTAAAGGTAATACAGTTTTTTTTTGCCCCTGACCTAATGCGCCCTGTGCGGTCGCACGACTCGCACTAGACCAGGACCGGCCCTGTAAGCTATTATGTTATGACCATCCCAGCATATGAAGAAGTGCCTGCTAATGATGAAGCATCTCTTCTTAAAATCTTACTTCCAGTTGTATTCAAGTGGGGTATCCACAAGAAACTGTGGGACCAGCTCTTTAATGTCTTACCCAACAGCTTGATAGAAAGAATATTTCTATATTATAGTGGTCCATGTAACTTAGGTTTAATTATAAAAGATTAAGTCCATTTAAGTAATATGATTTTAATATATATAAGGTGATACTGTGATGAATGGTTTCAATAGAGGATATTAAAATCTAGGATTAATAATATCCCTCTTACCTTGCCTATTAATTGAATATGTTGACTTTCTATATTTCATTAATAGTACATATATATATTAAAGGCAGTTACTTTCTGGTAACCGGTATATGTGTTGTGTGTGAAAAGAAAAGTGGTTATATAAAAAAAAAACACGTCAGTTTTTCACGTGCAGATATAGGAAATAAAAGAAAAGTTCAAATACGGTTTTTTCTACTTCTTCTCTTCATCAGAAAAGAAACGAAAAAAAAAGGCAAAGGGAGAAAACAATTACTTGAAGAAATTCGCTGCAATCTACAAATCGAAAAGCATGGATCAAGGTTAGTAAATCCATCTTGCTTATGTCTCAAAGTAGGGTTAAATCAATTTAAGTTTAGATCCAAAATTGGGACTGTTTCAGAAATTGGAAATTGTCATTGAATTTGCTTTCAATTGGTATCAGAGCCAGGTTTAGGCTTGATTGATTTACCCTAATTTTGATTTTCGAATTGCCTGTATGCATTTCTTTGCCTGGATTTTCGTTTAAAGATGCATACAATTTCCTGTATGCTTTGAATGCAAACGTTAAGATATGGTTTGAAGAAAATAAATCTGGAAACTTGTATGATTCAAAAATATGGTCGATTTTGGTGATTGGGTATTTCAACGTGATTGGATAAATCGCGTTTTGGTATTGGTACTCTATGTGGAAACTGTGTTCTGATTTCATGGATATTTTTTTCAACTGTAATTCAAGTTAACACATAAGCAGGACTTGTTATAGAATTTGAACACATTAAAAAAGTTTGTTCCTACCCATTAAAGTGATTAAAGCACTATTTTTTTAAGGATATAACTTGTTAGTCACCAAAGTGGCCTAGTTATATCTAAATTTAGACAAAAAAAAAAAAAAACAGTGTTCAATTATTCATGATTAAAGCAATGCTAATAATGACATTAGAGTTTAACTGAATAATTGATCTTATTAATTATATTCTAGGAGATCATCCAAAGATGGATCATTGAGTATAGTTAATAATATTAAAAGGATTAGTCACTATACTTAAAGTTGAATAATATGTATATCCAAAGATAGCATTCTTATTTGACTATATGTACTTTGATTAATTATTAAAGCATTTAATTTTTTGTATCAATGAAAGTGCTTGCATTTAAGTATTGCCCAAAGGTTACTTGAATGCATGCTTTATTGTTATATTTATTTTGAATCTATATAAAGTTCTCAAAGCACTAATATATTAGTATGTATAAATGATTGCAGCTTTATCTAGTGTGTTTGCCTCTGCTAATTCTGTCGTGAAGTTCAATAGGCTGAACTATGATGATTGGTCTGAACAAATCCGGTTCACACTGGGTTGTATGGCTTTGGATCTTGCAATAATAATGGAGGAACAACCTTCAACCATTACAGATGCTAGCTCCGAAACTGAGAAGTCCCTTTATGAGAGGTGGGAGCGGTCAAACCGGTTGAGTTTGAACCTTATGCGGATGACTATAACGGATAGTATCAAGCCATCTATGCCCAAGACAGATAATGCAAGGGAATTCATGCACAAGATTAAGGAGCGTTCTCAATCGGATTTAGCTGACAAGTCGATGGTAGGCAGCCTTATGAGTCAGCTGACTACGAAGAAGTTTGACTGGTCTCAGCCTATCCATGATCATGTGACACACATGTCGAATTTGGCAGCAAGGTTAAAGACTATGGGGATGGATGTAAATGAGACATTCTTGGTCCAGTTCATCATTAACTCTCTACCTGTTGAATTTGGCCAGTTCCAGGTGAATTATAACACCATTAAAGATAAATGGAACTTTCAAGGATTGAAGGCCATGTTAATACAGGAGGAAGGGAGATTAAGGAAGATGAGGGATCAATCAGTTCATCTCGTAGGTCATGATGGTGCCAGCAGCAGTAAAAGGAAGCCAAGTAAAAAGGAGAAGAAAAAGGATAAGGCCCCAAATGGCCTTGACAACAACATCCGAAAGGAGATGAAGTGTTTCTTTTGTAAGAAATCGGGACGCTTTAAGAAGGAATGTCCGAAAAGGAAGGCATGGTTTGAAAAGAAAGGTATGTATTATAGTTATGTTTGCTTTGAATCAAACCTTATGGAAGTGCCTAATAATACTTGGTGGTTGGATTCTGGTGCTACTACTCATGTGTCTCATGTAAAACAGGGATTCAGTTCGATCCAGCCCATAAGAGGAACTGAGCAGTACTTGTTCATGGGAAACAGGATGAGGGCACGGATATAAGGCATTGGGACTTATGGATTGATCTTAGACACAGGTTGTCGAATAGATCTTGAAAGATGTCTCTATGTACCTGAGTGTGCTAGGAATCTTGTTTCTATTAGTAGGTTGGATAATTTAGGTTTCTGTGTTAATTTTGGACATGGTGTATTTTCATTGTACAAACATGATTATTTTTATGGTAGTGGTACTTTGATTGATTCACTTTATAGGTTCAATCTTGATATTAAATTTTCTGAATCCTTGTTTCATGTTGAAAGTCAAGGCATTAAACGTAGTGCATCTAATGAAAATTCTGCTTACTTGTGGCATCAAACAGTTGGTCATATTTCCAAAGAAAGACTAATGGTGAAAAGTGAAATCCTTCTTCAATTGGATTTTAGTGACTTAAATGTGTGTATAAATTGCATTAAGGGAAAGCAGACTAAACACACAGTAAAGAAACCTGCCACAAGAAGCACTCAACTTCTTGAGTTAATACACACTGATATATGTGGTCCTTTTGATGTGCCTTCTTGGAGTGGTGAAAAATACTTCATCACTTTTATTGATGATTACTCACGTTATGGATATGTATATCTGTTGCATGAAAAATCTCAATCTGTGAATGTCCTTGAGGTGTTCATAAATGAGGTGGAAAGACAGTTAGATAGAAAAGTAAAGGTTGTGAGATCCGATAGATGTGGTGAATTTTATGGTAAATATAATGAAAGTGGATAATGTCCAGGTCCATTTGCAAAGCTCCTCGAAAGTAGAGGTATTTGTGCACAGTATACAATGCCTGGTACACCTCAACAAAATGGTGTAGCGGAGAGGCGGAACCATACATTAATGGAAATGGTTAGAAGCATGTTAAGTAATTGTTTATTGCCCTCTTCGTTGTGGTTATATGCATTAAAGACTGCTACGTATTTACTTAACCGGGTTCCAAGTAAGGCAGTTCCTAAGACTCCTTATGAACTGTGGACGGGAAGGAAACCTAGTTTAAGGCATCTACGTGTTTGGGGTTGTCCAGCAGAAGTAAGGCTATATAATCCACATGAAAAGAAACTTGATTCAAGGACGGTCAGTGGTTTCTTCATTGGCTATCCTGAAAAATCAAAGGGGTATGTGTTTTATTGTCCTAGCCATAGTACGAGAATTGTTGAGACAGGTAATGCTAGGTTCATAGAAAATGGTCGATCTAGTGGGAGTGGTGAATCACGAAAGGTGGATATTCAAGAGATTCAGGTTGAAGTTCCTTCACCTGTTATTCCACTTAAAGTTGTTGTACCAGTTGTTGCATCACAGTCACATGACGCATTGGAACAACAAAATGATGTCCAAATTCCACAAGATGACATTATAATGGATGAACCGGTCATAATTCAAGAAGAGATTAATGAACCACAAGAACAGTTAAGGAGGTCTGTAAGGGAAAGAAGATCTACTATTCCAAATGATTATGTGGTTTATGCTGTTGAAAATGAATGTGACTTAAGCATTGATGAAGATCCAGTCTCATTTAATAAGGCCATGGAAAGTGACAATTCCGATAAATGGTTGATTTCCATGAAAGAAGAAATTAAGTCTATGGGTGATAACAAAGTCAGGGACTTAGTTGAGTTGCATAAGGGTTGTAAGACAGTTGGGTCCAAGTGGGTCTTTAAGACGAAAAGGGACTCAAAGGGCAACATTGAAAGATATAAGGCCAGACTTGTTGCTAAGGGCTTCACCCAAAAGGATGACATTGACTATAAGGAGACCTTTGCTCCAGTTTCAAAGAAGGACTCCTTGCGGATTGTTTTGGCCTTGGTGGCTCATTATGATTTAGAGCTTCACCAGATGGATGTGAAAACCGCCTTTCTAAATGGTGAATTAGAGGAAGAAGTATATATGGATCAACCTGAAGGGTTCTTGGCCACAGGAAATGAACAGATGGTGTGTAAGCTTAGGAAATCAATATATGGACTTAAACAAGCTTCCAGACAATGGTATTTAAAGTTTAATGATACCATCACATCATATGGTTTTGTAGAGATTGCCGTTGATCGGTGTATCTACATAAAAGTTAGTAGGAGCAGATTTGTAATTTTGGTCCTGTATGTTGATGATATTTTGCTTGCTGCAAATAATTTAGGGATGTTGCATGATGTAAAGAAGTATCTCTCTAGGAACTTTGAAATGAAAGATATGGGTGAGGCATCCTACGTGATTGGAATTGAAATCATTCGAAATAGATCACAAGGACTGTTAGGACTGTCTCAGAAAGGTTATATAAATAAGATCTTAGAGAAATATAGAATGGACAAATGCTCCGCAGGAATAGCTCCAATACAGAATGGGGACAAGTTCAGTAAAATGCAATGTCCTAAAAATGAGTTGGAGCGAAAGGAAATGGAAAGAATTCCATATGCATCAGTGGTTGGGAGTTTGAACTATATTCAAACATGTACCACTACACCATAATGGCCATTTGGTAACCCTTTTTTTCTTCAGTCGCCAACACTTATTTGGGTTGCTAGGTAATAACAATAATATGCGTTGCTATATTAAAAAAGTGTTGCGAAAAAGACATAATAATAAATATTTTATTACCAACGCTTAATAGGGTCATTAAGGGTCGGTTTGGGGGGTAAAAATGTAAACTCAGCAGCGTAACCCTATTTTCCCTTTCACGTTGTTTCTCCCAACGCTTTTGACAATTTCGGCCGCGTAATCCCATATCAGAAGAAGAAGAAAAAACACGAGTGCGGCGCTAATCTGATTTTAGGGGAGGATTCGATTTTGGGGATTTTGATCGATTTGTACTTGCATTCAGGTATAAATTTAATTATTGTCCTACTGCCCTAATTTGTTTGTTTTACCCAATTGGGTTCTTCCAAGGTACGCTCCGTTTAAACTCAAATTATTTGATTGTATTAGTTAGAAAACAATTTGTTTTTGGGAACATTTGTTAACTTTGCGCAATTTGATGTTGTTGGAGCTTGGGTTTCATCGATGTCTAATTAGTTCATATTTTATTTTCTTCGTTACTTTCTGTAATGAGACAGCTAGTTTTTTTGGCAGTTGTGTCATGTATGGATTTGCTATCATGCTTATTGAAATTTCATTGCTTATCTGTGTGATATTCACTTGTATGGAAATATTTATGTGATGTGTGGATTTGCTATAATGCTAGTTTTTAAAATTCGGATTCCAAGGCGATTCTTGAACTGAGTCTTTGTCCGTATGTTGAGTGAGATGAGTGTCAGTAGCACAAAAATTTATGTTTGAAGTTTGTTTTAAGTTTGAATGAAACCAAATAATCCTATTTTCAATCATTTAGTGAAAATATTTATACATCCCATCGATTTGAGTATATTCACACAACGTTATAAATGATTGAATACTTCAAAATCATATCAAAGGACTAAACAACTTTATTTAGACCAAATATAAGAAGAATTACCCTAAACATTATGCCTTTAGTGTTAAGCATGAAATATAAGTCCCACACCACCATTATCGAGAAGGTTAGTTAAGGAAAGTCTCAATCTCAAATCATTTTGTAAACATCAATTATAAATCTTTTTGATAAACATCTTTCTTTTATGGAAATCTCTCTTTGTTGAATACCAAATTCAATCAAAAATCTTCTTTATAAACCTCTAAGTTCAGTTATAAAACTCATTAATAAATACTAGTCTATTGTGTAATTTTTTTTGTAAGTATCTGAATAAACATCAATAGTTCTTCATTCGAATCTTTAATGCATGGGCACCTCGATACTAATCACTTTCTCTCTGATCTCTTATGTCACAACCCAATCGAATCCTAATTTGAAACGGAACCCTAATCTATGCGATAGCAAGCGACAATTCAAACATGGGCCACAACAACTCTAGATTTGCAGACTCCGGTTAGCCATAGCGACACCAGCTCTAGAATGGAAAGCGCAGCAACCAACTAAGGACAACACCGTTAGGTGCTGCAATCTAATTCTGAGTTCGACGGGTCACGTTAAGGTAGCGCCACGTGGGGATGCAGGCAGCTGATGGTGGTGCAACACCATAGTGGTCTTCATTTCTTTATTCGTGAACAGTTGTCGCTAACTTTTTTTTGGACGGTTTGTGTCAAAATACAAGTAGAAATGAATTTTCTTTTAATGATTGAAGCATTTAAACAAGTTAATATATTGTAAAATGAACAAAAAGGGGTCAACTTTTAGATAAGGGTCCATTTTTAGTTTAGACGATGCCATAAATTTGGGGTGAAGCCAATTTCTTCTTCTTGGGAAACTCCTAATAGAGCTCAGAGTATTTGTAAAGATCTAAATTCATGATGTTTCAAATGAGTTGTGTCAATCATAAGGCCAAGATATGTAAATGATTAATGTATTGTTCTTCTATTGAGAACAGCAAGGAAGTGAGGCTATTTGATGAAATGTTGGATCATTTTGATGTTATCAATTCAGAGGCGATGTGCAGTGGTTCTTCAAGTGATGAACAGACTGATATTTATCTTGTTCTCCTCTTAATACTAATGAGATGATTAATAATTTGGCTTCTGGTTTGGTTGTGTATGAAACTCCTTCTGATAACAGTGTTGTTAATGGTGATTTAAGCAGTGATTCTTCTGAAGGTATGAAGTCAGATTTAGTTGAAAACACAAATTATTCTGTTGTTAATGACAAAATTATTGCTAGAAAGGAAGATATACATTTAAGGCTTTGTTAGATTCTGGCGACGAGAAAGATATGTTTATGATTGATCTATCTTGAATTTATATACTACTGATGCTATTGCAATATTAGATAATATCAGTGCACTAATAGAAAGGGTTGAGAGAGGCACTGAATCTATTGTTATTGATAAGTTTATATGTAGAGATGTAGTTGTTTTAATTCATGATGACATCGTGGTTCCTAAGCTCAACGGATTCTCAAATTTTTTCACATGGTAACAGTTCAGTCTGACGTAGAATGGTTGGTCCTTGGATTGCTGGTTTCTAAATAAAACTGTGAATGTTTAATTCATGTTTTTTTAGCTAAAGGTTCCATCCATGAAAGTTCATCAACACGATGAAGGAGTGTGGCGCTATATAACCAAACAAAAGTGATGTGGATAAAGCCATGACAAAGACGATAGGACCGAGCAGCCATAAACTCCGCGGAGACATCAGAAATCTCCGACGCACTACCAAATAAACAGTGGAAAGCAGTAACCCAAACTACAAAGCTAAAGTAAACAGATAAGTAAAAAAAAGTATAGAAATAAACGTGATTAGGAGTCATGGATGTAAGGGGATTTCAAAGTCATTGATGAAGGAGTCCATAAATCTATTAAAATGGATTTTTGTATCATTTCAGTTTGATTAACTCTTGGTTAAAATGGGTATGAGGCTTTGTCACTCGAATGTTCATTAGCTTGATCTTTTTGATTATTTTTTGGAAAGGTAGGTTTTGGGAGTTTGAAGTCAATGTTAGGCTATTGGATGTTAACTTGTTTAGAGAGGCTGACATGCTTCATTGGGAAAAAAAAAATTTGGTGCCAACCCTATCTTAGAGGTGAGTAGAAAATGCTGCCCCGAGCAACTTCACTGCATAAAAGCAATGTCCGAATTGTCAACGAATCATAAACTTGGAGATTACAACAGAATCTTCTAGTTGTTGTGCAAACAGCAGCTTCTAGCTGCTGTGGCACAGCAGCTTGAAGCTGTTGTGGCACAGCAGCTCAGCTTGAAGCTGCTGTGCAACAGCAGCTTCAAGCTGAGCTGCTGTGCCATAGCAGCTAGAAGCTGCTGTTGCACAACAGCTAGAAGCTGCTGTTTGCACAGCAGCTTGAAGCTGCTGTGGCACAGCAGCTCAGCTTGAAGCTGCTGTGCAACAGCAGCTTCAAGCTGCTGTGGCACAGCAGCTAGAAGCTGTTGTTGCACAGCAGCTAGAAGCTGATGTTGCACAACAGTTTTTTTTTAAAAAGGTGCAATGCAGATTTTTTTTTTAAACAGTGCAGTTTTTAAAACAAATGCTGTTTTTTAAGGATCTTAAGCAGGAAGGAAAGTTATAATCGATTATGAAGTATGCTTGTAGCTAAGAGGATGTTACAGGGCTCATTCGTCTGAATGATGCTGATTATAAAATAGGATTGTTCGTTTGCATTGTTGATTTGATTGTAACTTTAAGTAACATGTTTAACAAGAAAAAGAAAAGACGTCCAATTTCATTCAGCAAGAAAAGACGATTGGTAATTTAGCGCTATAATTTATTTTGCAAAAACAATTTTGATTAAAAGTAACTAAAGAAAAGGTCAACATAACATACCCGGACACACTTTAATTTACAGAGTTGATCATTATTATCTAACGTACTTTTTGGAAAAGAATGAACAATGAAATTTTTAGAAGAGCAATTGACATGAAAATACCAACAAAGAAGAAAACAATGTCAATATTGTTGTTTTAAATTAATATGGGAGCCTCATGCATTTATTGCTTAAACATAATGAGCTATAGTCTTAATAATTTTCATTTATACAACAAAATATTTAATCTGACATGAGGTTTATTTTTTTTTCTTTTCTCGTGATAGGAAGAATTTGACATGGATGTAGATCCTACCATTGCTCGACCGTTATTAGAGAAACATTTCCCACGATACTATAGATCAATGAAGTCAACATTAAGAAAAAGTCTTCTTAAAGTTGATGACACTATGATTTCTAAACGTGTTGCCATTGATAGATGTCCAAATGATGTAGATAGAGTGTGGTGGGAAAAGTTCCTTGATATTGAGTATACGAATGAAAAGATTGAGCAATGTAAACAAAATGCAAAAAACAAAGGGAAAAACCAAATCACTCATACTCTAGGAAGGAAACCTTACCATAGAGTGCACCATGAAATGGTAATAAAATTATCTTTTGTAAATGGTTGTTTGTAGAATGTTATATTAACTATGTGTTGTCAACTTTGATATTTCCTGTAGGTCTTAACCAATCCAGAAGCAAATATTTCACGAACGACGATTTGGAAGGTTGGACACAAAAGAAAATCGGGAGAAGTACTACCATGTGCCGCAGAAACATATGTAGGTTTGCATATATGTTGTTAAACTCATTAAATTATTTTGACTGATCATTATTTGCCTGAACTGAACATGCACAGTTTACTGAATTGGCGCCGTTAACTGAGCCGTAGAAACATATATGTTGTCCGCAAAACCGAGCCACACGGCTCAGTTTTTCTGAGCCACAGGCTCAGTTTTGCTGAGCCTGTGGCTAAGCAAAACCGAGCCTTATGGTTCAGTTTTTCTGAGCCACACGGCTCAGTTTTGCTGAGCCACAAGGCTAAGTTTTGCTGAGCCTGTGGCTCAGCAAAGCTGAGCCATACGGCTCATGTTTTGCTGAGCCTAGTGGCTCAGCAAAACCGAGCCTTATGGCTCAGTTTTTCTGAGCCACACGGCTTGGTTTTGCTGAGCCACAAGGCTCAGCTTTGCTGAGCCTGTGGCTCAGCAAAACTGAGCCACAGGCTCAGTTTTTCTGAGCCACAAGGCTTAGCAAAACTGAGCCTGCGGCTCAGTTTTGCTGAGCCGCCAGGCTCAGTTTTGCTGAGCTGCCAGGCTCAGTTTTGCTGAGTCGCCAGGCTCAGTTTTGCTGAGCCTGCGGCTCAGTTTTGATGAGCCTGTGGCTCAGCAATTCTGAGCCTGTGGCTCAGCAGTTCTGAGCCCTAAGGCTCAGTTTTAACAAGAAACTGAAATGTAAACTCCTGTTTTTCTGTTTTTATGCGAGATGTAAACTCATGTTTCAAGTTTATATTATTTTGTGCAAGATGTAAACTCATGTTTTTCTGTTTTTAACAAGAAACTGAAATTATCAATTTAATGTGATATTCAATGAATGCAGGCACTTCTAGAGGCAGCGGAAGAAAAGAGAAAATTGGATGGTAGTTCTAGTAGCGCAGTAGATGATCTTGATAATGATCCAATTGCAGAAGTTTTTGGTTCCGACTTGAAGAAAAATTATTGTCAAGAAATTAGTTCTACTTCTTCTATAAAACAAGTAAAGGTGGCTCGAGCTGTAAAAGCTGTAGCTGATAAAAAACAAGCCGTGGATTTGTCCGTTTGGAAATTGGAGATAGAAAAGCAAGTAGCTACTCAGGTTAATAACGGCATCAATTCAATTACTTCAACTTTTATGAAATTTATGCCTAATTTGCAAGAAAAACTTGTTGCAAGTCCTTCCACTCCTCATACAGAAGGTGCTTCTAATTTAGGGGATCCTCCTATAAGTAATAATGTAGCACTTAATGATCACTTAGGGAATCCTTCCACTCCAGATGTGTCACTTAATGATCTTCATTCATCTACAATGGAAAAGAAATACGTAATGCTATTGTCAAATGATCTAGAGAAGGAGGTAGCAAAAGGTTATATTGGAACACAAACAATTTGTCATTTTAGGAAAGTGGTACCGAATATAGAGAAAATAATTTGGGTTGTTGAAGTTCTTGAACCGGATGCACCAATTTATGATGGTCCTCAAAATGGAATGTACAAGTTATGTGAATTTTCAGATGGAGGCTTCGTTATATGGCCAGAGTTTCGTATTCGGTATTTGTAGAATCTTATTTATGTATTGAATTTAGCAAACTAATTATGTATTGAATTTGACATCTTAATTATGTATTGTGCTTGTTTATTGTTAACTGATGTTCTATGTCGTTATGTGATTATGAATGTTATCTATTAGTATGCATTGAGTTTAATATAAGTTTTTGATTCATATTAAATATCGTCTATATTATCATCATGTTGGTTGTTAATTGACTATTAATATTAGAATATGCGAGTTGCTAGTACATATTTCTGTTATTATTAAAATTTATATTTATTGTGAATTAAAATTTTGTAACATGTATAGGCGTTGCAAACAAATGTATTGCAACATGTATAAGCGTTGCAAATAAAAATCTTACAACGCTTATAAGCGTTGGTAAAGAAAATCTACCAACGCTTATAAGCGTTGCTAAAGAAAATCTACCAACGCTTACAAGCGTTGGGACTGAAAATCTACCAACGCTTATAAGCGTTGGTACTAAATTGCCACCCCTCCATAGCGACACTAATAAGCGTTGCTGAAATTGTTTGCGACGGTTATACTCATTGGGAATCACCTGTTTTGGTGTAGTGTACTCGACCTGATATCAGCTTTGCTGTAGGAATGTTGGGTCGATATCAAAGTAATCCCAGTATGGATCACTGGAAAGCTGCTAAGAAGGTCCTCAGGTACTTGCAAGGCACCAAGGAGCACATGCTTACATATAGGAGATATGAGCATCTAGATGTTATTGGATATTCAGATTCGGATTATGCTGGATGTTTAGATAGTAGAAAATCTACATTTGGATATATGTTTCTACCAGCTGAAGGGGCAGTTTCATGGAAGAGTGGAAAACAGTCAGTCATTGCTACTTCCACTATGGAGGCAGAATTTGTGGCATGCTTTGAGGCCACTATTCATGCATTGTGGATGCGGAACTTTATCTCGGGACTTGGAATTGTCGACAGTATATCCAGGCCGTTGAGAATTTATTGTGATAATTCTGCAACCGTCTTCTTCTCTAAGAACGACAAGTACTCTAAAGGTGCTAAACACATGGAGTTAAAGTACTATCAGTAAAATAGGAAGTGCAGAAGCAGAGAGTGTTCTTTGAGCATATTAGAACGGATGTCATGGTAGCGGATCCGTTGACTAAAGGATTACCTCCCAAGGCGTTCATTGGCCATGCCGAGCGTATGGGAATTATAAATAAAGCCTTGCCATTTTGATTACAGTTTGCTCATGATGTAGACACTTAGAATTCGCTCATAGTTGTGTTTCTGCTTTATTGAACATGTTATCATTATTGTTTATGTATACACTTATGGTTGTTTGATGACATGTATTTCTTGAGACTTATGGTATTGCTCGAACCTTAAAGAAATTTAAAGTTGGGATTAGTTTGTAATACATGGAAAGAACCTTGTCGCTCAATGACTTGTGACTGCCATGATTCAATTAGTTCTAACTTGATTAAAGTAAATGAGTTTATGTTGGACTTGATATAAGGGTGCATGCTTAAAATATATATATATATTAAGTCATCAAATTGTCACATGGACCAAGTGGGAGAATGAAAGAATATTTCTATATTATAGTGGTCCGTGTAACTTAGGTTTAATTATAAAAAATTAAGTCCATTTAAGTAATATGATTTTAATATATATATAAGGTGATACTGTGATGAATGGTTTCAATAAAAGATATTAAAATCTGGGATTAATAATATCCCTCTTACATTGCTTATTAATTGAATATGTTGACTTTCTATATTTCATTAATAGTACATATATATATATATATATTAAAGGCAGTTACTTTCTGGTAACCGATAAATGTGTTGTGTGTGAAAAGAAAAGTGGTTATATAAAAAAAACCACGTCAGTTTTTCACGTGCAGATATAGGAAATAAAAGAAAAGTTCAAATACGGTTTTTTCTACTTCTTCTCTTCATCAGAAAAGAAACGAAAAAAAAGGCAAAGGGAGAAAAAAATTACTTGAAGAAATTCGCTGCAATCTACAAATCAAAAAGCATGGATCAAGGTTAGTAAATCCATCTTGCTTATGTCTCAAAGTAGGGTTAAATCAATTTAAGTTTAGATCCAAAATTGGGACTGTTTCAGAAATTGGAAATTGTCATTGAATTTGCTTTCATTGATAACCTTTTGCCTTTTAACCTCAAGTTCTTTGTTAAAGATGTTGTGACACTGAATTATTACAATCGACAGTGGCATTGTAAATCAGAGGAATATGGTGTGCCTAGTGTCACTCTTACCTTCTTAAATTTGCACTGTATAGATAGAATATATCTTTTCTTGCTGCACACTGCATATTTCTTAACAAAAACAACAACAACAACAACAAAAAAGGAGAAAAATTTAAGGTACAATGCAGATTACATAGTGTACAATTGATATAACTGAATGTTCATGTGTATGCACCAAGGTTTGAAATCCCGATTTTGGAAGATTTTAAATTTCGGTCTCATTTCGAAAGTTCCGGAATTTCCGGTTAGACAACTCCGGTATTTTTTTTAATAAATATGCAGTACTAATCACAATTTAGAATTTTGCTTTCTGTTTCCGTTTCAAAATTGCCGGGATTTCGGCATATCGATAGGAATCTTGAACCACGAATTTGAAAAGCAAAATTTTAAGGAGCATACCCAAATAAATACTATTTACAAGTAATCGCCAAGCAAAATTTGACAACAATGTGTTCTGTAGGAGGTAATTATATATAACCGGAATGGATTTATTCAATATGTAAAACGGTAAACATTCTTTCATTTTCTGTGTAGAAATAAAAACGCCCTACAACCAAAAAAGGCCGAAATTAGCATATGTACAACTCTTAATTTCAGCTTTAGTTCCTTCTGCTTTCACCTAATCAACCCATGTTTGCAAACCCTAAATGTCAAGATAAGTCCTCATTTGTTGCTCCTGCGCCTGCGAAGTTCTCATTTGCAAACCCTAACATGTGCTGGCTTCATGATAGCGATCTGATTTTTTTCTTTCTTTCTTTTTTTCTCTTTTTGTGAATGGAACGGAATTTTTGATGGATTCCAGCCCGGTCAGCGTCAGAACCGGACCGGAATGACCGGAATTCCGATGCCCCGGCCGGAATCTCGTACCTTGGTATGCACATACACATAAATATATCCATGCTGAACACACATACATGCACGAGTGCTTACGCGTACATACAAACATATACACAGACATTCATTTCTCTATGCTACGATGCACACAAATGTATGCATGTACAGATGTATGTACGTATGTAACTATGTATGTAAGGATGAATACATACATCTGAGTAACTATGCATGTAGTTACATATGTACATATGAAACTAGGCAGGTATGTATTATATGTGTATATGCACAAGTATGCATGTCATATTTATGCATGTATGTGTATTCTTTCTTTTGCTACTTGGTCTTCTGCTGGATTCACATATTCCAGGATATAAAGATAACAGAGAACATGATGAAAGAGATAAGACTTCTAGAAGAAAAGAAATATAACATTGAATGAAAGTGACAAATTTGTCTTGATGATAAAATAATTATGCTAGCATAACCTCTATAGCTGAATAGACTTATAAACCAAGCTATTACTTCATCAGTTGAGGGTGCTCTCGTGTAATATTCTTCTTCCATTGTTTCTTTTTGATAACAAATAAAAGAAACCAACCAATAAGCCAAAATATTTCCATAAGTTGACCACTTCAAAATTAGCCATTTTTTAAAACTAGACGCGCCTTTGAAGATACACTGTAACCTTAACTACATTGAAGCTTCAATGAACACAACTCCTACATAGGTACATATAATAAAAACAATTAAAACATACCATCAAGCACATACAATTACACCAGCTTCCTCAGCAGCAAACAAATGTGCAGATCCACTTATTAATTCCTTATATAAGCAAGTATCCCATGGTGTTCTAGACAATCATTCAGCATTTACAACTGAAGCAGTTATGACTTCTTCGTCAACAATTGTATCACAAATTTATCTTTTATTTTCTCTGCTCATCTTATGTGTTTTTTCTTCTCTGTCCATTGCCACAAATTTTATGGAGATTAGACATGAGCAATGGATGATCCAATATGGGCGATTATACAAAAATGCAGCAGAAAAGGGACACCGACTTAAAATCTTCCAGGCTAATGTTGAGTACATTGAATCGTTCAATGCTGCCGGAAAACACAAGCACAAACTAGGCACCAATCAGTCTGTTGATCTCACCAACAAGGAATTTAAGGCTATCTACAATGGATACAAGCCTTCAAAAGCAAATGCAAACAAGTTAGAAGGAACATTTCGGTATGCAAATTTCTCAGTAGTTCCTGAAAGCATAGATTGGAGGACAAAAGGCGCTGTCACTCCGGTCAAGAACCAAGGACACTGTGGTAGCCACTAATGTTTTACTTCACATAAAATCTGTACATTAAAACATTGACATAAGCCAACCTTTAAATACAGAAAATAGTAGAATATTGCAAGTAAACAATTGGAGCATGATTCAAGAAAACTGACAGATTTATCTGTTCCAAGAACCCAGTTGTCTCTGGTTATACCATGAACATATTTGGTCCAAATATACCACAGACCACAGAGATTTACTTGTATATTTTTGCGGACTCATATACGTATTATTATCGGAAATCTTACAATTCAAATTTAATTTCAAATCGGATATCACTTTTTATGATTTGATTTACATTCCGATTTAAACTCAATTAAAGCTCAAAGGTTAGAGAAATTAATCAATCCGTGTGGATATATTAAATATACGTCTTAGGATCTATGATTTATTTATAATGTTCTTTAAACAAATTAAAATAGAACAAAGGAGAAATTTGAGTTTTAGCTTTAGATGAAGAATTATAAATCTCAAACTCAATTTCAAAGTGTGTAGGGACCTTAGAAAATGGATCTTTTGAATCTACAATTTACGACTCAAATCCAGTTGCAATTAAAATTTCAAACTTTATGATTTACAGTTCATATTTAGATTTGAAAACCTTGCATATGTGTGGGAATATATGTGCATATACACTGGAAAAGCTTGTTTTCAACAGGAAGATAGACGGTTCGATATTTTTAAACTCATTGGTAAGCCTTCTGTTTTCATGAAGGATGTTGTTGGGCTTTCTCTGCTATAGCATCGGCAGAAGGAATAAACCAACTCTCAACTGGCAAGCTAATCTCATTCTCAGAACAAGAGCTTGTTGACTGTGATGTAAACGGCAGTGATCGAGGATGCAATGGAGGACTCATGGGTGATGTCTTTGAGTTTATAATTAAGAACAAAGGCCTCTATTAAGGGATGAGGAGGAGAGTTATTAGAGAGGAACAATTGCAATTTTTATTGATGCAAAATATGATACAAAGAGCACATATATATAGTGCTATGAGCCCAACGGCTAGTACAAAATATACCAAATATGTATGAGCCTAACGGCTAGTATTAAATATAACAAGTATGCATGAGCCTAACGGTTAGTAGATAATGACAAAGCATGCTAAATATGATAAAAAAAACGTGTTTACACTCTAATGGCTCTATTGTAACGGCTCTATTATCTTCATTATGCCCCCTCAGTTCGAACTAGGGTTTCCTTGCTCATTCTGGCTTCCGCCTGCACTGATAACGCGAAGTTCCTCTCTCATTCTGATAAAAATTTTGGTCGAAAGGGCCTTTGTGAGAGCATTTTCTCTCTGATAGTATGCGGGCACATGACATATTGCAAGTCTTCCTGATTGCGTTCTTTCTCTAACAAAGTGGTGATCAATTTCAAGATGTTTCGTCCTTGAATGTTGAAAAGGGTTTAGAGATAAAGATACTGTGCTCTTATTATCGCACCAAATGACCGGCTTTCGTCTTGGAGTGAAACCAAGCTCCTCCATCCGTGATTCTATCCACATGATTTCGGCTGTAGCTGTAACACCCCATGTATTTTATAACTGTGAAATTCATAAATTAAACAATAAATAATTTTAAATCAAAGAATTTAGGGAAACGGGATACGCGATTGCGTTCGTCTCGGAATTCTGCTTGAGATAGAGTCTGAGTTTGCATAAAACGGATATCGTATGAAGAAGTTATGGACGAACGAAGTTGGGCGAAAAACCGGAAAATGGGTCAGAATGCACTGGCGCACTTGGGAAGTGCGCCAGAACAAAAATGCACTGGCGCACTTGGGAAGTGTGCCAGTACATTTTTGACCTGGCGCACCTGCCAAGTGCGCCCAGGTCAAAAATGACCTGCTGGCCAGGTCTGGTCTAGTCCTGGCTGGCCAGGTCTGTGTTTGGCCGATTTTCAGAAGCTTGCTTTGTCATTAGGGCTAGGTGGCAGGCTCTAATTGGTCTCTCTTTCGAATGAATGGCTACGATCAATCCAAGCAACATCGATGGTCCTAATCAGTTCATAAACTCTATAAAAATGACCCTAGACTCTACCTAATCTATTCATTCAAAAATAAGAACGAGGCCATCATGCTGCAGAGGAGCGACTAGGAGTAGCCACCAATTTGAGAGAAGATTAGGAGGCAAATTCTAAAGCATAAGCAACTTAAAAAAATCAAATCAACAAGGAGTCGCATCTCCAAATTCCTGAATTGGAGAACTCGCCACACGATTGTAAGTAGAGTATTATTTTGGTATGAATAAATAACTGTGTTGGTTTGTATACTTGATTTGTGGTGATAAAGTAATTCATATTTGTGCGTTACTATGATTCTTATCGATTTGGAATATTGTATACGTTTGGATATTCTCAAATTATGTTATTCATTATAAAAAACTACATGTTTGCGGTAGTTTTATGCAAGTATACGTTTGGATATTCTCAAATTATGTTATTCATTATAAAAAAACTACATGTTTGCGGTAGTTTTATGCAAGTATACATTTGGATATTCGCAAAGCATGTTATTCATTATAAAAACTACATGTTTGCGGTAGTTTTATGCAAGTATACGTTTGGAATATTCGCAAATTATGTAATCCATGTTGAAGCTACATGTATGTAGTTGTTTAATTGAAATTCATGCAAGTTTGGGGTTTTGCTACTATGCCATCATAATGTGTATTTTTATACGAAAATCATTTTGTGAGTAATTGGAGCAAATTTGGGTTATTATAATCCATATGAAATTATGTTGAAAATTTGGCATTATGATCTATGTATTAAGCCATACTTTTGTACTAGAAAACCTCTTTGTGAACTTATGAATATGACTAGGCTATGATTGATATTTTGCATAATTGAAAACCATGTTAGGTCTATATTGTTAACAAGAATTATATGATGACATATGTGGTACATAGCTAGGTTAGATTCAAAATCCCATTTGCAAGTTTGCATGACTAAAGTAAAAACCATGATTTCGTTTTTAGGAATATTTATGCCATAAGTATATTTGAGCCATGGTCATGTGAATAGATTTAAAACCATGATTAAGTTGGAATAATTCTAGTGGAATTATACTTTTGTATTAGTAACAAAAGTAAGAACCTTTGTAAATATGTAGTAATCTTATAAACATGATTTGCTTATGTTTGACATTATGCCTAAATAAAAATATAGGTTTATGTTGTAGTTAAGACTATGTGTCAATAGTGACATACAATTTAGATTCTTAACTTAACTACAAGTTTACATGGTTTGATTCATGTCACTTATGCTTTATGACCAAAGTATATGTTACTACTATGCTAGTACACCAGTTTCTATTTTGTAGTTCCAACGTTATGTTGCAAGTTCATGCATTCATATTCCCCTTTTTGTGTATGTAATCACGCTTTAAGCCTCCCCTCTTTCGCATGGCTAAGTTAGGCTTAAAAAGGTTAAGCCCAACCTATATATAATAAACGGACGCATTAAACGGGGGAAAATAACGTTGGGCTAAATTAATTAATAAATGAAAAGTTAAAGTAGAGGGGCCCAAATTCAAGAATGGGTTGGGCCCATGAATTGGTGTAACCTTTACACCATTGATTTTTAATGGGCTGCAAATATTTACATATAAGAAAGTAAAGAAGAAAGACAAAATATGTAAATGTAGAAAATACGATATGTTTAACCCGAGGTTGGATTGAGTTGTGATGTAAACCTGCCCGGAACCGCCCGGTTGTCCAGTAGTCACAACAATACCTATCCAATGTGGGTGGTTAAACATGGAGCCCAATAAGGACCCGAGGTTAGACCGAGTTGTGGCGTAAGACTGGCCGGAACCAACCGGCAATAGGCAGCCACAACAATACCTATCTAATGTGAGAGGTCAAGGCTTTAATAAGACAATTAAGGCTGAGTCAGGATTGTTAGGATTAAGTGAACTAAAGACTTAATCAAAATGGAACATGCTAAACTAAACAGACTGAGTTGGGGGGGTTAGGTTTATAAAACACTTAACCAACTTAGCATGTTGGCTAGAAATGGAAAACCTAGTAGCGGAGGACCCTTTTCGCAGTAACCCTACAAGGTATCATGATACCCTGAAACTAGGCAGGGTGGGGCATGATTACTGGGCTGATTGTAAGAGGTCAAATCGACGGCGGTGGTGCAGCAGTGTAGGTTCTAACGGGGTACGGGCGTGCACACACTCCGGCGCAGAAAAATAAGGCACTGGACACCAGTAGCATACCTGTGCATTCTAGGATTGTGTCGGGCCGCCACCATGGGACTTGATACACCCCATGGTGGGACCAGCACAGGTAACTACAACATCGGGGGCCGTAAGACACATGTAACTATGCGAGTAGGAGCCGATCATCATAGAATGGATCACTTCACCCTGATTATGGGGTGCCAGTTGGGAACTAGTTTATATGGGTTCAGAGATTAATATGGGGTATGATAGTATATTCGACCCTAGACAACTTAACTAAGTTTATAGTGCTTTCCCACTTCTTGTTTATACTTATGATACCCAGTTCTTTATTCATAGACAGAATAGTCCTAGACTTACTCAGGCTTTATGTCTGACTCTACTTTTCTTTCGTTTTCTTTTCTTCCGTCCCCCCCCCCCCCAGGTCCACAGGGAGGGAACACTGCAGCTTGACCAGCCTTCATATCCAGCTTGAAGAGGAAAAATGTATTGCTTGGACCTTTTCGCTTTGAACTATGGCTTTAGACAACAACTATGGGGCTTTTGCAGTTTAATTATGTTTTCTTTATGCTTCTTTAAATGATGTAATCAAGACAATTATGAAGATGTTATGTTTTGAAGTATTGTAAGACAATTATGGCATGTTGTTGAAACACGTATTTTCTTTATGAAATAAAAGTTGTTATTTTTCCGCTGTTTAAAAATATGTGTTCTTATATCTGTCTTGTATATCTGTGACTTATACTTATAAACCTCCACCAAAATTAGGGCATTCCCATTGAGAGTGACCCTAACGGAGGTGGGGTGTTTCACTTGGTATCAGAGCATAGGTTTACCGGATAAGATAAAAAGTTCTGAAAATTTATTTTCAAAAAGGAAATTTAAAGAAGTATTTTTAAAAGAAAAATATTATTTTATTTTAAAAAAGGCAAAGTCTCCCCCAAAGCCATAGGTACTATCTCTTATCCTTCGTTTTGAATCTATCCTTTTTGTTTCAGCATGTCCGAAGAACTTAACTTGCCAGAGGGTGTACCAATACCTGGTTGGTTTAGACGGTTCTTAGAAGCAAGGGCCACTCAGCCAGGTCCTACCGTTCCTCCTCCCCCAGCTGCAGGAAATCATCCAGCTGCAGCAGCATCTCTTCCTCCACCTCCTCCACGGGGAAACACGTTTGCTAAGATATGTAAAGATTTTAAAGCTATGGGAGGAAAGGATTTCCATGGAACTGAGTCCTTCGTGGCAGCTAGAAATTGGCTGAAAGAAACTGAGGACCTATTCATCATCTTTGAGGTAGAAGATAGACAGAAAGTACAACTGGCAGTGTGGCTATTAAAGGGCGAGGCTTCCTACTGGTGGGAAGTCACTAATGCTGAAAGACCAGTGGAGACATGGGAGGACTTTAGGGCAAGGTTTGAGACTAAATTTCTCTCAGATGCGGAAAGGAGTTTGCAGTTGGAAAAATTCTTATTTCTTAAGCAAGGGAACAAGACAGTCAGAGAGTATGTTAATCAGTTCGATGAGCTGGCTAGGTTTGGGCTGGACCTAGTCAACACCCCGCACAAGAAGGCTCTCTGTTTTGTCAAAGGGTTGAATGAGCCATTACACAGTTTGGCCATGACCCATATACCCATGGGAGCCACATATGAAAGGTTGGTACAAATGGCATTGCTGAACGAAGAGGATAAGGGCAAGAAGGAGAAAAAGGCAGAAAGCTCTCAAGGGAAGAAAGAGGGTTTGCTAAGGAAAGACGGAAGACTATGCGTCCCACAGACAAAAGATTTAGTAAAGAAGGTTCTCGAGGAAGCACATCACTCCAAGATGACGATAAACCCAGGCAGAGATAAAATGTACAAAGATATAAAAAGGACTTTCTTCTGGAACGGCATGAAAAAGGACGTGGCAGAATTCGTTTCTAAGTGTATGGTGTGCCAACAGGTTAAGGCGGAACAGAAAAAGCCTGGCGGACTGCTACATCCTCTGGAGGTCCCGCAGTGGAAGTGGGATAGCATCTCAATGGACTTCATCGATGGGCTGCCTAGGTCTAGGAGAGGCAACACTAGCATTTGGGTAATAGTGGATAGGCTTACTAAAAGCGCCCACTTTTTACCTGTTAAAAGTAAAAGAACTGCCTCATCCCTAGCATCACTTTACCTCAAAGAAATCGTTCGACTCCATGGAATACCATCCAGCATTGTTAGTGACCGAGACCCCATCTTCACCAGTGAGTTTTGGCGGAGTCTGCAAGAAGCAGTAGGAACGAAGTTATGCTTGAGCACAGCCTATCATCCCCAAACCGACGGCCAAACAGAAAGAGTGAACAGAGTTTTGGAGGACCTTTTAAGACTGTGCGTCCTTGACTTCGGAGGGACATGGGAAGACCACCTTCCTTTGGTGGAATTTGCCTACAACAACAGTTATCAAGCAACCATCGGAATGGCGCCCTTCGAAGCTTTATATGGAAGACCGTGTCGATCGCCCACTTGCTGGTGGGAGTCTACTGATAAGCTCATACTTGGACCAGATATGATCCGAGAGACTTCAGAGAAAGTAGACTTAATACGAAGAAGGATGAAGACGGCCCAAGACAGACAAAAGTCCTACGCCGACAAGAGGAGAACCGACCTTGAATTTGAGGTTGGGGACAGAGTTTTTCTTAAGGTATCTCCGCTAAGGAACGTTGTTCGTTTTGGAACCACAGGAAAGCTAGCGCCAAGGTTCGTAGGGCCATTCCCTATCATCGAGAAAATTGGGAAAAGGGCCTATAGATTAGAGCTACCCGAGAAACTGGCCGGAGTTCACAACGTTTTTCACGTTTCACATCTTCGAAAATGTCTACATGAGTCTGCTGAAGTGGTAGAGCCAAATATCCTAGAAGAAGCAGAGGTGGAACGCGAAGCAACCATAAGGAAAGTTCCAACCCGCATATTAGGAACGGAAGTGAAAAAGCTACGCAACCGCGAAGTCAAACTCGTCAAAGTTCAGTGGAGCGACGCCGAGGGAGACGCGACTTGGGAAACTGAAGCTAGAATACGCACTACCTACCCTTTTCTTTTCGAGGGTACATCCTTGATCTTTCTTTTTCCTTAAGTTGCGCTTTTATCTATCTTTTTTTAGGTATATCTCCTCGACCCTATCTTTTAGGTAGAAACTCTTTGGATGAAAACATGTAATTGAAACATGTTATGGATGATGGTTGCAAGTGGTTGCAAGTGATTTCTAGTGGTTGCTCGTGGTTGCATATACACACACAATCTAGGTTTTAGATCGGCTCAGTCACTTCATATTGCATATGCATATATGTTTGCATTCATATATGGTTGAACTTTAATGTGTTGTCATATGGATGTTGCATGTGTATGAATGATTGTGCACTCATGTAGAATCATGAATAGGGGGATTTGCATTCATAATGGATTCATAGCACTTACATAATTCGCATTAAGGAGGTCAACTGAATCAGTAGACCGCCTGATTTTGCATTAGATAAGTACATGTACACGCACACTTCGCATATGATCATGAAGCATTAGAAGTATTTTAAGGACAATGGATGCTCGTGTTTGATGGATGAGTAGATGAATGTTTGGACGTTAAGATGTACATTCTTCCTGAACTTGAAGATTTCGGGGACGAAATCCTTTTAAGTGGGGGAGAATGTAACACCCCATGTATTTTATAACTGTGAAATTCATAAATTAAACAATAAATAATTTTAAATCAAAGAATTAAGGGAAACGGGATACGCCATTGCGTTCGTCTCGGAATTCTGCTTGAGATAGAGTCTGAGTTTGCGTAAAACGGATATCGTATGAAGAAGTTATGGACGAACGAAGTTGGGCGAAAAACCGGAAAATGGGTCAGAATGCACTGGCGCACTTGGGAAGTGCGCCAGAACAAAAATGCACTGGCGCACTTGGGAAGTGCGCCAGTACATTTTTGACCTGGCGCACCTGCCAAGTGCGCCCAGGTCAAAAATGACCTGCTGGCCAGGTCTGGTCTAGTCCTGGCTGGCCAGGTCTGTGTTTGGCCGATTTTCAGAAGCTTGCTTTGTCATTAGGGCTAGGTGGCAGGCTCTAATTGGTCTCTCTTTCGAATGAATGGCTACGATCAATCCAAGCAACATCGATGGTCCTAATCAGTTCATAAACTCTATAAAAATGACCCTAGACTCTACCTAATCTATTCATTCAAAAATAAGAACGAGGCCATCATGCTGCAGAGGAGCGACTAGGAGTAGCCACCAATTTGAGAGAAGATTAGGAGGCAAATTCTAAAGCATAAAGCAACTTAAACAAATCAAATCAACAAGGAGTCGCATCTCCAAATTCCTGAATTGGAGAACTCGCCACATGATTGTAAGTAGAGTATTATTTTGGTATGAATAAATAACTGTGTTGGTTTGTATACTTGATTTGTGGTGATAAAGTAATTCATATTTGTGCGTTACTATGATTCTTATCGATTTGGAATATTGTATACGTTTGGATATTCTCAAATTATGTTATTCATTATAAAAAACTACATGTTTGCGGTAGTTTTATGCAAGTATACGTTTGGATATTCTCAAATTATGTTATTCATTATAAAAAACTACATGTTTGCGGTAGTTTTATGCAAGTATACGTTTGGATATTCGCAAAGCATGTTATTCATTATAAAAACTACATGTTTGCGGTAGTTTTATGCAAGTATACGTTTGGAATATTCGCAAATTATGTAATCCATGTTGAAGCTACATGTATGTAGTTGTTTAATTGAAATTCATGCAAGTTTGGGGTTTTGCTACTATGCCATCATAATGTGTATTTTTATACAAAAATCATTTTGTGAGTAATTGGAGCAAATTTGGGTTATTATAATCCATATGAAATTATGTTGAAAATTTGGCATCATGATCTATGTATTAAGCCATACTTTTGTACTAGAAAACCTCTTTGTGAACTTATGAATATGACTAGGCTATGATTGATATTTTGCATAATTGAAAACCATGTTAGGTCTATATTGTTAACAAGAATTATATGATGACATATGTGATACATAGCTAGGTTAGATTCAAAATCCCATTTGCTAGTTTGCATGACTAAAGTAAAAACCATGATTTCGTTTTTAGGAATATTTATGCCATAAGTATATTTGAGCCATGGTCATGTGAATAGATTTAAAACCATGATTAAGTTGGAATAATTCTAGTGGAATTATACTTTTGTATTAGTAACAAAAGTAAGCACCTTTGTAAACATGTAGTAATCTTATAAACATGATTTGCTTATGTTTGACATTATGCCTAAATAAAAATATAGGTTTATGTTGTAGTTAAGACTATGTGTCAATAGTGACATACAATTTAGATTCTTAACTTAACTACAAGTTTACACGGTTTGATTCATGTCACTTATGCTTTATGACCAAAGTATATGTTACTACTATGCAAGTACACCAGTTTCTATTTTGTAGTTCCAACGTTATGTTGCAAGTTCATGCGTTCACATTCCCCTTTTTGTGTATGTAATCACGCTTTAAGCCTCCCCTCTTTCGCATGGGTAAGTTGGGCTTAAAAAGGTTAAGCCCAACATATATATAATAAACGGACGTATTAAATGGGGGAAAATAACGTTGGGCTAAATTAATTAATAAATGAAAAGATAAAGTAGAGGGGCCCAAATTCAAGAATGGGTTGGGCCCATGATTGGTGTAACCTTTACACCATTGATTTTTAATGGGCTGCAAATATTTACATATAAGAAAGTAAAGAAGAAAGACAAAATATGTAAATGTAGAAAATACGATATGTTTAACCCGAGGTTGGATTGAGTTGTGATGTAAACCTGCCCGGAACCGCCCGGCTGTCCAGTAGTCACAACAATACCTATCCAATGTTGGTGGTTAAACATGGAGCCAAATAAGGACCCGAGGTTAGACTGAGTTGTGGCGTAAGACTGCCCGGAACCAACCGGCAACAGGCAGCCACAACAATACCTGTCTAATGTGAGAGGTCAAGGCTTTAATAAGACAATTAAGGCTGAGTCAGGATTGTTAGGATTAAGTGAACTAAAGACTTAATCAAAATGGAACATGCTAAACTAAACAGACTGAGTTGGGGGGGGTAGGTTTATAAAACACTTAACCAACTTAGCATGTTGGCTAGAAATAGAAAACCTAGTAGCGGAGGACCCTTTTCGCAGTAACCCTACAAGGTATCATGATACCCTGAAACTAGGCAGGGTGGGGCACGATTACTGGGCTGATTGTAAGAGGTCAAATCGACGGCGGTGGTGCAGCAGTGTAGGTTCTAACGGGGTGCGGGCGTGCACACACTCCGGCGCAGAAAAATAAGGCACTGGGCACCAGTAGCATACCTGTGCATTCTAGGATTGTGTCGGGCCGCCACCATGGGACTTGATACACCCCATGGTGGGACCAGCACAGGTAACTACAACATCGGGGACCGTAAGACACATGTAACTATGCGAGTAGGAGCCGATCATCATAGAATGGATCACTTCACCTTGATTATGGGGTGCCAGTTGGGAACTAGTTTATATGGGTTCAGAGATTAATATGGGGTACAATAGTATATTCGACCCTAGACAACTTAACTAAGTTTATAGTGCTTTCCCACTTCTTGTTTATACTTATCATGCCCAGTTCTTTATTCATAGACAGAATAGTCCTAGACTTACTCAGGCTTTATGTCTGACTCTACTTTTCTTTCGTCTTCTTTTCTTTCGTTCCCCCCCCCCCCCAGGTCCACAGGGAGGGAACACTGCAGCTTGACCAGCCTTCATATCCAGCTTAAAGAGGAAAAATGTATTGCTTGGACCTTTTCTCTTTGAACTATGGCTTTGGACAACAACTATGGGGCTTTTGCAGTTTAATTATGTTTTCTTTATGCTTCTTTAAATGATGTAATCAAGACAGTTATGAAGATGTTATGTTTTGAAGTATTGTAAGACAATTATAGCATGTTGTTGAAACACGTATTTTCTTTATGAAATAAAAGTTGTTATTTTTCCGCTGTTTAAAAATATGTGTTCTTATATCTGTCTTGTATATCTGTGACTTATACTTATAAACCTCCACCAAAATTAGGGCATTCCCTTTGAGAGTGACCGTAACGGAGTTGGGGTGTTTCAGTAGCGCTTGCCAGTGCACGGTACTCAGCCTCTGTGCTAGATCTTGATATGGTCTGTTGTTTCTTCGTACACCAGGAAATGATATTGGAACCGAGGTAAACGCAGTATCCTGAGACAGACTTTCAATCGTCAATATCGTTGGCCCAATCGGCATCGCTAAAGCACTGTAAGTTAAGTTCCTTTTCTGAATTTAGGTTTATGCCGTAATGTTTTGTGCCTTGTAAGTATCGTAACACTCTCTTTAATGCCATCCACTGTTCTGATAAAGGGTTCTGCATGTATTGACTGAGTTTATTGACGCTGTAGCATATGCCTGGTCGAGTAATAGTTGCGTATTGTAACGCTCCTATTATGCTTCTATATTGTTTGACATTGTCGATAGCTTCTCCTTTATGCTTAGATAGTCTTAGGTTACTAATCATAGGCGTAGGTAATGCGTTTGCCTTGTGCATATTTGCCCTTTGCAGTATTTCAGTGATATAATTTTGTTGGGATAATATTAATTGACCATTGTTTTTCCTAATCACTTGTATTCCAAGAAAAAAATTTAGTTCCCCCAAGTCTTTAATGGCGAAATTTTGATCCAGTTGTGTACGATTCTGTTTATTTCTTCGTTGTTGTCTCCTGTTATTAGCATGTCGTCAACGTATACTAGAATGAACACAGTTCCATGTATGCCCTTCTTCATATATAGAGAATTGTCTGATTTAACTAGTGAGAAACCCATGTTAGACAAAGTTGACTTTAGCTTTTCATACCAAGCTCTCGAAGCTTGTTTTAAGCCATATATTGCTTTGTGTTGTTTGCATACTTTATCACCAGTACCATATCCTTCAGGCTGTTGCATGTATACCTCTTCAGTCAATTCCCCATTCAAAAAAGCATTGTTGACGTCCAGTTGCCTCACATTCCATCCTTTGTTTAGAGCAATGGTTAGTATAATTCTGATGGTTATGGGTTTTATGACTGGGGAAAAAGTTTCATTGAAATCAAAACCAAATTGTTGCGCGTAACCTTTTGCAACCAGTCTGGCCTTGTATTTGTCAATAGATCCATCTTCTTTTCTTTTTATTTTATATGTCCACCTACAACCAATCACATTTTTGTGTTTTGGTTGAGTCACTAAGCTCCAAGTGTTGTTTTTTATGAGAGCTTTATATTCAGTGTCCATTGCCTCCTTCCATTTGTTTGATCTTATAGCCTGAGTGAAATTCAATGGTTCGATCTCACTGGCAGAAATATTATATACTTTGGGTTTGAAGATTCCTCTCTTTGACCTGGTGATCATGTGATGTCCAGTTGATTGTGGTGGTGTTTGCTGCTGTGTATCATTGTTGCTGGTAGTGTCAACATGGTTGTTGTTTTCTGTATCTTCACTATACTGCATGTTTTGATGTATGTTTGTATCTTCTGAGTCATTGTGTGTCTCATTGGTTTGCTCATTTGTTCGATCCATAGTTTCTTCCTGGGTGTTTAAATTGCTTGTACATTGTTGCTCTTCATTTCTATCAATTGAAGGTGGTTCAGTAATGAATGGCTCGAACCGTATGTTATTGTTTATGCTTTGTTCCCCATCCTTTTTGCCGATTTGCTTTTCTGCATAAGGAAACTTGTTTTCATCAAATATCACATGTCTAGAAACATATATTTTTTCCATTTTTGTCCATGCACTTATAACTTTTTTGGTTTTGTGCATACCCGATGAATGTGCATGGGCTTGATCTCATACTTAGTTTATGATTGTTATAGTCTCTCAAACATGGAAAACATAGACACCCATAGGCTTTCAGAAAACCATATTCTGGTCTAACACTGTATATCATTTCATGAGGGCTTTTATTGTTTAAGACTTTGGTTGGCAACTTGTTAATGAGGAATACAGATGTGTAGAAAGCTTCATTCCAATATTTCATGGGTAATGAGCTTTGTGATAACAAAGTTAGACCAGTCTCTACTATGTGTCGATGTTTTCTTTCGACTAAACCGTTTTGTTCGGACGTATGCGGGCAAGTTAATCTATGTTTGATCCCTTTTTTGAGAAAGTAATTAGTTAGAGGTTTAAACTCAGCTCCCCCATCTGTCTGAACAACCTTAACAGTACTGTTCATTTGTTTTTCGACATGAGTTATAAATTGCATAACTGTATTGCAAACTTCTGATTTAGTTTTCAGCATGTATATCCAAGTATATCTAGAATAAGCATCCACAAAAGAAAGATAATACCTGTGTCCCTGATATGAATTTAGAGGCGCGGGTCCCCATAAGTCAGCGGCTATAAGTTCCAGTGGCTCATTATAGCTGGTTTCAGAATCACTAAAAAGGAGCTTGTGGCTCTTGCCGAGTTGGCAGTGCGTGCATGTGTGTTTGATAGGTACATTTTTATAATGAACGTTATTATTACGCAGAACAGTCTTAACAGTTTCCAGATTAGGATGTCCTAATTTTACATGCCAAGAATTAATCACGTTACATTCACTGCTATTATTGTCATAATCAACGTTATTGCAACTATTCCTAATACAGTCATTGTCACTACTAGCATCTATATTATTGTACCAGAATTCTCCACTTGAGTTTGCAGTCTTGAATTTGTATAAACCATCGTATAGGTTACCTCGAAGTAATATTTCATGATTTAGGGAATCTTTAACTAAACAAAACTTAGGATGAAATTCAAAGTAAACATTATTGTCGTTGGCAAATTTTGATACACTTAACAAATTTTTATTAATCTTAGGTACCCTAAGAAGATTGTTTAATTTGAGTTGTCTTTTCCTAAAAATAGTCCCTTTGCCTATGTGTGTGATACTAGCAGTACTACCATTACCCATATGCAAATTTCTCATACCTGAGTAATTTCTGCTCCCATTGTTTAAATTTTGAAGATTGCTAGTTATGTGGTGAGTTGCTACTGAGTCAGTGTATCATTCTTCGAAGCCATTGTCTTCATTTTTTACTTCATCATCATCTGCAGCATTATGTCTTCGGTTTGCATTATTATTATTTTGAGTTGAATTCCCTATTGTTGCCATATTTTCTTGTGCTCTTTTTTGTGAAGAGTAATTTTGGCTTGCCTGTTGTCTACCTGTTTCTGAATTATACCTGAAGTAACATTTGTTCGCCATGTGACAAAACTTTTGGCATATTTGACATTTCACACGATAGTTGTTGTTGTCTCCTTGTATCTGCTTATTTCTGACTGTGGTATAATTGGCAGAGAACTTATTTTGTGTTGTTTTTCTTTGGTCGATTCTGCCTTTATGAGAAAGGAGTGCTGATCGAACGAACTGTAAATCAGGTAAGGTTTGTTGTGTGGCTAGCACAGTTATTAGAGATTCATATTCTTCATCTAATCCACTAATAATAAATAGGATTTGCTCATTGTCACTGATCTTATGGCCAACAGCATTTAGTTTGTCACACAGATTTTTAATTTTTGCTAAGTATTCTTTCATGCTTGCCTCCTTTTTTCCAGAATTTTGCAATTCCCTTCTATATTGCATGATTCTAGCAGCTGATTGTGAACTGAAAATTTGTTCAACTGTTTTCCATATTTCATAAGAAGTGCTACATCCAACTATTTGTGATAATAAATTCGAACTTACTGACGATAAGAGCCATGAGGAGAGGAGGCTGTCTTGTTTTTGAAACTTTGTGTAGTCTGTGTTAGGCACAATTTCTCCTTCCGAATTGGTTATCGTCACTGGTGGGACTGTTATTGTCCCATTAATGTACTGCAGTAAATCATACCCTCTTAAAGCGATCTCTACTTGATATTTCCATAGAATGTAATTGTCTTCGTCTAGAGATGTGGTGATAATTTGGCTTTTTGGTTTAATCAGGTCATGATGGTTAGGTGGAGCACTGTACCCCATACTTCCTTAAACAGCGGAGGTTACTTCATTATTGTTGGCCATAAAACAAAAACAACTTTCTTCTTAATGATTAAGCCTTTCGGCACTTTGGCTCTGATACCATATTAAGGGATGAGGAGGAGAGTTATTAGAGAGGAACAATTGCAATTTTTATTGATGCAAAACATGATACAAAGAGCACATATATATAGTGCTATGAGCCCAACGGCAAGTACAAAATATACCAAATATGTATGAGCCTAACGGCTAGTATTAAATATAACAAGTATGCATGAGCCTAACGGCTAGTAGATAATGACAAAGCAGTCTAAATATGATAAAAACGTGTTCACACTCTAACGGCTCTATTGTAACGGCTCTATTATCTTCATTAGCCTCACCACTGAAACCAACTACCCATACCAAGCCACTGATGGCACATGCAATAACACTAAGGACGCTAATCATGCCGCCATCATAGGATATGAAGACGTGCCTGCTAATGAAGAAACATCCCTTCTTAAAGCAGTCACCAATCAACCAATTTCTGTGGCTATTGATGCAGGTGGTTCTGACTTTCAGTTGTATTCCAGCGGGGTGTTCACAGGAGAATGCGGGACTGAGTTGGATAATGGAGTGAGTGTGGTTGGTTATGGAACGACTACTGTTGGAACAAAGTATTGGTTAGTTAAAAATTCATGGGGTTTGTCATGAGGTGAAAACGGATACATAAGAATGGAGAGGAATATAGATGCGAAAGAAGGGCTTTGTGGGATTGCAATGCAACCATCTTATCCAACGATTTGATAACACTGGCCCTTATCCACGTCTTTTCTTAACAGTAATGTATTTGTCATACTATATCATTAACAATAATGTATTTGTCATACTATATCATTTTCTACAAGATACGGAGATATTTGTTATTTTAGTCTTAGAATGTATCAAGTCAGCTATTGTGCACTTACCAATAATGGAAAGAAAGAAAGTTGATACATCATACATGTATAGAATGATACAGTTATATGCTATAAAAACAAATGCTATATGATGCAAAGTACATGCTTCTTGTAAGACTAATCCAGAAAATTATACCTTGGGGCAGATACAGCTACATCATTGTCATGAGTCAAATTTTAGGCTGATATCAGGTGAATGAAAGTGTGACACTGCATACAAAGTAAGAAAAATGGACATGCCATTTATACATACTAAGCAATAAACATCTGATATACAGTGGTACTTCATTTTGTTCTAACTTAACAGACTTGAGCAGTGAAAACAATGATATAATCTTGCATCAAATCTTTATTGGATTATTTCGTTCTTTCTAAAGTTTCTGGAGTATGATCATTTAATATATTTCCATCCATTCATTGAACATCATATGGTCCATTCAGCTATCTAATAATCATTAACTTTTCATTTTAACTTTCAGGATGTACAGAAGAATGAAAATTCAAGGATTGATGTCTGACAAGAACAAATTTAGACGCCTCAAATTGTAAACATATATGAATGAAAAGAGAAAAATTCATAACATACCAGAGATATCCCTTTGGCCAACTTGATCCCCCAAGAAGCATTCCTATGTTCTTTTTTCGATTGCATCATCTTCCCATTGATATGATACAAAAAGTTGTTGGCAAATTCTAATAAACTTGCTGAGTATATCCATGTTTT
The DNA here is from genome assembly GCA_030737875.1 of Allium sativum. Lineage (NCBI taxonomy): Eukaryota > Viridiplantae > Streptophyta > Magnoliopsida > Asparagales > Amaryllidaceae > Allium > Allium sativum. The sequence goes on along the minus strand of CM060913.1, from coordinate 840,181,436 downwards.
TATATAAAAAAAAATGATAAAACTGTCACTACTTGATAGTATATATTTTTTAATTTGTCAGCACACATCGTAGGGCAACTACGTGGTATACGTAGTTGCTCTACGATGTGTCTTTAGAGCACCACATAGGGTTCCTACGTAGAAGGACAAAATTGTTTTTTTTTAATTATACATGATAAAGTCAGCAAAAAACTGGGTTTTACTTTTTTTTTTTTTGCATATTTTACTCAGCAAGATTATGGGTTTAAATAGAATTTGCCAAATTTTCTTTGAGGCAACCGTAAAAAGCAATAAATAAATAAAAATCAGTATTCAAGCTTTTATAAATTGCAAAAGCCCGTGTCTTGCAAACAAAGAGCTCCGCATGATCTACCGGTATTCTGCAACTTTTACCAAATGCTTCAACGATCCTTTTTTACTCTTATAGCATATCCAGAAACAAAAGAAATTCTTGTTTGAATCAGTAACGCCGTTGCCATTCCCAAAGGCCATTATTCGCATTCTCTCACATCTAAAAACAACTGTCTTGCCCTTCCCATCGCCTCGCAGCCCATAAAATATTCAATAGAAACAGCATAAATAGAACTGTGTCTCAGAGAGCCATTTCATCAGGCAACTTGCAAGCATACACATGCGGCCAGCAGTTCGCATTCACGGAGCTGAGGTCTCCCAAATGAACCTCGAATTTCGTGATTCTAATATAAAGGAGGGGAAAGTGACATGCAAGATACCTGCGAGGAGGAAAAGAGAATTTATTTGGTCATACGTGGGTTAGGCTTGTCCGACTAGTTTGTTCTTGTCTTAGGGCTATAATATAAATCTACCTAACGGGACTGGACAGAGATATGATCGGATTGTATTTCAAATAAAAAGAAAATTCTATTCAGATCCAGAGATTTGCTGAGTAGTCCCCCTAATTTTTAAAAAACTTTCACATGACTAAAATACCCTTTACCTCGTAGAGTCACTACTAGGTTATGTTGCCTACCTCGTAGGGACTCTACGAGGTAATGTTGCTAACCTCGTAGGGCAACTACGAGGTAATGATATCAACTTCGTAGGGCTACTACGTGGTTGAATCACAATCCCCACACCGGCACTGCGTGGTTAATGAAAACGTGTAAAAAAAAATCAACGAAGGGTATTTTTGTCCAGCGAAATTTTAAAATAAAAAAGGGGGGCTACTCAGCAAATGTCTGGGTCTGAATAGAATTTGCCCAAATAAAATTGATCGAACATGGATAGATTAAAAAAAATCATATACATGTTATTGTTCTAACTTGTATCCTAAATAAAATTAAATGGACAATGATATACTATTTCAGATACGGACACGAACAGATCCGAACGGACATAACTATTTATATCAAATTTTACGGTTTATATTAGTTTTTTTTCTCAGCTATATAGTGAATTATGAGAAATTCAGATGAATTCAAATAAATATGGACCAAACATGATTTTTTGTGTGAATTTTGTTGTCCTAACGCGTGTCCTAAATGAAAATGAATGGACTTGGACGAACGTATTTCGGTCACAGACACGAACGAATATACACTCGTACAAAATTAATAGTCATGCATGTTTGTCCCCGCGTTTGTTTGGCTAAAATGCTACAAGGGCTGGTTTTTCCAATCGTGAAAACTTAGACAGTTACATGCACTTTTCAACTGACTGTTTTCATTTAACATTGTAGAATGTTACTTGTGTTAGTACCATAAATGGTAATTTTAATGATAACAACATTAGGTAGCGAATATTTTATATTTACACATATATACTTATTATTATTATTATTATATGTATGGATGTATATGAGAGGAAAGGCGATTCTCATTGTTAACCGTGGAGTTCTCTGAAACTCCCGATCCATTTATTTAACACTTAAATCACATGAGTTTTTTAATCAACTCCTTAAATCGTCAACAGAGTTCTCCGTTGATTAGTCGTATTCCCCTTCCTACCACCATAATTCCAACACCAGATCTACGCATCGCGATTAGCATCAGTGATTCTTCTATCCTCAACTACGATCCGCGAGATTCACCCAAATCTGACTACATATTCTTCCCATTTAGAGTATTTCAGATAACTGTAATTTATTTTCGGATACAGAGGACCAAGCCACCGGGAAAGTTGGGATCTGGCATATTCCAGCATAAGTGAAGTAATTTCACTTCAAAATTCTTATAACCGATCTTCCGGTTTGTTCGACAAGGTTTTCCATCTCGATTACAGTCTCTCGGTGGTTGGGTAAACAATTTATAAATATAGTTTGGGATGTTTTTGCGGTTTAGTTCTTAATGGAAAATTTGCTTGCGACTTGGGGTTTGTAACACCCCGCATTTTTAAGATAATAAAATATGAGTAACTTAATTAAATAATGAGAATTAAGTAAAACGGACTGCGCCATTGCGTCCATCTCGGAATTCTGGTCGAGATAGACACCTGGTTTGCGTAAAACGGACATCGTATGAAGAAGTTATTAGGCCTAGAAATTTGTACACACACAAGAGAGTTATATACATACATACAAATAAGAAAAAAAATCAAAACAGCAAACGGAAACCCCTATAGCTGAATTGCCCCATTTTAGGGGTCGACCCGAGACCTGCTGGGTCGACCCCAGTGTGACACCATAACAGGGGGGTCGACCCCTATTTAGATCTGCGCAGAATTCCGTTTTTTGAGCGTGGACATGTTTCTTGACCAAATACGTTGATAAACACCTATAAATAAGCCTGTAGAGCCTGCCCTAAGTCTCATATTTCTGAGACAACGCAGAAGATCTGTCATTCCTCTTCCTCCTCAAATCTCTTCAGAAAATTTAGATTATTAGTTTAGGGAAATTCTGAATCTAGATCTGGAGGAAATGAATGAAAATCAATTAGAAGGTGTTCAAATCTCTTATCGAAGTAAGGTGATTTCTAGATCTAGTCTATTTCAATTCTCCTCTCTTTCTTTCCTTTTCTTTTAGTAAAAATTATGAATCCATGGTTGTTAGGTTCTGAATCCAATTAAGGGAAAAACCATGGAATGCTAGATCTGGACCAGATCCAAGATTGGAAAAGCATATGAGGTGAGTGGGTTTAAGTTATGCCATTTTAGATAATGATATATTATCGTTTAGCATTCCCCATCATTATGAAATGTGAATTTGCCAAAAGTGTTAAAATATTGTTATAACATGTTGAGACATTAATATGAATATGTTGGAAAAACTCATATGTTGAAACGATTAAAGTGCTGAAACGTTTACACGTTGAAAACAATAAACTTGTTAGAGTATGGATAGCGACTGCTGTTGTTCGTATTACATGTTAAATTGTGACATTTATGTACATGAACCCTTATTCGTATGAATTGAAATAGTTATATGATTAAATGGTTTCATGTTAGCATAAAAAAAGGACATTCGACATAAAATAGGCTTAATTTGATGACATGTAAATTAGATTACAGTAAAAGTTTGGGAAGAATAATAAGCCTAAAATTTACAGTAAATAGAAAAGTGTAACTGCGTTTAGACACGAGGTTAGATTACACTTGTGGTAGAAGTCTTCCCAGAACTGTCTGGCATATCCAGCAACCACAAGTAGTAAATCTAATGTGACGGGTCTAAGTGCATAAAACATGTAACGGTGCTAAAACACAAGGTTAAGTCAATTTGTGGTAGAAGCCTTCCCGAACCCGCCAGGTAAAACTAGCATCGGCAAGTGTAGGCTTAATGTGAGAGGTCTAGTGCATATATATATATATATATATATATATATATATATATATATATGTGTGTGTGTGTGTGTGTGTGTGTATAAATATATGTATATAACAAGATATGAATAAATGGCATTAATGGTAATTAATTGCCTAACTCAGAAAATAAGAAAGGAAGGGATGTAATGGACAAAGTTAGTGTGATACGAAGGAAAAGTGATGTATTTCCCTAAATGACCTCTTTCTGAGAACGTTGTTGTAAGTAAGCCACAGTAAATAAAGTAAGAAAAAAAAATTACTTGCCACCACGGATTTGGATGGGAATATGTTATGAAAATAAATCACTGATTCCTTCTGTAAATCAAACTGATAAAGTGCATGAAGTGTTTTCCTTAATAAAATAACATATATTAGAGTGAATAAAGGATAATGGGTTACAACAGTAAATGGTTTGGAATAAACAGGGAATGATAATAACCTATTATAAATAAATTACATTAATGAGAATGTTATATAATAGGTAGACTTGTCCTAGGAACAAGTGGATATTATAACTTAGGTTATACTAAACTAGTAAGGAAATGAGATAACTTGTGTAATGAGATAAGTGGTACTTAATTATAAATTAAGTAATCAGTAAATGGAGAAAACTGAAACCAGTTGTGTTGAAATAAGTAGAGAAAAAGGGGGACAATTATGAAATGCAAGAAGTTGTACTTAATTATAAATTAAGTAATTTGAAATCTGAAATATGCTGATAAGAATAATATGTTCAGGCTTGTCCTAGGGACAAGAGGAAATTATAACATTGGTTATAATTCTTTGCAAACGTATTTTCAATCAAATTAGAAAATCGTCAACAAAATATTTTAATAATAAACCGCAAGCGCACGACGTACAATTGTTAGTACGTGGCGAATACGAGTTGATCCGTGGGGAAAGAAGTAATTTCAATCTTATTCAATCAAATTAAACCAAAATTTGGATTGATTTAATAACAAAAACTAATTAACACTAGAACTAAGTTGAGAGCTAAATATGAAATGAAAGCAATTTAGAGGTAAATCCCCTCTCATATTTATGCAAATTAACGAATGTACGATCTATGATCTCCATTAAGTGACATAAATACAACATTTAAACCACTTATGATTTTCATGAAAATGAAACTACAGAAGAAAAAAAACTATTTTAAGTATGGCTTATGAACAATTAATAGAACTATAAACCATCAAATTTTATTCTTATTCTCATTACAAAATCAATAACCACTTAGCAAATATTTATGTAATTTGTGTTTACATTGACTAAGCATAGCCTATTTTGTTGTCAACAAAAATAGACTATCAAATCACTTGTATAAACTTACATCAACATCCACTAACATGAAGCACAAATTAGATATCACAAATCATACAAATGTTGAACTTACATAAAGTGAGAGAGCTTCATTACCCTCAAATCAAAGGGATTAGCTACTCATATGTGTTATCGAATCAACACATGTAAGTTTCAACATAAACATGAACAAAACAAAAGAAAGAAATAATTAACAACAACAAAATAGATCAAAACTACTTCCATAAAACTAAATTACATAAGAGAAATGGCTAAGAATCCATGGAAGAAAAATAGAGGTTTTGATTTCAGCCTCCACTCTAAACTAAATAAAATCCAAGATCCTTTTTACATCAACATACATGGGCTATTTATACATCAGTAAAACCATGATTCCACTATTAACGTGCTATCAAGAATGCACCTTCATTAAGCTTTCTTTTGTCTTTTTCAATAATGATCCATGAGCCTTTTTTGTCTCCAATAAAGAAGAAGGGAGAGTGAGTGGGTCCTCCACTAATCTTCTATCTGAATTGATTCCTTCTCCATTGATTGATTTCCTCTTTTTTGGCAAGACATTGATTTCCTCTTTTTTGACAAGGCATTGATTTCCTCTTTTTTCCTTTGAATGCATACATATTTTTATGAAGTCCTCTTCTACATGCATCAAATTTCTACAAAAACATGAAAAATGTCCAAGTAAAAATTCTCAAAATAACATGTGCACAAAAATGGCCATTTTACCCCTATATGATGATGAATGCATGATGTTTTGAAATCAATTAAATTATGGTTTAAACATGATAAAATACCCACACATGACATTTATTTAAACTAAACAAGGATAAATATATGAATATAAATGTGCATTTTTACGTGCACATCAATAATAAATGGAAAGAAGACTTATAGTAAACCTTAGTTAAGAGAACTAAGTTCATAAGTAAACAACGATAAGTTGTTGCGGCAATGTAAGATGAAATTATGATTAAATAGGAATGAGTGAGGCAATCTTATGGAATGAAATAAGTTATATTTAACCGTAAATGATAAGTGACATGTTAGACAGAAAACATGTAAATTGAGATATACTTAATTACGTATTAAGTAGAATATTTTATGGTAACACTAAAATCAAACAAGAATATAAAGGGATTGTGTATTACAGACCCTGGATCATAATCTAGAGAATAACATGTTGTGGGATTATTAATAAACTTAAATGGGTTAAGTTATATGACTGAAATTAATAAGCAAGAGAAACTTGGTAACTTGAATAAGAAGTCAATGTGAAAGGGAATAACCAAGTTAAATGGAAACCTGATGAGGTAAAGCAAGCGCGTAAATGAATGTTTAGACATAGGGTTTAATAACATATTGAAATGAGGCGCTTGGACCAGTCTGCACGTTTGAGGGTGAATAACCCAACGGGGTAGATCATCGTGGTGTCATGGGGCACGAGGGGAGCACACGTCCATCTGATTATTCTGACGGCTCAAGGATTGGAAGGGGAAGCACGCGGCTTCCTGAGATACGTAAGGTGCTCCTGGTAGTCCTCTGTGCGGTGGCAGATGTTTAGGCTGTGATCGCAAAGGTTGGGTCTGCACGAAACTACCAGGTGGGTAGGCCTTGGCTGCAAATGTGATGACCCTAAACCCCCGTTCCACGGTGGCAAGGATAATCTTTGGAATATAACACATAAACAATAACAGAAGAACAGAAATATATCATTACACCAGATAATGTACAACAGAATACACTGGATAAATATAATCATCAGAGTTACATATATAACAGGATCATACTTAGTACAAAATACAGTTTCAGCTTTATATAAGATGTCTGCAGCGGAATCAAATATAATATACATAACAAAGTCTGACACCATAATAGAAATGACAGGATCCGTCTTCAGCTCCATAGCTATCCAGGAAGAGCCTGTTAAAACCTGAATACAAGGCTCTGAATAGAAAATATTATCGGCTTATATTCAAAATAAAATTATGAAATCAACAAATATCGTACTGGGTATAACGATATATACATATATCTTCCAAATCCCTCCACAATATCCGTATAATCACGGAATCCAATATCGAAATATTCCGAAGATAATTTCGATTCAAGTCCATTCCAATTCATATATTGGAAATTCTGGTTATTTTAAAACCATTTCTAATCCAATTTATTTATTTAAAAATTAATGGATTATTAATCTAGTTATAAACTAGTTCAATTTGATAAAAATATATTTTTTTTCTTTACAAATGTGGAATTTTTCATCCTAATTCTATCCAAATCATCTATTATGATTTTACACAAATTATCAATATTTTTAATAATTTTATCAAGGTCCATACAGTCGGTTTCCAATAACGGCCACCGAACTGCACTTACAGCGACCTTTCCTGAATTTGATTTGGACATAATTCCAAATCTAACCGTTAGATTTCAAATCTCTAATATTCATTGGAAAGCTCCTTTCGATACGAACCCAACGGTTCCTGTTTTAGGAGAATCCATTGGTCGGATCTCCGGTAACGTCCATTTGAAGTTATTGGTCGAAACTCGCGAACGGTCGCTGCACGGCGCGTTCTATTCAGGCCATTATAATATATATATATCATATATATTACATATTTCTTCGATTTTGGCAACCGTTGAAAAATGGACTTTTTCTGCTCGATCCAATTCAAACTGAAATTACCAAACGCGTTTTCCTTTGCCATGCTCACAAATTAATTCCAAAAATTATGGAAATTGGAATCTAGCAATAAATTGACATTCAGGATCCAACAAAAGTGGTTTCGTCGAAAACCCAGGTCGTTTGTAAAATTTCTATTTTTATGGGCAACATTTATTCTATATTGACTATTCTGAATATTCAATTGGCCATCACTTTTGATTCCCGCTATGAAATTTAATTTTTTAGATTCGTTAGAAAGATATTTCCAAATAGATTTAAATATTTTTGGTTTTACTGAAATCCGATTTATTTTGCATCCCACACATTCAGTCAAAGTTCAATTCAAATTTTCAACTGACGTGCTATTTCTAACTCGTTATTCATTAAAATAGCCAAATTAAAATTTTTTAATTGGCTCTGATTTTCCGGGTTGTTATAGCAAAAGTAGCTTTGCAGTCAGAATGTTGTGACGCGGTGAAACTAGGGTGATTCGGTGGTCGACTCAACGGGGAGGTAGAGGTCAAGACCAACAAAGATAGTAGATCGTCGAGTACCTGTCATCGGCAGCCGTGGGATGCGAAAAGACTAGAGCTAAACCCAATAGACCATTCACCTTTCACTATCGGTGTACAGTGGTTGAGGGGAGACGCCAACTGGTTGTTTAGATTGTTTGTTGTTAGGGGAAGTCGCTTAACTCTTGTAGTCTTTACTAGTTGAGGGAGGGGCCGAGGTGGAGCCATAGCCACCATGAAAAATAGACCCTAGGAATATCTGTATATAGAGGCTCTTAAAGACATGCTTGTATAGATAAGGAAAAGCTCCAAACCGAGTTTTGTGTTTCTTGTATAGCCCTGCCATGGAACCTGGTGCACATTATGTGCAGTTAAGACATCAAATACGATTGACGATATGTACGTAGGAAATTCTAAATACATGCATTTCGGCTCTGGGTGGTGTATCGTAGGCTTAAGAGCACTACTCTGGTATGGAAATTGGTTCGATCAACAGTGGCAGTCCATACGCTTTCGTAGCATAGTAAGGATGGATATATGCGGAACGTAACAATGTTATGTAGATATCTATACGTCACTCCGGCGTAGGATGAGGGACTGCGTTTATTTCTATACAGTGGAGATCGTGCGAGTGGGGTACCATGGGGAGTACCTCAATATTGGGGGAAGGTGGCTACATATATATTGTATTAGGTTAATCCATTGGGAAGTAAATGGGTACGACGTGTATGTAAGCCTTGAGTGTTGTTAACCCAAGTAACCTAATAAATAAGAAAATGTGATTGAACGGTATATGTAGGATTATCCAAAGTGTATAATTTAAATCCAGTCACCAGAACTTGTGTTCTGACCCTCTCCTCATTACATACTCGCATGTTAGATTTGTGGCAGAGACATAATATCTTTGGATACTGGTCAGGCGGTATTATTACTACGGTAAGGCTATATTTTGATTACATTATATTTTATCCATTCCGCTGCGAGATATTTTCTGAGCTCTGGCACATTTTATGTCTCTATCTTTCTGCAGGATACCAAGGAAAACCAACACGAGTTTTGATAGATTAGAATTTAAAAAAAAAAATCAGTCTGTCGGAATTCGAGTTGTTACATCTGGTATCGGAGCTTAGGTTTAGGATTCTTGTATAGATATTGAGTGAACGTATTTGTACTTTTTAAAATATAAGTATATTATATGTATACCTAGATCCATAGAGGAATCCACTAAATAGAAAGAGTATAATACGATAAGAATTGGGATGACTGTTTTGTACACTAAATGAATGAAAGTGGAAATTTGAGACCCTTAGGAAATTTGGGTGAGAAAGTCTACAATATATTTTGAAATAAAGAAAGGAGGATTGAAACACCCTACCTCCATTAAGGTCACTCACAAAGGGAATGCTTTAACTTTGGTGGAGAGTTATAGGTACAAGACACAGAAAAATTTACAAGACAGATAAATTTAAGCAGCGGAATCCAAATATTTATTTCATACGTAGTTCAATACAAAAGAATTACATCAAATTGTCTCAAAACAACTTCAAAACACTACACCATAATTTCTGTCTTGATTATTCAATAAAGAAGCATAAACCAAAAAGTAAAAATGCATAAATCCCCAAGGATCATATCCAAAGCCATAGCCAATGCAAGAGAGTCCAAGTCATACATCTACTTTTTTGAAGCTTGTAAAGAGTCTGATTAAGCTAGAGTACTTCCTCCCTGTGGACCTGAGGGGAGGAGGGAAACGGAAGAAAAGAAGACGAAAGGAAACGGGTCGGACAATAAGTCTGGTAAGTTCAGTGGTTACTAGTATTTAAACAAGAAAAGGGATCATGACAGTGGTAACAGAACATAGGACAATACCCTAATATAAGATAAGAGGGGCGTGTGATCGCACCCATTACTATAGTCTCTCTGCACCTACTTAACCATTGGTTCAACCAGCCCACGTGTTTACAATAAACGAACTCCTAAATGATCGGCTGCTACTCGCATGTATTCAAGTCATGTGTCCTTCGGCCCCGCTTGATTGTAGTCACCTGTGCTGGTCCCACCATGGGGTGTATCAGTCCCTCTGGTGGCAACCCGACACGATTCGAGATGCATAGAGTACACTACTGATGCCTAGTGCCTGATTTTTTTCCACTCTGGAGTACGTGCACGCCCATACTCCGTCGGAACCTACACTGGCCCACCAACCGCTGGCGTTTTGACGGCTTATAATTCAGTCCAGTAATCGTGCCCCACCATGCCTAGTTTTGGGGTACCATGATACATCTATCTGGGTTACTACTGAAATGGGTCCCCGTTACTAGGGTTTTCAAATCAACATGTTTATTTGGTTAAGCGTCCAAGTTTACCTAACCCAGCCCATTCGTTTTAGTTAACATGTTGAATCAGTTAAGTGTTTTCCTAATTTACTTAACCCTACCAATCCTGACTTAGCTTTAATTTAAAGCACCAACCACTCACATTAGACAGGTCTTGTTGTGATCACTGGATATGCCGGTCGGTTCCGGGCAGATTTACACCACAACTCAGTCTAACCTCGGGTTCTTTTTGGGCTTGATGCACTAACCACCCACATTAGACAGGTCTTGCTGTGGTTACTGGATATGCCCCGCTCGGTTCCGGGCAGATTTACACCACAACTCAGTCTAACCTCGGGTTAGGCATATTCGTCTTTTCTAAATTCATATTTTTCTATATATGTCAAATTTATTTATGTAAATTAATTTTAATTTACTCATGCCATAATTATCTTTTCAAATGTTGCTCACAATAAATGGTATATCAAGTATACCATTTTACGAACAATCCTATGCCATGAATTTTTATGTTTCCCCCTCGTTATCCCCGTAGAACATATGTATGAATTACATAAAATGTTCGGCTAACAAATTAGCCAAAACCCATAAACAAAAAGGGGTAAAAATCAAGGATCATGACATAAACATAAAATAGCATACATTAAACTTATCACATGTAACTTGGCGTAGATGTATCATTATCTCAACTAAACAGGTAAAGGTGAACTTGTGACTGAGTCATGTAAACTTGATATGGGTCTAACATGGAGGTTTAACACATAAACAAGATTTAAACCGCAATTTAACATACTAACTTATGTATGTCAAAACATAAGAAAGCTACTCTAATCATTTTTAAATTGCAACTTAGCATGATAACTTATGTGTGTTAAACATAAGAGGATTGCAATTCCAACTTTTTACAATATAAATAGATTCAACTTGACATGGTTCTAACTATTCATGAATGTTAATCTACATGTAGGCATGTGATTTAGATCCTAGACTTGCAAATAACCATCAAATTTCAACATGACATGTTTCACCATTTTGTTGGCATAATAAGTTCTTTACCCAATCATAATAACATACAATGTTGTACAACACCCAAGCATATAGACATGAAATATACAACATGTCCATCGCCATAAGCATTAGACATGAAATATACAACATGTTCATCGCCACAAGCATATAGACATGATTAGTTACAACTATATTTTATGATAAACGAAAATCAAATCTTGTACATAAGCATCGTACTATATTCCAATTACAACATGTCATGAATTCAGTCAAAAGGAATGTTTAAATCTGTGTAACAACTAACTTACAAACTAAAAAGAATTCTTGCGTTCTGAAATCTGAATTTTGATATTGGAGATGCGCTCCTTTGAAGAAGATCGTTGAATTAGACTTGCTTTAATTTGATTTTTGATTCAAGTTCTTTAACTTTTCTTTGAATTGGAAATGGTGACGGCTACTCCAAGTCTTCTACTGACGGCATTTCAGTTCTAGGTTTATTTTTCTGTGTTTTTTTGTTAGGCATTGAGTTGTTTATATAGAATTTCAGTTTGATTATACCTGTCAGATGAACCTAGGGTTAATCACAGTCACTCAGACCTGATCAGGACCATACAGTAACCCTAGTGACTCAGCAGCGAGTCAGCAGTCGTTCAAATTTCAGATCTGGCCGGTGGCCAGGTCGACCCCCAGGTCAACCTCTAGGGGGAGGTCGACACTAGAGCCGACCTGCCTGGGCGGGAATTTTCCCGCCCAGCCCGCTTCTGGCTTCTGTTTGAATTTTGAACTCGTTTTCGAACTGTTTGAATTTATTTGAATTTCTGAAACTTTCGACAGCCATAACTTCTTTATACGAAGTCCAATTTACGCAAACTCAGACTCTATCTCAACCAGAATTCCGAGACGAATACAATAGCGTAACCCGTTTACCTTGATTCTTACATTTTAAATTAAGTATTCTAGGATTCATTATTATAACGTGAATAGAAAATATGGGGTGTTACATTCTCCCCTCCTTTTAGGATTTCTCTCCAAAATTTCCAAGTCGAGAAGAACTTATATCCTACCATCAAATCAACCATCTACTCAACCATCAAACATGAGCGTCCAATATCCTTAAAAGATTTCTAATGCTTTATGATCATATGCATAGTGTGTGTATATGTCCTTATCTAATGCAAAATCAGACGGTCTACTGATTCATTGACCTCCTTAATGCAAATTATGTCAGTACCATGAGTCCATTATGAATGCAAATTTTCCTACTAAAAATTTCTTACATGAGTGCACAACCATTCATACAAATGCAACATCCATATGATAGCACATCAAGTTTTAATCCATATACCAATACATATATGCATATGCAATATGGAAGTGACTGAGCCGATCTAGTACCTAATGTGTATGTATATGCATCCACTAGCAACCACTTGCAATCATCAATCAAAACATGTTTCAATTACATGTTTACATCCAAATAGGTTCCTACCTAAGGATAAGATCGAGGAGATATACCTAAAAAGATAGATACGGGCATAAACTTGAGGAAAAAGAGATTAAAGATGTACCCTCAAAAAGAAAAAGGGTAGGTTGCGCGTATACGGTCCTGAGTTTCCCAAATTGCATCTTCCTCGGCGTCGCTTCATTGAACCTTGACGAGCTTAACTTCACGGTTGCGTAGCTTTCTGACTTCTGTTCCTAAGATACGGGTTGGAACTCTTCTCACAGTTGCTTCTCGTTCAACTTCAACTTCTTCTAGCATACTTGGTTCTACCACTTCCGCAGACTCGTGTAAGCACTTTCGCAGATGAGAGACATGAATGACATTATGAATCCCGGCAAATCTTTTGGGCAGTTGTACCCTATAAACCATCTTCCCAATCTTCTCGATGATAGAGAATGGCCCTACAAATCTTGGTGCTAACTTTCCTGTGGATCCAAAGCGAACGACATTCTCAAAGGAGATACTTTAAGGAACACCTTGTCTCCAACTTCGAACTCAAGGTTAGTTCTTCTTTTGTCTGCGTAGGACTTCTGTCTTTCTTGGGCAGTCTTCATTCTTCTTCGTATCAAGTCTACTTTCTCTGAAGTCTCCCCAATCATGTCTGGTCCAAGTATGAGTTTGTCTGTTGACTCCCACCAGCAAGTTGGTGACCTACACGGTCCTCCATATAAAGCTTCGAAAGGCGCCATGCCTATGGTGGCTTAGTAGCTATTGTTGTAAGCGAATTCCACCAAAGGTAGATGATCCTCCCATGTACCTCCGAAGTCAATAATGCATAACCTCAAGAGGTCTTCTAATACTCTATTAACTCTTTCCATTTGGCTATCAGTTTGAGGGTGATAGGCCGTGCTTAAGCATAATTGTGTGCCTTTAGCCTCTTGTAAACTCTTCCAAAACTCGCTCGTGAAGATAGGGTCTCGATCACTCACCATGCTAGAGGGTATCCCATGTAGTCGAACTGTCTCCTTAAGATATATGGATGCTAGAGATGAGGCAGACCTTCTACTCTTGACGGGTATAAAGTGGGCAGTTTTTGTGAGCCTGTTCATTATTACCCAAATGCTAGTATTGCCCCTTCATGACCTAGGCAACCCATGTATAAAGTCCATTGTGATGCTATCCCATTTCCACTGTGGGATCTCTAGAGGATGGAGCAGACCACCAGGCTTCTTCTACTCCGCCTTGACTTGTTGGCATATTAAACATTTAGAAACAAATTCAGCTACGTTTTTCTTTATGCCATTCCAAAAGAAAACTCTTTTGATATCTTTATACATTTTTTCTCCGCCTGGGTGTATGGTCAGCTTGGAATGGTGTGCCTCTTCTAGAACCGTCTTTACCAAGCCCCTTGCATGTGGGACACATAGTCTTCCATCTCATCTCAACCAGCCCTTGGCATCTATGGAGTATCTAATAAGGTGACTAGAAGTCTCACCCCTAATTAATTTGTCCATTACTTCGGCTAGCTGAGGGTCTTCTCTTTACGCGGCTCCGACTGAGTCTAATAGAGTTGGTCGCACTTCTAATGTTGCGAGCAAGCAAGGTACAAAGTCAGTGGAGGGTCTGAAGTTAAAGCTTGCTATGAACTCCAATCTTTGCCTTTCCACAAAGAGAGGGCTTAAGGTTAGCTTCTTTCTACTTAAGGCGTCTACTACTGCATTGCCCTTGCTAGGAGTGTAGGAAATCTCAAAATCGTACGAGGCGAGGAACTCCATCCACCTTTGCTGCCTCAAGTTGAGATCTTTCTGTGAGAATGTGTATTTCAACGATTTATGGTCAGTATACAGTTCAAATTTCTCACCTAGGAGATAATGGCGCCAAGACTTAAGCGCAAAAGCGATGGCTGCCAACTCTAGGTCGTGGGTCGGGTAGTTTTTCTCATGTACTTTCAACTGTCTTCCACCATAAGCCATTACCTTCCCTTCTTGCATCAGAACAGCGCCTAGTCCCGTTCTGCATGCATCTGTGTATAATGTAAACATCGTGCTTCCATCAGTCAATGTCAGAACTAGGGCTGTTGTTAGAGCCCTTTTCAAACGTTGGAAAGCAATATTGCAATCCAAGTCCCAATTGAAAGCTAGGTTCTTCTTTGTCAATCTTGTTAGTGGAGCTGAGATTTTTGCAAAATCTTTGGTGAACTTTCGATAAAAGCCTGCTAGCCCGAGAAAGCTTCGGACTTCGGTTGCGTTTCGAGGAACCTTTCAATCTTGCACGGCAACCACTTTCGCGGGGTCCACAGCTATCCCCTCTTTGGACACCACATGTCCAAGGAACCTAACTTCTTCTCTCTAGAAATGGCTTTTGGAGAATTTCGCCTTCAACTGATGTGCCCGGAGGGTATCCATGACTTCCTTTAGATGCTGAGCATGTTCTTCCTCATTCTTTGAGAAGATCAAAATATTGTCTACGAAGACTACCACAAACTTTTTGAGGAACTCTCGGAACACCCTGCTTATTAAATCCACGAAGTAAGCGGGTGCGTTTGTCAAGCCGAAGGGAATGACAAGCCACTCGAAGAAACCATCGAGAGTTCTAAATGCGGTCTTATCAATGTTGTCTTCAACCACCCTTAGCTGATGAAACCCGGTAGCTAAATCAAACTTGAAGAAAACCGATGCACCTATAAGCTGATCAAACAAATCATCTATTCTTGGGACTGGGTGTCTATTCTTCTTGGTCAGCTTGTTTAGCTCCCTATAATCAACGCACAGGTCGAGCGAACCATCAGCTTTGGTTGTGAACACTAGCGGAGAACCCCATTCAGAAATACTCCATCTTATGAACCCCTTTTCAAGAAGCTCTTTGATTTGCTTGCTGAGCTCCTTTCTCTCCCTTGGGGCCACATGCCTAACGGGTAAAGCAACGGGCTTTGCATTGTCAACGAGGTATATGCGGAAGTCTATCTCCCGCTTCGGGGATAAACCCTATACCTCTTCAAACACATCAGAATATTCATGGACTACCTTTACAGACTGCAAGTCCTCAACAGACGCATCAAGAGATTCTAGATACCTTAGCATAACAATGTTCAGGGGATTGCAAGAAATTTCAAGAGTGTTACTAAGGCGAGTCAGGAGTCTAACCACTCTTTTTTCACAGTCGAGGATGGCACCATTACTGGATAGCCAATCAATGCCTAGAATCAATCCATTGCCCATGAAGCCCAAAACATAGGCATTGCACCTAAACTCAACGCTGAGAATAGATATTTTCAAATCCAAACAAACCATTGACAAATAAGCTGAGCCCCCAATTGGATTTGAAACAACCAAGGGATCCTCTACTAAACTAGTGTCTAGGTGCGGAGATTCGACTAAATCAGCAGATACAAATGAGTTCGACGCACCAGAATCAAACAATGTACGAATAGGATGATCAAAAAGATAGAATAAACTTTCGACAGAAATATTTCTACCTCGTTCTTGCGGTGGTGCTGTGAGAGCGTGAACTTGTCCTCCCAAAGAAGGTCCAGCTCACTGCCCTTGCTTCTATGGGCAAGCCCTAGCCATGTGGCATGTCTCACCACAGTGGAAACAACCATCCATCTTCCTTTTCTTCTTCCTGTAGTCTTTGACCAAATGTCCAGGAATGCCACAGAAATTACACTTTCTCTTTTCACGGGGTTTGTTGTTCTTCCCGCCTTTCTTTGGATCATCCTTCTTGTTCTGTGACCCTTCCCCCTTCTTATCTTGAGGCACTTCTGCTTTTGCCTCATTCTTGCCCTTGTCTTCCTCATTTAAGAGTGCCATGTCCACTAACCTTTCGTAAGTAGCCTCTATAGGTATGCGGGTCATAGCCAAGCTGTAAAGTGGCTCATTCAATCCCTTGACAAAACGGAGAGCCTTCTTATGAGGAGTATTCACTAAGTCCAGTCCAAACCGGACCAGCTTATTGAATTGATTGACATACTCCTTGACCGTCATACTTCCTTGCTTAAGAGATAAGAACATTTCTAGCTGTAAACTTCTTTCAGCTTGTGAGAGGAATTTCATCTCAAACCTGATTATGAAATCCATCCATGTTTCAACCGGTCTCTCAGCGTTAGTGACTTCCTACCAATAGGAAGCTTCGTCTTTGAGCAACCACACTGCCAACTGTATCTTTTGTCTATCGTCCACCTCGAAGATAACGAACAGATCCTCAGTTTCTTTGAGCCAGTTCCTTTCTTCTATGAATGATTCAGTCCCCTTGAAATCCTTTCCACCCATGGCCCTAAAATCTCTACAAACCTTTGAGAAAGCATTTGCACGAGGAGGAGGAGGAACCGCTGCAGCTGGAGGAGGAATATCTGTTGGGCCTGCATCGTTGGCCCTAGCCTCTAAGTAACTCCTGAACCAGCCAGGTATTGGCACACCCTCTGGAAGGTTAAGATTCCCAGACATGCTGAAACGAAAAAGAAAAGATTCAAAACGAAGGATAGAAAGATAGTGCATATGGCTTTGGGGATTATGCCTTTTTATATTTTAAAACAAACACTTTTCCTTGTAAAATGCTTCTTTATATTTCTTTTGAAAATAGTTTTTCAAAAATTCTTATCTAATCTGGTAAACCTTTGCTCTAATACCAAGTGAAACACCGTACCTCCATTAAGGTCACTCACAAAGAGAATGACTTAACTTTGGTGGAGAGTTATAGGTACAAGACACAAAAAAATTTACAAGACAGATAAATTTAAGCAGCGGAATCCAAATATTTATTTCATACGTAGTTCAATATAAAAGCATTACATCAAATTGTCTCAAAACAACTTCAAAACATTACACCATAATTTCTGTCTTGATTATTCAATAAAGAAGCATAAACCAAAAAGTAAAAATGCATAAATCCCCAAGGATCATATCCAAAGCCATAGCCAGTGCAAGAGATTCCAAGTCATACATCTACTTTTTTGAAGCTTGTAAAGAGTCTGATTAAGCTGGAGTATTTCCTCCCTGTGGACCTGAGGATAGGGGAAACAGAAGAAAAGAAGACGAAAGGAAACAGGTCAGACAATAAGTCTGGTAAGTTCAGTGGTTACTAGTATTTAAACAAGAAAAGGGATCATGACAGTGATAACAGAACATAGGACAATACCCTAATATAATATAAGAGGGGCGTGTGATCACACCCATTACTATAGTCTCTCTGCACCTACTTAACCATTGGTTCAACCAGCCCACGTGTTTACAAAAACGATCCCTTAAATGATCGGCTCCTACTCGCATGTATTCAAGTCCTGTGTCCTTCAGCCCCGGTTGATTGTAGTCACCTGTGCTGGTCCCACCATGGGGTGTATCAGTCCCTCTGGTGGCAACCCGACATGATTCAAGATGCACAGAGTACACTACTGATGCCCAGTGCCTGATTTTTTTTCCAGTACGGAGTACGTGCACGCCCATACTCCGTCGGAACCTACACTGGCCCACCAACCGCCGGCGTTTTGACCTCTTATAATTCAGCCCAGTAATCGTGCCCCAACCTGCCTAGTTTCAGTGTACCATGATACATCTATGTGGGTTACTACTGAAATGGTCCTCGTTACTAGGGTTTTCAAATCAACATGTTTATTTGGTTAAGCGTCCAAGTTTACCTAACCCAGCCCATTCGTTTTAGTTAACATGTTGAATCAGTTAAGTGTTTTCCTAATTTACTTAACCCTACTAATCTTGACTTAACTTTGATTTAAAGCACCAACCACTCACATTAGACAAGTCTTGTCGTGGTCACTGGATATGCCGGTCGGTTCCGGGCAGATTTACACCACAACTCAGTCTAACCTCGGGTTCTTTTTGGGCTTGATGCACTAACTACCCATATTAGGCAGGTCTTGCTGTGGTTACTGGATATGCCGGTCGGTTCCGGGCAGATTTACACCACAACTCAGTCTAACCTCGGGTTAGGCATATTCATCTTTTCTAAATTCATATTTTTCTATATATATCAAATTTCTTTATGTAAATTAATTTAATTTACTCATGCCATAATTATCTTTTCAAATGTTTCTCACAATAAATGGTATATCAAGTATACCATTTTATGAACAATCCTATGCCATGAATTTTTATTTTTCCCCCTCATTATCCCCATAGAACGTATGTATGAATTACATAAAATGTTAGGCTAACAAATTAGCCCAAACCTATAAACAAAAAGGGGTAAAAATCAAGGAACATGACATAAACATAAAATAACATACATTAAACTTATCACATGTAACTTGGCATAGATGTATCATTATCTCAACTAAACAGGTAAAGGTGAACTTGTGACTGAGTCATGTAAACTTGATATGGGTCTAACATGGAGGTTTAACACATAAACAAGATTTAAACCGCAATTTAACATACTAACTTATGTATGTCAAAACATAAGAAAGCTACTTTAGCCATTTTTATATTGCAACTTAGCATGATAACTTATGTGTGTTAACCATAAGAGGATTGCACTTCCAACTTTTTACAACATAAATAGATTCAACTTGACAAGGTTCTAACTATTCATGAATGTTAATCTACATGTAGGCATGTGATTTAGATCCTAGACTTGCAAATAACCATCAAATTTCAACATGACGTGTTTCACCATTTTGTTGGCATAATAAGTTCTTCACCCAATCGTAATAACGTACAATGTTGTACTTCACCCAAGCATATAGACATGAAATATACAACATGTTCATCGCCATAAGCATATAGACATGGAATATATGGCATGTTCATCGCCACAAGCATATAGACATGATGAATTACAACAATATTTTAAGATAAACGAGAATCAAATCTTATACATAAGCATCGTACTATATTCCAATTACAACATGTCATAAATTTAGTCGAAAGGAATGTTTAAATCTGCGTAACAACCAACTTACAAAATAAAAAGAACTCTTGCGTTCTGAAATCTGAATTCTGAAATTGGAGATGCGCACCTTTAAAGAAGATCGTTGAATTAGACTCGCTTTAATTTGATTTTTGATTCAAGTCCTTTAACTCGTCTTTGAATTAGAAATGGTGATGGCTACTCCAAATCTTCTACTGGTGGCATTTCAGTTCTAGGTTTATTTTTATGTGTGTTTTTAGGTTAGGCATTGAGTTGTTTATATAGAATTTCAGTTTGATTACAGCCATCAGATGAACCTAGGGTTAATCACAGCCACTCAGACCTGATCAGGACCATCCAGAAATCCTAGTGACTCAGCAGCGAGTCAGCAGTCGTTCAAATTTCAGATCTGGCCGGGGGCTAGGTCGACCCCCAGGTCGACCTCTAGAGGGGAGGTCGACAATAGGGTCGACCCCCTGATCGACCTGCCTGGGCGGGAAATTTCCCGCCCGCCCGCTTCTGGCTTCTGTTTGAATTTTGAACTCGTTTTCGAACTGTTTGAATTTATTTGAATTTCTGAAACTTTCGACAGCCATAACTTCTTCATACGAAGTCCAATTTACGCAAACTCGGATGCTATCTCAACCAGAATTCCGAGATGAACACAATGACATAACCCGTTTCCCTTAATTCTTACATTTTAAATTAAGTATTATAGGATTCATTATTATAACGTGAATAGAAAATACGGAGGATCCCGTATGTTAGTACTTCAGATTAGTGGGCTTGGCAGTAAAACCTTATAAATTGGAAAAGGTTAAAAAGAGAAAAATGGATTAGGAATATATATAGTTGAGAGAATTAACTTTGTGGGAGTGTCTAGGAAAGCCTAGAAAAATTGGAAACCCGCTTTGAGTCTAACCCCGTTGTTAACTTTTAAGAACTTGAAATTGTAAAAAAATTAGGAAAATGGTGTATAGCGTTTTCAAGTTTTAATCTTAAAGGTTACTATTTTAAAAATTGTAAAGTATATTGAGTTTTAAAGTAAAATGGGATATATTTTGATTTCTTGCGAAAATCTTGTCTAAAGTAAAATTCTCTCTGTAAAAGGTGCATATTATAGAGCATGTATAGCTCGCTAATTTTCTTGTTATATTTCATACAAGAATTTTAAAAAAAGAAAGTTTTAAAGTCCCTATTCTTTTGACAAATCATTTTTGATAAATTATTTAAAAGAGAAAATTTTGTTGGGTGGACAAAATAAGTTGTAGAAATTAAGAATAGAGTGGATATTTGCACCTTGTAGTAAGAGTTCGAACCACCTTATAGGTAAGAACAAGTTATAAACCCGATTGGGGAGTAGTCGTCCTTATCTACTCCAGTTTTTGTAATTTGAAAAAAAATAATTTACATTTTTTTAAGATGACATGTTGTATGGTTTGGCAAAAGTAAGTTTTCATGAGGAAAATAAAATTCTAACACTTCTGTTTTTTGGAAGAAAAGTTTAAATGAATAGGCCAAACTGTGTTTTAAAAGTATGGAGTAGGTAAGGATTAGTGCCTATGGAGGACGGGGAAAGTTTTGAGACTATGAATCTTGGAATAATAATAAGTTCCCGTAGAATGCGTAAGCATTGAAAAGCCTAGGGTGTTGCTTAAAATAATTGTTGGTACACAACTAGAATTAATAGTGACTACTAGATAGTAAAATGGGCAAGTAAGTGTTTAGACCCTACTGCTAATTTTCATGTTAGGGATAAAACCCATTATTACATTTCTATTGGGATCATTCCGTTATTTGTGTTCTTGTTGGGTAGTTAGGGTAACACCTAAACCTGTCGTGGATCCCACAGTTTGGACTTTTCTGTCTGAGGAGGACATAGTCCCGAGATTCTTGGCCCTTAGTAGTAGCTGTGTAGGGTGTCTGTTTCCTGTTTTAGTTGAAAGACTAGAAGTCTTATTTGAAAACTAAACTTAGATCAGCTGATTAAATAAGCTAAGAAAAGAGTAATGGCATAACTAAAAAGGAAACAACAAATTTCAGTAAAGCAACAAACATGACATGAGACGACCTGAACTTCCCCGTGAAGGAAAGCACGGATTGTACTGAGAACAAGCCACATCGAAGCACAAATAGAAGAACATTTCATTGTTTATTACAATAATTCCATCAGAAAACAAGAATATATGGAGTATGAATAAATATTACACAGAAAATATCAGAGATTTAAATTACGTTACATAGCAGCGAAAAAATAATACAAAACACAACTGAAAGTAATACACGGATACAGAGCTTTCCGAGCATCGTTCCAACTGTAAACAAAGATCCTATGAATATAAATCTGCAAAACCAAAACTACTAGCTGCCCATGCAGAAAATAGGGGCACCCAGAGTTTAGGTTAAAACAATAAACTCCAGGCTAGTCATGTGACTGGTGTGAGAACTAAAACAATTATTAATCTTTATTTTAAAGTTAGGTAAATCAAGGGACCATGCCGTATAACATGGAACGGGTTTCCTCCCAAGAACACCAGTGCATAAAACAACAACGCAATGCTAAATAAAGAACAATGAAGTTATTATAAGACCCAGGTCCCATCACACAATGCAACGCAAGCCGGAGGATAGGGTTTTTACCTTATAATAGCCAAGAATGCTTAATAAGCTAAATTTCATGTTTTATTATTACTATAAGTGTATAGTGTCAAAACAATTTCAATCATAAGTATCAATCATAGATGGAATAAGTGCCCCATACCACTATGTTGCCATCCTAGGCTCTACAATCAAAACTGCAAAGTCACGTATTGGAAGTTGGATTTTCATCTGTGAACCGAGGCAAAGGATCGTCCTCTATCGAATTCGAGACGCTCTAGCCCGCCCCTTAGGAACAGCCACAACTGCCCCTTAGATCGTCAGGGCCGGTCCACCGATGTGGATTATTATGCCTAAACACTGCGTTTCCCCACTCTTTGGGGCGTAAAAGAGCCAAATAACTCCATCGGCTCCACATAATCACCGATATATCCAAGGCGCCTCGCAACAGCAACAACAACACAGGTGAAAATAATATAAATGTCAGGGCTGGTAGTTCACTGACACCACCCTAGCTAGAAGGAAACCCATGCCCTCCCTGATGTCCTCTCCCGCTTTTGGTTCACAACCGGGGGTGTGAGGCTCGCGAATCAACGCTACACAAAGCTATGCCACATAGGCGGTGCTTTGATCATCAACCACAAGACTCTGCTTTTCAACAAAAGCCTTGATCACTTGCCACTTAGGCATGCCACTTAGGCAATTCACTCTATGCGATTGATATCCATCAATATATAACCTTTGAGCTCGTACGTCTCAGAGAAGGGCGTCAAGCAAGAGAATAAATTCTCCGCCGCCAAACAGACATATATTTAATAGAAATCAATCACACAGAATAAAATCCAATGTCAGACACACAGTCCATTTACAAGTTCGTTCTGGGTCTGAATGAAACCAGAGGCACCTTGTACCTCGCATATCCATCGATCTCCAAGTACGTCTGGACAATCACCAACTGATTCCCTCCTCTTGGGTGTACATCCCAATCAAGATCATCGGTAATCACCCAAACGATGTGAAGACCTCCGGTCTTCGACCACCGTCTTCATCCTCGACACATCGTCGAATCAGTTATTCAGAATGGGATAAACCCGGTCTTTCTGAATAACTCGCGTATATAATAAACAAGTGTTACACAAACACAACATACGCCTCATTCCAATTCAGAATATTCTTTTATTCAAATATTCTTATACTTTGGGAAAGGTTCCCATTAATTTTATCAAATATAAATTCTTTAAATTTATTCTTTAATCTTCTTTCGAACATCAATTCAAATTAGTCGGGATTAGCGAACCACACCGAAGTAATCATTTATTTTATTTCCCAATCCCAACCTATTCATCCCATGAAGTAAAACTAGTCATATTTCATATCTAATACCACGTTGTTATCGGTAAATTCAATACCGTTTCACGTTCAAATCTAATTAAAGATTTAACTATCGCCTGGAGCAAAACTGGTGATACTCCATTCTCGATTATTTCAATCTAATTAAAGATTCATTAAAACTCCACTTGGTTTTAATCTTCCAAAAAATCAATATTAATGTTTATTTAACTTAGGAAATCTTATCCTGCCTTTAACTGGGTTAAAGAACCAATGTCATTTAAAACACCATTCATGATAAACCCAAAATCACATTTGATATTAAATATAAGGCTCTGAATGGAAAATATATCGGCTTATATTCAATATCAAATTCTACGACCAACAAATATCGTATTGGAAATAGATATTAATATATCTTTCAAATTTCCATAACAATATCTGTATAATCACGAAATCCAACATCGAAATATTCCAAAGACAATTTCGATTCACATCCATTCCAATTCAATTATTGGAAATTCTGGTTATTTTCAAAACCATTTCAAATCCAATTTATTTATTTCAAAAATAAATGGATTATAATTCTAGTTCAAAACTAGTTCATTTCGATAAAAATCTATTTTTATCTTTTCAAATATGGAATTTTTCATCCCAGTTCTTTCCAAATCATTTCTTATGATTTTACACAAATTATTAATAATTTTATCAAGGACCGTACAGTCGATTTCCATCAACGTCCATCGAACTGCACTTACAGCGACCTTTTCCAAATTTGATTTGGGCATGATTCCAAATCCAACCGCTAGATTTTAAATCTCTAACATTCATTACAAAGCTCTTTTCGATACGAACCCAACGGTTCCGATTTTAGTAGAATCCGACGGTCGGGTCTCCCGTAGTGTCCATTCGAAATCAATGGTCGAAGTTCGCGAACTACCGCAACGCGGCGCGTTCTATTCAGGCCATTATATATATATATATATATATATTATATTTCGTCGATTTCCTTTTAAAACGTATTTTATAAATCGTTTTAAATTCGTTTCCAAAACGATTTCAACTTCATATTCAATTTCGAATCAAAATTGACTATTCCACATCATCGATATACAAATGATAATATTTTCAAAACGTTATATTTTGAAATCACTTCCTTTTCTATAATCATCATAAAAACGAATATAATCGATATAAATATCGTTTGCGTCAAAATGGCGCATATCTAACCAACACGGCTTTATATATTTCAATAACTTCATTATTTTATTCAATAAATGAATATTTTCTTCAACACACGAATATATATTTTTATTCAACACATGAATATACATTTTTATTCAACACATGAATATATATTTTATTCAACACATGAATATTTATTTTATTCAACACATGAATATATATTTTTATTCAACACATGAATTTTTATTCTATTCAGCACATGAATTTTTATTCTATTCAACACATGAATTTTTATTCTATTCAACACATGATTTTTTATTCTATTCAACACATGAATTTTTATTCTATTCAACACATGAATTTTCTTTTATAATATTCCTTATTTTCCCAATTGGAATGAGGCCCAATCAATTACCATATAATGTTATTTATATGGATTCTATACAACACATGTATACAATAGCGTTGATAAATAATCAACCATCATCCAAATTGCACCACACAACTGCATAAGCATTAAATATAAATAATTAACGCTTACACAGTCTGTCAACCCATCAATTGACATACAACTAAACAATCGGGATTAGTGTACGTCAAATATCATCCCAATACCCGTGTGGGGTTTCAAATCAACAAACACAGATTTTTATTTATGCAGTTGGGCGATGTGTAAAATTTATCATCCCAATCAATATCAGTCAAATCAGTGTATACAAACAAATCGTTCGATTTGTAAATGAATATTTATTTTACTTCAACACATGAATATATATTTTATTTCAACACATGAATATATATTGTATTTCAACACATGAATATATATTTTATTTTAGCATATGAATATGTCTTTTATTTCAGCACATGAATATATATTTTATTTCAACACATGAATATATATTTTATTTCAACACATGAATATATATGTTATTTCAACACATGAATATATATTTTATTTCAACACATGAATATATATTTTAATTCAACACATGAATATATATTTTATTTCAACAAATGAATATATATTTTATTTCAACACATGAATATATATTTTATTTCAATACCACAATCAATTTTCGCAACACAAAAAATTCAAACAAGTCGTCCATGGTCTGTGGACGACGGGTGTCGGATGCTGCTACGCACCTCTGCATCCTAGTATATATTTCAACTAGAAAATAAATAAAAGTGAGGAGTTCTCACCTTTAAGCTAAACCAAACACCGTGACTCTTCTTATGTAGAAAATCTTCGCCGTGTTCCCAACTTAATCTGTTTTCACATAGTTCATATTAAAAATCACATTTTTATTTCAACTATATATGTACTAAAAAATAAGATTTTTATTTCGTTACATATATAAAAAATCCTACTTTTATATTCTCTATTATATGAAAATTCTAATTTTAATCCGTTACTCATATAAAAAATCTAATTTTCATTTCGCTACTACATATATAGAAATTGAATTTTTATATTTACTACCTTATAAAAATCATATTTTTATTATCTCTACTATATAAAAATCATATTTTTATTTCATCTTCATGATAATAAAAATCTCATTTTTATATGCTAGTCATATAAATAAAAATCAAACCTTTAATTTAAAACCATATGTAGAAAGATTGAATTTTTACATAGCTTCCTTATATATAAAAATCAAATTTTTACCGCGTTAAAAATCTAAAATTTTATATGTTAAATTCTTTTCTTTTCTCATTCATTCATATATATAAAAAGGAAAAAAAATCGAATTTAAAAACAATGCTTTAAAATAAAAATAAAAATAAAAGAGGGCTTACTGTTTTTGACCCGAGGAGGATGTGGGTGATGGCCGGAGGCCGTCAGTCGCAGGGGGGTCCAAGGTAGTCGGCGGCTTTCATCTGGTGGCGGCAGCTGATAGGGTTTGGGAGGGGGTTCGGGGAACAATCGACAGAGGAGGGAGAGAGCAACGCAAGAGAGGGGGGAAGAGGCTACGGGTGAACGGAGGAGATGCGGAGGGGGCGGCGATCGTGAGGGCGGCGCCGATTTTCAGAATCGCGATCCCCTTTTTTTCTTTTCCAATTGAATAGGTCAACGGGGCGGGGTTGAGAGAGTATAGGGGGAGAGAGAGGTTTTTATTTTTTTGTTTATTTAATTATTTAATTTCAAAAAGCAACTTTTTATTTCGACCTCGAAATCGAACCCACCGACTGTTGTCCCCAGCCAATTACCCACATTCCGAACACAATCGGATATGTTCGGTAAGCCAATTCAATTGTTTTGATCAGTTTCCGTCAAAATCAAAATATAAATCTATATATTGAACTTGAACGCGCATTTCAATTTACCGGGGCCACATACGAACTCTAAAAATTACAGAAAAATTATTTCTAGCTTCGTATTAACGATACAGTCCTTACAAAACTAATTTCGTCAAATTCTGAGACCGTTTGAAAAATGGCCATTTTCTGGTCGATTGAAATTGACTGAAACTATCAAAACACGTTTAACTTGACCACGCTCACATATTGATTTAGAAAATTACAAATTTTGGAATCTAGCAAAAACTTGACATACCGGATACAACAAAAGTGGTTTCGTCGAAAACAAAGGTCGTTTGCAAAATTTCCATTTTTAAGGCTAAAATTCCACAGCGACTATTCTGAATTTTCATCTGGGCATAACTTTTTATCCCCACGATGAAATTTTGATTATTTGGATTCGTTGGAAAGATATTCTCAAATATATTCTAATATTTTTGGTTTCGCCAAAATCCGGTTTATTTTGAATCATGTACATTCATTTGAACTTTGAAATCGAATTTTCAAACTACCGCGCCATTTTCAATTCCTTTTATAATTAAAATAAAATATTTATATTCTAACGACGATCTAAATAAATATATACATTCTAATTCTATTCAAAATAAATTTCTCGTCGTTATTATTTAAAATAATTCATTTTAAATATTCAAAATTCACTAAAATTGCCAAAATAAATTTTTTAAATTGGCTCGGATTTCCGGGTTATTAGATGACAGTTAAAGAAAAATGGGAAAAACTTATGAGAAAAGATGAATAAGAGTAAAATTTCCAAGATAAGTTGAAAAAGAGAATATGTAATAAAGAAAATTTTCTTATGTGGCCTGTGCTTGGATAGAAAAATAGGGATGGTTACATGAAATCGATGTACGGTTAGAAAAAGGTTGAAAAAGAAAAATGGAAGATGTGAAGTTTTCTGTTTTCTGCCTTTTTGTAACATAAGAAATCAAATGTAGAAAATTATATGCTTCTGAAATTCGAAAAACAAAGGTGCTTGGTAGGGTTTTGGTGCAAAAAATTGGATGAACTACGCTCTTGTTCAGTAAGAGTGGGAAAATTTGGATGAAAAGCATTTTATGATTTTCAAAATATTGCATTCATGTAGAGCTACCGGTATATTTAGGATGTGAGCATCACGTTTTAAAGGATTTTTGAAAATTTTGCATACGTAAAGGAGGTACCACTTAGGAATATATGTATTACCATGTTGTATTACACTTTGCACAAGTGCACAATGTTTGCAAAAGTTGGATGCACACATGGTGGATGTATATTATGCGAGTAGTTATTTGATTTTACCCTTATCAAATTTCGGGAATGAAATTTCCTAAGGGTAGGAGAATGTAACAACCCGCATTTTTAAGATAATAAAATACGAGTAACTTAATTAAATAATGAGAATTAAGTAAGAGGACTGCGCCATTGCGTCCGTCTCGGAATTCTGGTCAAGATAGACACCTGGTTTGCGTAAAACGGACATTGTATGAAGAAGTTATCAAGCCTAGAAGTTTGTATACACACAAGAGAGTTATATACATACATACAAATAAAAAAAGAATCAAAACAACGAACGGAATCCCCTACAGTCACACCGCCTCATTTTGGGGGTCGACCTGAGACTCGCTGGGTTGACCCAAGCTGTTGAGGGTCGACCCATGGGTCGACCTCGGGGTCGACACCATAAGAGGGGGGGTCGTCCCCTATTCAGATCTGGGCAGAATTCCAGTTTTTGAACGTAGACTCGTTTCTTGATCAAACACGTTGTTGAACACCTATAAATAAGCCGGTAGAGCCTAAGCTAAGTCTCATATTTCTGAGACAACGCAAAAGCTCTGTCATTCCTCTTCCTCCTCAAATCTCTTCAGAAAATTTAGATTATTAGTTTAGGAAAATTCTGAATCTAGATCTGGAGGAAAAGAATGAAAATCAATTCGAAGGTGTACAGATCTCTTAAGTGAGGTATTTTTCTAGATCTGGTCTATTTCAATTCTCCTTTCTTTCCTTTTCTTTTAGTAAAAATTATGAATCCATGGTTGTTAGGTTCTGAATCCTATTAGGGGAAAAACCATGTAATGCTAGATCTGGACCAGATCCAGGATTAGGAAAGCATACGAGGTGAGTGGATTTAAGTTATGTCATTTTAGATAATGATATATTATCGTTTAGCATTCCCCGTTATTATGAAATGTGAATTTGCCAAAAGTGTTAAAATGTTGTTATAACATGTTGAGATATTAATATGAATATGTTGGAAAAACTCATATGTTAAAATGATTAAAGTGTTGAAATGTTTACACGTTGAAAACACTAAACTTGTTAGAATATGGGTAGCGACCATTGTTGTTCGTATTACATGTTAAATTGTGACATCTATATACATGAACCCTTATTTGTATGAATTGGAATAGTTATATGATTAAATGGTTTCATGTTAGCATAAAAAAGGACATGTGACATAAAATAGGCTTAATTTGATGACATGTAAAGTAGATTACCGTAAAAATTTAGGAATAATAATATGCCTAAAACTTACAGTAAATCGAAAACTGTAACCGCGCTTAGACATGAGGTTATATTACACTTGTGGTAGAAGTCTGCCCGGAACCGCCCGGCATATCCAGCAACCACAAATGGTAAATCTAATGTGACGGGTCTAAGTGCATAAAACATGTAATGGTGCTAAGACAGGAGGTTAAATCAACTTGTGGTAGAAGTCTGCCTAGACCCGCCCGACAAATCCAACATGCACAAGTGTAGTCTTAATGTGAGAGGTCTAGTGTGTGTGTGTGTGTGTATATGTATAGAATAAGATATCAATAAATGGCAATGATGGTAATTAAATGCCTAACTCAGAAAATAAGAAAAGAAGGGATGTAATGGACTGAGTTAGTGTGTTATGAAGGAAAAGTGATATTTTTCCTTAAATGACCTCTTTCTGAGAACGTTGTTGCAAGTAAGCCACAGTGAATAAAGTAAGGGAAAAAAAGTAATTACTTGCCACCATGGATTTGGATGAGAATATGTTATGAAAATAAATCATTGATTCCTTCTGTAAATCAAACCGATAAAGTGCATGAAGTGTTTTCCTTAATAAAATAAGGAACATATGTTACAGTGAATAAAGGATAATGGGTTACAACAGTAAATGGTTTGGAACAAACGAGGAAAAATAATAACCTATTATAAATAAATTACATTAATGAGAATGTTATATAATAGGTAGACTTGTCCTAGGAACAAGTGAATATTATAACTTTGGTTATAATAAACTAATAAGGAAATGAGATAACTTGTGTATTGAGATAAGTGGTACTTAATTATAAATTAAGTAATCAGTAAATAGGGAAAACCGAAACCAATTGTGCTATAATAAGTAGAGAAAAAGGGGGACATTTGTGAAATGCAAGAAGTTGTACTTAATTATAAATTAAGTAATTTGAAATTTGAAATATGATGATAAGAATAATATGCTCAGGCTTGTCCTATGGACAAGAGAAAATTATAACATAGGTTATAATAAATGGAAAGAAGACTTATAAGTAAACCTTTGTTGAGAGAACTAAGTTAATAAGTAAACAATGATAAGTTGTAGTGACAATGTAAGATGGAATTATGATGAAATATGAAAGAGCGAGGCAAACTTATGGAATGAAATAAGTTATATTTAATCATAAATGATAAGTGACATGTCAGACAGAAAACATGTAAATTAAGATATACTTAATTACGTATTAAGTAGAACATGTTATTGTAACCTTAAAATCAAACAAGAATATAAAGGGATTGTGTACTATTACAGACATTGGATCACAATCTAGCATGTTGTGGGCTTATTAATAAACTTAAACGGGTTAAGTTATATGACTAAAATTAATAAGCAAGAGAAACTTGGTAACTTGAATAAGAAGTCAATGTTAATGGGAATGACTAAGTTAAATGGAAACCTGATGAGGTAAAGTATGCACGTAAAAGAATGTTTGGACATAGGATCTAATAACGTATTGAAATGAGGTGCTTGGACTAGTCTGCACGTTTGAGGGTGAATAACCCAATGGGATAGATCATCATGGTATCATGCGGCATGATGGGAGCGCACGTCCATATGATTATTTTGATGGCTCCAAAGGACTAGAAGGGGAAGCATGCGGCTTCCTGAGATACGCATGGTGTTCCTGGTAGTCCTCTGTGCGGTGGCAGATGTTTAGGCTATACTCGCAGAGGTTGGGTCTACGTGAAACTACCTGGTGGGTGGGCATTGACCGCAAAAGTAACTTTGTAGTCATAATGCTTTGACGCGATGACACTAGGGTGATTCGCAGTCGCCTCAACGGGGAGGTAGAGGCCAGGACCAACAAAGATAGTAAATCGTCAGGTACCCACACTACTAGAAAACTGCAGTTTTACCTACGCTAAAATGGCATAGGCGGGGCGTAGGTAAATGCAATACCTACGTGATACCTATGCCAATATTGGCATGGCTAAACCTGCATAGGTAATAATATTCTCACGTCTTACCTACGCCATCCGTGAGGGTGTTTTCTACGCCATAGCTACGCCATTATTTATCTACGTTTTCCCTTCTCCATGATTTTCCTACAATTTTCCAATGTCTTTCCTACGCCGTTCATTTATCCACGTCTTTCCTATGCCTTTTTTTATGTTTTACCTACAACATGTATATGATTTTTTCAGTATATTAAAATATGTTGCCCATGAGAAATAATAAGATACTACAACTATGCTAATTGAATACAAGACCAGAAATAAATTTAATAACAAAATGGAGATTTTGATGAACTCAAAGATTCAAGCATTACAACACTAAACTCTAATACTTTGTTTTCATCTCTCAAAAAGTTTCAAAATTAAAGAATAATATTACTATATTCATATTTGTCCAAACATTACAAAGAAATTTTACAACACAAATAAACACACACAAGGCTAAGAAACACGTCCTGACAAAAAACATGGGGAAACACGTATCAATCCAATATACAACTACACCACCTTATAACCTCTTCACAAACAGCAAACTAGCCTCCTCATCATCACAGACCTAGTCGCAATCCACAAACCAAAGAACCATCTCTGCATACATTTTTAACCACTTATATCATTTCTAACCTCAAAAAACTAATCATCATCTCCTGCAACACTTCATCATCCAATCTCCATCTCCAACAGCCGAACCACTTCCTTTTGATATGTGTCAGTGACTCTGAGCTGAGTTCACAGTTCTACACCATATCTTTTATTTCTATTGAGAAGTATTCTATGGTTTCTATGGTCTGCTCTCTCATGAGTGTGGAACTTCGTTTTGTTTCCAAGTCTATGAACCAAAATATTAACTTGTTATCGATAGGTACTCTTCTCTGGAAAATATCGTCGCCCCGGAGATGGAGGAAATGGTGGTAGTTATGCTATTTGGATAGTTAGTAAATCCTCGAACCTCAAGAGTTTGAAAAAGTTTTGGCTCCTTCGGACCTAGTTCTTTTGCTACAACTGAGTTTGAATCGTCGCACCCAATGAGAACCTATTTAAGTGATGTATCAGAGCAGAAGTCTGTATATTTTTTAGAAGCAAGACAGTTGAAAATCTAGACTAATTGGCCACTATAACTCAAAATAAAAAACAAATACAACATCTTTATCAGGGACAGATATGCATTTAGAATAATCATTGTTTGTATTTCAGGTTACCTTAGTTTTTATGATGCTTCCATCTCCAAGATATATGACTGGAAATGAGGGAATAACATCAGTTTCAACTACTACAGTTTGGCAACTGAAACCAATTGAGTGGAAAGGAAGCTTTGCTGCCATTATCTAGTTAAGGTCGCTCCTTTTCACGACTCGAAGCCCTTCATCCCTAAAGAGTGAATGAAATTTGAGAGTCGTTCCCGATATTAGCACGAGTAATACAGTGCTAAACACTGAATCAGATATAAGATTTCTGCACTCCACACTCATCAAGCAACAATATTTGATTAGAAATACACACATCGAATTAATAAAAGACTAAGGAAATTGAAGTAAGTTAAATACGACCACAACAAAACATGGTCAAAACTTCAACAAACCATACAAAAACTACACTAGAATTTTTTGTAGAAATCAATTAATTATGAACAACATTTTAACAGTATATTACTTCTTTTTATCCAATTTAAAACCGCTTGTAGCAAACAAAAGCACCCTAAGTAACCAACGCCTAGATCATCACACATTATAGAGTTACTCACACAATATCCCCAACATGCAAAACGGACTTATTACCTAACAAACTTTCTGTGCTCGAGTTCCAAGTCAATCTTCCTCCAGTCCTTCCCTTTCTCCTCTAACAAAACCTCTCTTGGCCTTGCATTCCCAAATGCATTCACCTTTATCTTCCTCTCTTTAGACTCTTCCCCATTTGTATCCATCTTCTGATCATCATTCTCGCACCAGTACAGACTCTTCCCTGTTGCCCCTAACTCAATTTTTCTCCGCCCGAGAACTAGTTTAGGCCTCTCCTTCATACTTTCCTTTTCTTTATCACCACCACCAAGAGCAGGTCCAGGATTCCTATACAAGGGTTGCTGCTGCCTCATAGATCCCTAATGATCTTAGTATTCATAAAAGGACCTAGAGATGAAGTGGGTGACGATGGAGTAAACATGTAGGGATCCAAACCTGACGTGGAAGTAGGAAAAGAACAACCCTATCGATTAGGGTTAACGGATCTCAGCTCCTCCACCTTATGCACAAAGAAACAAATCTTACAGCTGCATCCGACTTCATCTTTACACAGACGCTTTCTGTACTGCGTTGGATGCAGCCATGACTCGAAAACCCCATGGGAATACTCGTAGTTATCGCCTTTCGTGCACGTGCCTTTTCCGAACTCAACGCACAGAACACAGCTGTAGACGTACTTGTGGATCCTCCGTCGCCACCTCCACCAGGTTGGATATAGGGTTAAAGTTTTGGAAGGGAGACTAAGATCTGGAGATTGGATTATGATTTAGACTGGTTTCATGATTTGTTTTCAGATATGAGAATTTGAGGATTAGGGCTTCATTTTAATTCAAAGGTCGAAGAGGAGGAAGATAAAATGATGCGGTAAATGGTAATCCAATTTGGGGGTCAAGTAAATTAAATTATAATAGGAAAGTAGCAGCCAATGGATTGGTTATTTGAACCGTTAATTAAAGTCAAGTTGATGGTTGGATGTTAATGGTGGAGGATGAGTTGGATTGGCTTGTTGTACAAACCAAATTTTTGGCATGACAAAGGCATAGAAAATGCCTACGCCGTTCCTACGTCCCGCACAATGTTGTAGAAAAGACGTAGGGGATTATCTACGTCTTCGCTACGCCAGTAATTTTGATTCATAAGTCAGCTTTTGATCTTGAATTTTCAATCTTAGATTTGGGAATAAGTTTTTTTCAGACAAGATATTTTATAATGGTAAAGTTTGATAATGAGAAATTAAATATTAATTAATAAATTAATATGGGCGTAGGAATGGGGTAGGAACTTTTCTATGCCATTACTACACCAATCTGAATTTGGTAGAAAATTAATATAGGCGTAGGAACTTTTCTACGCCATTACTACACCAATCTGAATTTAATACAAAATTAATAGAGACGTAGGAATGACATAGGAACTTTTCTACGCCATTACTACACCAATCTGAATTTGGTGGAAATTTAATTTTGGCGTAGGTATGGCATAGGAACTTTTCTACGCCATTACTACGCCAATCTGAATTTAATAGAAAATTAATAGAGATGTAGGAATGACGTTGGAACTTTTCTACGCCATTATTACGCCAATCTGAATTTGGTAAAAAAATTAATATAGGCATAGGAATGGCGTAGGAGATTAGCTACGTTTTCCCTACAAATTTCGTACTACATTAACTCTTTCTACTTATTTCTTACGCCTTTCCTATGCCCTGCATTTTGGCGTAGGAATGGTGTAGGGAATTTAGTGTAGAAAATTCAAGTGTTTTCTTGTAGTGCCATCATCGGCAGCCGTGGGATGCGAGAAGACTAGAGCTAAACTGAATAGACCATTCACCTTTCCCTATCGGGGTATGGTGGTTGAGGGGGACGCCAACTGATTGTTCAGATTATTTGTTGTTGGGGGGAAGTCGCTTAGCTCTTGTAGTCTTTACTAGTTGAGGGAGGGGCCATAGCCACCATGAAAAACAGACCCTAGGAATATATGTATACAGAGGCTCTTAAAGACGGGCCTGTACAGATAAGGAAAAGCTCCCGACCGTGTTCCGTGTTTCTTGTATAGCCCTGCCACGGAACCCCGTGCACATTATGTGCAGTTAAGGCATCGAATAAGATTGACAATACGTACGTGGGAAAGTCTAGATACATGCATATCAGATCTGAGTGGTGTATCGTAGGCTTAAGGGCATTACTCTGGTATGGAAATTGATTCGATCAACAGTGGTAGTCTGTACGCTTTCGTATCATAGTAAGGATGGATATTTGCGGAACGTAACAATGTTATCTAGATATCCGTACGTCACTCCGGCGTATGATGAGAGACTGTGTTTATTTCTATATGGTGGAACCGTGCGAGTGGGGTACCATAGGGAGTACCTCAATACTGGGGGAGGGTAGCTACATATATATTGTATTAAGTTAATCCACTAGGAAGTAAATGGGTACGACATGTGTGTAAGCCTTGAGTGCTGTTAAACCAAGTAACCTAATGAATAAGAAAATGTGATTGAACGGTATATGTAGGATTATCCAAAGTGTATAATTTAAATCCAGTCACCAGAACTTGTGTTCTAGCCCCCTCCTCATTACATACTCGCAAGTTAGATTTGTGGCAGAGACGTAATAGCTTTGGATACTGGTTAGGCAGTATTATTATTACAGTAAGGCTATATTTTGATTACATTATATTTATCCATTCCACTGTGAGATATTTTCTGAGCTCTGAAACATTTTATGTCTCTGTCTTTCTGCAGGGTACCAGAGCAAACCAACACAAGTTTCAGTATATTAGAATTTTGAAGAAAAATCCAGTCTATCTGAGTTCGGCTTGTTACAGGGTTCAAAAGCTCTTGTCTGGTTTTAAGAGCCATATTATGCTATATTATTCTGGAAAATTTTCGTATCTACTGTTTTGTGATCATGTGTGCTCGTTGATAGTTTCAAAATGTGGATATTGGAACTATGTTTGTGATGGTATAGATGAATGCAAATGTGACAGTTTCTGCTTCTCACATAATGTAAAGGGGTCCTACTTTGGCAAAGGCAGTCTATCCATTTTTGACTGGAGATGGTCCTTTTGGTTTTCATAATAGTATTACAGGTGTTGGGTTATTGTTGGAAGCTATAGCAATTTACTGTGGAAGAATATGCAGGTTGTTCATCGTTTATTATGGGAAATTGCAGGTGGATTCCAATTGCAAATACCTACAGATTATGATCAGGATTTGATAGTTCGTCTACGTGTGTTGTCATGGATAAACCAAAGTACTAGAAATCATGTACGCAATTGAAAACATGGGCATAACTGCTGAAAATAGTTGCAATAGTCCCGACCTTTTCAACCTATGTACAAGACAATTCCTAAATGTTATGGCCAGTTGTGACTGAGTGGGTTGTGACTGTGAAAAGAATGTGAAGTAAGTTCATTAAAGTGCAATTCGAGCACTTGTAGTGGGATTTTCTGACTTCATCAGGTGTCGTATTTTCTTTGTTTTTTGTTATTTGTGTTGTTTCTCGAATTTATGTACGTTTTTTAGATGTAATTCCAGTTAGAGTGCTAACCTAGTCATGTACTTTTCTTTGAAGTTAATAAAGCGTACCAACTTTTAAAAAAAAATGAGATAGGATCAAGAGCACCTCAGACAGTCTTGTTTCACTCTCTTCCTCCACTAACTTATTTAAACATAAATGAGTGGCTACAATCCGGATGCAAATGTAGTGCTATGAAATTGGGGTGCCATAAAGTGTGCCTATATATATATATATATATATATATATATATATATATATATATATATATGTGTGTGTGTGTGTGTGTGTGTGTGTGTGTGTATAGGGGCAGGTTCGAGGGCACCCCAAACAGTGCATCACCCTAAAAGTACCTCAACCACAACCAAGTATTTCACATACTCTCTCCATCCACTTATTCTCTCACTTCTCACTCACATTCTTTAATATAAATGAGTGTTATGGTTCGGATGCAAATGAGGGGCTGAAATTCATGGGTCTCCCAGATCCTATCCCATATATATATATATATATATATATATATATATATATATATATATATTGGTTGTATTTATTCATTATCAATTTAATTCATGTATACAGCCTCGTTAAAACCTTGCACCCCCTGTTGGGTACCTTGCAAGTACAAAGAGTACGCATACATGATTATTAAACAGTACATCGAGGTTTAATACACCAATACAATCATCATACGCATTACATTTCAAATAGAAAAGAATTAAAAATCTCGCCTCTATCCTTCTATTTCTCTGCGCACAAGCTGCTTCATCAACCATTATCATGGAGATCAACTCCCCATCGGCTCAGGATCTGGATGTCACACCATGTTCTCCCTGATGCACTACCATTATGTCGAACGAGGTACACCACTTCCTTAACAATCTGTTGCAATTTAGTATTAGCATCTGTCTTCTTGATTGAAAAAATTCTAGTGTTTCGTTCCTGCCATATCAAATATACTGTAGCTGTAATAGCCCCAGAAGCAATATCTTGAATCTGGTTCTTCGTTTTGAAAGTAGAATGTAACAAGGATATATCTTCGTCAAGTAAACTCGTTGAGGGCTAAAGGCCTAGCTCTAACTAAATGGAGCACCATATGAATGTAGAGTAGTTGCAGCTGGAAAAAAGATGAGAGAATGTTTCCGATTGGATATCGCATAAAGGACATAAGTGTTCGGTAAAATGCCAAAAGAAGAAAGTCAAGATTTGGTATTCAAACGGCCTAACATAGCAAGGTAGGGTATAAATGACATTCGCCTACTGTTCTTTGGATGCCAGATGACCTTATAGTGAGGAGTGCATATGCCTAAATGTCTAATTTTTGCTAGTGCCTTAGAGAAAGTAAATTTATCTCCATCGCACTATTCATAATAATCAGAAGAAGTGGAAGGTTGTATTTGCATGTGTTGTATAACTGCGTTAATCTCGCATGTAGCCGGGTGAGTGTTAAGCCGTAGTCTATCTTCATGTGATACTGCGGCTATGGTATCCTTTTCATGTCCGATAGTAAACAGCTTGTGAATGCCTAACATATCCACTAGACAACGACAATTTATCCAAGGATCAAACCACAATGAAGTAGTAGATCCATTAGAGATGACATGGTTAAAGAATTGTTTTCCAGTTGATCGTAGACGAAGGATTGATTTCCAAGCGCATGAGGCATTATTGTCGATTCTCATATTTCAAAATTGTTTTCCCGCGCAATACTTATTTGCCATCCAATTTGTTCAAAGTTTGTGACTGGATAAGAAGTTCCGCATCAACTTTAGAACTGTTTCTTTCTTCAAATGCGAAAAGTATATAAGTCTTATGCCTCCTTCCATTTTAGGTTTGCAAGTGCCTTCCACACTACTTTATGTTTTCTGCCTCCCCAAAAGAAATCAGCGCAAAGAGTGCATAATTTATCTAATGTAAACTCTAGCAGTTGATAAATAAACAGCCAATAAAGGACTGTAGGAGTAATAACAGACTGGACGAGTTCTGCACGCTCGACAAAACTTAGCATTTTTATGTCCTATCCTTGCAATTTATGTTGAACTTTAGCCAACAATGCTTGAAAATCTGAGTAATGCAAGTAAGTAGATAAGATATGGACCCCTA
Organism: Allium sativum; assembly: GCA_030737875.1. Classification (NCBI taxonomy): domain Eukaryota; kingdom Viridiplantae; phylum Streptophyta; class Magnoliopsida; order Asparagales; family Amaryllidaceae; genus Allium; species Allium sativum. The sequence continues at coordinate 840,142,264 of CM060913.1, read as the reverse complement.
AATATTTTATAGGTAATTCTCCAACCTGGAATCCGAGAACTTATTGAATATGATGAGTATTGGTCGCTGATATGCTGAAGAAAATCCTACATTTAGTATTATTAATATTCAGCCCTGTGTAATGTCCTAGTTTCTGGAACACCATTTGAAGAGATTGTGAAGTGGGTACTAATGCCTTGCCAAACACCATAAGGTCGTCGGTGTACAGAAGATGCGAAATTGTTGGCTTTATTTGATTGCTATGCAGAAACTTTCTGGTGTAAACAGCCTCATTCATAAGAAAAGTGAAGTACTCAAATAGGGTGAGAGGGGATCCCCCTGTCTAATCCCCTTGTTGGTAGTTAAATATCCCTTCGGGATTCCTTGTATCAAAATAGAAAACGATGGGGTTGAGATACATTCATATATGACGTTTATGAATGGAATAGGGAATCCCATACTAACATAATGTAACAGATAAATTCCATATATATTGAGTTGTAAGCCTTGCTTGGATCAATTTTCGCACAAAATTTCGGACTGCTTGATTTCTTGAATTCCCGTAGCAGTTCATGCGCCAACAAAATGTTTCCCCAATATATCTTCCGCTTATGAATGTGCTTTGGTTTTCTGAGATTAGGTGAGGTAAGAACATCTTAATTCTATTGCAAAGGACATTGCTAAGAATTTTATAATAGACGTTGCAGCAAGAGATCGATCGGTAATCAGAAATGTTAATGGGTCTGTCATGCTTAGGAATGAGGGTAATGAACGTGTGGTTAAGACCTTGAGGAATTTTAGATGAAATAAAGATATCCCTGATGGCATGTAGCAAATCGTACTTAATATCATCCCAGTGTTAGAGTTTAGTCCATCAGGACCTGAGTCATCATGGATTGAAAAAAAATTGCATCTTTGATTTCGAGTAGAGTTAGGTCTTGTTGTAGATATAACTTATCCTGATCATTGATGGTGCACATAGGTTGAAACTCAGGAAATATGTTGCTCACTGGACCATTAAATAACTAAGTATAGTAATTAATGACCTCGCTCTCTATTTCTTCTAGCTTGAGAAGAAACTCACCGTTGTCTGTATTAAAAGCCTTGATGTTATTGTTAAATCTCCTGGATGACATCTTGGGGTGAAAATATTTAGAATTTAAATCTCCTTATTATAGCTATGAGATTTTTGCTTTTTGTTTCAATCCCCATGCAACCACAGTCTGTAGTTGATGTTTGAAGTTTAGCATGTCATCATATAGGTCTAGATTACATGGGTCTTGGTCTACGGCTATCTCCAGTTCAACCACTTGATTATGTAATTCTTATATGTGTTCATTATCTTTTGCCCTAACTCTGTTCCAGAGTTTCATTTCTTGCTTACAGACCTGTAATTTGCGTAGAAAGGAATAAGATGAAAAATCCCATTGTATGCTATGAAGCCCCCGTTGAATGCATTCATTATACCCTGGTTTAAGATGCCAATCATTTTGATATCGAAAAGGAAACCGCTTCGACGTAGTTGTGAGAATCAAGTGGAGTAATAAAGGATTTTGATTGCTTGACGATATGGATATTGCCTCCATATTCATCAATTTATTTAAGCAATTGTTATTCACCAAAATCTTGTCAATGTTGGTTGCAATCCCTCTGCATTACCGTGTATAATTAAACCTAAGGGGTTTGATTTCGTTCAACCCCGATTGATAAAGGTAGTTATTAAACGCTCTTAAATACTAGAAAGGAAGACCTACTTTTTTGTCTAAGAATGAAGATGCATTGTTGAAATCACCCATGAGTATCCAGTTTTCTTGAATATTAGCTGCTTCCTCAATAATATGTTGCCATAGAGTTTGACGTTCCTGTAATAAATTACTTGCATAAATAGTTGTAAAGACAATTTGCAAACCACCCTGGTTTAAGGCAGAAAGTGTTAAATGTTGAGTAGATGAAGATGGCATAGAAATTTTCCAAACAGCTGTGTCCCATGATACCAATATTCGACCTATGCACTGGGGAGAATCATTAGTAATAAAGTCCTAAGTAAATGGATTTTTTTTCTGGAATAAATTAAACTGGCATTAGATAGTTTATTCTCGGCAAGACCAACCAAAGTTGGCTTGAAGGTGGTTAGGAGCTTGAGCACATCACATGTACGTTATGGTGAGTTCATGCCCCTAACATTCCATGTGAGTATAGTCATTTATTAGCTGTGGAGCTCCTTAAATGTCTTTTAGGAGGAGCACTTTTCATAACTTGTTTATTTTTTCTTTTAGATAAGTAGTCATCATTCTTTGTGACTTACTTAGATACATCTTCAATTTTTTTCTCAGGTGGTTCTTCAGCAAAGGCTTCTGCTACATGGGAAAGATCATCTTGCATAATATCAGTTGGAAGTTTGGGATTTAGAAAATCTAAATCATCAGTACTATTTTGCTATGAAGCATCAGGTACAGTTTGGTTGTTTGGCATCTCACTAGTGGTTGTTGCATCATTTGTGTCAGTGTGTGAAGAAGCAGGAATATCTTGTGGATCTTTGGCTATCCATTGAGGTTGAGTCTATTGTTCATGCACAAAAGTACGGTAGCCAATTTTTTTTTGTTTTTTTTTAACATTTTTCGCATTTCGATGGAATAAATTCATATTCAACACGCACATCCTTTTTAACTCATTGGGTAGAAGCACTAGGATAGAGTCTAGTAGATCAGTGGATGTATTAATGGCAATTTATAATCTGGCATATTGAGTGAAAACTTTTGTGGTAGTTTCTGTGTCAACCTGGATAGGTGTTGAGATAAAACTTGCGATCGTAGATAGTGCATCAAGTGCCCACAATTCCATATCTAAATTGAATAACTGAACCCAAACCTGCACAGATTCAGTGTTTAAGTTGTCGTAGTTATAGCCGGGTTTCCATTCATAAACAAGCAATAATTTGTCGAAATAAGAGTACGAAGATGTTTCAGGCACTTTTTGATAATTGAAAGAGTTTGCAAACCTGACATTATATTTGAAGTTCGGTGCTATATGGACGAAAAATTCCCCTGTCAGTTTCCAAACTTTGCTTATATATTCTTTCAGTTTGTTTACAGATAGCCTTAATTCAACGGGAATGAGAACAACGGTGTTCCGCCATGCATCTTCGGATTTTTCAAACGTAGCTTGAGGGATGAATACATGGGAAGATGGTTGTTTTGTGAAGTGAAGCTTGCGATCTACAGGAATGGTAACGATAGGAAGCTGTTTCCGGACCATTGCTACATAGGTTTTTGGTTGTAAGTGACCGGACGGTGGAGAAGTAGGAATTGCAGTGGAGGTTGGTGGTGGATCAGATGGGATTGTGGTTGAGGAAGATGGAGCAGTTATGTTAGTTCTCGCCTGGTTCTCAGCCAATAAGTAGAGAACGGGTTTACTATATATATATATATATATATATATATATATATATATATATATATATATATATATATATATACACACACACACACATATCGTGCATGGTATATTATAGGATATTGAAAATCAAAACTGTACGATATTAAGATTGAAGATCCAGATTGTTTATTCAAGATTCAAATGTACGAAGACTCATGAGTTTAAAATTTTCAAGAGTTCAAACTTTCAAACATATTATTAAATCTTAGAAATTATGTTAAAACTCAGGTTGCACTTATCCGATCTCAATCCATTTTTACAAAATAATTCTAAAAGCTATTTTCAAATATCTTTACAAAATGTTTTCTAATATTTTTGTTTCAACACGATTTTTCAAAGAATTTTCAAAAAGAAAGTTTATGTTATATTGAAATAATTTTATGCTAGAATTTTATATTTATATTTTACTTATATTTTGTTTTTAAAATACTTACTTTACTTTTATATTATACTTATACATTGATTTCCAATTTTATACTTTGACTTTTTATAAACTTGTACTTTTATATTTTAATTATACTTTGATTTTCCATATATATATATATATATATATATATATATATATATATATATACTTATATTTAGATTTGAAATTCTTTTTTAGATTTCAATTTTACCTAAGATTTTGATATTTAATCATATCTTAGTTTATAATTTTAAACATAATAGTCATAATTTAATAATATTATAATTTTAATATTTGTTTTTTGAGTTTTATATATTTTTGGCAAGGCCGGGCTGTTTTTATAGTGTTCCATAACACTTTTTCTTATAACAAATAATAAATACATATAAGTATAAGAGATAAGCAGATTGTCTAACTACAACATTCGATTTTTAGAGTGGACCGTCCGTTGCAACTACCTTAATTTACAGTACATGAGCTAGACCAAATATTTAAACTACTTAAAGACTTCATACTCCACGTAGGGAGAAACCATTACATCAATTACAAAACAGACGAGGCAAAGGTACCAAAGGCAAACGCCTGACTCATTGACATACACCACACTGTTTGGATTACCTATTACATAACAAACACTTACAAACACAAACTGGTGTAAAAACATTAATAGAGCTAATGACATAACCAAACAGGGCATCACCGCATAACAAGGGAACAGAATCCGGAACCACCATCACATTTTCGCAAAACATCACATGACATATAACAAGCTAGCATTGAGAAATCTCCTTTACCTATCCCATGTATTGTACATGTGACAACCGCCCACAACTCTTGCACTTAACAAGGGAAATAATGCGCTGAAAGGCGTGCAAGATAACTATGGACGATCATCAGGATAGAATAATACAAGAGGAACCTGTCGTATAACTCACATCACAAGGATACAATATAATAGAACATATACAGCAAGCAATAATAGTGAAGCACAATTTAGCTATACTCTTTCACATCATGATGAAATAATATCCATACATCCAAGGATTACAATATAAGAGTCTGTACATAGTGCCTCACTACAAACACCCAGATAAATCATAACAGTGGAAAAACATAAAGATATGTGTAGTGGAAATAGTACATAAGCCTCCTGCTCGTCTTCGCTCTACAGCATCGTCGCATAAAGATTAATCACATGTCACCGGCCATTTAATCTGCCCATCCATAACGTCATGGATGAACATCCAAAGATAATAAGAGGAAACATAAAACCTTGAGTCGGACAACAGTCTTAATGAGCGATAAAACAAGTATCTAACATCATCAATAAAGTCAATGAGGATACGCAGATTAATCATCTAATCTACCAATCACATCATCAGAGAAGAACCCAACCTGTCTGCTCCACATCCGACAGTGATAGCCTTTACAACAATCAAGAAAGAAAACCGTACATTCATGACAATCAGTTATGAGGTGTAGACCATCCTAATCCATATCGACATCACCCAAGCACAAGCCCCGAAGGCCTAAACCAACATCTTGAAAATCACCCAAGCGATATCTTCTTTTACGTCGGACCATCTACACTAGACGATACAAGAAAAAATAGTCATCATCCATGACTCTGGCTATCACCACCAATCTTGCTTTGAAACCATCTTTAATCGTATGACCAACCCATTTGGTCATTCGTCAAAGGCTAATGGTAACCCCAGTTCTAGCAAAAACTCCATACGCCTTTCATCGCTACGTATCTAGGCCTTTCCATGCTACCCCGGGTACCCGACTAATCATATAGTCTTTTAGGCGTCCCTATTATACCCCTACTTTGAGCACGCTAGAACCTACGACAAAGATAATTCCTCGGCCTTCAAAATCTCTTGTCATCGGCGACCATTCATAAGATCAAATCATCTTGAGTAGCCATTATGCACAACTCAACATCTTTCAGTCGTCTTCACATTCGTTGCATTTCATCGATCAATCAACATCTCACAACACTTCGAACATTCCATCTTGAATTCACTCGAAGCCATATCCATTCTCGAACCAAAAACATACGTCATTTGGTCGATACTCAATACACAATGTTTCATCTTTTGCCATATATCACAATTCATAGCGTTTCATCCACTTTACATAGCATTTATAAACGCTATGCCTTACCACCGACCCATCACAGGTCATTTGCCGACCCATAACCTCGGCCGACTCAAAATCATCTCGACCCAGGCTTCGTACCATGTCTTCGAATGACCTGACTCACCCCAAGCCAAGTCCTACATTCAACGACCCATCGTCAACGACCCAACCCATCATCAACAACCCGACCTATGGCTTTGTCGAATGATCCAAGCTTCCAACAAACCATGCCTCTTGAACTCGAACGACCTAAGTTTTGACGACCTGGCAACCAATGACCTACCTCCACCAACGACCCAAAGCCAACGACTCGACCATCATCTCTTGGAGCACAAGCCATACGACCCATCAAAACGACCCGACTCCAGACTTGACCAATCTAACTCCAATCTCAACCAAAATATATGCAAAACATTCAATTTCATCCATCAACCCAAATCAACCATCACTAAGCATCAATTCAATGATTAGTCGTCGTTCAAACATGAAAATTTCACCAAAATCACAATAACAATAAATGAATTAAACTAATGGATCTAACTTGTAATTATACATGAATTAGCATAGAAATTAACCGATTTAAGTTGCTAGAATAAATCCTATGGTAATTAAAATGAAAATACACTTACCATGATGTAGATCTAGGTGAGAACAACTTGTAAATGATGAAAATAAGATCAAACAACCGATATAGTCGATTGAATCCATGCGAGAGATGCTTATCACTCACCAATTCTTCAATATAACTCGAAATCACTAAAATCCCAATCCGGACAGCGAAGATTGAGCCACAAACCTCTCAATTTGATGCGATCTTTCTTCACTCGATGCAGATCTAGCTTTTCTTGATGTAGATCTTTAATCTTCTTTCGTAGATCTAGAATTTTAATGGAGGAAAGATGTGTTTGATTGAGCAAGAAGGATCATGAGAGAATGAAGAAAGTAAACTATTCTCCATGCCTCTACCCTCCTATTTATAGCCTCCAACCAGCCCACTAATGGGCCACACCAAATCAGCCCATTAATGACTTGTCAAACCTGTACAGAAATTGTGCAGCACTAAAACAACGATTCCTCCCGAACCGCTGAACAAAATCTTTAATGTGACCCCTCTAGGAATTGACAACACCATTTCCTTTCCAACACCTGAATCGATCCCAGTCAAAAGTTATGGCCTATACAAGACTGATAGGGGCAAAATGGTCACAAATAAAATTGGTAAAAATTATGGATATGTCTCACATCCCCATAACCAACCTATCAAAATATGAGAATGATCCAACCCTCAGGGAATTAAAATTATTTTATGATCCTTCGATACGTAAAATACGGGCTGTTACATTCTTCCCCTATTTAGGAATATCACCCCTGAAATTCTAAGCAACCATAAGCAACTAAAACAATTTCGCATGCCTATCATCTAGAAGCATCCAATTAGCATCCATTAAGCCATGCATCCTTAGCCTTAATCTAGCACGCGGAATTTCTATCGACAATAGTACAAGTTACAACGGTGTAAGGTGACAGGACATTAATGGGTCATACCGACAAAGAGTTCTTGATAGGTCTTCTTCTTACTCTCTTCCGTCTCCCATGTACAATCGTCATCATCCTCACTCCACTCCACAGCGCGAAGCGGCTTATAAGGATTCGTAACTACAGTCTCGACTTTTAGGTCTTCGTGTTGCTCCGGAGATACCACCACATTCGAGTCATGAACACACATCCGTATAGACGAAACACGGAAAACATTGTGCACGCTCGACATCTTCTCAGGTAAATCCAATCTATCTGCGAGCTTTCCAATCCGCTCGACTATAAAAAACAGTCCAATGAACCTTATGGCTAATTTTTCTCTGCTTCTGAACCAAACAACATGCTTTAACAACGAAATCTTCAAGGAAACCATATCTCCAACATTGAATTCCAAATCATTTCGATCGGCGTAACTCTTTTTACGATGTTGGGCTACCTTCATTCGTTGCCAAATGATCTCGATACAATTCGACATCTCTCTGATCATCTCAGGTCCAAATATCAACTTATCTTCAGTTTTTAACCAACATGTTGGAGAATTACATGGTCTACCATACATCGCCTCGTATGGTGTCATCCCAATACTTGACTAGTAGCTGTTATTATACGCAAACTCAATTAGTTGTAGATGGAATTCCCATGATCCTCCGAAGTCCAATACACAAGCCCTCAGGAGATATTCCAAAACTCGATTAACCCTCTCAGTTTGACCATCGGTTTAGGTAGAATAAGCCGTACTCAAACACAACTTGATTCCCAAAGTCTCTTGCATACTTTTCCAAATCCACTCATAAATAATGGATCTCGATCACTCACTATGCTTTTCGGGATACCATGGAATCGAACTAACCATTTTATATAAAGCTCAGCCAACTTTGATGTTGTCCTACTCGATTTGATAGGAATAAACATTGCACTTTTGGTCAAGCGATCCACGATGACCCAAATTCCTTCGTTTCCTGTCCTGGTTCTATGTAGCCCATCAATAAAATCCATCGATATCTACTCCCATTTCCACGTAGGAACTTCCAATGGCTGAAGCAATCCACTTGGCTTCTTCTGTTCAACTTTCACCAACTGACAGTTCATACATCTGGAAATGAATTTTCCAACATCCCTATTCATCCCTGCCCAGTAGTGAGATCGCTTCATGTCTTGATACATCTTGTTACCATCAGGATAAATCATCAACTTCGAGTGATGACATTCCCTCAGAACCTCATCTTTCAATCCATCGATATCAGGAACAACAAGTCCTCCTTTCTTCTGAAGCCAACCCTCTTGATCGACCTCGAACTCTTTTTCCTTTGGTTCCAACTTCTGGATAATCTCGACAAGCTTTCCATCATGCTTTTGGCTCTCGCCAATCCTTTCGATGAGAGTAGTGTTGGAGAATTGGAGTTTTGATGACAACAACCTTATTTCAATTATCATTAATTATAAAATATATGCTATCACTTTTTGTATAGAATATATATATATATGCAGGAATTATATACAGGAAATATTACTGAAGATTGTAAAGTTATAAAGATGACAGAGATTCAAAGATCAGAGAAATTTCAAGACTCATGAGTAATCAAGATTTCATGAGTTCAAGAGTTCAAGATTAATATATTTATAGAGTCTAGATTTTGTAAGACTCTAAATAACACTCCAGGTTCAAATTCAAATTCAAAATTTCAAATTCAAATTTTCAAATTCTGATTTTCAATTCTATCCTCAATCCTCTCCATTTTGTTTTTTATTTATCCTCAATTCTCTCTGTTTTATTTTTCTATTTTATTTCTATTTTTATTCTTCTTGGTTTTTCAAACTTAAATTTTTTATATACTTTATATTTATACCTTATATAGTTTAAAACCTTATAATTTTATAAATATATTTATTTAGTTTAAAAGTATGTTTTCGTATGATTTTCCATCATATAATATTAATTTACAACACTAAAATTTTACTCAAGAATTTCTAGAATTAGTTTTATATCAAAATACTTGAAAAATGTTTTGAAAATGAAAAATACACATGAGTATGTCGACATAGCAAAAAGTGTATGTCGACATATAACTGCTATTTTTTCTAATTTTGAAGGGAAGTGTCTTTCCACTATTTGAAATGCTTCAGAACCGTTGCAACCCTTCATACTCTATAAAAAGAGGTTAAAACCAAATTTTTTAACACATCTTCTTCTCTAACCTCATATTCTTTCATCCTACCATTATTCTTAATCATTTTTATGATTCTTACTCTTATACTCTGCCGAATTCACTTCTGTTTTGATCAAACTTTTTCTCTATACAATCTCTACTCTCTACTCTCTGAATCAAGTGCTATTGAAGAGTTATAGGGCTGTTTTGTAATTGCTTGGGTTGAATAAACCCTACTTGTAAGTCAAAGACGAATCGGTGTATCCTTGTAGCCGTGAAATCAAGGAATAGGAGTCGGTATGCCCTTGTTGAGCCGTGAAATCAAGGGTTAGAGTCGGTGTCTCCTTGTTAAGCCGTGAAATCAAGGAGGTTGTATTTGACTATTAGAAATAGTAATAAAATCTGCACAATCCAGTGTTGTGTGGGACTAGATGTAGGAGTGATCTGAACCAGTATAAAATCCGGTGTGTTCTTTCATTTTTCTGCATTTTTATTTCTATTTATTTTGCATCTGTCTTTGAATCTATGTATGTTATTCTGTTTGTGGTGTTTGATTCATTCCATAATCCTTTTTAGTTTTAAGTTTTGTTTAAATTCTAGAAAACACTATTCACTCCCCCCTCTAGTAGTTGCTTTGCCTAAACGATCCATTCCGCAGTCCCTAACAATTGGTATCAGAGCGAGGTTTTTCAAAAGTTCATAATCTGATTTTTGAAAATTTTAAATGGAAAATTCTGAAATAATTTATGACACTAGTTAAATTTATGTATTGCATCAGTATTAGATAAGTCTGCATTCGATGTTATTGAAAAATAAATTACTATTTGATTTTTGAAATTTCAAATTTTGAAATTCAAAATTTTGAAATTTGAAAATTGAAAATTTGGATATGTTACAAAACCATCATGATATAGTTGTAGTTAGTTATTTTGGAAAGTCCTTTGATTATTTGAAAAGTCATTTGAATATTTGAAAAGACATTAGAATTATTCGAAAAGTTATTTGATTACTTGAAAAGTTGTGTTGTTTTACAAGAAAAGATGGTTGACGTGGCCATTGGAAATTCAAATTCCAAGATGGTGACTATTGAAAATTCAAATTCTGAAAAGGAATTAAAAAGAGGAGAAGAGTAACGACGGTTGGTGAAGAGACATCAAGAAAAAATGGATATATATATAATATAAATCAGCAACTTAATGGGTACTAGATCACTTTATAACTTTGGATTTCCATCTACAACTTATCATTATACTGTACTTCTCTTCATTTGTTTCATAATGTCGCTGGTTTCATGAGATTCCGTTAAGAATTGATCAAGTAATGATCAAATAAAATTTTGGTGAATAAAGAGAGAAGGAAACCAAAACCGTCGACAAAGATCTTCAAATTTCTTCCATATGTTAGGCTATGTTTTCCTAAATCCTTTTTAGATTGTAGTTCATGTTCTCGCGGTCGATTTGATGGGTAAATCGTCAAATTCCGATCAGAATTGAGTGAGATATGGCAGTTTGAAGTTGGCGATTCAAAACTGAAAAACTGTTACGGGGGTTTCATGCATAACTCTTAATATTTTGACTTGCTACACCCCAATACCATCCAAATTTATCCTGAAACTTCTACTAATCGTAGTTCTCGAATTCCTCTTCGATTTGCCGCTGCTTTCGTCCAATTTCGTTAAGAAACGAAGAAGTTATGGCTCCTGAAAGTTTGATTAAAAGTGAAAAACGAGAGGACGAAGGAGAAGAGAAGAAAATGCGAAGAGACATGACTTTTGGGCCTATTTCTAATGGCTGAAGTGTCTTTTCATTCAAATTCAAAATTTAAAATTCAAAATTTTGGCGCCAAGTTGGTTGAACTACTAAATCTTCAATATCTTTCTCATACGGTGTTCAAATTCAGCAAATGAATACACTGCCCTGATCAGAAAAAAGAGCCCGTCGCAATAGAGCGGATCTCATCATCAAATTCTAGAAGATCAATTCAAAATTCATAGAATATTGAAGAAATGCATCTTAAAACTGGTTACGCCTTAATTAATTTTTAAATTTTTGGTTAAATGGATGTTTTGCTTACTTTGCTTTATTTTAAATTTGAAATTTAAACTTTAAAATTCAATTTTGAAATTTAAAATTCAAATTTGAATTTTGAAATTCAAAAATAATTATAATAAATTAACATAATAATAAAATAAATTTTGGATGTTTGTTAGGATTAGAATTTTGTCAGGAAATAGTTAAACCTGAAATATAAATCGATATTTTAAAACCAAAGTTACAAAACCAAATTCTCTTTGAAATCATACATATATGTCAACATACGGATATATATATATATGTTGATATATAATTCGATAAAATTATATAAACATGTTAATATGATATATAGATTTAATATAACTATTATAAAATATAAATTTATTCACTTTTTTTTATAAAGTTTAAAAATACATAGTTTAACTTATATGTTATTCTTATGATTTCATAACAATTTTGGGTTACATTATCACAAATACTATTTCAAACTTAATACTTATTTTGACTTCCTATTAAGATTTATAAAACGTGTATATTTAATTTAATATAAATATATATATATACATGGTTTTTTTATGTAGTTTAAATATAAGAAGTTTTATAGATTACTTTAGAATGTTTTTATAACTATAGATTTCTTCTAAAGTATAAATGATTTTTTAGCAAACAAATATGTTTTGATTTCTAAAGTTTAAATTTAAAATTGATTTGTATCAAAATATTGATGTATATCTCATAAATTAAATTTTAAGTTCTTTTTAAATTAGTTTTTATATATGCTTATGAATATATATTTATATAGCTTACTTTATACAAATTTTATATTCTCTTTAGAAATATCTTCATTTTTTACAATATTTACCCTACCAATATAATTTAACTTCTTGATTTTTCTGAATATTTTACTACTTATCATGAATATTTTTGATTAAACTCTTATCTTTAATATTCATTTAATTAATTTCATTAAAATAATTAACCTAACTCTAGAAATTAACATTATCTTTATTTGATTCAAATAATTTATAATAGTTAGATAGTACTTTGAATATATTTTACCTAAATAGATATTATCACCAAATCATTCTACATACTATTATTATACATCTTATTTCATATCATCATTATAATTTACAATTGCATTTTAAATCAAAATTATTCACACCATAAGTTGCATTTCATATTGTTTTGCATATGACATACATTTCATATTACATTATAATCAACATACTTCACACACTGCATTACATGTTAACTTTAACTCCACACATAACAAGTATATAGTATGGATAGTTTTTATTAGAAATATAGGAATAGTTTAGAGGAAACTTATAGACGGGAGGAGTATAGAAGGAACATCATCAAATAGGTATATACAGGTATGATATTTTATAAACTAAGGTTGTCATCATCAAAAAGGGGGAGATTGTTGGAGAATGGAGTTTTGATGACAACAACCTTATTTCAGTTATCATTGATTATAAAATATATGCTAACACTTTTTGTATAGAATATATATATTTGTGTGTGTGTGTGTGTGTGTGCAGGAATTATATACAGGAAATATTACTAAAGACTGTACAGTTATAAAGACGATAGAGATTCAAAGATCACAGAAATTTCAAGAATCATCAGTAATCAAGATTTCAAGAGTTCAAGATTAATATATTTATAGAGTCTAGACTTTGTAAACTCTAAATAGCACTCCAGGTTCAAATTCAAATTCTAATTTTCAAATTCTGATTTTCAATTCTATCCTCAGTCCTCTCCATTTTTTTTCGATTTATCCTCAATTCTCTCTATTTTGTTTCTATTTTAATTTTTCTTGGTTTTTCAAACATAAATTTTTTATATACTTTATATAGTTTTAAACCTTCTAATTTTATAAATATATTTATTTAGTTTAAATGTATGTTTTCATATGATTTTCTATCATATAATATTAATTTACAACATTAGAATTTTACTCAAGAATTTCCAGAAATAGTTTTATATCAAATACTTGAAAAATGTTTTGAAAATAAAAAATACACATGAGTATCTCGACATAGCAAAAAGTGTATGCCAACATATAACTGTTATTTTTTCTAAATTTGAAGGGAAGTGTCTTTACACTATTTGAAACGCTTCAGAACCGTTACAACCCTTCATACTCTATAAAAAGAGGTTAAAACCGAATTTTTTAACACATCTTCTTATCTAACTTCATACTCTTTCATCCCACCATTATTCTTAATCATTTTTATGATTCTTACACTTATACTCTGCCGACTCTGTTTTGATCAAACTTCTTCTCTCTACAATCTCTACTCTCTGAATCAAGTGCTATTGAAGAGTTATAGAGTTGTTATGTAATTGCTTGGGTTGAATAAACCCTATTTGTAAGTCAAAGAGGAATCAGTGTATCCTTGTACCAATGAAATCAAGGAATAGGAGCTGGTGTGCCCTTGTTGAGCCGTGAAATCAAGGGATAGGAGTCTGTGTCTCCTTGTTGAGCCGTGAAATCAAGGAGTTTGTATTTGGCTACGGGAAATAGTAATAAAACTCTGCAAAATCCAGTGTTGTGCGGGACTGGATGTAGGAGTGATCCGATCCGAACCGTATAAAATCTGGTGTGTTTTTTCCTTTTTCTACATTTTTATTTCTATTTATTTTGCATCTGTGTCTGAATCTATGTCTGTGATTGTGTTTGTGGTGTTTGCTTCATTCCATAATTCTCTTTAGTATTAAGTTTTGTTTAAATTCTAGCAAACTTTATTCACCCCCCTCTAGTGTTTGCTTTGCCTGAACGATCCACTCCACAGCCCCTAATAAGTAGGTCTTATCAATAAGCTTGCCAACATTTCAGGTTCCAAATCACACCGAGACGTGAAGTCAAATCCTACCAAGTGGTCGAGGCGTTTCCATTACGAAAACATTGCTCCCGAACTTGCGTGTCATCGACTCAACGCATCCGCCACTGCATACTGCATTACCTTTACCAGGAGTATAGGCTATACCAAAATCATATGATGTCAGAAACTCTAACCACCTTTGTTGCCGAAGATTCAAATCTTTTTAGGAGAAAAGACACTTTAATGACTTGTGATCCGTAAATAACTTTCCAACATGTAACGACTCCACATCTTCAGAGCAAACACCATCATCGCTAACTCCAAATCATGAGTTGGATAATTCTTGTCGTGCGGCTTTAGTTGTCGACTCGCATAGACCACAACCTTATCCTTCTACATCAGCACTGCTCCAAGTCCACTACCACATGCATCAGTGTATACCACCATTTCTTCATTCCCACTTGGAATCATCAAAACATAAGCACTCGTCGATCTCTCTTTCATGATTCTGAAAGCTTGCTCACACTTTGCATCCCATGTGACACTTGGTCCTTCTTTATCAACCCTGTTAATAGTGCAACTATCTTGGAGAAATCCGTGATAAAACGACGATAATATCCCGCACACCCAAGGAAACTCCAAACATCCGTCGCATTCTTAGGTCTATCTCGGTCCTGAATTTCTGCCACCTTAGCGGGGTCAACCTCTATTCCATTTCCAGAAACAACATGGCTTAAGAACCTCACTTCACTCTTTCAGAAGTGACACTTCGAAAACTTAGCTCTCAGTTGATGCTTTTTGCAAGATTTCCAAAACAACTCGCAAGTGCGTCTTATGCTCTTCCTCGTTTCGGGAGTAAACCAGAATATCATCCACGAACACAAGCACAAACTTGTTCAACTGATCCTTGAATACCTTATTCATAAGATCCACGAAATACGCTGGTGCGTTAGTCAACCCAAATGGCATCACCAACCATTCGAAGAAATCGGATGGTATCCTAAAAGCAGTCTTTGGCACATTATCCATTGCCACCCTCAACTGGTGGAATCCCATTGCCAAATCCATTTGAGGAAACATCTTGGCCTTGTGAAGCTGATTGAACAAATCGTCCATCCTCGGCAATGAAAACTTATTCTTCTTGGTCACCTTGTTCATCTCATGATAATCCACACAACAACCTCAAAGATCCATCAGCCTTGGTTGCAAACACAACTGGTGCACTACATTCAGATACACTTCTATGAATAAACCCTTCCCCAAAAGGTCACATACTGGCACCTCTAACTCTGTTTGTTCCTTAGGTGTCATCCTCCTAAGAGGCATGACGATAGTTCTAGCACCTTTGAACAAATCGATTCTGAAGTCAATCTCATGATGCGGCCACAACACTTTGACCTCGTCAAAGATGTAACGACCCGGATATTTGGTGAATTAATTTTGAATATTTAATATTTATTTTAAATATTGATTTGATAAAATAAATGAATTTTTATATTTAGTTATCGATTTGAAAATTGATTTCGATTTAATATCGAATATATTAAATTATCAAAATACGAGAATCTAAAATAATTCAGATGATGAATATATATTTTATGTAATTATAAACGATAATAATATTTTATTATCAAGGAATTAATTTGTTTCTGAAATTAAATTAAATTATATTAATTGAATATTATTATTTTATATATATTTTCAAATTAAATTTCAGAACATATGCGGTTCAGTTCAGAACAACGCAATAGTATTGAAACATCGGTCGGTGCATTAAAATAGCGGTTCACGATATGAAGTTGCAAACCCCAAAATATTTGATTAATGGATAAGATCAAAATCAAATCAGAATCCGTTTAAATAAAACAAAGATCTCTTTATTTCAAATCGCATTTAATATAAATCAAATCGAAATTAAAGTTATAGGTACTTAAGCGTACTACCTACCAACATAACAACGCAGGTATATTTCTTAACAATGGAGTATTCTCCTATTATATAAACATGACTTCTTCCCTTTGATCCATTTTACTTTTGTTCTCTATAATCAAGTTCCACGCTATAATAAGAAATTAAATGGTCGTTCGTTTATAAATCAAATGAAGGAAAATACACAAATCACGTTACTTTCCTCATTTCTAAAATAGAACCCAATTCCTATTTTCCCTCAAATCAAAACCGCTTCGTATAAAAATAAAATGAAATTCGAAATCGTGACTTGATCCATGAATAGTCTGAAGTGGTGCTCGCGATTGCACAGGAGCCGAGTGTTTTTCTCGATCATTTCAAGGCTGCTGAGCTCGACTCTAGAAGCAACGAGAGTTGCGTTCGATTTTGGAAGGGGTTCGATCTCCAACAATCATGCTATGCCGTAAGTGGTTTGCCAACTCAGGAGGAGTAGGGTGCGATTGGGATCACGATGGTGGAAGATTGGGGGCAAGGATCTGAGAAGGGATTCGAAGTTCGTTTGGGCCAAAAAAGGAAACCGCAACTGTGCCATAGGATAGTTCGATTCATCTAGGGTATCGCGACCTTGCTCCTATAGATGTCGGAGTCGTGGTTGCCAGGATAAAGCTCAAGGG
Organism: Allium sativum; assembly: GCA_030737875.1. Classification (NCBI taxonomy): domain Eukaryota; kingdom Viridiplantae; phylum Streptophyta; class Magnoliopsida; order Asparagales; family Amaryllidaceae; genus Allium; species Allium sativum. The sequence continues at coordinate 840,125,167 of CM060913.1, read as the reverse complement.
CGCTGCAAGTAAGGGAATGGCGCATAGAAGTGTTCGCACCTTCTCGAGTGGCTGCTGAGTCAAGTTACATTCGTATGGGGGTCTGAGCATAGGGGGTTTTAGTGCGTACATGTGGGATTTGGGTGGCCTTTGGAGATATTGGCAGAATCAGAAGGTGAATTCTTATTTGGAATTTTGTTTTAGTGTATTAGTTTAAACTAAAAATTTGTATAATGTTAAATAAAAATGTCATTAACTATTAGCCTGGGATTTGGAAACTAAAAAAGGTAATTTAGTTAGTAAATTATTATAGAAGATTTTAAATTTAGATAAGTGAAATATCTAAACTTAAAATCAATAGTTGTTCAAAACCAAGCAGTTAGGAAAGAAATAATATCTGTAGAAAAATCAGTTAAGGTTTAAATTGGAATTTAGTTTACACATGAGTAGTTAATTAAATTAAATAAGTATAATTCGATAACTGAAAATTTATTATTGTTTTACATTGGAAAACAGACGTATGGAGAAATCTCAGTGAAATTTATATAATATGCTTCAATGGGTGTTCAGCGCAAATAAAAATCACGATGAGTAAATCTCACTCAAATTTTATTTAGAATTATTTTTATCAGTTAAAAATAATTGTTGTTGGTTGTTTGCATGCATTGAAATAATATTATGGTTATTAAATATATATTAGTTATATAGGATTGGTGTTCGTGGCTATTATATATATATATATATATATATATATATATATTTATATTTATATATTGGTGGTTGGATTCCCGCAGTACCATTACCGGATGCCTGCAGTATCATTAGCGGATGACCCTATACGCCCTACGCTATGATAGTGGATGACCTTCTATACCGCGATATCCTGCCTCGAAGCAGGATGGGTATTATTTATGTCGACTAAAGTCTGTGGATGCAGCAAAACAGGTTGGAGGGATCCGAATGGATTCCTCAAAAATATTATTATTCATTTGTTTTCATATATTTTTTCATATATGAAGTGTTATATATTTATATATATAAGTTAAATATGAAAATAGGTTCTATATATATATATAAGTTATTATAAATAGAAATTTCAAAAATAAGATTTTGGTTTCAAATAGATTTCGAAATAGACTTGTTTAAATATAGAACAAGGAAATTTATAAAATGGCGTTTATAAATATAATGAATTAATTATCAAGAGATAATTTGAATATTTAAATTCAAATATGAATTTAAAAATAGAATTTGAAATCATTCGAAAGGGAACAACGGTTTTTATTCCGCAATTCGGAATATCAAAGGGATGGAGTTTCAAATAGAAATTTGAAAAGGGAACTTGTTTAAATATATGAAACAAGGATGTTGAATTTAGAAATAGTGTTATAAATTTGGTGAAATAATTTATCATTTGGATAATTTAAACCATTTAAATTCAAATAGGAATTTAAAAGTAATTTGGGACGTGTTTTGAAACAAAACGATTAATTTTATTTTCGAATTCGGAATATAAGATGAATTGAGAAGAATTCAATGGGTTTATAATTGAAATTCGATTATATCGAATTTTATAAAAAAAATTGTTTCTAAGGGAATTTGTGTTCAATATAGAAAATTTTGAGTTATAAATAAATTTATAACCGAGAAATGAAAAATCGTCGATTAGAGATAATCGAAAATGATAAGTTGAATTGGGAAACTGATTTGATATATATTAAAAATATATCAGAATGGAGTTGAATTTATTATAAACGAAGTTTAAACGTTTATATATTAAATATAATTAAAACGAACTCGCCGCAACGCTGCGGTTCGTAAATTGGCGTTTCGAACTTCAATTGAGTATATAGAACTCGATTTAAGTCGGAATACTTTGAAACAAGAATCATCAGGACCGATTTGATAATAGTTTTCTAATGGAAGAGAAAAATCTAGGATTCGTCAAATAGATTTTAAGTTATGTCAAAATCAAATTTTCAGAAAAACAGCGCCAGAACCATTACAAAACCATAACAGTTTATTTAAATAAATTAAAGGATTTTATGTAAATAAAATCTGAATGTCCATTAGAAAAATTCAGACTTAAGATATAAAATAAATATGAACTCAAGTGGAATAAACAGATTTGTTTTGAAACAAAAATCAGATATTTATTATTTAATATAATTAACTATGTTAAAGGATAATTAGATAATCTAGTTTTGAATCGAGTTGACTTTGGATAAATAAATTAAACTAGAGAATTCATATTCGAATTCGAATATAAAACCTGAGTAGGAAAATGGAATTTGATCAGTTTATAAGTAAATAAAGATATATGTATGAACAAGATATATTCAAATAAAAGTGAAATAGGCTAAAGAGCTAATTAATGGATAAATTAGCGAAGTCAGTTAAAAACGATTGGATTGAGTGGAATAAATTGGGAATGGATGAATATGGGTTAGACAGGCATGGGATGAAGTGTATGAAGGTTATAATTCGTGTTCCCAACAATAAGGTACATGTTTAAATTTCATATGAGTTTTTATGCGCCGAATCCGCAAGCCGCTTGGCTTTTTGATTTTCCTTTTTAATGGAAAGGGCCTAGAGAGGCGAGTTGAGGTTTGAACTATCGACCGGTACAAAGGAGGTTATGGCGAAATTTTCTAGGAATTTAAGGAGTTAGAATATTTTTAAGAAATTTTGATGGTTGGAAATCAATGTATCGATATATATAGAATTCGATAAGGAAACGAACTTGAAAATAGAATACTATAAACAAAAAGAAAATCTATAATTAAATCTGGTAAAATTAGAAAGCGAAATGTATGCAGGTTTAAAAATGAATAATTGGTTTGTATGATGTTGATTATTCGAGGTAAGTGGTCTTGACCGTTATGAAGTTAAGGATGTTTTCAGTCAAGGTCTGAGAGGTTGTTATACCCCAACTTGATTGATTTCATTTTTAACCGATAAATAGCAAGATCCAGTCTCGAAAAGAAATGTTTGAATAAGAGTTAGTGGAATGCAGTATTTTGGGTTGGTTGTAATGATGTTTTACACAACAGTCGTTTTAACCCAAGTAAGTGGAATTATGGAAATATATTCATGAATATTTCCTAAGAATAAAAATAACCAAGTCGGGAAAGAGATAAGCGATTGAAATGTTTTTCAATTGCAAATAGAATATATTTTCTAAGTATAGAAAATAAAAGAAGGTGATATATGGAAATGTTTTCCAAATAGCGTAAGAGGCCAAGATGATTAATGAAAATATTTGGTTAACAAATATTGATAAGGAAATGGAGTAGTGATTTAATTAATGAAATATTAATTAAGGGCCCAGTGATTGTTTGATGCTATGAATGGATGTTTGTTTTTCTTAGATAGCTAAATAACCAACTATCGAAGTATTTGCCAATATTGTTGTCAATATGGAGAGATCAGTTGGATTATTATCCGTGAACCACTCCGTATTGGCAGTAGCGTTACGAATCAGATTATATGAAGATAATCGAAGATGGAGTAGAGTGCAAGGGCTTTTTCTATTAATGGAAATTTTTCCATCGGTTTCGTTCAATCCCAGAACGAACTTATATGGACGAATGTCTGACAGAGTATTTCCAATGATCGCATATGTTGGTCTGTATAGATATATATGGTGGCAGAGAATTTATTCTCTTAGCATAATATCCAGAATATATTTATACAAATCAATTAATGATTTACTGATCTGATAATGTGGCATTCAAAGTGATTGTGCTATCAATGAATGATAAGAAATCGTAGCCTCAGGCCTCAACAACTGGGGAATGACAAAAATCGGGCAGGTAGCATGGCTATGTGGGTCGCTCCCATTAGGATGTATTATCACCTATCTGGAGAAATTCATTTAATTCCTTGTTCTATTCGATGCTGTCCCATTCGGAAAACCGTTGCTGATCCCAATCGTTAGTGATATACATTCGATACACTCAAGCGAAATGAGTGGTCGGTTATGTGTGGGCCAGGTTGCAAGACGATCTTGTTGAACCCAGTGTATTCCTCTCTAGAGATACACTATCGGAAGGTGGTTCCATACCTTGTCATAGTCGGAATCCAATCTCCAATAAGCACCTTGCAATTTTTGATTTTATATTATATATGGAACGTGAGATGCAAGGGTTCTGCTAGATTGTTATTTATTTGATTTAGACACTATTATAATATTACTAGATTTTCGTATCAAAGTGTTTTGGGTTATAGTAAGGTAAAAACCGTCCATGTTTATGTGTGGGCTGGTCTTACTATTATCCTTTCTTTCAAAAGGATTTTGAAAGTTGAACAAATGGTTGGAGTTTACTCACACCATTCCCATGACTGACCTAGAGTTTATTTCGTTTGTTTTCCCTAAACTCTTGGGTGCCCAAATTTGTACGGGCAGTCAAGTAGTCGGGATTTTACAGATTCACTTGGAGGAGTTTGAAGCAGGAGGCTTCACCAGTTAGCTATAGACTATCATATTCCGCTGTGTACCATGTTTATATCTGGAACAGGTGTAACACCCCGAATTTCAATTAACACTAATGGTTAGTAATTAAAGTATAATTAATCTCAAATGTGAGAATCAGGGGAAACGGGCTGCGTCATTGCGTTCGTCTCGGAAAAATACGCGAAATAGAGTCTGAGTTTGCGTAAAACGGGTACCGTATGAAAGAGATATGGACGAACAAAGTTAGGCAGAAAAACCCGAAACAGGCCAGAAATGCACTGGCGCACTTGTGAAGTGCGCCAGCACAAAAATACACTGGCGCACTTGGGAAGTGCGCCCATGTCGGGACAGGAAACCTGCACAGTTTCTAGAGAGTTCTGTGGTTGGGTGCACCAGTTTGGGGTTTGGGCTTGGTCTTAGGGCTGGTTTCTGGAAGGTTCCGAAATCTAAGGGTCCTAATCTAATTTAGGGTTAATCTAAGGGCCTAAAACACTCACCTAATCTATAAATACACCCTAAACCTACCCTAATCCATACTAAAAATAGAATTGAGGGCTACATGCCGCCAAATTAAATCTTAGAAGGAGCCTCCACTAATTTATGAAGAGGGTTGCAAGCTAATCAACCTCTAATCCATTCTAAGCATCTTAATCTTCTTCATTTGGAGTGCAAATTGGCTAGTAGTGAGTTTCTATCACTCTAATGATCAATTGCTAAACTAAGTAGATGAGATATGATGAGATCATATGGTTTTGTTTGTGGATAAATGGGTTTTAAGTCATATGACATGATGTTAGTTTGCTAATGTATGTGGGTTATGCAAGTTTTGTGCTTTGTGATCATATGTTAATATGCAAGTTACATGTATGATAATATGCAAGTTACTTGTATGATAATTATGCAAGTTGTATGTTTCTTCATATGCAAGTTTATGAGTTCATATGCAAGTATGTAACATGTTATGCAAGTTCATATGCAAGTTTATGAGTTCATATGCAAGTTATGTAACATGTTATGCAAGTTCATATGCAAGTTATGTGACATATTATGCAAGTTCATATGCAAGTCATGTATTTGTTAATATGTAAGTTTATGTAACATGTTATGCAAGTTAATATGCAAGTTATGTGACATGTTATACAAGTTAATATGCAAGTTATGTGACATGTTATACAAGATTATATGCAAGTTATGTGACATGTTATGCAAGTTCATATGCAAGTTATGTGTTTGTTAATATGCAAGATGGCACCTTTGAAACATGTTCATACATATGCAAGTTGACACCTTTTATATGTGTTATGTCATGAGAACGAAATTACGTGGGAACGATAGGTTTAATTAAATGCATATGTTAATAAGATTGTGTGAAATTAATATAATTATGCATAACATAAAATAAATGAACATAGTATGGGAATTTGCCTATTAAGTTAGTTGTACCCATACTATGTGTTGGGAATTTGCCTATTAAGTTAGGTGTACCCACACTTTGGAGTTGGGAATTTGCCTATTAAGTTAGGTGCACCCATATTCCTAAAATAAACATGATAATTAACACAAATTATGGGGGTGATTAATTAGGAGTAATTAATCGATTAAGACACGAGGTTGGACCCGTTTGTAGTGTAAGACTGCCCGGAGTTTACCGGCTTAACCAGGCATCTACAAATGACGGTCCAATGTGAGGGGTCTTAATCATAAATTAAATACGTAACAAGGGTAAATGACACGAGGTTGGACCCGTTTGTAGTGTAAGACTGCCCGGAACCTACCGGCTTAACCAGGCATCTAAAAATGACGGTCCAATGTGAGGGGTCCTTTACACGGTTACGATGTTAATCAATTAAGAAACACTTAACCAGATAAGCATGTAGTGGGGCATGGGGTTAAGTGGGTACCTTGGGTGGTATGTGGAAATTGCTAGTGGTTGCCAATAGAAAATATGATAAAATACTTAACCAAGATGAAACATGTAATTAAACATGATTAAAGGGTTAAGTGGGAAACACTAGTGTGTGGGCCAAGCTTAGGGGGATGGCTTGTGCTGGGGGCCCATTTCAACCAGTAACCCATACGTATCTTAGTGGGCTCGACCCATGTCGAGGACGGGACACGCATACTGGGCTTGACTATAAGAGGCCAAAATGGGTTAGCGGTGGCAACGCATGACCAACGGGTTTCATATGCGTGTGTGGACCCGGGCTGGTAAATAAGACGTTGTTGCATCGTGTAGATATAAGCCGTGCACCGTTAATTTTATCAGGTTGCCACGTTGGGGAATGGTACACCCCACGGTGGGGCCAACACGGGTATCTACGTTAGGGAGCCTATCGAATGGGGAGTAGTGTGTACACCTAGTGGATTGTAGGGCCCCGTGGCGTCTACTTAGTCACCTAGGGGTACGCGAGAACTATTAAGTTAATTTTATAAGTCCATGGGTGGGATCAACCTTTAAGTTAGGAATGACTGGTGTGGTGCAGTTTAGTAATTTACCTTTGGAAGGGTAGATGCATCTTTATCTTTTATCTTAGTTTAGTTGACTGCTTAGTGTAGCCATTCATCCCCATTAGTTACCGTATATCAGTTTATGTCTTCTCTGGTTACTTTAACGATTGTATTGTTAAAGTTATAGGACTCGCTCAGACTTATGTCTGACCCCGTTGTTTTTATCTTTTTCCCAACCCTCAGGTCCTACGGTGGATCCTAGCAGTAGTGGAGCTTGATCGGATTGCTGTTCCAGTCTTTAGGAGCTTGGATAGATGTAAAGCTCCAGTTACCCAGTTATCTTTTCTTTTGTCATGGCTATTGTATGAGAGTGGGATTATGTACTTCTTTATTTTGATGGATATTGTACTTGACTTTTATTGTGGTTTTATGATGTAACCAGACATGTTTTACTTCCGCTGTTATGAGATGATGTTTTAAATTTCAAGTACTATTTATATCTGTCTTGTTGTAATTTTTTTGTTCTATATTCACTAAAATACTCCACCGATGCTATGGCATTCCCTTAGTGAGTGACCATAGCGGGAGTGGGGTGTTACACGTGGTATCAGAGCTGAAGGTTACCGGAACAGATAAATTTTTGAGAAAAATACTTTTTTTTTAGAAAATAGTAAAGGTATTATTTTTGGAAAAAGCATTTTCAAAAACATGTCTTTTAAGAGAAAAGTTTTTGAAAAAGAAAAGCATAATCCCCAATAGCCATATCTTTATCTTTCGGAATCTCCTTTTTGAATCTTTCCTCTTTCGTTTCAGCATGGTTGAAGATCTTAACATCCCGGAGGGCTTAGTTATACCACTATGGTATAGGAGGTTACAAGAGGCTAGGGCCGCGGCTGCGGGTCCAGCCAATGCTACTACACCAGAGGCAACCGCTCCTCCTCCTCAGCCTAGAGTGGATAATTTTGCTAAGATTTGCAAGGAGTTCAAGGCTATAGGAGGAAAACCTTTTCTAGGTTCAGAGACTTTCGTAGAGGCTAGAGATTGGCTTAAGGAAGTGGAAGAGTTGCTAGATATCTTTGAAGTGGAAGAGGGAAAGAAAGTCAAGTTGGCGGCTTGGTTAATGAAGGGAGAGGCCTCATTCTGGTGGGAGGTCACTAATGAAGAACGCCCTGTTGACTCTTGGGCAGATTTCAAGCAAAGGTTTGGGGCTAAGTTTCTCTCAAGGGCGGAAGAGAATCTGTTTATGGAGAAGCTCTTGAATTTGAAGCAAGGGAATCTCACGTTGAAAGAATATGTCAACAAATTCAATCAATTAGCAAGGTTTGGCATAGAGTTGGTGAATACACCGGAGAAGAAGGCTTTGAGGTTCGTTAGAGGCTTGAACGAACCATTGCAAGGAATAGCTATGACTCACATTCCTATGGGGGCCACCTTTGAGAAGCTTGTCTACATGGCACTTATGCATGAGGATGATAAGAGTTCTAAGGCACCAGAGAAGAAGGGGGATCAGAAGAAACCGCAACAACAACAACAAGGCAAGGGTGGAAAAGGCAATGGTGACAAGGGGAAGAAGAAGAAGTGCTTCAATTGTGGGACCCCAGGCCACCTCAGCAAGGATTGTCGCAAAAAGAAGAAGACCGGTTGCTTTCATTGTGGTGAAGCAGGACATCTTGTGAAGGACTGCCCAAAGAAGGGGCAGAAGACGGGGTCTACCTCAGGAGGTCAGGTGCAAGCTCTTATGGCACCAGCTCAGGCAGGGGGGCAAGTTCAGGCTCTCTCAGTTCCACCGATTCAGCAGAGAGGTAGAACTATTTCCGTTGAAAGTCTGGTTTTTCTATTTGATCATCCAGTTCGTACTTTGTTTGACTCTGGCGCATCGCATTCTTTTATCTCATCATCGTTAGTTGAGTCACTGCACTTAGACACCAGTCTAGTTGATGATCCCTTGGTTGTTTCAAACCCAATTGGGGGCTCCATATATCTGTCTATGATATGTTTGGGTTTGAAGATTTCTATACTTAGCGTTGAGTTTGGATGTGATGCTTTTGTATTGGGCTTCACGGGCTATGGGTTGATTTTGGGCATGGACTGGTTATCCAGTAATGGTGCCGTTCTTGATTGTGAAAGGAGAGTTGTCAGGCTTATGACCCGCTTGGGTAATACTCTCGAGATCTCTTGTAATCCCATGGAATCTGTTTTGCTAAGTTATCTTGAATCGCTCAATGCTTCGGTCGAGAGTTTGCGTTCTGTCAGAGTGGTCCGGGAATATCCGGATGTGTTTGAAGAGGTGAAGGGTTTGCCTCCGAAGCGGGAGATAGATTTCCGAATTTATTTGGTGGATAATGCCAAACCAGTGTCTTTGCCAGTGCGCCACATGGCTCCTCGTGAGAGAAGAGAACTTCATAAGCAAGTAGGGGAGTTGCTTGAGAAGGGGTTCATAAGGCGAAGTATATCGGAGTGGGGAGCTCCAGTAGTGTTTGCCACGAAGGCGGATGGGTCCCTCAGACTTTGTGTGGATTATAGAGAACTTAATAAGCTCACGAAGAAGAATAGACACCCATTACCGAGGATAGATGATCTCTTTGATCAGTTGGTTGGCGCCTCAGTGTTTTCGCAGATGGACTTAGCTACAGGGTTTCATCAGTTGAGAGTGGCGGAGGACAGTATAGAGAAGACTGCTTTCCGGACTCCGGATGGTTTTTATGAGTGGCTTGTGATGCCATTTGGGTTGACAAACGCCCCTGCATACTTTGTTGATCTGATGAGTAGAGTGTTCAGAGAGTATCTGAATAAGTTTGTAGTGGTCTTTGTGGATGACATCTTGGTCTTTTCCAAGAGTGAAGAAGAGCATGCCTTACATCTCAGAGAAGTGTTGGAGACTCTTCGAGCACATAGTCTTAAAGCTAAATTCTCTAAATGTCATTTTTGGAGAAGAGAAGTGCGATTCTTAGGGCATGTGGTCTCTAAGGAAGGGATAGCTGTGGATCCCGCAAAAATAGTATCTATCCAGGATTGGAAAGTTCCTAGAAATGCTACCGAAGTAAGAAGTTTCTTGGGGTTGGCAGGATATTATAGGAAGTTCATCAAAGACTTCGCGAAGATATTAGCCCCATTAACCCGCTTGACGAAGAAGAATCTGGTTTTCTCATGGGACGTAGATTGTGATGATGCTTTCCGACGGTTAAAGAGAGCTTTGACCACCGCTCCAGTTTTAGTGCTTCCAGATGGGAGTAAGCCGTTTGTTGTTTATACCGATGCTTGTGGGACAGGATTAGGCGCAGTCTTGATGCAGGAGGGAAGGGTAATAGCCTATGGAGGGAGGCAATTGAAAGTGCATGAGAAGAATTACCCAACCCATGATCTAGAGTTGGCCGCGATTGTTTTCGCACTTAAGTCTTGGCGCCATTATCTTCTTGGTGAGAGATTCGAGTTGTTCACTGACCATAAATCATTGAAGTACTTATTCTCTCAGAAGGATTTAAACTTAAGACAGCAAAGGTGGATGGAGTTCTTAGCATCCTATGATTTCGAGATAGCGTATACCCCTGGCAAAGGTAACGTGGTGGCGGACGCCTTGAGTAGAAAAAGGCTATCTTTGAGTCCATTGTTCGTGGAACGGCGAAGCTTGGAGTTTCTTTCTTTGTTCGACTTCAGACCTTCTGTTGACTTTCTACCTGGTTTGTTAGCATCCTTGGAGGTTAGACCTACTCTTTTGGGACGGATTGGCGAGGCTCAGCGAGACGACCCACAGTTGGTTGAGTTGGTAGAGAAGCTTATAAGGGGGGAGTCGTCCAGCCATTTGGGTAGATACACCATAGATGATAGGGGATGGTTGCATAGAGACGGTAGACTTTGTGTACCGCAAGATGAGGGTTTGAAGAAGGCTATTTTGGATGATGCACATCGTTCAAGGATGACTATTCATCCCGGTGGAGACAAAATGTACCAAGACATGAAGAGAGTTTTCTTCTGGGCCGGTATGAAGAAAGATGTGGCCGAGTATGTGGCTAGATGCTTAGTGTGCCAACAAGTTAAAGCGGAGCAAAGGAAACCTGGTGGGTTGCTACACCCATTGGAAGTTCCGCAATGGAAGTGGGATAGTGTCTCGATGGATTTCATCGATGGGTTACCGAGATCAAGGAAGGGCAATACGGGAATTTGGGTTGTGGTAGACAGACTTACCAAGAGTGCCCATTTTATACCCGTGAAGAGTAAGAGGACCGCTCCATGGCTTGCTTCAGTCTATGTTAGAGAGATTGTTAGATTGCATGGCGTACCATCTAGCATTGTGAGTGATTGAGATCCTATCTTCACTAGTGAGTTTTGGAGAAGTTTTCAAGAGGCGGTAGGGACTCAGTTGTGTTTGAGCACCGCATATCATCCTTAGACGGACGGTCAGACCGAGAGAGTGAACCGTATCTTAGAAGATCTCTTGAGGCTTTGTATCTTGGATTTTGGAGGTACATGGGAAGAACATCTTCCTTTGGTGGAGTTCGCATACAATAACAGCTTTCAGTCTAGTATTGGCATGGCACCTTTCGAAGCTCTTTATGGAAGGCCTTGTCGATCTCCTACATGTTGGTGGGAATCTACGGATAAGATCTTGCTTGGGCCGGATATGGTTAGAGAGACTTCAGAGAAGATTGATTTGATTCGAAGAAGGATGAAGGCAGCGCAAGATAGACAGAAATCTTATGCGGATCGGAGAAGGACGGATCTTGAGTTTGAGGTTGGGGACATGGTTTTTGTCAAAGTATCTCCGTTGAGAAATGTTGTTCGCTTTGGGTCCGTTGGGAAGTTAGCACCGAGGTTTGTTGGGCCGTTTCCTATTAAGGAAAGGATTGGACGGATGGCATATAGCGTGGAGTTGCCCGACAGACTTAGTGGTGTTCATGATGTATTCCATGTATCACATTTGAGGAAGTGCTTACATGAGACCGCAGAGGTGGTAGAGCCGAGCTTGCTTAGAGATGTAGAGGTAGAGCGTGATGCGACGATTCGACGAGCTCCTACTCGCATCCTTGGGTCAGAAACTAGGAAGTTGAGGAACAGAGAAGTTCAGCTAGTTAAAGTGCAATGGGGAGATGACGAAAGCAATGCTACTTGGGAGACGGAAGCGAAGATGCGTTCTTTGTACCCGTTTCTTTTTGAGAGTATGTCTTTTAACTTCTCCTTTATCGCTTGTCTAGTACTTATCTTATCTTTAGTATATCCTCTCGCTAGTACCTATGACCTTTAGATAGGGTAAAACCTATGGTTGAAACATGTGTTTGAAACATGTTATGGTTGATGGATGCATGTGGATGCAATTGTTTGCTAGTGGTTGCTCGTGGATGCATATACACACACATTAGGCACTAGATCGGCTCAGTCACTTCATGTTGCATATCGCATAAATGGATGTGGTAGTTAGATTGATGGATGTATCATGGCTGTGTTATCATGTGGATGATGCATTTTTGTGTATGGTTGTGCACGCATATAGAAATTGTATGTGTCAATAGGGTTTCGCATACATATTGGATGCATGGCACTATCATGGTTTGCATTAAGGAGGTCGACTGAATCAGTAGACCGCCTGATTTTGCATTAGTATACGGACATATACACACACTTTCTGCATATGTTCATACATCATTAGAAGTTTCTAAGGATAATGGTTGCTTGTGGTTGATGGTTTAGTAGATGGTTGTTTGGTTGGTAGGATACGTTCTTCTTGACTTAGAGATTTCGAGGACGAAATCCTTTAAGTAGGGGAGAATGTAACACCCCGAATTTCAATTAACACTAATGGTTAGTAATTAAAGTATAATTAATCTCAGATGTGAGAATCAGGGGAAAGGGCTGCGTCATTGCGTTCGTCTCGGAAAAATACGCGAAATAGAGTCTGAGTTTGCGTAAAACGGGTACCGTATGAAAGAGATATGGACGAACGAAATTAGGCAGAAAAACCCGAAACAGGCCAGAAATGCACTGGCGCACTTGTGAAGTGCGCCAGCACAAAAATACACTGGCGCACTTGGGAAGTGCGCCCATGTCGGGACAGGAAACCTGCACAGTTTCTAGAGAGTTCTGTGGTTGGGTGCACCAGTTTGGGGTTTGGGCTTGGTCTTAGGGCTGGTTTCTGGAAGGTTCCGAAATCTAAGGGTCCTAATCTAATTTAGGGTTAATCTAAGGGCCTAAAACACTCACCTAATCTATAAATACACCCTAAACCTACCCTAATCCATACTAAAAATAGAATTGAGGGCTACATGCCGCCAAATTAAATCTTAGAAGGAGCCTCCATTAATTTATGAAGAGGGTTGCAAGCTAATCAACCTCTAATCCATTCTAAGCATCTTAATCTTCTTCATTTGGAGTGCAAATTGGCTAGTAGTGAGTTTCTATCACTCTAATGATCAATTGCTAAACTAAGTAGATGAGATATGATGAGATCATATGGTTTTGTTTGTGGATTAATGGGTTTTAAGTCATATGACATGATGTTAGTTTGCTAATGTATGTGGGTTATGCAAGTTTTGTGCTTTGTGATCATATGTTAATATGCAAGTTACATGTATGATAATATGCAAGTTACTTGTATGATAATTATGCAAGTTGTATGTTTCTTCATATGCAAGTTTATGAGTTCATATGCAAGTTATGTAACATGTTATGCAAGTTCATATGCAAGTTATGTGACATATTATGCAAGTTCATATGCAAGTCATGTATTTGTTAATATGTAAGTTTATGTAACATGTTATGCAAGTTAATATGCAAGTTATGTGACATGTTATACAAGTTAATATGCAAGTTATGTGACATGTTATACAAGATTATATGCAAGTTATGTGACATGTTACGCAAGTTCATATGCAAGTTATGTGTTTGTTAATATGCAAGATGGCACCTTTGAAACATGTTCATACATATGCAAGTTGACACCTTTTATATGTGTTATGTCATGAGAACGAAATTACGTGGGAACGATAGGGTTAATTAAATGCATATGTTAATAAGATTGTGTGAAATTAATATAATTATGCATAACATAAAATAAATGAACATAGTATGGGAATTTGCCTATTAAGTTAGGTGTACCCATACTATGTGTTGGTAATTTGCCTATTAAGTTAGGTGTACCCACACTTTGGAGTTGGGAATTTGCCTATTAAGTTAGGTTCACCCATATTCCTAAAATAAACATGATAATTAACACAAATTATGGGGGTGATTAATTAGGAGTAATTAATCGATTAAGACACGAGGTTGGACCCGTTTGTAGTGTAAGACTGCCCGGAGTTTACCGGCTTAACCAGGCATCTACAAATGACGGTCCAATGTGAGGGGTCTTAATCATAAATTAAATACGTAACAAGGGTAAATGACACGAGGTTGGACCCGTTTGTAGTGTAAGACTGCCCGGAACCTACCGGCTTAACCAGGCATCTACAAATGACGGTCCAATGTGAGGGGTCCTTTACATGGTTACGATGTTAATCAATTAAGAAACACTTAACCAGATAAGCATGTAGTGGGGCATGGGGGTTAAGTGGGTACCTTGGGTGGTATATGGAAATTGCTAGTGGTTGCCAATAGAAAATATGATAAAATACTTAACCAAGATGAAACATGTAATTAAACATGATTAAAGGGTTAAGTGGGAAACACTAGTGTGTGGGCCAAGCTTAGGGGGATGGCTTGTGCTGGGGGCCCATTTCAACCAGTAACCCATACGTATCTTAGTGGGCTCGACCCATGTCGAGGACGGGACACACATACTGGGCTTGACTATAAGAGGCCAAAACGGGTTAGCGGTGGCAACGCATGACCAACGGGTTTCATATGCGTGTGTGGACCCGGGCTGGTAAATAAGACGTTGTTGCATCGTGTAGATATAAGCCGTGCACCGTTAATTTTATCAGGTTGCCACATTGGGGAATGGTACACCCCACGGTGGGGCCAGCACGGGTATCTACGTTAGGGAGCCGATCAAATGGGGAGTAGTGTGTACACCTAGTGGATTGTAGGGCCCCGTGGCGTCTACTTAGTCACCTAGGGGTACGCGAGAACTATTAAGTTAATTTTATAAGTCCATGGGTGGGATCAACCTTTAAGTTAGGAATGACTGGTGTGGTGCAGTTTAGTAATTTACCTTTGGAAGGGTAGATGCGTCTTTATCTTTTATCTTAGTTTAGTTGACTGCTTAGTGTAGCCATTCATCCCCATTAGTTACCGTATATCAGTTTATGTCTTCTCTGGTTACTTTAACGATTGTATTGTTAAAGTTATAGGACTCGCTCAGACTTATGTCTGACCCCGTTGTTTTTATCTTTTTCCCAACCCTCAGGTCCTACGGTGGATCCTAGCAGTAGTGGAGCTTGATCGGATTGCTATTTCAGTCTTTAGGAGCTTGGATAGATGTAAAGCTCCAGTTACCCAGTTATCTTTTCTTTTGTCATGGCTATTGTATGAGAGTGGGATTATGTACTTCTTTATTTTGATGGATATTGTACTTGACTTTTATTGTGGTTTTATGATGTAACCAGACATGTTTTACTTCCGCTGTTATGAGATGATGTTTTAAATTTCAAGTACTATTTATATCTGTCTTGTTGTAATTTTTCTGTTCTATATTCACTAAAATACTCCACCGATGCTATGGCATTCCCTTAGTGAGTGACCATAGCGGGAGTGGGGTGTTACAACAGGCGTTTATAACTGTTCCAGAAATAGCTGTTGTGCTCTGATGATGGTATATATATAAAGTTACCAAATTGTATTTCAAAAGTTATGTTATTTTATATATTTTATTCGTTCCGCTGTGAGATTTGTGTTCTTCATTTTCTTATATTCTAACTTTTCTTTCTTTCTGTTCCTCACCTCTACCTTCTTTCTACTATTGATTCGTATTTCTGTGTCTTTTGGGTTGGACGTGTGGTGTTATTAGTCAACTCAAAGGGTACAGAAACTTGGGTCGTTACAGTTGGTATCAGAGCTTAGGTTGAGTGAATACCTAGTCTTTGTTGGGATTGTGCTCATTAGAGATAGGGTCAGTAGTACCCTAGAATGAGTTGAGTGTATATATACGAGAGTGCGTATTTGTAAATTGATATAAAAAGTATTTTATATTGTGTTGGCTAGTCTGTTGAGTAGGTTATGAATTCTGATCGAATAGTGGGACGCCACACAGTCGATAGGAATTTCTAAGTACTTAAACAGAGAAATTCAACATAATAATGTTTTAAAGTGGGTAAATAAAATAATTTTACCCAAAATTCTATTTTGATGTATAAAGAATAATTTTATGAAATTATTGTAATACATGGATGTGTTGGTTGTTATTATAATCAGATGGGATTATAAATATTGAAATGGTTATATAAAACCAAATAGAATCTGTATATAAATGAAATTTACAAATGTGATGAACTGAAACTGGAATCAGGATCAGAACTAAGAATTTAAAATCCTGGGTGTTGGAAAAATATTTTTGAAGTATATTAAAATAATATAGCTTTGTTTTGGAAGGACTTTTCGAATGAAAATCATTTTTGATGGATTTTGAATGGGTTTTGAAAGTGATAAAGCACTGAACTCACTTTAGTGGCTGGAAAATAATTCTGATGATGACTGCAACATCATCGGCGTTCATTTTCGAGTTTCTAAGTGATGGATTGCTACCTCAGAAAAGTTTTTGATGGAAATTTGTTTGAAAGAAAACAAGTTGTTTTGAAGAATTCAATGTTTTGAATTTGTGATGGAAATAAATATATGTATATATTTATGGGATTTATAAAAGATTTGAAATAAAAAACCGGGAATTTGAATTATGGAATTTAAATTTAACTTAAAGCAAGTTAAATGTATCAAAGTGGATAAATTGATCATAATCAATTTGAATGAAATATGAATTGATTATAAATCATTTAGACAAAATGAATATAAGCATAATCGATATTCAATATGAGTGAAAACAATAAGTTTTGGTAGAACTAAAAGTTGTAGAAATATGAAGAGTTGAGTTCAACATAAATGAGTTTATGAAAAGATAATGGTTCTGAAGCATTTTTCCTACCTTTCTAGTCTTGGGAACGAAATTCTTTTAAGAGGGGAAGAATGTAACGACCCAGATTTTTGGTCGATTAATTTTGAATATTTATTTTAAATATTGATTTGATAAAATAAATGAATTTTTATATTTAGTTATCAATTCGAAAATTGATTTCTATTTAATATCGAATATATTAAATTATCGAAATACGAGAATCTAAAATAATTCAGATGATGAATATATATTCTACGCGATTATAAACGATAATAATATTTTATTATCAAGGAATTAATTTGTTTCTGAAATTAAATTAAATTATATTAATTTAATATGATTATTTTATATATATGTTCAAATTAAATTTTAGAACATATTCGGTTTAGTTCAGAACAACGCTATAATATTGAAACATCGGTCGGTGCATTAAAATAGCGGTTCATGATCTGAACTTGCGAACCCCGAAATATTTGATTAATGGATAAGATCAAAATCAAATCAGAATCCGTTTAAATAAAATAAAGATCTCTTTATTTCAAATCGCATTTAATATAAATCAAATCGGAATTAAAGTTGTAGGTACTTAAGCGTACTACCTACCAACATAACAACGCAGGCATATTTCTTAACAATGGAGTATTCTCCTATTATATAAACGCGACTTCTTCCCTTTGATCCATTTTATTTTCGTCCTCTATAATCAAGTTCCACGCTATAATAAGAAATTAAATGGTCGTTCGTTTATAAATCAATTGAAGGAAAATACACAAATCACGTTACTTTCTTCATTTATAAAATAGAACCCAATTCCTATTTTCCCTCAAATCAAAACCGCTTCATATAAAAATAAAATGAAATTCGAAATCGCGACTTGATCCATGAACAGTCTGAAGAGGTGCTCGCGATTGCAGAGGAGTCGAGGGTTTTGCTCAATCATTTCCAGGCTGCTGAGCTCGACTCTAGAAGCAACGAGAGTTGCGTTCGATTTGGGAAGGGGTTCGATCTCCAACAATCATGCTATGCCGTAAGTGGTTTGCCAACTCAGGAGGAGTAGGGTGATATTGGGATCACGATGGTGGAAGATTGGGGGCGAGGATCTGAAAAGGGATTCAAAGTTCGTTTGGGCCAAAATAGGAAACCGCAACTGTGCCGTAGGGTAGTTCGATTCATCTAGGGTATCGCGACCTTGCTCCTATAGATGTCGGAGTCGCGGTTGCCAGGATGAAGCTCAAGGGCGCTGCAAGTGAGGGAATGGCGCATAGAAGGGTTCGCTACTTCTCGGGTGACTGCTGAGTCAAGTTACATTCGTATGGGGGTCTGAGCATAGGGGTTTTAGTGCGTACATGTTGGATTTGGGTGGCCTTTGGAGATATTGGCAGAATCAGAAGGTAAAGGTGAATTCTTATTTGGAATTTTGTTTTAGTGTATTAGTTTAAACTAAAAATTTGTATGATGTTATATGAAAATGTCATTAACTATTAGCCTGGGATTTGAAAACTAAAAAGGGTAATTTAGTTAGTAAATTATTATAGAAGATTTTAAATTTAGATAAGTGAAATTTCTAAACTTAAAATCAATAGTTGTTCAAAACCAAGCAGTTAGGAAAGAAATAATATCCATAGAAAAATCAGTTAAGGTTTAAATTGGAATTTAGTTTACATATGAGTAGTTTATTAAATAAATAAGTATAATTCGATAACTGAAATTTTATTATTGTTTTTCATTGGAAAACAAACGTATAGAGAAATTGCGGTGAGATTTATATAATATGCATCAGTAGGTGTTCAGCGCAAATAAAAATCACGGTGAGTAAATCTCACTCAAATTTTATTTAGAATTATTTTTATCAGTTAAAAATAATTGTTGTTGGTTGTTTTCATGCATTGAAATAATATTATGGCTATTAAATATATAGTAGTTATTTAGGATTGGTGTTTGTGGCTATTATATATATATATATTGGTGGCTGGATTCCCGCAGTACCACTAGCGGATGCCCGCAGTATCATTAGCGGATGACCGTATACGCCCCACGCTATGATAGTGGATGACCTTCTATACCGCGATATCCTGCCTCGAAACAGGATGGGTATTTTTTGTGTTGACTAACGTCTTTGGATGCAGGAAAACAGGTTGGAGGGATCCGACTGGATTCCTTAAAAATATTATTATTTGTTTGTTTTCATATATATTATCATATATGAAGTGTTATAAAACCCATGATTTGATAATTGAGTGTTTTTGAATGTTTAAATATCACTGGGCCAAATTGTTGATTTATAAAAAAATATCATGGAAAGATATTTTGAGATTTAAACGGGAAATTCTATTTTTCTATAAATATAATTTGAAATTCGAATGAACTAGAAATATTAACTTGTTTTAAGTAAATAAAACAAGTATTGAATTTATAAACGATGTTTATAAATTAAATAATATAGGAAATTGAAGTAAATTTATAAACGGTGTTTATAAATAAAATGGAATGATTTTCATTGGATAATTAAGGAACTGAAATGAATTTATAAACAATGTTTATAAATGATGTGGAAAATTATCATTTGATAATTTGAATATTTAAATTCAAATATGAATTTAAAAATAGAAATGGGGAATTGTTTTAAAGAACCAAACGATGAAATTTATTCTGATGTTTAGAATATAAATAGGACTAAAATAAATCCGTATGGATTTGGGATTTGAATTCGATTAGATCGAATTTGTTTAAATAAAATATTTTCAAAAAAGATATTAGGATTGATTATATTAAATAAAAGGTTAAAATTAAATATGAAAATAGGTTATATATTTATATATATAAGTTATTATAAATAGAAATTTCAAAAATAAGATTTTGGTTTCAAATAGATTTCGAAATAGACTTGTTTAAATATAAAACAAGGAAATTCATAAAATGGTGTTTATAAATATAATGAATTAATTATCAAGAGATAATCTGAATTTTTAAATTCAAATGTGAATTTAAAAATAGAATTTGAAATCATTCGAAAGCGGACAATGGTTTTTATTCCGCAATTCGGAATATCAAAGGGATGGAGTTTCAAATAGAAATTTGAAAAGGGAACTTGTTTAAATATATGAAACAAGGATGTTGAATTTATAAATAGTGTTATAAATTTGGTGAAATAAATTATCATTTGGATAATTTAAATCATTTAAATTCAAATAGGAATTTAAAAGTAAATTGGGAAGTGTTTTGAAACAAAACGGTTGATTTTATTTTGGAATCCGTAATATAAGCTGAATTGAGAAGAATTCAATAGGTTTATAATTGAAATTCAATTATATTGAATTCTCTAAAACAATTTGTTTCAAAGGGAATTTTTGTTCAGTATAGAAAATTTGAGTTATAAATATATTTATAACCAAGTAATGAAAAATCGTCGATTAGATATAATCGAAAATGTTAAGTTGAATTGGGAAACTGATTTGATATATATTAAAAATATATCAGAATGGAGTTGAATTTATTATAAATGAAGTTTAAACGTTTATATATTAAATATAATTAAAACGAACTCGCCGTAACGCTGCAGTTCGTAAATTGGCGTTTTGAACTTCAGTTGAGTGTATAGAACTCGATTTAAGTCGGAATACTTTGAAACAAGAATCGTCAGGACCGATTTGATAATAGTTTTCTAATGGAAGAGAAAAATCTAGAATTCGTCGAATAGATTTTGAGCTATATCAAAATAAAATTTTCAGAAAAACAGCACTAGAACTATTATAAAACCATAATGGTTTATTTAAACCAATTAAAGGATTTTATGTAAATAAATTCTGAATGTCTATTAGAAAAATCCAGACATAAGAGATAAAATAAATATGAATTCAGGTGGAATAAATAGATTTGTTTTGAAACAAAAATCGGATATTTATTATTTAATATAATTAACAACATTAAAGGATTATTAGATAATCTAGTTTTGAATCGAGTTGACTTTGGATAAATAAATTAAACTAGTGAATTCATATTCGAATTTGAATATTAACCTTAAGTTGGAAAATGGAAATTGATCGGTTTATAAGTAAATAAAGATATATATATATATATATATATGAATGAGATATATTCAAATAAAAGTGAAATAGGCTAAAGAGCTAATTAATGGATAAATTAGCGAAGTGAGTTAAAAACGATTGGATTGAGTGGAATAAATTGGGAATGGACGTATATGGGTTAGACAGGTATGGGATGAAGTGTATGAAGGTTATAATTCATGTGCCCGACAATAAGGTACATGTTTAAATTTCATATGAGTTTTTATGCGCCGAATCGGCAAGTCACTTGGCTTTTTGATTTTCTTTTTGAATGGATAGGACCTAGAGAGGCGAGTTAAGGTTTGAACTATCGACCAGTACAAAGGAAGTTATGGGGAATTTTTTCGGGAATTTAAGGAGTTAGAATATTTTTAGGAAATTTTGATAGTTAGTAATCAATGTATCGATATATATAGAATTCGATAAGGAAACGAACTTGAAAATAGAATGCTATAAACAAAAAGAAAATCTATTATTAAATCTGGTAAAATTAGAAAGCGAAACATATACAGGCTTAAAAATGAATAATTGGTTTGTATGATGTTTATTATTCAAAGTAAGTGGTCTTTCCGTTTTGAAGTTAAGGATGTTTTCAGTCAAGGTCTGAGAGGTAGTTATACCCCAACTTGATTGATTTCATTTTTAACCGATAAATAGCAAGATCCAATCTCGAAAATAATTGTTTGAATAAGAGTTAGTGGAATGCAGTATTTTGGGTTGTTTGTAACGATGTTTTACACAACAGTCGTTTTAACCCAAGTAAGTGGAATTTTGGAAATATATCATAAATATTTCCTAAGTATAAAAATAACCGAGTCGGGAAAGAGATAAGTGATTGAAATGTTTTTCAATTGCAAATAGAATATATTTTCTAAGTATAGAAAATAAAAGAAGGCAATATATGGAAATGTTTTCCAAATAGCGTAAGAGGCCAAGATGATTGTTGAAAATATTTGCTTAACAAATATTAATAAGGAAATGGAGTAGTGATTTAATTAACGAAATATTAATTAAGGGCCCAGTGATTATTTGATGCTATGAATGGATGTTTGTTTTTCTTCGATAGTTAAATAACCGACTATCGAAGTATTTGCCAATATCGTTGTCAATATGGAGAGGCTGGTTGGATTATTATCCGTGAACCACTCCGTATTGGCAGTAGCATTGCGAATCAGATTATATGAAGATAATCGAAGACGGAGTAGAGTGCAAGGGATTTTTCTATTAATGGAAATTGTGCCTTCGGTTTCGTTCAATCCCAGAACGAACGTATATGGACGAATGTCTGACAGAGTATTTCCAATGATCGCATATGTTGGTCTGTATAGATATATATGGTGGCGGAGAATTTATTCTCTTAGCATAATATCCATAATATATTTATGCAAATCAATTAATGATTTACGGATCTGACAATGTGGCATTCAAAGTGATTGTGCTATCAATGAATGATAAGAAATCGTAGCCTCAGGCCTCAACAACCGGGGAATGACAAAAATCGGGCAGGCAGCATGGCTATGTGGGTCGCTCCCATTAGGATGTATTATCACCTATCTAGAGAAATTCAATTAATTCCTTATTCTATTCGATGCTGTCCCATTCGGGAAATGGTTGCTGATCCCAAGCGTTGGTGATATACATTCGATACACTCAAGCGAAATGAGTAGTCGGTCATGTGTGGGCCGGGTTGCAAGACGTTCTTGTTGAACCCAGTATATTCCTCTCTAGAGATACACTATCGGAAGGTGGTTCCATACCTTGTCATAGTCGGAATCCAATCTCCAATAAGCGCCCTGCAATTTTTGATTTTATATTATATATGGAATGTGAGATGCAAGCGTTCCGATAGATTGTTATTTATTTGATTTAGACACTATTATAATATCACTAGGTTTTCGTATCAAAGTATTTTGGGTTATAATAAGGTAAAAACCGCCCATGTTTGTGTGTGGGCTGGTCTTACTATTATCCTTTCTTTCAAAAGGATTTTGAAAGTTAAACAAATGGTTAGACTTTACTCACACCAGTCCCATGACTGACCTAGAGTTTATTTTGTTTGTTTCCCTAAACTCTTGGGTGCCCAAATTTGTACGGGCAGTCAAGTAGTCGGGATTTTACAGATTCACTTAGAGGAGTTTGAAGCAGGAGGCTTCACCAGTTAGCTATCGACTATCATATTCCGCTGTGTACCATGTTTATATCTGGAAACAGGCGTTTATAACTATTCCAGAAATAGCTGTTGTGCTATGATGATGGTATGTATAAAAAGTTACCGAATTGTATTTCAAAAGTTATGTTATTTAATATATTTTATTCGTTCCGCTGTGAGATTTGTGTTCTTTGTTTTCTTCTATTCTAACTTCTCTTTCTTTCTATTCCTCATCCTCTAACTTCTTTCTACCATTGATTCATATTTCTTTGTCTTTTGGGTTGGACGTGTGGTGTTATTAGTCAACTCAAAGGGTACAGAAACTTGGGTCGTTACAAAAGACATCTTTAAACTCACTTGCAATCGACACCAATGACAAGTCTTCCACTGGAATCACAAGTGAATACAAATAGCTCACGGAGACACCATCTTTGAGGTTACATCGAATCATAACCATTTGCCCTTCCACATTCTCGACTGTCACCTCCAGCTTCTCGCAGTCCACTTTTGCTAGATACCTGTAACGATCCGTCTTTTTGCCCGATTCTTGTCGGTAATTAAACCAACTTTAATCGTTCACAAAGACAAATTGTTATGGGTACTTACATATATTGAACAAAATAATAGAACTTTTCATTCCATAATACAATATTACATCAGAGTTACATAGAATATCAGAGTACAACTTATACAGCAGAAGAAAAGTAAATATACTCTCAGCGGAAGAAACAGTATCATGTAGCGGAAACTCCAAACTCTAGCGTGAACTCCAATCCAGAAAGTGCTTCAAATCTTGCTCCAATGATCTATAACTGTAAAACTAAACTACTAGCTGCCCGTGAAAAAATTAGTGGGCACCCAGAGTTTAGGAAGGAACAATAAACTCCAGGTCAGTCATGGGACTGGTGTGAGAACATAAAACAATTGTTTTTAGGATTTATTTTAAGGTTGAGAAATTCATCGGACCACACCGCTAACGCGGAACAGATTTACTCCATGTGAATTCCCATGCATATAAATTCGCAATGACTTTGGAAAAATGAAGCTATCATAAGCTCGTCCCACATCACACAATGCAAGCGCACACCAGATGGGCGAGTTTTATCTTATGATAACCGAACATGCTTTCATACGTGAAAATCCTCTTTCAACATTATTACATAGTGTGGAAAACCATTTCGCGAATAAATGTATTAATCCTAGACGGCATAATACCCATAATATTATGTCGCCATATATATATATATATATATATATATATATATATATATATATATATACAACCCAAAATCTTATGGCTCGTATTGGACGTTGGGGTTTCCAACTTGATGATTCCTGGCACGAAAGATCAATCGAAACACAAACGAAATGTAATCACGGGTTTTTCATCCAGACGCGGACACCAATACAAATCGCGAGGTAGATCAACGGTTTTCGACCAGACACGGCCCCGCGAACATACCCTATTCCATAAGTCATAAGTGGTTTCCCACTGCTGCAGCGGCCATCATCAATTCATATATATACACACAACATAACCACCAGTTTCTCATCATCCGGGGTGTGAGGTTTGTCGATGTCATGTCATACACAAAGCATGCCCAGAAAAGCAATGCCCTGATCATACAAGCTCATTTCATATCTTAAGTATGTCACATTGTCCATTCACAACATGACCACTGATTTCCATCATTACATAACCACTTTGAGCAAATACGTTACAAACTAGATACATATCCATGGAAATCAGTG
The DNA here is from genome assembly GCA_030737875.1 of Allium sativum. Taxonomy (NCBI): domain Eukaryota; kingdom Viridiplantae; phylum Streptophyta; class Magnoliopsida; order Asparagales; family Amaryllidaceae; genus Allium; species Allium sativum. The sequence goes on along the minus strand of CM060913.1, from coordinate 840,100,286 downwards.
CTACGCTGTCAATTACAATGTCAGACACACCATCTATACAAGTCCATTCTGGGTCTGAATGCAACAAAATCCGAAATTTTTCCAAATACGTTTGGACTTTCTGCCACTCCAGTGTTAGGGGCATCTCTCTACTGTAGCTATTCAGTAAAGAAACCAGTCAGCAGCAGTCCGTTCAATGTGAAGAGCCACGGTCTTCAATCGTCGTCTTCATATCTTCATTTTTTACGTCGTATGGTTATTTTGAATGATTTTCGAAAAATAAATTCCGATCCCGGTCTTTCCAAATAACAAGCGTTTCATATTTCAAATAAGTGCTTTCCATCATATACACACACACATACATCCCTTAAATATTTTCTAAATCTAGAAATGATTGTTTAAGAGATGATCATTTATAGATAGTCTTTTTCTTAAAGCCTTACTTTCGAACAATCAATATAAACTAAGATCACGATTTCAATACTTTCTTAATTCAAATTCATTGAAATCATTCAAAACAGATTCATTGTATTCAAATCAAAGGATTTAGGACCGAAAACAATTCCAAATTTAATCAAATGAAATATTTAAAAATAAAATACTTGTTATAAACTGATTATATAAATATGTACTGGTTTTAAAAATAGAAATGTTTAAAATAATTACTTAACATATATTTAACTTTAAAGAGGTATACAATATAATACTTTAAACATATCTTTAAAACAAATAAGTTTTTATTTAAATATCATTGAACTTAACATAACATGTTTAAATAGTTGAAACTCATATAAATCTGCAAAAATACTTTAAAATGGAATTGTTTCCTTCCCATGCCGAGGATTTACATTCATTTTCGTACTCGAAGAGTACAACTAATTCAGAAAACTTGAGTTAATCAAACCGATTTGAAGACATTCAACTTTTTCCTTCTGTTCACTTAGTTCCAAAATACTTTCATAATTGACCAAACCATATTCGAGTAACTCACGGTCATTGTCATATCATTCAAGTTATTCTAACCAATTTACATTGGATATACATATATAAATATGATTGATTTGTAATCGAACTTCTTACATCCAATATATGTTCCCATATTAAACTGATACTATAAGCGCAATTACAATATTTCCACTGTTTAATTCCACAAATAGTATTAGTTATCATCTACAGAAATTATATCAAATATCCGAAGATCGCTTTCGTCCGATTTATCCAAAAAAAAATTTATATATGAACTCAAGATCAAATGATACAAATTCAGGTCATTTGAAAACACTTTATAACACCGCGTCTCATTAAAATTTGGATAAAAAATTAGATTTCAAATTTACATTCTACACCATACCTGATTCACAAAATGATTATCATTAGCTTAATATTTAACTCACAAAATAATTAACATTTCTTAATACCTACTTTACAAAAAGTTTTATTCACATATATTATATCATTAACTTAAGCGGTAATTTAGTTCAACTCAAAATTTTCATTTAAGCTACAACAAATCAAGATCAAAATCAAAATACATTATAATATCAATTTAATGTTGGTAATAACATGTTAATTGTTTCCAACATTGAATTTTTTATACTATTAAAAATATAAACAAATTTCCAAGTAATACTCAAACCATTAATTTATTCCATATTTAAAATGTTATTAACTTAACTTAGTTAATAAACCGTTTTAAAGACACCATATGATTTAAATCAACATTATTAGGTGTGTTCAATGTCATAAAATATTCATTAGGAAAGAAAAATTATTCGTGAAATCAAATATTACTTAAATAACAAAATGTTATTGAATCAAAGATTATTAGCATTATTAAATCAATAAACATTGTCAAGTCAATATTATTTAGTTAATGAAACACTAGCTAATCACTTAATTCTTATTTAGTAAATAAATTGCTTCTTAATTAAATTTAGGAAATTTCCTAATTTTCCGCTGACAGTTCATATAAGATCGTAGTGAGTACATATATCACATATGCTCACATTCAGCCACCGTTTTATACATTCATTTCCTACATGCAATCAACCAATAAAATTCCAAATACGCGTTATGCACTAATGCGCCTTAAATGCATTTATTTTTGGCAACCATTACACCATAACAACAATTTATTAGCCATTCATGCAACAACACATTTTCGAATTCATTAATTATGCATATAAAATTTAAATCGTATAAAAATTAAATTAAATTAAATTGTTCTCATTGCTTTCCAGAAGAAAATTATTTCTTGTATTCTCCGCGTCCTTCCTGCTTCTTGCGTTCTGACTTTCTCTTTCTCTCTTAGTCCCCTTTCTTTTGCTCTTTCTGCCTTCCATCTTACTTTTTATCTTTTTTTTTCTTTTTCTTTTTTTTACATAAAACAAAGCTTCTACTGTACAAGAGAATTCACGCATGCATGTATATGTGAGACCTGCTCAAGGTTTTGGTACAAGGTGCGGGCTGACTGTAAACTGGATGAGCTGAATTGCTTCTAAGGGTCAGGAGGTGCTTGGTTAGCATGAGTTTACATGCACAGCAGGTTTAATCATTTTTTTTCTATCCAAAAGGCGGAAGGTGATGCTTCAAAAGGGAAAGTTGCATGCTTAAGGAGGTGAAGAGACAAGAAACAGGGAAAGAAGGAGGCGTGCTTGAGTAGAAGAGGAGCGAGAAAGTTGGGCTGACGTGCATGTGTGTAGCGGACTGGAGTAAGAGCCTCGGCTGGTGGTACTTCAGGGTGGTGCGGGTATTGGATGAGCTATGTTGCGGTGCTAAGTTTGTTGTATGTAAGAGGACAGGGAAAGGTGAAGGGTGTGGTTTGTACACATGGAGAAGGCAAGGGAAGTTGCATGCACAGGAGGAAAGCATGCAGTTTTTCACGGTTTCTTCAAAAAAAAAAAAAACAAATGTTTGCAGTAAAATTTTGGAGAGAAAGTTATGGCCGAAGTAGAGGACTCAACGGGAGAGGAGAAGTTTCGTATAAGTATAAATCGGCGGAGAGAAAGATGGCTAGCACGTGTAAAAGCAAAAGTTCCACTTGTCCTACTTCCTCCTGTTAGCCTGCCATGTTTTACTTATTTTTTTAATTAATTTATTTTATTTTTCCGCAAAAGATGGAATACAAAGGAGCGACCACAAAAACTCATACACAAACTGGACGAACCCCTAACTGGATAGTCACGATCAATGGCCTATCACAAATCTCGGGTTCCAAACCAAAGCGACAAACAAGCTCATTACAACTGAATGAATGCGATGGTCCAGTATAAAACAACACATGAACTGAAACATCTCTAATGGAAAGAATACCTTAACGACGACATTCTTTCCCTTCTCCTCTGCCATAGGTTCCCTTGAAGATGATGGCACAACTTCCAAAGCATACGCCTTTACAATCTTCTTTCCCTTCAGTGGCTTTGGACAATCCTTCTTGTCATGCCCAGGCTTGCCATAGTTGTAGCACTTCTTCTCAACTTTCGGATTCTTACATTCATTGGAGTAATGGCCCATCTATTGGTAGTTAAAGCAAAACACCTCTCCTTTTGGTTTCTTCTGGCCATTATTCCCTTTCTGCTGTAGCTGCTTCCTCTTCTTGTTATTACCACCCTGCTGTAGTTTCGGTTCCTCTTTAGCTGCAAAAACATTTTCTTCCTTGGGTAACAAACTCTCGTGCCTTAGAGTTTTCTCTACTATCTTCTCGTAAGTATCATCCAAGTGATCAACCAGCTGATTCCCAAGGTACTTGTCCAATTCCATCACAAAATTCTCATTCTTTTGGTAAGGAGTCTCAACATACAAGCAGTACTTTGGCAAGGCTCGAAGTCAGAAACATATTCCAACAATGGTCGACCATTCTGCTTAAGCTCAACAAACCTTTTAAACAAAATAGACTTTTTAACGGTAGAGATAAACTTCGTCTCAAACTTGACTTGGAACTACTCCCATGAAATATCATCTTCTGGGGTTTCTAGAGTGACAGGGTTCCACCAATCCATGGCTCTACCTCGTAGCTATCTTGATTCAAGCTTCCTCTTCATTGCATCATCATTTCCCATGTCTCCAAAGATCTGAATTCAAGTATCAAGACACCCTTGTATCTCTACAATCGGCTCCGTCCCCTTAAATGACTTCCCTCCTAGAATAGTGAAGTCTTTGCATAGCTTCGCGAAGTCCATGGCTCTATGCACTTGAACTTCAACTCCTACATCTCTTGCAGCTGTCTCTTAAGCGGGAGACCTCCTCATGATTGTTGCCGTCATGGCCTCAAACATAACTGGGTAATTTGGTATACCGCCATTCCCCCCTCCAGGAACAGTCTCCTCCTTAGCAGCGTGCCTCGATGGTCGACGACTCATTCTAAATCTGTAATATAGAACGATTAGTCCATGCATGAGAAAAATTGCAGTTATAGTTAAAATGCTACTATACTATACACTAATATAAAATATACATCCATCAGAAATCTACAAATACGTCTCTTATATGTAATTACGTCTTTGAACTTTGGCTAAAATCGATAACCAGATCTCTTATATCAAATGTGATGACTGCCCATAACTCTTGCACATAACAAGGAAAATAATGCATTGAAAGGCGTGCCAAGCAGCTATTGATGATCATCAGGATAGAATAATACAAGCGGAACATGTCGCATAACTCACAGCGCAAGGATAAAATATAATAGAACATATACAACAGGAAATACTAGTGAAGCAGAATTTAGCAGAATCTTAAACTCTTTCATATTATCATGAAATAATATCCATACATCCAAGAATTACAAGATAAGACTCTGTACATTGTGCCTCACTACAAACACTTAGAGAAATCATAACAGCGGAAAAACATCAAGATATATATAGTAGCAATAGTACATAAGCCTTTGGCTCGTCTTCGCTCTGCATCATCGTCTCATCAAAATCAATCACCTGTCTCCTGCCACCCAGTCTGCCCATCCATAACATCATGGATAAACAACCGAAGGTAATAAGAGGAAACATAAAACCTTGAGTCAGACAACAGTCTTAAATAGAGATAAAATATCTATCTAACATCATCAATAAAGTAAATGAGGATAGGTAGATTAATAATCTAATCTACCAATCACATCATTAGAGAAGAACCTAACCCGTCTCCTCTACGTCCGAAAGTGATAGCCTTTACAACAATCAATAAGAAAAACATTACATCCATGGCAATCGGTTATCAGGCGTAACCATCCTAATCAATATCGACATCCCCCAAGCACAAGCCGCGAAGGCCTAAACCAACATCAGACAAGCACCCAAGAGATATCTTCTTCGACGTCAGACCATCTACACTAGACGATACAAGCAAAATAACCATCATCCATGACTCCGGCTGTCACTGCTAATCTTGCTTTGAAACCATCTTTAATCGGTTTACTGACCTATCTGGCCATTCTTCAAGGGCTAATGGTTACCCCGGTTCTAGCAGAAACTCCATATGCCTTTCATCGCTACATATCTAGGCCTTTCATCGCTACCAAGGGTACTCGACTAATCATTTAATCTTTTAGGCGTCCCTATTATACCCCTGCTTTGAGCTCGCTAGAACCTACAACAACGACAACTCCCCGGCCTTCAATATCTCTAGTCGTCATCATCAGCGACCATTCATAAGCTCAAATCATCTTGAGCAGCCATTATCCACAACTCAATATCTTTGAGCTGTCTTCGCATTCGTTGCATTTCATCGATCAATGAACGTCTTACAACACTTTGAACATTCCATCTTGAATTCACTCAAAGCCATATCCATTCCCGAACCAAAAGCATAGGTCGTTTGGTTGATACTCAATACACAACGTTTCATACTTTGCCATGTATCACAATTCACAGCATTTCATTCACTTTACATAGCGTTTATAAATGCTATGCCTTACCACCGACCCATTATAGGTCTTTAACCGACCCATAACCTCGGCCAACTCAAAACCATCTCGACTTAGGCTTGGTACCTTGTCCTCGACTGATATGCCTCACCCCAAGCCACGTCCCACATTCAACGACCCATCGTCAATGACCCGGCCCATGGCTCTTACTGAGTGACCCAAGATTCCAACAAACCATGCCTCTTGAGCTCGAACGACCTAAATTTGGACGACCTGGCTTGCAATTAACAACCTGCCAACGACCCAAAGCCAACGACCCGACCATCATTTCTTGGAGCACAAGCCATGCGACCCATCAAAAACGACCCGACTCTAGATTTGACCAATCTAAACTCCAATCTCAACCAAAACTTATGCAAAGCATTCAATTTGATCCATCAACCCAAATCAACCATCAACAAGAATCAATTCAATGATTAATCATCATTCAAACACGAGAATTTCACCAAAATCACGATAATAATAAATGAATTAAACTAATGGATCTAAATTGTAATTATACATGAACTAGCATAGAAATTCACCGATTTAAGTTGCTAGATTAGATCCTTTGGTGATTCAAATGTAAATACACTTACCTGATGTAGATCTAGGTGAAAACAACTTGCAAATGATGAAAATAAGACCAAACAACCCATATACTCGATTGAATCTGTGCGAGAGATGCTTATCACTCACTAATTCTTCAAAATAGCTCGGTATCACTAAAGTCCCAATCCGGACAGCGAAGATTAAGCCTCAAACCTCTCAATTTGATGCGATCTTCCTTCAATTGATGTAGATCCATCTTTGCTTGATGTAGATCTTCAGTCTTCTTTTGTAGATCTAGAATTTTAATGGAGGAAAGATGTATCTGATTGAGCAAGGAGGATCACGAGCTCAACCAAATGAGAGAAAGAAGAAAGTAAATTATTCTCCATGCCTCTACCCCTTATTTATAGCCTCCAACCAGCCCACTAATGGGCCACACCAAATCGTCCCATTAATGACTATCCAAACCTGTACAGAATTTGTGCAGCACTAAAAGACCAAATCGTCCCATTAATAACTAGACAAACCTATATAGAAAATAAACTTTAATGTGACCACTCTACGGAATTAGCAACTTCATCTCCTTTCCATTTAAATTGATCTTAGCGCCTGAATCGATCCCAGTCAAAAGTTATGGTCTATGCAAGACTGACAAGGGTAAAATGGTCACAAATAAAATTAGTAAAAATTATGGACATATCTCACATCCCCATAACCAATATATCAAATATGAGAACGATCCAATCATCAGGGGATTAAAATTATTTTACGATCCTTCGATACGTAAAATGCGGGCTATTACAATACAACATCAATAACCATGTAACAGTGAAATCCAACCATGCAACACAATATCAACTACAAAATTATAACTTGGCACACCCTACACTCGGCGACAATAGTAATCGAAAAACAAAAAACAATGATACACTACCCCGCCACATTGATAACCAAATCAAAACCAAAACATTGATAATCTCCGGCAAAAACCACAACACTAGAAACCACTTGCTTCCCCAGTTGAAGCACTCACAACCACAATACTCACCTAAAAAACAAACTGTGCAAGACTAACCAACCTAATCCAATGCTATAGAAATCAACCAACAAATCACAGCAAAATACAGGACTCTCCAGCATCTCAACTAGTCGATCCAAAACTCAAAAGGATATGCATTTAGGTGAGCCGCAAAGCAAATACCGAGATTCAGCGCTGAAATGGGAGAATAAAAAAGGGTGGTTGCGATATGTCATAATCGACTACCAGTTGTTATATAGGAAATAGGTCAAGAGGAACACTGTGGGAAGAAGCGGGGGTAGGTTAGGGTTAGAAAACAAGGGATCAAGGCAAGGAAATAAGGTATGATATGACAAGGTAGGATCACTGGCGAAATTGGTTATGATTGAAATTAGGATTTTTAGGGCAAACTTCTATGATGGCGAAAATTGTAACGAACCAAATTCAAGTGTCATGATGATGTATGTATATGGTAGGGGTAGGAGATGAAGTGAGGGTAAGGTAGTAAAGGGTGATTCAGAAATTAGGATGAAGAACGGGAAATAAGGTAGGAAGGTTAGAAAGAAAATGAGAGTTAGCAGATTTTCAAAGAAGAACTAGGGGAAAGGATGAGGTGCAGAAGATACAGAGGGGAGTTGAGAAGATATATACATATATATATAGAGAGAGAGTTGAACTGAGGGTTGGGAAGAAGAATAAGGGGTTAAAGAGGAGGGAAAGATGGTCAGAATGGGGACAATTAGTCGATCAGAAGAAATTGGTCGAGAGAAGGAAGAATTAGAAAGAATGCAGACAGAATAAAGTAGCAGGAAGAATCTCTTTTATTCAATAATGCATGCTAGTACATCTCTCTCTCTCTCTCTCTCTCTCTCTCTATATATATATATATATATATATATATATATAATGGCTATTCTGTTTAAACACAAACACAAACAGAATATGTAAACTCAAATTGCATGAAAAAAAATCCTAGTTTTAACATAATTGACACGTGCCTCATGTGCACATGCATGCTTATATGCAATACTGCACTCATTTTTACTTCACTACGGCTCCTCGTTAGGGCATGTTAGCTCTAGCCTTGTGTCTGTCGTGGCCAATGATCCTCTCTGATGAACTTTTGACTGGAATCTGGTGATCTGAAACCAAGCATGACCATGATGTTGTTTTCTTTGTTGTGGCATAACAACTCTCTTCTCCTTCAAAATAACCTTGTCCCTAAGGTTGAAGTTTAAAAGCTACTTATTCATAAATCAGTTTCTTCCCCACCAAGATCAAACACAATTACAATTCTTTTTTGAATACCTATGCTACTGGTAACAGGTATGTGTTCGTTATTAATTAGAAGGATATGTTGAATGATTGAGTTCGGAACATCTTTAATTATGTTCCGCATAACAAGTGAATATCCATTCCTTTTATCTTGGAACAAGAAGTCCATGAGTTTGTTAAATTCAGTAGGCTCCATTCTCTTAGCTACACTGCTGAGGGCATCTCCAGTCGTTGGAATTAAGGGCTGAATATTCAGTCTTTTCTCTTCAGTGGAAGAGATAAGGCTGAATATTCAGCCTAATCTTCAGGATCCTGAAGACGATCCAGGCGCCTAATTATTACGCGCCTGGTTCTGGCGCCTAATAACTAGGCGCCAGAAACTTTCTCCCCCCGGCCCCTTTTACCCTTCCTACACCTTTTCTCTCTTCAAACGGCTATAAACGGTCAAAATTTTGAACTACCAACGGCTATAAACGGTTGTATACAAGTTTCAACGACCATAAACGGTCATATTTTTTATCTTCCTATATATAATGGTATGAGTGCCTCATTGTAAAACATAAAAACTTCTTCATTCAAATCCACCATACTCTTTATCTAGCAGTCAACAATGTCATATCCGTTCCAATTCAATAACGAAGCGATGAATACGAGTAGTTGGGATTTTGATTCTCAACCAACTGAAAGTCTTACCCCTCCTTCAGCTCCAACAGTCTGGTTTCATTCTTCTGCGCCGTGGACCAACGACAAAGATAAAGATCTCTGTTTAATGTACTGCCACTTTTCAAATGATTCGTTCAAGGGAAATGATCAAAATGGGGAAGCATTTTGGTCAAAAGTTATGGCTGCTTACAACAAAAAGCACTTAGAAAGGACAAGATCAGTGTCCGCACTTTCCGGTCGATTTGGGAAGATTAATCGACAAACCCAATTCTTTGAGTCTCAAGTTCACAAAATTAGAACCGCAAATCCTAGTGGAATGGATGGAGAAGCTGAATTGTTAATAATTTGTAACTCTCTAATTCGCTTGTCGATATTTTATTTTACCTACCATGAAAGAATACCAACAATCGTTGTTTTATTGTTTGTAGAAGCGGATAACGAACGACCAATTCTTGAAATTATTTCCTAAAGAAAATGGTGCGAAAAAACCGCATTACTACCAGTTCGGTAATTGCTACGAATTGCTCGTTATCATCCGAAATGGAGTTCTAGTAACGCGAAGAGCTTAAGAGATGTTCAAACAAAGGCAAAAGCAAAGCTAAAAGCATGCCGAAATTCCTATATGTCAAGTCCAGGAGAATCTTCGCAGAGAGATTCTAATACTGCTGAAGATGCAACTCCTGAATTTGATGAAGATGACAAACCTATGGGCCAGCGTGCTGCGAAGAAGAAAAATGATGTTCAATCCCAATTTGATTCTCGGTGGGCGCAGATGCAGGAGAAGCATGCCAGAGAAAATGAAGAACGTCAAAAACATAGTGCTGAAAAACTTGAGGTCTTAAAACAGTTAGCCAAGATTGAACGTGGTAGGTTTGAGATTGAGCAGCATCGGGAAGAGGCTTTAGTAATGCAAATGGATGTCACCGGAATGGACCCACTAACGAAATAGTACTGGATGGATTATAAACAGCGTATTGTTGATAGTCATGCTGGATCTAGGCGTATGTAGTTTTATTATGTAGTGTTGTACTGCCTCAATTGTTTTCATCTATGTATTGTTTTCTAGTCTAAAATAATCAATGGTAACTTATTTTCTTTAACGCAGTATGTATGTATCGAATAATTAAAAATAATTCAACGAATTACGTATGACAAAGCTAATACACTTCAATGCAAACACATCCGTACGTTAATATTACATATAATACGTATAAACCACAAGTGGAATACCAAAGTGCAGAGAAGACAAATTACAACAATACGTTAATAATACATCAGTACCACTAAATAGGAACACAACAATACATAGGTATGAAGTCAAAATACAACAGTCCCCTTAATAATACATATAAACAACAAAAGTGCAGAAAAAAGAAAATACAATAGTCTGCTAATAATACATCAATAGCACTACATACGAATGCCTCCATCGTCGTCGCTCCCATCATCATCTCCATCATGATCATCAACATCCTCAGCCAGGTCATCGTCCTCCTCCTCATCATCATCAACATCGTGTGACTGAGCAACAGCGTCATACTCATCAGCAGCATGGCTCGGCAAGTCATCGATATCAATGTCCTCACCGACGTCTCTAGTCCTAGATCCACTGGTCCCAACATCTGCAAATGACTCATACACGGCAAGTCTGGCTGATAACTAATCAATCTGAGACTCCAACATCCGTGTATGACTAAGATACATATCGTGCATCATGTGTGTGTGTGCAAGAGTCATATCACGAAAACCGGCAAAGATGGCTCTTGAATGATCCAACCAATATGCGTACTACAAAGACATGTGACGTTATGTAAAGTACCATAAATAAGATCTGTACATAAATAGACAAATGTATTCAAGATACCTGGTATGGAGGGTACAAGCCGGCTGAGGGTACTCCAGGAAGATTGAGGGGATCTGGAAGCACTACGGGCTGCTCAATAATGGTACCCGTAATATCGTACGTTCTGAAACTATAATCAGGCTCTATCTGCATGGGAGGCTGTGAAAACTGGGATGGGGTAGGATCAAATGACACCTGAGGTATCTGCACTCTACCGGCTCCTAAATGAGGTCCTAAATGATCGGAGTTAACCCCCCGGGCATAATCAGGACATCTAAGTCTACGTGGGGCCACTCTAGCCCAATAAGAATCGTAATGGCTAGCAATGAAGAATGGGCCAATGTCAACCCAACCAGCCTCCCGTAGGGCCTGCATGTACTGCTCTCCAATCAACCTACCTCTACTGAACATGTCATCGCAAGATAGCGGATCTCCCAGTATACGTGAATCGTGGCTGATATGATATGCACACCTCTCACTCAAATACCAAATAGGGATATATGTCGCTGTGTGTAAAGCCACCCTACGAGTAGAGAGTCTATACACAATCACCATCGGGTGGGTGTCGCCTATAACACCAGCCTCTGTCAAATGATCCACATGTGAATTCCAAGGAGTGCGTATGAGATTGCCCCGACTCCGCATGTCAAGCTGTGCTCTAGACTCCATCAAATCGTGACGTACACCCAATGGAACATAAGGTATGTAATGAATACGCTCCCACCGTCTCATCCGCGGAAAGAACTGCTCATCTACCTGAGCAGTCATCTCTACCATGCGTGGATGCATGTTGGTCGTGAACTCATAATACCATATGGGCAAAATGTACCAAAAGGCCTGCATCTCTCTGACATCACCCAGCACATAGGAATCTAAAGCGGTGTACAGTGCACCTAGTATCGCTGTGCCCCAATCTATCGTACCAAGCCGATCCAACATAGTAAGCCCAGCCAGATAACCCAAGCAAACAGTACCTTTATGGTTCAAAAAAAATGTCGAACCAAACAAGTACAGTAGAAATGCCCTAGTCACCCCATCTATAATCTCCGGTCTTTTCGTATAAGAAGTGATGTACTGTTGTAGGTAAGTCAACGTAACTGCACCACTACTAATTCTAGAATCATCAAAATGGGGGTAAGAACACGGAAAACACGTTGGATGACTCCTATAACTCATCAAAGGGAACCGGTCTACGATCAAGATGACCAATCTCTATACCAATCAACATATACAAATCGACAGGAGTGACACCAAGCTCAAAGTCAGAAAAATGGCATGTATGTGTGGTTGGCCACCACCGCTCACATAGTACATGTACCAAGGGTGTGTCGAATGACTTCATAGATCTAATAGATAAAAACTGACCAAAGGGACTAAGCTGTAGTCTATCCTTAATAGGAATGGGAAGGCCATCATAAAATGAAATGCATTTTGGCCAATTGCCTCTACAATGAACATACTTCTCCTATATATAACGAAATAAGCAATGTTTTTCAATTCATGCACACTTATTGAAGTCATACGAAGATATAGGTCGAGTAATAGTAGAAATCATAAACGTATAAATTATACCTGTATCGTGGGTAAAGTAGTATCAGCTCTGTGCTCGTAACTCTCTGGAAGATCATGAAGGACACGAAGCTCATCAGCTGTTACACCCGGGGCCGGAGGCGTGTGCACTGGACCCGTTTGCTCGGCTGACAGCCGCGGAGCAATTCTCCTTCCAACTCTAATTCTTTTTTACGGCATTTGGACTCAATTTTCTATTAAAAACAAATTTAAAATGAAGCTTAAAGGATTGAACTGGGAAAAAAATTGGGGGGGGGGGGGAGGGGTTTTATAGGCGCCTGAATTCAGGCGCCTACTTTTTAGGTGCCAGAATTCCGGCGCCTAAAAAGTAGGCGCCTGGTTCTGGCGCCTAAAAAATAGGCGCAAGAACCACTGGCGCCATACTCCCCATTAACGCCTGAATATTCAGGACCCTGAATATTCAGGCCTTCATCCACTGGAGATGCCCTGAAATAACCACCGACAATAACAGAAAAAAAAGGAACACTAGACATTTCCATGATTTTAGAATATATAACTTCTGAGTCTCTTCATATAAATTGTTCAACTTCTTGTTCTCACTACTAGCGCATGTCCAAGCATTATATTTAATGCCTATATGAACATCATACTTGCTGTAATGTGTTCCCATAAATTGAGCATCATCTAAACTGACATGCATTGTGTGTTGATACCAATGATTTACTGCATTTGTTGCACTCTAAATGTCAAATTTAGTAGCTAATCGGAATTTGTCATGCCCATATTTCATGTTTTGGTTAGCAACAACTGCATGTGAAGGATCTTTCAACTTGTTACCAGCAACTCTTTTCCCAAGATACTCAACAGGCGTTAGATTCAAGACATTTGCATAAACATCTTCAGTAGCTGATATAGCTATTAGACCAACATCATATAATATATCATGCACAATGGTTTCACATATGCACCTTATCTACTTTTGTATTTCACCGGTTAGTTTGAATTTCCAGTACATTGCCTCCATATCAATCATAAACCAAGTTTCATTTTCTATTCACACAACTGAAAGTGAATGATTGCCACCCAATATCTTAAGCTCCGTTATTTTGTCATATATCTGGCTCATAACTATTTTTTTAATCTTATCCTTGTTTTTACCTGGTGCTATGAATATTCTGTAAGGTGCATGCCTAGAATTTAGATTCATATGTGCAAAGCATCCAACAATTTCAAAATCAACAGGAATAATGACATCGTCTAGGAGTAATAAATGCAACTTTTCATTCATCTTGATTTCTTGATTTTCTTTCCATTGCCAATTTGAATGTTGGGTTTCAGGTTGAAAGGATTCTTGATATTTCTTAGGTTGGTATCTAGGTTGAAACCATTTGTAGTTGGAGTTTTTACCAATGTAGGCCTATTTTACAAAACAATAACTGAAAGAGCCACGTTCTAAAAGTAATTACAAATGTAGACCTGTTTCGATGTACATGGTGTCTGAAGGCGAGTTTTGGAAACTCGCCTTCATTAAAACACGAAGGCAAGTTTCCAAAACTCACCTTTAGATAAACCCTGCACAGCAGAAATAGTGAATTCATACACAAACACAAGCACAAGTTTCAAACCGCCTTACATTGAGGCTTCAACAAACACAAGCACCAGTTTCAAACACAAAGAAAATTCGTACACAAAGCAAATTCATAAACAAACAGGGTTATCCAATTAATAAGCATACCAAAACAAGTTCATACACAAGACAAAAACATGCACTAGGTTCATCCATGGATACGAAATAAATAAACGTACCAAAATATAGCAAATTCAAACACTATCAGTTAGAACAATCAAATGTGCATTAGGTTCGCCTCGGCCGCCTGACCAATGGTGTGGAAGTTGAAGACGAACCACTGCCGCTGCTGCTCCTAGTGCGTCGTGCACTGCTAGTACGTGGTAATGTAGGTGCAGGTTAAGATGGGCCATGCACAATTTCTTCGTGTGCTGCTGGAGGTGGAGGAGAACCTGCAGGAGGAGGAGGAGGACCTACAGGAGGAGGAGGAGGTAGAGGAGATGGTGGTTTCGGCCGATCCAATTTGTTTCTACACAAAATCACGTCTATGTTGCATCACATTGTATAACAGTAAATTATGCATCACATTATATAATAGTAAATTATGCATCACATTGTATAACAGTAAAATATAGAAATTCGATTCGTACCTGAAGTAGTGTCGGGCAACTGGCAACACAGTTATACTGTTGCAGCGCAGACTTAGACAATTCCTGGTATGCATAGGCCAAGACTGCACTACCCCACGAATATGTAGCCCACTGCCCAATGTCAGCTATAAACGTCATTTGTCAACAATAATGGTAATGTGAACGGGGACGACCATGTTTTGAAATGTTTAAATTATATGTGGATGGGAACGACCCTGTTTTGAAATGTTTAAATTATATGTGGATGGGGACGACCATGTTTTGAAATGTTTAAATCCTGATAGTATGAATATTGCGGGTAAAAACCGTAAACCTTATTGCAAACTTAGTGTGCATGTGACGACCCCTTAAACCAAGTAGTGCTGAATCACTCCTGATACGACTATCAAGTTTGTTGCTACTGCGGTTATCTAGTTGAAGCTGTGGTTCGAGCAGATGGCAACGATGTTGGTCGTCGCATTCTGTAATGTCCAGCCTATCCAAATGGGTGCAATTACACGGAATGGATAGACGAACCGATAGGGCAAAGGGGAATAAGATATGCAAACGAACTTGAACAACAGAATAGACAACTCCGTGATGTTTTTGAACAGTTGTGCCTTAACCGTGATGATTAAGCCGCTTCACATCCCAAGAACAACGTCAGATATAGTTTGGTTATCATACTATTTTCCTAATTAGCATTTGCTGTATTCTAAGATATAGTATCTACTCTCGTGTTAGCATATGTTGTCTCCTAAGTTTTAGTACTTATTCCGGGGTTACGATGTCATGTAATAAGTGTTTTAGTTAATATTTGTTGTTATTCGGTTTATGAAATTGCTCCATTTGAATGTACACTTTACGGTATAATTAAAAACGGGCTAGTAGCGTCGTGGTAGTTCGTAGTTATACACATTGAACTTTAACTAAATATATATGATTCGCTAAAATGTCGGATTTCTTTGAAACAAGAAACGTTAGAATCTAATGAACTATATTATTATAACGGAAGAGAAAAATGAAGATTTCATAGTACGTATCTTTAGCTATGTCCAAATCAAATCTTCAGAAAGTCGCTGTGGAATCTTTTATAAACCATAACGATTTATTAATAGTTTGTGCAGGATTTTCATATAGTATAAACTGAGCGTTGATTTTAATATACAATCATTCTAATATGGGGTTGTGTGGGTAAAATACAAAGGCGAGTTTTGGAAACTCTCCTTTGTATTTTAACGAGGGCGAGTTTTCAAAACTCGCCTTTGTTAGCACAAACAGACCTATATTTGTAATAACTTCTGAAACATGGTTATATGTGTAATACTATTTTTAAACAGGGCTACATGGGTAAAAAGTCCTTTGTAGTTTTGTTGAATTTTTGACAAATTCCAAACTTCAGCTTCATCCTCATCATCATTATTATTTTTTGTAGAGGATGCATTTTATGATTCAACAAATCATCTCGTTCACGTGGATAGTTCTCTACAGCTTCATCATGATTAGTAAAATTTTCTCTATGCATCCAGTCATCTCCTGTCTATCTAACAGTGGCTATCTCTATCCCACTGCTCTCAACATCAAATTCAAAACTTAAAGGAACGTGAATTCTGGGCTCTGAAAGTAGCACTGTTGGCATAGAAACTGAAACGTTGGTGGTATTGGAAGGGAAGGTTCTTCAGAGCATATAACGGGTAGTTGGGTTGTAGGTGCAGTTTGATTTTCAATTTGCAGGGACTCTTGGACATAAGATGAAATAAGCCCTACATTAACATCATAAGTAGCAGCAACCATAATATAATTATTAGAAAACTCAATAGTATTTGAATTCTTTAACATTTCATCCAAGATCACAGCAAGGAGTCCAAAATCATTAAGATCTAAGTCGTAACCTTTTGATTACTTATTTGCCAATTCGATGCAAATATTCCAAATCCTATAAGGAAACCTGTCGATCCTCTTCTTTTCAAAATTTAAGAAATGACATAATGAAAGGCTACTTTCAAGAGAAGAAATAGTATCAGCGATCTTTTTGTTGATAGATTGAACAGGTATCATTATGTCGCTTAACTTCATGGATTCCAAGGTCTCAATCGAATGCTCCAATTCTCCTATAAGCCAAAATGTTGATTCTTGAATCGAGCTAGGATCTTTCGATAGATGTGGGTTAGAAATTTTCTCATTTTGAGGCTCTAATACCACTTGTAACGCACCAAATTCAGATGCCATGATGACGTATCTATATGGTAGATGTAGGAGAAAAAGTGAGGGTTGTATGGGTTCAAGAAGAAGGTAGTAAAAGGTGATTCAGAGGATGCTTCAGAAATTGTGATGAAGAATGGGGAATAAGTTAGGAAGGTTAGAAAGAAATGAGAGTTAGGAGATTTTCACAGAAGAATTAGGGGGAAGAATTAGGTGCAAAAGATGATCAGAGGGGAGTTAAGAAGATAGAAAGTGAGAGTTAAGCTGAGGATTAGGAAGAAAAATAAGGGGTCAGAGAGGAGGGCAAAATGGTCAGAATGGGGAGCAGAAGAAGTTGTTCGAGAGGAGGGAGAATTAGAAAGAATGCAGATAAAATAAAGTAGCAAGAAGAATCTCTTTTATTCAATAATGCATGCCAGTACATTTGCCCCTCTACTCTATATATATACATGCCTGTAACGGCTCTTTTGTTTAAACACAAACACAAACAAAATATGTAACTCAAATTGCAAAAAAAAAAACAATCTCAGTTTTAACATAACTGACAGGTGCCTCCTATACACATGCATGCTAATATGCAATGTTGCACTCATTTTTACTTAACCGCAGCTCCTCCTTGAGGCATGTTATCTCTAGCCTTGTGTCTGTCATGTCCAATGATCCTCTTTTATGAACGTATTACTGGAATTTGGTGATCTGAAACTAAGCATGACCATGATATTGTTCTCTTTGCTGGGGCATAACAAAAACTAGTTTAGGGTTAGATGATCGGAAAGACGAACATATGGAGAAATAGTTGAAAGCATGTGGGAAATGGCGATCAAAAATGGTTAGGAGAAGGAGATAAAGAAAATTAGGGATGAAAAACCAGTCGCTATTGAAGGACACGACCCTTCCAATGTTAGAGTTTCATATATTTGATTATATATAGTTTCAATGTATAAATATTATACTTTTTCTTAAATTCTTTTAGAATACTTTTAATAAGGTTCTTAAGTTTTGGTATGATTAAAAATACATTTACTATATTAAAATAGATTTATAGAGTTTCAAATCATAATATATAAGTTTTATGTGCAAAATAACTTCAAAACGAACATGTTTTCAATTTTACCTAGCATACGTCGACATGGTCCCTAGAGTATGTCGACATAGACAAGTATTTTTCAAAATTCAAATTTGAAAGGTAGTGTCTATTCTTCATAATTTTTCTCTAACTGTCTTACATCTTTAAAACTACATATACTCTTCTTTCAAAGATGAAATTTAACCATCTCCTTCATAATTCTTCGCTTATTTCTCTTCTCTATTAAAAATTACAAATTCTACAACCATACTCTGCCGATTTACAAACCGAATCAAGTCATTTTTCTATGATTTGTTTCTACATCAAACTCTCTACATTTCTACCATGATAGAAGTGCAAACGAGAGTTATATGAGCAATTGTAATTAAGATCAAAAGATCCAAGTCTGCATTATGTGCACGCACAACTCAAAAATCTATACGGTGTGATTAAGTAGCCCTGAATCTAGTTAGCTTCGATTATGCCCAGTAAAAAGTAATTGGGAGTGATTTGTTTGCCCGAAAATCAAGTAGGGTAAAGATCTGTAGCCTACAAATCAAATTGGCCTGCCCAGAGGTCAGAGTTCTGGAGGGTGTCTCCTTATGGCCTTGAAAGCAGGATGTGTAATTATCGATATTGATTAAAAATCATACGAAGTGCAGAACTAAATGCAGGGTAACTCTAAACCAGTTTAAGAATCCGAACATGTTATTTTATTTACTCCGTTTATTTGTAGCCTACAAATCAAATTGGCCTGCCCAGAGGTCAGAGTTCTGGAGGGTGTCTCCTTATGGTCTTGAAAGCAGGAAGTGTAATTATCGATATTGATTAAAAATCATACGAAGTGCAAAACTAGATGCAGGGTAACTCTGAACCAGTTTAAGAATCCGAACATGTTATTTTATTTACTCCGTTTATTTGCATATTTATTTATTTATTTGATTTAGTAGTCATTCTTCATATACTCATAATCATAATCGAAAATATTTCCATAAGATTCACAAATTTAAGTAAAAATCATTCATTCCTTTTTAGTGTTAATCTAGCCATAAGATCTTTACTCTGCATCACTTTCATTTGGTATCGGAGCATTGGTTTTTATGTTTTCATAATCTAATTTTTTTGAGAAATCTTTTAAAAATGGTTACTTTTATCAAATTGTTAAGACTATTTTCATATGGATTTGTCACAGAATCATCATGATTCTATTTTCCAAATTTGTATCTATTTATTGTGGAAAGTCACTTGATCTTTTGAAAATGTATAAATTGTAGGGAAAAAATGTTTTTAATAAACAATGGAGAATGGGCACTTGATGATCAAATGAAGAAGAAAAAAATCGATTTTTGGTAAAGTTGTTTAAAAGAAATGATGGAAAATCAAGAGAAATAAAGAGAAATAATGTAGGTATAGATGTTTGAAAACGAATCGTTAAATCAAGAGACAAAATCGTTGGAATAGAAGATAACAACAATGTCGCTAATCCTAAAACTTTATCTTGTTTTTGTATATTAGTTTTTAATGATTAATTAAGAAGAAAGATATTTTATTCTTCTTCTATCTCACAAATAACTAAAATAAATTAAGGGTAAATAATTTACAAGGACAGTTTGTATTAAAAATTTAGGCATAAGGACATGTGCTTAAAACTTTATTCGGAAGGACACACGCCCAAAATTTTCCATTGTTTATCACTCTCGTTCAATTTCCTACCATGAAATCACGAAATCAAAAATCACGAAATCACAAAATCGTGAAATCAAAAATCACGAAATCCACGTCGTTTTGTACAATCGAACCACAAAAATCAGACGAACAACAAAAATCGACAACAAATCAACCATAGATGGAACAACAAACACAACCTCGAATAAAAACACTAACTGAACGTGATAAAAAAATCAATAGTCACTGGAAACCGTAATTAAAGAAGACAAAAGGGTTGAAACTAGAGAAAAAAGATCGAAAAAGAAAAAAAACTGATACCTAAGTGCCATAAAACTAATACCCAAAAACTGTAAATAAGAAAATAACGAAAACTGATACCTACAATGGTATAAAACTGATACCCAGTACCTGTAACCAAAAAATAAAAAATAAAATTGATACCTACAGGGGAGTAAAACTAATATCCGTTTACTGTAAACAAAACATTAACATCATAAAACGGATACCAGTAACATTATTAAATTGATATATACCTACCATTGAAAGTAAATAAGTATAATAAAACCAATACCAATATAAGTATAAAACTATTAACCACGCAATGTTCAAAGAGCTTCATAACAAAAATGATAAAAACCAGCATAACTGCTACCAATGATTATAAAAACCTGAGATCCTATTATACCATCAAAAAACAATGTAACGATAAAAAAATACGATACAAAGAATTTCTATTAAAACTATAAATGATTCAACACATTTCCAATGTATCATATACCGCTAGGCTTATCTACACATATTTATTCGTATGCTGAGTATCAGTTTTAACCTCTTTTATGTAACAATTTTACGTGTTATTTTTTTTGTTTTAGCTACCGAGTATCAGTTTTATATCCCTGTAGGTTATAGTTTTTGTAATCTCCTTACTTTTAGTTTTTAGATACCAGTTTCCTGGCTCCACAGGTATCATTTTTAGTTATATTCTTGTTTTCAGTTTATGGTTACCAGTTTTTCACTACTATAGGTATCAGTTTTGTTTTTTGTTACAAGGACTTTTTATCGTTCTAGGTATCAGTTTTTTATTCTCTTCTTTGCAGGTTTTAAGTATCAGTTTTATAACACAGTAGGTATTAGTTTTAATTGTTTGATTTCTTCACTGTGTTTAAGTATCAATTTTATGCCTTGATAGATATCAGTGTTCTACTTTTTGTTATTTGCAGTTTATGGGTATCGGTTTTACAGCATTTTAAGTATCAGTTTTTGAAAAATTCAGTTATGCATGACTGATAGTATCACTAATGCATTAAAATTGGTATCACTTCAATAATTTGTCATGCAAAACAACAATATATGAACATTTCATCTGTCATTATATATATGATCAACATTAGTCTTGAATACATCAATCCAGTCATAACCGATATGCCAAACATATAGAATTGTTTACATATATAATTGACATAAAAAACATTATTTTCCTACACGAACTAATTACGTACAACACTTTTCCTCATTCCAAACATGAATTGATTCATTTACTTTTACTTGTACTCAATCCAGTCATGAATTCAACTAAATTCCAGCAACATGCAGTATCTGCAAGTATTTCATACACAATCAAAATTGATACCGACATAATTATGTAATGTAACAACCCGAATTTTAATAATGTGTTAAGACAAGAATCGAGGCAGAATTAAATTTTAAAATAAGAATCAAGCGAAACGGGTTGCGTCGTTGCGTTCGTCTCGGAATTCTGGTTGGAAACGAGTCCGAAATTTCATAAATCGGAGTCCGTATGGCCGAGATATGGCCTCTAGAAGTTTCACGAAAAATTAGAAAATGAAAACAGATTTTCAAAATTCGAATTTAGCCCCAAACAGACTGGGCGGGAAAATTTCCAGCCCAGCCCCAGGTCGACTGGGGAGTCGACTGGGGAGTCGACCCCCCAGGGACCAGGTCGACTGGGCAGTCGACCTGGGTGTCGACTTGGGGGTCGACCTCCTTGGTCGGGCCAGGTTGGCCTGGTGCACCTGCTTGCTCCTTTGGGTCTATTCTATTGGCTTGTGACGAGATTGGATGGTTCAGATCTAAACTAAGGTTAATCTAAGGGCCTAAACTAGTCCTAACTTCTATAAAAACACCCTAAGACCTAGCCTAATTCACCACAAATCATCCTAACAACTAAGTGTTGCCAAAATGCTCCCTAATCATGGCCTCCATCTTCAACTTCAAAGGCTTAAGCACGCAAACTAGATTCAAGTCAAAGGAGCAAGCTTTCTACATCAAATCAAGGAAGTAGAGCATCATCTCAACACCGTTCTACGACAAATGCTTGCTTATAAATCTCTAGCCACGCTTTGTAAGTTCTAGCTACTTTTAGATCTAAATGGTAGTTCTAATGTTGACATGGAATAAAATGAGATGAAACCTAAGTATGTTAGTCTATGTGAATCTAGTCTTGGCCCTTTCTTGAACCTATGACTTTGGGCTATTTCTTAGTGATTAAATCATGCCACTCATGTTGTGTTTGACCTAGTTTATCATGCAAGATTGAATCTTGACTTGTGGAATGTTGGCATGAACCCTTAGAATAATTTGACTTGTGGAACATTCATATGAACTTGACTTGGGGCTTATGCATGAAAAAGAACCTAAACCCCTCATGACCATTTACATGCCTATGATGATGAATCTAGTGTTATGCTATCATACATGTTTGAGGCCAATCCCTTTATGCTATCATACATGTTTGAGGCCAATATGTTATCATATTATTCCTACTATGTTGACTCGCTTTCACATGCGTTGGGAATACGCCTTGGGTAGTTTAGGCAAACTTTAGATGGGCTATGAAACTTAACATGAATTAAGTAATGGGACAATGGGCATAAGTGGAAAACGTGTACTTTGTCGTGGCCTAAACTTGACATGAACATGACAAGTAAGAAAACATGAAAGTGGCCAACTCGAGGTTGGGTTGAGTTTGTAGCATAAATCTGCCCGGAACCGCCCGGCAAATCCAGTAGCTACAGACAATAAGACCCAATGTGAGTAGTTGGTCACATTGCGCTTAAAACCCGAGGTTAGACTAGGTTGTGGTGTAAAGCTGCCCGGACCCGCCCGGCGTAACTGGTAACCACAACAAAGTGTAATGTGAGAGGTTGGGGGGCATTAATTTACTTAATGCCACATGATAAGGTTAAGTTAGTTTGACTAATGGCACTTAACCGATATGACATGAATGGGTAGGTTAAGTAAGACCGGACTTGATTACTTAAAGACACTTAACCATATAACACGATTAGCGGATGGGTTTGTTTAACCTAAATGGGTTGATAACACCCGACTGGGATAACGTGATGCGTGGTAGGGTTAAGTAAACCCACAAGAATGATACTTAACCATTATAAATACGACTAGTGGATGGGGTTAAGTTAACCTACACTTAACCAATCCGACTCGGTAATTTGATGGGGTTAAGTTAACTTACACTTAACCAATCTGACTTGATGATTTGATAGGGTTAAGTCACGAACCTCTTAAATATGCTTAACCAATCCGACTCGATAATTTAATGGGGTTAAGTTAACCTATACTTAACCAATCCGACTCGATAATTTAATGGGGTTAAGTTAACCTACACTTAACCAATTTTACTCGATGATTTGATGCGGTTAAGACAACCTATACTTAACCAATCTGACACGGTAATTTGATAGGGTTAAGTTAACCTATACTTAACCAATCTGACACGATAATCTAGGGTTAAGTCATTAACTTCTTGATATACTTAACTAACTTGATACATGGTTTGTAGGGCTAAGTCTTGAACTTGAATACTTAGCCAATTTTGACATGATTCGTAGGCGGGGTAAGTCATGAACTCGAATGACAACACTTAACCCATTAGACAAAACCCTAGTTCAGGGGACTAAGTGGAAAATCGTAGTTAATAAGGATAACGGGAAGGGAAACTAAGTGATAAACCTTAGTTATGGATAACTAAGTAATAATTCTTAGTCAAGAGAATTGGACCAGTTTACAAATAGATGAGTAACCTGATACGGTAGGTCATCGTTTAAACAAACACACGAGGAGGAGTGAATGTTTATCTGACTTAGATAAAGGCTCCAGCGAACTGGGTGACGAAGCGGTAGCTTCGGGGGACGTGAGGGTACTCTTGGTATCCCTCTGTGAGGTTGCAGATGATCCGCCTGGGCTCACAGAGGTTAAGGTCTGCGGTAGAAGAACCAAGGGTATGCCTTGGTTGCTATGCAAGCAACCTAAAGACTGGGGTGGACTAGCGTGGAGTCGGCGATACTTGGTTTAGCCCTGTGATTGCACGTCGTCGACTACCTACCATCTTTAGTCAATCGTGTACGTATGCGGAAAGGCAGAGAACTCCCAACAGACCATATACTTGCTATCTAGTTATGGGTGAGGTTGGCCAATAGGAAAGTGGGGGCATGGATGGCCGGAGTATAGTTCTCGTGCATGATTTTCTTGGATTGCCTTTCAGTAGTTGAGGGAGGGGTCACGTGGGACCATAACCACCGTAGAAAAACAGACCTTGATATCTGCATCGGCAGATAATCTAAAGCTCCCGACCGAGTACTGTATTTCTTGGTTAGCCCTGTCACGGGACTCGGATGGCACATTGAGATACATGTGCATCTAGACATGGAAAAACGATTCATGATACATACGTGGGAAAAAGGGCGTGGTTGACGGGTAGCGTAATCCCTAGTGGTCCTAGGTGGCTTAAGCCCAAACCGAGTTACGAAAACGTTTAGTAGGTAGCGTAATCCCTAGTGGTCCTAGGTGGCATAAATCCTAGCCGAACATTCGAGAATTCATGGTAAGAAAATACAACTAGATCAAGGGTGACAGTCCAAAACGATTTCAAAGATAATGGAACTACGTTGAAGTAGTATAGAACTACGTGAGGAAGCCCGTAGGATTTACGGCAAAGGACTAAACATATACATGGAAAGAAACATACGAGTTGGGAAAACCTACATTAGGTTGACATGGACCATTTCATGACATTGGGCAAGGGACATTTTGTAGCTAACACATGACACGGGTTGGGATACTAGTACGGAAGGTGCAGGGCAAATATACTTGATAGAACCTTGGGGTGTTATACTCGATAGAACCTTGGGATGTTATACTCGATAGAACCTTAGGATGTTATACTCGATAGAACCTTGGGATGTTATACTCGATAGCACCTTGGGATGTTATACTTGATTCATAGTGACCGTAGTTTATCTTGATATAGTAGTTCATCCTGTTACCTTGGTTTAGCTTGTCTATCTTGTCATCATCCTTATGTTTACTTTCAGTTTATGCATCTCATGTTACCTTTACCTGTTTTTATGCTGGAAGTAGATAGGACTTACCAGTCTTTATGACTGACCCCGATTTCTTTCGCCTCTTTGTCTTCTGTTCCCCCCCTAGTTTTTCAGGGAGGAAATACTGTTATTTAGCTCGGACTTCTTCTGCTTCAAGGTCATCATGTATGGCTTGGATTTTTCTTGGCTATGACTGCTTTTCTGTTTTACTTGGGGAATATTTTATAACTGTGGTTTTATGCTTCTTTAACTATTGCAAGACAGGTTTTCAATGTAATGGCTTTTAAAGGCATTTTTATGTAAAAGGCTTTAGACCTTATAATTTTATGAGGTAATGAAATTTGGGTTTTCTTCCGCTGTTTTATATGTTCTGTCTTGTAATATTTCTGTGCATGTTTACCTAGACAACGCCCCTCCAAAGCTAGTGCATTCTCTTGTGAGTGACCCTAGCGGAGGTGGGTTGTTACATTTGGTATCAGAGCAGAAGGTTACCAGACTGGGCAAAAGTTTTAAAACCTTCAGAAAACTATTTACAAAGAAGCATTTTTCAAGGAAAGTTTTATTTTTAAAGGCTATTCCCCAAAGGCCATTAGCATTATCCTTTGTTTCCTTGATTGAATCTCTTTTCCTTTCTTTCCTCCACCTGTAGTCACAGTGGTTTGAACTGCGACTAATCCTTTTCTAACTACGTCAGTGTTTTCGGTACGATGGAGGCAGTTCTCGAGAGACCTGTTACCGCGTTATAAGAAAGGATAGTAAGAACAAGGATAAAGGATACAAGCTTAAGGACAAGCAACTTGTTGGTATGGCTTAATCCACAAAGGAGGGAAAGGGTGAATGATAAAACCCATGACAAGAGAGAGTATCTCTAGTAGGGTAAAAAGGGAAAGATAGTCAAGTATTATGAGACGAGGACAAGATCATCGAGAGGGCAATTATATGCTCTCACTGTTAGCGTACCTAAGAAGGATGGTAATGTTTCTGTGAAAGGTTTAGCTTTTCTTCTCTATCATCCCGTCAGGACTTTGCTTTGATCACCGCATCATTTAAGTCGGCATCGATAGTTGAGTCTCAGCACCTTCGTACTAGCATAGTAGAGGATCCCATTTTTGTCTCAAATCTTGTTGAGGAATCGGTCCATTTATTCATGACTTGTTTGGATTTGAGGACGCCTACGACTTTTGGGAATAATGCTTATGCTTTTAAGCTATGGGTTGAATTCTAGGAATGGAGTGGTTATCCAGTAAAGATGCCATTCTCGGTTCTGAATAGAGGGTAGTTAGGCTCTTGACTTGCCTCGGTAATACCCTCGAAGTCTCGTGTAACCTTTAGGGTTCTGTCATGATTGGTTACCTAGAATCTCTTGATGCATTTGTTGGTAATCTGTTCGAGTAGAGTTCGCCACTAAGGCGGATGGTTCATTTCGCTTGTGCATGAGTTATGGAAATCACTCTAGTAAGTACACTTGGTAACATGGTTGGCATCTGTTTGTTTTCAAGAGATAAGTTCTTCTGCGTGGAATGCCGTAGAGCGAGTAAACGAGATCCATGATTCACTAGTGAATTTTGGAAGGCTTACATGAAACCATGAGTGCACGGATATGGTTGAGCCAAGTATACTAGAGGGAGAATAAGTAAAAGTGGAACGAGAGGCGACAATGAAGTGAGTTCCAGCTCATATTTGGAAACAGGAGTTAAGAGGCCACGAAATCATGAAGTTAAAGGTGGTCAAAGCACAATGGAATTAAGCTCAAGGAAATGCGACTTAGAAGGCTGAAGACAAGATACGCGCATCATATCTCTTTTTAAGAGTATATTCTTGATCCCTGTTTTCCTGTAGAGCTTACCCGCATGCTATCTTTTATGCATGTCCTCTCGGTCCTATTCTCGATCTTATTTCTGTTGCAAACTCCATAGGGGGTATGACTCATCGGTTAATAATACATGTCCGGGTTTGAAGGTGTCCGTTAGGTTGACTAAACCTTTTGGGCTTTATAGGATATGGGTTGGGTTTAGAAAGGGATTTCTTGTAGTCCAAAAGGAGTTTATCTTGCTTATCTTCTCGGTCCTATCTTGAGGACCTTAGGTAGAACCCTATGGATGTAAACATGTATTTGAAAACATATTATGATTGATATGGTTGCAAGTGGTTGCTCGTGGATGCGCGAATACACACTAGGCGCTAGATCGGCTCAATCACGTTTCATATTTCATATGTATACGTGTTTATACTTGTTTATGGATGAATTTGAATGTGTTATCATGTGAATATTGCATATGGATGAATGGTTGTGCACACATATAGTGTTTATGTGACTAGGACTATTTGCATACATGTGGATTCATGGCACTAAACATATTTTGCATTTAGAAGATCAATCAGGCCTGATCATTTGCATTAGATAAGGAACATATACACACACTTTCTGCATATGTTCATATGGTATTAGAAATCTTTTAAGGACAATGGTTGCTTATGGATGATGTCTTGAGTAGATGGACGATAGAGGGTAGGATACGTTCTTCCTAACTTAGAGATTTCGGGGACGAAATCCTTAAAGGAGGGGAGAATGTAACAACCCGAATTTTAATAACGTGTTAAGACAAGAATCGAGGAAGAATTAAATTTTAAAATAAGAATCAAGCAAAACTGGTTGCGCCGTTGCGTTCGTCTCGGAATTCTGGTTGGAAACGAGTCCGAAATTTCGTAAATCGGAGTCCGTATGACCGAGATATAGCCTCTAGAAGTTTCACGAAAAATCAGAAAATGAAAACAGATTTTCAAAATTCGAATTTAGCCCCAAACAGACTGGGCGGGAAAATTTCCCACCCAGTCCCAGGTCGACTGGGGAGTCGACCCACCAGGGACCAGGTCGACTGGTCAATCGACCTGGGTGTCGACCTGGGGGTCGACCTCCTTGGTCGGGCCAGGTTGGCCTGGTGCACCTGCTTGCTCCTTTGGGTCTGTTCTGTTGGCCTGTGACGAGATTGGATGGTTCAGATCTAAACTAGGGTTAATCTAAGGGCCTAAACTAGTCCTAACTTCTTTAAAAACACCCTAAGACCTAGCCTAATTAACCACAAATCATCCTAACAACTAAGTGCTGCCAAAATGCTCTCTAATCATGGCCTCCATCTTCAACTTCAAAGGCTTAAGCATGCAAACTAGATTCAAGTCAAAGGAGCAAGCTTTCTACATCAAATCAAGGAAGTAGAGCATCATCTCAACACCATTCTACGACAAATGCTTGCTCATAAATCTCTAGCCACGCTTTGTAAGTTCAAGCTACTTTTAGATCTAAACAATAGTTCTAATGTTGACATGGAATAAAATGAGATGAAACCTAAGTATGTTAGTTTATGTGAATCTAGTCTTGCCCCTTTCTTGAACCAATGACTTTGGGCTATTTCTTAGTGATTAAATCATGCCACTCATGTTGTGTTTGACCTAGTTTATCATGCAAGATTGAATCTTGACTTGTGGAATGTTGGCATGAACCCTTAGAACAATTTGACTTGTGGAACATTCATATTAACTTGACTTGGGGCTTATGCATGTAAAAGAACCTAAACCCCTTATGACCATTTACATGCCTATGATGATGAACCTAGTGTTATGCTATCATACATGTTTGAGGCCAATCCCTTTATGCTATCATACATGTTTGAGGCCAATATGTTGTCATATTATTCCTACTATGTTGACTGGCTTTCACTTGCGTTGGGAATACGCCTTGGGTAGTTTAGGAAAACTTGAGATGGGCTATGAAACTTAACATGAATTAAGTAATGGGACAATGGGCATAAGTGGAAAACATGGACTTTGTCGTGGCCTAAACTTGACATGAACATGACAAGAAGGAAAACATGAAAGTGACCAACTCGAGGTTGGGTTGAGTTGGTAGCATAAATCTGCCCGGAACCGCCCGGCAAGTCCAGTAGCTACAGACAACAAGACCCAATGTGAGTAGTTGGTCACATCGCGCTTAAAACCCGAGGTTAGACTAGGTTGTGGTGTAAAGCTGCCCGGACCCACCCGGCGTAACCAGTAACCACAACAAAGTGTAATGTGAGAGGTTGGGGTGCATTAATTTACTTAATGCCACATGATAAGGTTAAGTTAGTTTGACTAATGGAACTTAACCGATATGACATGAATGGGTAGGTTAAGTAAGATCGGACTTGATTACTTAAAGACACTTAACCATATAACACGATTAGCAGATGGGTTAGTTTAACCAAAATGGGTTGATAACACCCGACTGGGATAACGCGATGCGTGGTAGGGTTAAGTAAACCCACAAGAATGATACTTAACCATTATAAATACGACTAGTGGATGGGGTTAAGTTAACCTACACTTAACCAATCCGACTCGGTAATTTGATGGGGTTAAGTTAACTTACACTTAACCAATCTGACTTGATGATTTAATAGGGTTAAGTCACGAACCTCTTAAATATGCTTAACCAATCCGACTCGATAATTTAATGGGGTTAAGTCAACCTATACTTAACCAATCCGACTCGATAATTTAATGGGGTTAAGTTAACCTACACTTAACCAATTTTACTCAATGATTTGATGCGGTTAAGACAACCTATACTTAACCAATCTGACATGGTAATTTGATAGGGTTAAGTTAACCTATACTTAACCAATCTGACACGATAATCTAGGGTTAAGTCATTAACTCTTGATATACTTAACCAACTTGATACATGGTTTGTAGGGCTAAGTCTTGAACTTGAATACTTAGCCAATTTTGACATGATTCGTAGGCGGGGTAAGTCATGAACTCGAATGACAACACTTAACCCATTAGACAAAACCCTAGTTCAGGGGACTAAATGGAAAATCGTAGTTAATAAGGATAACGGGAACGGAAACTAAGTGATAAACCTTAGTTAAGGATAACTAAGTAATAATTCTTAGTCAAGAGAATTGGACCAGTTTACAAATAGATGAGTAACCTGATACGGTAGGTCATCGTTTAAACAAACACACGAGGAGGAGTGAATGTTTATCTGACTTAGATAAAGGCTCCAGCGAACTGGGTGACGAAGCGGTAGCTTCGGGGGACGTGAGGGTACTCTTGGTATCCCTCTATGAGGTTGCAGATGATCCGCCTGGGCTCACAGAGGTTAAGGTCTGCGGTAGAAGAACCAAGGGTATGCCTTGGTTGCTGTGCGAGGAACCTAAAGACTGGGGTGGATTAGCGTGGAGTCGGCGATACTCAGTTTAGCCCTGTGATAGCACGACGTCGACTACCTACCATCTTTAGTCAATCGTGTACGTATGCGGAAAGGCAGAGAACTCCCAACAGACCATATACTTGCTATCTAGTTATGGGTGAGGTTGGCCAATAGGAAAGTGGGGCATGGATGGCCGGAGTATAGTTCTCGTGCATGATTTTCTTGGACTGCCTTTCAGTAGTTAAGGGAGGGGTCACGTGGGATCATAACCACCGGTAGAAAAACAGACCTTGATATCTGCATCGCAAGATAACCTAAAGCTCCCGACCGAGTCCTGTATTTCTTGGTTAGCCCTGTCACGGGACTCGGATGGCACATTGAGATACATGTGCATCTAGACATGGAAAAACGATTCACGATACATACGTGGGAAAAAGGGCGTGGTTGATGGGTAGCGTAATCCCTAGTGGTCCTAGGTGGCTTAAACCCAAACCGAGTTACGAAAACGTTTAGTAGGTAGCGTAATCCCTAGTGGTCCTAGGTGGCATAAATCCTAGCCGAACATTCGAGAATTCATGGTAAGAAAATACAGCTAGATCAAGGGTGACAGTCCAAAACGATTTCAAGGATAATGGAACTACGTTGAAGTAGTATAGAACTACGTGAGGAAGCCTGTAGGATTTATGGCAAAGGACTAAACATATACATGGAAAGAAACATACGAGTTGGGAAAACCTACATTAGGTTGACATGGACCATTTCATGACATTGGGCAAGGGACATTTTGTAGCTAACACATGACACGGGTTGGGATACTAGTACGGAAGGTGCAGGGCAAATCTACTTGATAGAACCTTGGGGTGTTATACTCGATAGAACCTTGGGATGTTATACTCGATAGAACCTTAGGATGTTATACTCGATAGAACCTTTGGATGTTATACTCGATAGAACCTTGGGACGTTATACTTGATTCATAGTGACCGTAGTTTATCTTGATACAGTAGTTCATCCTGTTACCTTGGTTTAGCTTGTCTATCTTGTCATCATCCTTATGTTTACTTTCAGTTTATGCATGTCATGTTACCTTTACCTGTTTTTATGCTGGAAGTAGATAGGACTTACCAGTCTTTATGACTGACCCCGTTTTCTTTCGCCTCTTTGTCTTCCGTCCCCCCCCCCAGGTTTTTAGGAAGGAAATACTGTTATTTAGCTCGGACTTCTTCTGCTTCAAGGTCATCATGTATGGCTTGGATTTTTCTTGGCTACGGCTGCTTTACCGTTTTACTTGGGGAATATTTTATGACTATGGTTTTATGCTTCTTTAACTATTGCAAGACAGGTTTTCAATATAATGGCTTTTAAAGGCATTTTGATGTAAAAGGCTTTAGACCTTATAATTTTATGAGGTAATGAAATTTGGTTTTTCTTCCGCTGTTTTATATGTTCTGTCTTGTAATATTTCTGTGCATGTTTACCTAGACAACGCCCCTCCAAAGCTAGTGCATTCTCTTGTGAGTGATCCTGGCGGAGGTGGGGTGTTACATGTAAATTCAATTAGCAAGGCAAATAAAACAAAACTGAAAACTAACATAACACTTTTTCTGATACCCACGGGAATCAAACTGGTACCTAATCAAATAAAACTGATACCTAAAAACTGCTATAATGCTAAAAAGAAAACACCAAAACAAAACTCTTAAATCATAGAGTGATAGATCAAAATATTTGAAGTCCAATTCAGCGTTTATATTGAAAGAAACAATACAAAGAAACACGATAATTAAAGCATAAAAATACAACACAAATAAATTGATGTGTTTAGCGAAATTGGTACTTAAAAAATGATAAACTAATACCTAAATACTGAGACAAAGCAAAATTAGAATGAAGTTGCTCATACTGCCTAAACACACCATTAATCACCGAATCAATTAAAAACACCTAATCACAACATATCACATTAAATTTAAATGACCATGATACAAAAAAAATTAATAGACAGAAAACGAGAAAAAAACCCTAATATTAGCTGAAATCGATTTTTGAACACGATGTGCGAGAGTGAGATCAAACTTTGAAAATAAAACTGGAGATCGAGACGAGATAAAGAGAAACGCACAAGATGGAAGAAGAAATATCAGAGCGATCGAAGACGAAGAAGGAATAACGAGCACGAGATTTAGACTATTAAAAAAAACAGTGTAACGTCCTTCTGATTAAATTATTAATGGGTTTGTCCTTGGGATTAAAATTTTAATGGGTTGTCCTTATGGCTAAAAATTCTTAATTTTTGTCCTTATAAATATTTTCCTGATAAATTAAATAAGTATTGATATTCCCTCCAAAAATAACGGCTAGTTATTCAAAACGAGATGACCCTTTACTTTTTGAAATGTCTTATGTTTTTATCTATAAAATATTTCAAAATTATTTATATATTAGGAAATATTATGTTAAAAGGTTTATAAAATAATTAAAAGGTTTTTTACTTTATTTTATAGAAGTTTTACAAAATTGACTGCACTTTGAAGACTGGCAGAAAATATAAAATGATTTAGCATGTTTTAAATCCCAAAAATTATAAATTAGTAAATTATTATTGAAATTTTTATGTAAATAGAAGGTAGATATACTAATTTCTATAAAAAACTGAAGTCAGTTTGAGTTATACCTATTTTATTATATCTGAATGAATAGACACTTAGATAGTTACAATGGCTATATTTTCACATTTTAAAGCCAAAATTTGAATTTTAATGGCCTTAAAATTAAGTAACTGTTCAATAACTAAACTTTGTTACAGGTAAAAATTGATATATACAACTATATTTTTTTTTGAAAACATTTCAAATAATGTAACGTTTTTAATATTTTTGTATAATACCAATTATTCTCTTGATATCTCTTCAAATGTCGAAAATACATTTTTAAAACATGGTAATTTTCTAAAAAAAATAAAAAATTGTACAAAAATATTTTTTCTCAAAGTTTTGTCGTTTGATAGTATATACACTAATACTTTCACAAAAAAATTCATGCCAAAATTTGGAGTTTTACAACTTCATTGTTTTTCATATAAATTGTAACTTGAATAGTCAATTCTCTTACATGGATCATTGCATTTTAAAAAAAAAATGTCCTTTTACTCAAATAATTTTTACATAGTAGAAATTATTTTCCTAGAATATTATTAGCGTATATACTTATATTTAAAATTCCGAGCACTCTAAATTAGTGGAACATTTTCTTTTATCCTGTTAAACACAAACAAACTCCAATTCTCAAATTCTAATTTTAACTTTTAATTTGATTTTAAAAGTCATGTTTATTCGTTATTAGTCATAACTCTTCCCTACTAACTTCTATAAAATAATTTCTTTTTAATAACAACCCACTAATCATTTATTATGCCTGTAATAGTAGAAAATACATACATTTTTAGTAGTTCAACTCTTCAAATGACTATTTTATTTCTATCACTCTCATTTCTCATTTCTCGTTAACCATGACTTCATAAAATGAATTTAGAATTTATGAATAATTCTCTATATATAGGCTCCTTCTATCAACAACAACATGCCATGTCATAAGACACTTGTCACTTAAATAGGTAAAAATGCATATGCAAAATGACATGTGTCATTACACTTGTTAATTAGAAAAATTGCTATATACATGCACGATGTAAAATATCTATGCACGTATAATTAATTAAAATTCACTTTTAAATTAAATAATTATAAAATAAATATTTTATATTATAATTATGGTAATATTATCTTACATATAACTGTGTTATAAATGAATTTCAGAACGTCTACTTGTATATTCTGATTTAATATTATTATTTTTATCCATGATTCATAAATGCTCGAAAATATTGGGTTTGTCTTATGGAAAACTAATATCGTGAATCCAACATAGTAAGGATAACAGTACAAGTATAACTTATTCTTTCATGTACTTACGCACAGTAAACAATGGAATATTTTCAATATAGGAAATGATGTTGGAGCATATATTCAAATCTTCTACTATCGTCATAGATCTTTTTATTAATAAATTTATACTATTTTGATGATATTTCAAATTGTACATCTCTCACTTATATTTTGAATATAAGGTTAAATAGAAATAAATTATCATGACCATTTAAGAAAACATAACATATATCAAATTATACTTACTTCATCTTTTAAACATAAAATTAATCATACACATATTTATACCTATTATATATTATGATAAAGCTATAACTAGGTTTCAACGTTAGTATATTGTATAATAATATCATTTTTCGAACTATTTTTCATGCTTTTCTTATTATATTTTTATCTCATATATATATATATATATGTGTGTGTGTATATATATATATATATATATGAATGGCGGCTGCAACCACCCCGCATGAAACCCTAACTCAACAAGAAGATGAAGGAGGAGGTGGATGGCAAGACGTTCGCCGGAAGGGCAAACAGACCTTCGCTGACGTCATACGCCAGACCCCAAGACCAATTGCCACGCCTAAACCTCAAAACCCTAGCAAATGGGCACACATGTTTGAATCGAAACTGAGAATCTTTGGAGAAATGCAATACTTCGAACCACAACAGATGGGGAACATCAAATACCAATTGATAGATGATCTAGATTTCGATGATTCAAATAAACTATGGGTAAACTCGCTCTACGTTTACATGGTAGGTAAACGCCCATATTTTGTTCACTTTAATGCCTACATCAAGCGAGTCTGGAATCCCAGAGGGGCATGGGACATTTACCCAAGAGAAAATGGTTTCTTTTTGATAAATTTCCAACTTAAGGAAGATTTTGAGCGAATCTTCAAAGGCGGACCATGGTTTATGGACAGTAAACTCATCTTTATGCATAAATGGGTTGCAGATTTCAATTTTGAAAAGGCTATGCTATCTACTTATCCGATATGGGTTAAATTTCCAAACCTTAACCTAGCTCTATGAAACACACGGTGCATTAGTAAACTTGCAAGCATCATTGGAAAACCACTGGACATCGATGAGAACACAAAACATGTTAAAAAGATCAGTTATGCAAGAGTGCTAATAGAAATCACAGCAGATGCAGAACTGCCAAACAACATCAAAGCAGTAGACAAGAAAGGCAACACGTATGAACAACTAGTAGAGTACGAGTCCATCCCACTTAAGTGCACCAACTGTTTGTGCTTTGGGAATATAGATACATATTGCAACACAACCTTACCAGACACAACATGGGTTAGAAAGGAAAAGAATGACGAAGGAAGCACTTCCAAAAATCCAACTACTTATACTGTACAATCAAGTGCTGTTAATGCTGCAGCTAACACTACTGTCAATGCGGTGGACTCTGCAGCATCTGAAGCATCTCATACAAATCCAGATCAAACCCACTCTATTCAGGGACAGGAGGATGGCCATGATCCAGGTGATCAATGTGTGGAGCCCAATCCAGAGGTGGAGGAGGAGCCAACAACTCGTGAGGATATTCAGAAGCTGGGTATCCAAATTGCGGAGTCTGATGAAGAAAGTTCAGAAGAAGTTAGTAATGAAAACTTGACAGCAGAAAACACCAAATATAATGTACAATTCAAAGGGAAAGGTGGTATTTTAGGTGCGTTAAACACATTGGTCAGCACTGCTCCAGTTACACGGGGAAAAAAGACCAATAAATAATGTCTATATTATGTTGGAACGTTAGAGGTCTAAATAATGACACTCGTCAATTAGATCTCTACAACTTTAGGGACAAGTATAAGCCCTCTATCATAGCTGTGTTAGAAAACAAGTTTACTAATGAAAATTTAGAATATTTCAAGTTTTGTATGGGAGATCAATGGGATCATGGTGATAACCTTCATACCACACGAAGAGGTCGCATTGTTGTCTTTTGGGATGTGACATACTAGAAATGTTATATGATCAACAGTGATGAACAACAAGTAACATTATGCGCAGTAAATAAAGGTGGATTAGACCTAGTTATCTCATTTATATATGCAAGTAATCTAGCTACTGAAAGACTGAAATTATGGAAAATTATATCTGATAATGCTCGCATTATCCAATCGCCATGGTTGGTGCTTGGTGATTTCAATGCTGTGCTGAGCACCAGAGAGAAGAAAGGTGGACTTACGCTCAAGCTTTCCCAAGTTGCTGAATTCAACAATTGCGTGTTATCAAGCGAATTGTCTGAAATTCCCCATTCTGGGCTGCAGTATACATGGAGAAGTGGTGAGGCTAAGAAGATTTCATCAAGACTTGACCGTGCACTAGCTAATGCAAATTTGCTAAAAATGATCAATGACCTCAATGCAACAGTCTTAGCCTCATCAACAAGTGACCACTCCCCTTTGCTTATACGATTCAGCAATACTGCTTGTAACCCCAAAGGGAAACCTTTCAAATACGCAAATCATTGGCATCTCATCCATGGGTACCATGACAACCTCAATCTCAATTCCATGCCCATTCCAACTACATGTGTAAACTAGTCATGATTCTCAAAACATGTAAGTACAGACTCAAACACTGGAACAAAGTCAGGCCAAAAGAGGGAGACAACATTCAAAGACTACAAGACCAGCTCGATTCCACCCAAACGTTGTTGGATGCAGAACCACTAAATGAAGCATTAAATAGTGATTTCTATGCAATGCAAAGACAACTTAAAGATGCATTGGCTTCAAAAGCTTTGGAAATCAAACAGAAAGCAAAAGAAAAATGGCTTACAAAGGGGGATGAATGCAGTAATTTCTTCTATACTAAAATGTCTTAGAGAAAGCATTTCAATAACTTGTTTAATTGTTTGAATGAACAGGGGGATTCGAGCATAGCAATTAAAGAACTTAAAGATTCAACCATCGCGTATTATTCTGAGCTTTTCAATGGCACATACAATGAAGAATTACCTGATATCATATGTCGAAGACAAGTTACTATCGAACGGAGGCTGATTTTGGGAGCTGACATCAGCAAAAGGGAATTGAATAGGGCCCTCTTCTCCATCCACGACGACTCCAGCCCCGACCTTGACGGCATGGGGGCAGCCTTCTTCAAACTGCAGTAGAAAAACCTGAAAAACCATATATTAGCAGCGTTTCAAGAAGCATTGGAAACTGGTGAATTTATTCATGAAATAAATTACGTGTTCCTAACTCTTATCCCAAAGGAGACAAACCCCACAAGAATCGAAGATTATCGACCAATTGCATGTTGTAATGTAATTTACAAAATCCTCGGCAAAATTATATGTAACAGAATGAACAAGGTCCTACCTTTCCTCATATCACAATGTCAGAATGCTTTCATTAAAGGCAGATTCATTTCAGAAAATTCTTTAATGGCGCATGAACTAGTTCGAGAATTCAACAAAAACGGTGCTGATAAAATATGCATGAAAATTGACCTCCACAAGGCTTATGATAGAGTAAACCGTAAGTTCATCACACACATGCTCAGACCTACGGGCCTACCAGCTAAAATAATCAACCTCATTGGTTTTTGTCTAGACACTCCTACTTTCTCTATTCTGATAAATGGCACTCCTAATGGGTATATTAACAGCTCGAGAGGCATCAGGCAAGGGGACCCTCTTTCCCCATACCTGTTTGCAGTGGCGATGGAGTGATTTACTTTGCAAATGGAATTAGCCAATGAACATAGGTTAATTGAGCCTGTTTACATGCATCGGCCCAAAGTCACATATCTAATATATGCAGATGATCTGCTAGTGGTGTTCAAAGCATCAATGACTGCAATTGATCAGCTTAAACAAATATTTGGGAAACTGGAAAACTGGGTGGGCCTTAAAGTCAATGAACTCAAAACGAAATGTTATTTTAATAAATTTTGCAGAGGAAAACAACAATATTTGGAGCAAATAGGGATGCAAGAAGGTACACTTCCAGTTAAATATTTAGGAGTGCCTCTGTCTAACAACACAATTATCGATGTGGAATGTGGGAAACTTGTCGATGACATCAGAAACAAGTTACAAGGATGAAGCTCGAAGCTGCTTTCATTTGCAGGGAGAGTGGAACTAGTACACACGGTTATCACATCCAAAGTTAGATTTTGGCTCCAAACTTTTCAAATACCGGACTGTTCAATAGCAAAAATCAATACGGTGTGCCAATTTTATTTAGAGAGGGGGGTTGCATAAAATCAGTTATAAACTATTATGCAGTCCCAAAAGAGAAGGGGGAGTGGGCCTCAAGAATTTATTTGAACTCAAGAAAGTATATGGGCTTTAATAGGCTTGGAATTTAATCTATTCAAACAATCTATGGGCCCAATAGATGAGGGCCGGATACAACAAGTGCAATTTCTAGACCACAAAGACAGATAATAACGCTTCAACAATTTGGAAAAATTGCCTTAAGCAAAGAGATGAACTTAAAAAGAAAATCCAAAGGGAAATTGCAAATGGCAAAACCACAGATTTATTGCTGGATCCGTGGCTTAATGGCAAAAGCTTGGTGGACAGATATGGATGGGACTGTTACTCGACATATGGTGCACCCAAAACCCAGGTTGACTCAATCATATCCAATAATCGGTGGGCAGAAGAAAGACATGCAATTTGTCGAAATTTACAGGAGGAACTGAAGGAAAAGCAAATATATCATGACCAAAGCTCGGACGCACGAGTATGGGCAGAGGAAGGAGGTTTTCAACTCAAAAAATGTTCTAGAAGAAATTAGGGTTAAGCACCCTACAGTAGATTGGACACAATGGTCTGGCCAAGGGTATGTCCCCCAAAAATGTCACATGTACTTCACAAAGCATTATTGGGGCATCTCCCAACTAAGGACAGGCTGCAGAATTGGGGAATAGTCAGTGAAGACAAGTGTCTTTTATGTAATGAGGAGGGCGAGTCAAACACACACACCTGCTTTTTGAATGTAAATACACTAAAAGACTATGGGAAATTCTGAAAATCAAGTGTTTCAACACAGATGAAGTAGGAAGCTTGGAAGAAGAGATTCAGTACCTGAACAATCGGAGAAACGTGCCTAAGCTGGTGATAGAGGTGGGCAAGATTTGCCTCACAGCCACAGTGTGGCAAGCATGGAGGGAACGCAACACCAGAGCTTTCAAGAAGAAGAAGGTTGAAGTATTAGTCAACACAAGTATAATAAACAGAGAGATTGAGATGCTGTTCAACAGAATTAAGAAGAAGATGGTTACCACTGCAGAGGAACAAGGACGATTGTTAATGACGAAGTGGAACTGGAAGGAACGGATCTCAGAAACTCGAGCAGAGAATCAACGACCTCCATGAATAAAGTGCCCTAATTTACTTTTCGTTTGACAGAGAATGTTTAGATTAAAAGTGGATTTTGGATGTATTGTGGTTATTTGTATTATACCTGGTTGTATGCGGGCTGTAATGTTTTAGGCCGAGAAGGCTTTGGGCTTTAGCAATAAAAATTTACCAAGTTTCAAAATATATATATACATATACATATAGGGGCCGACAATTTGAACACAAAACTAAACACAAAAAGAGAGACAAAAAGCCTCCACCGTTGGATTTGTTTGTCTTTATGTGAAGAGTGTAATTCATGGGAGGATCCAGTGGTTGAGATTTATTGTGTGCAATTTTGTGTCCTCATTTTGTGTCTAAATAGAGTTTCCCATATATATATATATATATCACTTATATCAATTTAGCCCCTCACTACATTTAGTGGGAACTTAACTCACTAATTTCTAAGTTTATATATACAAATAATAGTAATTTGGATTAAAAACTTGCCTCTCATGGTTGTCATATCTAGTATCTTACCATCCCTTCCTTCTATAGTGAGCCTTCCATATGTCCCCTCCATGTCAACGTCACATCTTCACGTACCTTTTAAGTTGTCGCTACCTGACCCTTCGACTTACCAAAAAATCATCCCTACCGAACTACTTGCATTACCTTTCTCCTCTGCTCAATCCCATCACGATGTTAACCTTTCAATCTCGATTACTAGCTCGTCATCAAGTCAACAGCAATGGACTTTATTGTTCAAGAGCAAACCATGCAACGTAGGGAAGTACATCTCTGTTGACTTCATGTTTATCTTTTATGGTGAGGATATGGTTCCACCTCCATAAATTGTTAATGTTGGATCACTTGTTTGGAATAATTTCGCAGTGGTTTTTTCCTAGACAAACCTTTATCTTTCACTATTGTTATTTAACATCTTAAAAAAACATGGAAACTTCCGGGTTTCATTAAAGTTAGAATGAATGGAACTCTCTTTATTTTCTACTTCTCTTGTGAAGAGGACAAGGTTTGTAATGCTACAAGAGATCCTATAATTATGAAGAATATGCTCTTTATCATTAAGCCTTGGGAATCATCAATTGGTAATGTATGTAGAAATGTTAAATCAGTGTCTGTATGGGTGCAGCTTCACAACATCCCCATTTATGCTTGGTCGCATATAGGAATTAATTGGTTGTTTATTCGTTTGGATAGATTAGTATATATGAATGAATCTATAGAGAAAATGGAAAGACTTGAATGTGCGAAGTGCTTGATTGAAATATATCCTACTTAAAATTAGCTGATAACTTTGATATGCAGCTGGTTGATGGAGCTTCACAGCGAGTTGAGGTTTGGTACCTTTGGAAGCCAGAAATCTGCACCTTATGTAGAAAAAATTGGCCATTTGGATGAAAATTATGTCAAGGGTAAGAAGCATGCTGTGATAAATGAGAAGGATTGCAAAGAAGGTGAAATTACATATAAGTAACAAGTTATGTACAAAGAAAACATGAGAAGAGACATCAAAGGAATTCCAATAAAAAAAGTGAATAAATAGGAAGTTGTTACTAAAGGTAAACATAACAAAAACGTGGCAGTTAAAGCTAAGGAAAAAGAGCAAACTAGAATTATTATTGCAGGGTGCACTAAAGAAAGTAAAAAAGGTACTGAGGTTTTGGGTTATGAAATTAAGGATGGTGAAATATTTGCAAAAGTGGTGGAGTGCGATGATCAAGCAAGTGAGAATGTCCATATTGAGTCCATTAATCATGTGACTAAAAATGAAATTGGTGTTATTTTTGTAATCCTAGATTATAAGATGAAAAAATATTATAGTTTTTAATAGGTTTCAAATTATTTGTGAAAGTGGAGTGGATGAGAGTGATCATTTAAATGAAAAGGAGAATTGTAATGAAACAGAAAGAGAGGATAGCAATGTGTTAAATCAAGAAAATTCTACAAATTGTGAGGCTGACTGGGGGATGCAAATTATTGATGCTCCCACTGATATGGTATAACTCAGTATGATGATGTTCAAACAAAATTGCTTTGCAGTTTGTTACAAATAATGCGCAAAATAATAATGCTAATATGCAAAATTGGAGTGCACATCAATTACGAATGAACTGGAGCCCACCTCATTGATCAAATGCAACTACCTAACTAACCTACCACTTAACTGTTAGGTGTGGCTTGCATTGGAATGGAGTAGGTGCGTGGATTGAACGAGCGAATTGTCCCACATCGCAAGAACTTAAGAAAGATCGTGGTATATATATGGTGTTTGTGTCATGTAACATTGGGGATTCCTTTTGTTACAATAAGTGCTTGCCAATAGCAGATTATATGCTCGATGGGTGGCGATGGGGGATGTTGAATCGGGACGCCGGCATGGGAGACTTCGACCGTTGACCCCAGATAGACACGGTGAAGCACGTACGAGCGGAAGGTACGTAAGGAATGCCGAAACTTAACATGGTATCAGAGCTCCATGGTTCGAGGGGACCGGTGTGTGCAGCATGACCGAAGCATGACTCCAAAAGGGGCTTGAGCTTGAGATGCTCGTCAAGGTAGAGATACAATGGTAAAAATAAGCCTGGCACTACTGCTTATGAGAACTCGGGGTAGCAGCCTGACCAACTGTGAAGAGGACTCAAGGTGTAACTCTACGACTGTTGGGAAATTACGCAGATTTCCTTATGATTATATTTGTTGAGAAAAGAAATGAAATGTAGAATAGTAAGAGACACACAAATTTGATAACGGAGTTCGGCTAATTATGCCTACGTCTCCTGGCTGCTGCAGATCTTTTATTTAGAGAATATTACAAGGTGATTACACAGAACACTTTATACTCAACACTCGATCTCACTCTTAATCTTGCTCTCCTTTTCTTCTTGTTGATTTTGAGATGAGATATGAATTATGAAGAGGAGGGATGTATATATAGGTGAGAAATAGTTGGTGGGGATTGGTGGCTTGGTTGGTGGCCCGGTTGGTGGTGGTTGGTGCATGAGGTTGGTGGCACACCATGTTGAACACATGGGTGGCTTGGTTGTTGCTACACATGCAACATTACTAACAATCTCCCGCTTGAAGACTGATTTCAATCTGTCTTCACACCTTGATCAATGCAACAGCCATTCTGCTCTTTCTACTCTAGCAGACCAACTGAAGTTGAACACAACTTCAGTTTATCGATAGTTACCATCTTTGTCAACATATTTACTGGATTCTTGCTTCCTTCGATCTTCTGTTTAAATCCTTTGGCAACTAGTCGAGTTTTGTATCTCTTGGCACCATCGTGCTCCTCTTTCACCCGATACACCCATTTATTATGAAGTACCTTCTTTCCTATAGGTAACTCAACTAGTTCCCATGTCTGGTTGGAGATGAGATACTCCATCTCATCTTTCATGGCAAGCTCCCACTTGCTAGCATCTTCAGTCTAAAATGCTTCATCATAGCATTCAGGTTTCCCTGCATCAGTCAGCAACAAATAGTTCATGTATCTTTTGTTAGGTACATGAGGTCGAGAAGATCTTCTCAATTCAGGAACTGGAGTAGGATGTTGTAGTGTGTTAGACTGGTCCACACTACTTAGATCAACGATTTCATCAGGCTGAGCACTTTTTATAGTCGGTTCTGTGATGAGACTATCTGGAATGTCGTTTGCATCTACAAATATTGACTCACTCTGCTTTGAGTCATTGACTTCTGTTTTGTGTCTGTCTTTATACATTACTCTTTCGTTAAAAATCACATCTCGACTACGGATCACCTTCTTGTTTTCATTATCCCAAATGCGGTAGCCAAACTCGTTTTCGCCATAGCCGATGAGAGTGCATTTCTTGGATTTGGGATCAAATTTATTCCTGCCTTGATCACTAATATGCACATATGCTATACAACCGAAAACCTTTAAATGTGATAATTTTACCTCCTTTCCACTCCATACCTCCTCTGGTATCTTGTGCTCTAATGGAACTGAAGGACCTCTGTTGATCAAATAAGCTGCTGTGTTGACTGCTTCTGCCCAGAACTTCTTTGGTAGACCTGACTTTATACGAATGCTTCTGGCTATTTCTGTCAACGTTCGATTCATACGCTCAGCTACACCATTGTGTTGAGGCGTACCAGGCACGGTTACCTGCATTTGGATCCCGTGCTCATAACAGAACTGCTTGAATCTGGTGTCTTCATATTCACCTCCATTGTTAGTTCTAAGCTTTTTGATCTTTAGATTTGTCTCGTTTTCAACCATAGCTTTCCATATCCTGAATGCCTCGAACACTTCAGATTTATGCCTTAAAAAATAAACCCATACCTTTCGCGAGTGATCATCGATGAAAGTAACGAAGTAATGCTTTCCACCAATGGATGAGACGGTCGTTGGCCCCCAAACATCGGAATGAACAAGCTCCAGCTTTTCCTTCTTTGGGGTTTTACCACTTAATTGAAAGCTGACTCTCTTCTGTTTTCCAAATATACAATTTTCGCACATGCCTATTTCCACTAACTGTAGACCTGGAAGTTTCCCCTTCGAGTGCATAATCTTCATTCCCTTTTCACTCATATGGCCTAGCCTCTAGTGCCATATGTTGGAATTTTCTTTGCTAGCTGCAACAGTGATCGAACATCGCGCTCCTGATGTCATATAAAGAGTACCACTCTTCTTGCCTTGAGCAATCGTCATTGCACCCTTCGAAATTTTCTAGTCATCACCATGGAAAGTTGTAGTATAGCCTTCACAAGCTAATTGTCCTACAGAGATCAAATTCTTCCTCAAATCTGGTATGTGCCTGACATCCTTTAGCTCCCAAACCGACGCATTCAGCTTAATCTTCACAACACCTTTACCAACGATATCACAAGGTTGATCGTCACCAAGATATACCTTTCTAAGATTTCCAGAGGCGTACCTTTTGAAGAATTATTTCTGCGAAGTGGCATGAAACGATGCTCCAGAGTCTAGCACCCAAGACTCTTCCTTGCTCTCGAAAGAGCATATCAACGCTTCATCTCCTCCTGAGGTAGAAGTAACATTTGCCTCTGCCTTCGCCACCTGATCCTTTGGTGCACTTCTGCATTGGTTTTTGTAGTGCCCGGTCTTTCCACAATTCCAACACTCAACGGTCTTTGAGCTGTGAGA
This sequence comes from Allium sativum, assembly GCA_030737875.1. Taxonomy (NCBI): domain Eukaryota; kingdom Viridiplantae; phylum Streptophyta; class Magnoliopsida; order Asparagales; family Amaryllidaceae; genus Allium; species Allium sativum. The sequence goes on along the minus strand of CM060913.1, from coordinate 840,055,407 downwards.
ATTATTGGTATTTCTGGATTTAGATCTCCAGTCCTTCGACCTACCTCGGTAGTTCGATTTGCTACGTCCATTTCCTTGTGTTGAATTTCGTTCTCTTGATTGTGTATGCAAAATTGAAAATTTTGATGACTCACCAGAATCCCTTCGCCGGATCTCTTCACTGAATACCATATCACGAATATCATCAAATTTTAACTTATTGCTTCCCGACGAGCTACTCACTGCTGTGACAGTAGCGTTCCAACTTTCTGGCAGGGAAGACAAAAGTATCAACGTGCGTACTTCTTCATCAAACTCAATTTTAACTGAACTTAACTGAGTAGTAACTGTATTCAGTTCATTGAGATGTTGAGCTACCAATGCACCTTCTGTCATCCGCAAATTGAACAATCGCCTCATCAAATGTACTTTATTAGAGGTCGACGGCTTCTCGCACATACTGGAGAGAGCCGCCATAAGATCCGCTATGGTCTTTTCTTTTGCTATGTTGAAAGCAACATTGCGAGATAACGTCAATCGAATAACTCCAAGGGCTTGTCTATCAAGAAGAGCCCAATCTTCATCCTTCATATTCTCTGGCTTCTTTTCTGAGAGAGGTTGACAAAGCCTTTTCTGGTATAGATAATCTTCAATCTGCATTTTCCAAAAGCCAAAGTCGGCTCCGTCAAACTTCTCGATTTTCACCTTTCCTTCATCTGCCGCCATCACTCCCACTCGAATTTGATTTCTTTTCTAACAAATTATGGCTTTGATACCAATTGTTGGGAAATTACGCAAATTTCCCTATGAATTATATTTGTGGAGAAAAGAAATCAAACGTAGAAATGGTAAGAGACACAAAAATTTGATAACGGAGTTCGGCCAATTATGCCTATATCTCCGGGCTGCTGCAGATCTTTTATTTTAGAGAATATTACAAAGTGATTACACAGAACACTTTACACTCAACACTCGATCTCACTCTCTTCTTGCTCTCCTCTTCTTCTTAGTGGATTTGGAATGAGATTGGGATGAGATGCTCGTCAAGGTGGAGATACAATGGTAAAAAGAAGCCTGGCACTGCTGCTTATGAGAACTCGGGGTAGCAGCCTGACCAACTGTGAAGAGGACTCAAGGTGTAACTCTATGACGACTTGAATAGTGCTCGCAAAGGTGGAGATTGTTAGGTGTGGCTTGCATTGGAATGGAGTGGGTGCGTGGATTGAACGGGCGAATTGTCCCACATTGCAAGGAATTAAGAAAGATCGTTGTATATATATGGTGTTGGTGGCATGTAACATTGTGGATTCCTTTTGTTACAATAAGTGCTTACCAATACTAGATTATATGCTCGATGGGTGGCGATAGGGGATGTTGAATCGAGACGCCAATATAGGAGACTTCGACCATTGATCCCGGATAGAGACGGTGAAGCGCGTACAAGCGGAAGGTACGCAGGAAATGCCGAAACTCAACATTAACCCACCCTCTTATCATCCAAACTAAGTAATCATGACCACTTACCTGTTCATCCACCTGACCTTGTGTCAAATGCAAAAATGTCAACTACCAACCAATCTGATCAGTTCCAACCTAACACTTCTTCTACCAAGCCAAAACCTACCCTCACTAGAATAACAACTCACTCAAACTCCATCCTATATTTACCATGCAAGCAACAACATCCATGTCTTCACCTCAGTTCATAACTAACCAATCTGATCCCTTCACCCATCCAAACCTTGACAAGATATCAACCTCCCATTAATCCTTAAATATGACCATATTGATGCTCCTTTCGACTGGCCTGATCCACTATCTCTCCCTCACCACAATAACATCTTCAATATAATGCAAGAAAAATCAAGTGCAAAAATGAAAATAATCAGTTAAACAATTCTACTGATGATCTAATGTTACTTCACCTAGATCCACAATTTACCCTTAAGTTCAAGAATCCAAGACTCCTACGACTAAGAGTAAAACATTCAAGTTAAACCAATCTAAGTAGTTTAATCAATGTTGAACAACATTGAAGCTTGGAACATAAGAGGAGTACATTGTGATTCTAAGCTGAATCAGTTTAAATAATTAATTTAAATCCACAATTTAAGCCTTTTAGGCATCCTTGAAACAAACTTTACCCTTGCCTTGAGAGTTGCAAAGTATATTAACCATATCTGGAACCTTACACATAATCTAATGGATTCTCCATATGGTAGAATCTGCCTCATCCATGACCTTGGAATTTGCATTTTGTCCATTATACTCTCCACTAGACAATTCATTCACTACCATGCTCTATACTGCCCTACCTTCACCTCCTTCTAAATAACCCTAGTATATGCTAATAACTCCCTATCTTATAGACACACCCTATTTCAAACTCTTCCTTCCCTAAGAAAAAACTCTCATCCATGGCTTGTTTTTGGTGACTTCAGCTGCTCTCCAATGGATGTGGAGGTAATGCATTGTCCCCGGCTAAAATTAATTCACTTAATAATGCTATAGATGACTCCATACTAATTGAAACTGACACCTACTGTGCTAAATATTCTTGGAATAATTAGACAGACGAATAGCCATAACCTACTCCAAATTAGTCTTTTCCTTTTGTAACCAAACTACTCTTTCTGAATGGCATAATATCCACAGCTTCTTGCCTATGCCAAGCCTTTCTGACCACTCTTCTTAAATTATCCTTTGGTGAAGTTGTCGTACGAGGAAAACATAACTCATGGATCCATAATCCTAAATATAATAAATTATTCATAATGCTTGGTCTAATAGAATATTTGGTAATCCAATGTTTATTTTGTAGAAAAAACTGAAAATTACCAAGCAAGCCTTGAAAGTTGGAAAATTCTATTTAAACCTCTAAATATGCTGAGTTGCACCCCCCTTATTTCTTAAAAAAATGATATCCCTCCTGTTTGACTGAGTAGCCCCCCATATATCCCAAAACTACCCTTACGTTTCAAAACATTATATCCCAACCCTAAATTCCTTTCGTCGCTCTCATTCTTTTTCTTCATGTTGTCGATCGCCTTCCACCACTCTCGTTCATCAAAGTAGCTTCAAAGTCCTTCATCAAAGCCACTCTCGTTATTCACTCGCGTGTTGCAATCGAATTGGCTCCAAAGCAGTTTGATTTGGTTGCAATCGAATTGGAGAGAATCGCGTGTTGCTGAGTACTTGAATTAGGGAGAATCGCGAGTTTCACCTACTGCTATATTTTTTTCCCCAATTCAATATGCCACGGAAAGAAAGAACGTGGTTGGAATGGATACCACGAGTATATCAAACGTGGTAGAACTCCTAACCACGGAGGAAATCATCTTGGCAAGTAATATTTCCACATTGAGTCGCTCCGTGGTTTTGTTTCTTACCATGTTGGTTCCCTTTGTGGTGAATGCAGAATAACATAGAGAAGGGGTATTTTTAACCTCTAAAGAAAAGAAAAAAGGGGAGCAACTCAGCATACTTGGAGGTTTAAATAGAATTTGCCTTGAAAGTTTAGTCAACTAATAAATTTGGTAAAGGTTCTAAATTATTATCAGATCTGAAGCAAAAACTATAGGCTATTCAAAATGATATGTATAATAACATAAATGATCCTAACCTTCATATAGTTGAATCTTCAACTTCAAACTTATACAAAGGTGTCTTGCTAAGTAAAGCTAACACGATGAAGCAACAAAGCCAGAATGCTTTACTATAAAGACGAGGATTTCATGCCTCTCTCAAGACTAACCGGTCTAGAGACAGAATTAACATAATTCCAGATGAACAAGGTACCTTTCGTGCCAATCAGGATAAAACTTGAAGAAATATTACTTCATTACTTCTCGGATATCTTAGGTAACACTGAAAACTTTACTCATGCTCTTCATGAACTAAATTATATTACACTGGCAACCCTTGGAAATGTTGCCATCAAATTTCTATATTCCCCTATTTCCAGTAAGGATATTAAGTCAGCAGCATTCTCCATGAACTAGCATTCTCGTGGAGAACCTGATGGTTACAATGTAGTATTTTTTAATCAAATCATGCACTACAAAAAATCATTGAGTTAAACACTGAAAATTACAGTCTTTAAACAAGTAATTCAGTCTTTACAATGTATTTAAAGACAGACCGAAGACTGAAAATTCAGTCTTTGATTTCCAAGTCATAAAAAATATTAAGATCGATATTTCAGTATCAAAATGACAAGACTGACATTGCAGTCTTAAATATACTTGAAACCAAATTTTAAAGGCAGAAATTCTGCCTTTTATCAGTCTTGGATTAACAAAATTGAGACACATACAATACAAATAGTAAAATATGAATCAACATTCTGAGTTTAATATATGAGCTTCATAGTTTCATACATACCAAAATATATTCAATATTATATAGAAATTGCATTGTATCTTACAACAATATACAAATGATAAAGTAATCAATTTACAATAACACATGTATTAAGAAGATGTGTGTATATACAACATTCCGACAAGAAAGTCAAGACAACAAGAGTCCAACTAGATTATATTAACAAAAAGATAATTCAGTGTGTTCATTACACATGTTACCTTTTAGAGAAAAAAGGCTGTTACTTTAAGAGAAAGGCAACAAGTTATGCCGGAAAGCACTACACCAAAATAGATGATTATCAACGTGTATAACCATCGCAAACAATTTCAGCAACACTTATTAGTGTTGCTATAAGGGCATGGCAATTTATTTTCGACGCATATAAGCGTTGGTAGATTTTCTCTTCCAACGCTTATAAACGTTGGTATATCTTCCTTTGCAAAGCTTATATGCGTTGATAGATTTTCTCTTCTCACGCTTATAAGCGTTGGTATATCTTCCTTCGCAACGCTTGTAAGCGTTGGTAGATTTTCTTTCGCAACGCTTGTAAACGTTGATCGGTTTTCTTATGAATAATCAATTAATAACATTAATAGTCAGTTAATGTTGCTAAAATGACAATTAATAACTAACAAGATTGTAATATAGAAGATATTTAATATGAATGCAAAACTAATATTATTCTCAATTTAAAAAGTATAACTCAATGAATATCAATAAACGACATAGAATATCAGTTAACAACAGACAAATACAATACATAATTAAGTTGTTAAATTCAATACATAAATGAAATTCTATAAATACTGAATTCGAACTCGGGCTATACAACGAAGCCTCTATCTGAAAATTCAAGATCTTCTTCATCATTACCACTACAACCACCCTCCAATCTTCTCTTTTCTTCTAGAAGTAACTACATCCATTCAATATCACAATGATTTGAAATTATTAGTTTAAGCTAAGACTGCACAAAAAATTATGCACTAGTTAAACATTCAAATTCAAACTGAGCTGTAAAATTCAGTTGCAATCTGACTTGCAAACTCAGTTGCTCAACTGAGTTGTTCGGCAAACTAAGTTGCAAACTCAATTCGGAAAACTGAGTTGTGCAACTCAGTTTCCAGCTGAGTTGCGTTTGCAATTGAGTTGCGCAACTTAACCGAGATGTAATCAAAAGATGGATTAAGGAGATTATAGCATTACAAGGCCAGTGAGCCGATTGTAGAACATACTAAGATACTTTAAATTCCAAAAAAAAATTGACAAAAAGGGGAAAAAGGTATAATGAACAAGTTAAAAATAGTAGTTAAAGTAACATGACATATAGAACACACCTCATGCCGAAAACACAATGCATTGTCTGAGCTTCGCTAAGCATTTGCTGCTCTTAAAGTAATGCAGACTAGTAAAGTTTGGGAAAAAAACATAACATTATGAACTTTAGTAAAATAAAAACAGTTCAACATTCAATAGTTTTGAAACTCAATTTCGAAAGCATGGGGCTCAGTTTCGATGAATAATGCAAACATGCAAGCTCAGTTTGCAAATGAGTTGCAAACATAGTTGTTCAGAGTTTGCAACTCGGTTGCAAACTTGCAAACTGAGCTTGCAAATGGTTGCAAACTCAGTTTGCAAGCTCAGTTATGAACTTACAAACTGATTTTGCAAATGAGTTGCAAACTCAGTTTTGAGCTTGCAAATGAGTTGCAAACTCAGTTTGCAAGCTTAGTTACAAACTTGCAAACTGAGTTGCAAGCTTAGTTTACAAGATGAGGTGCAAGCTCAGTTGTAAGCTGAGTTTGCAAGCTCATACTTTATTTTGGTTTAAGTGTAAAACTATTGCTACCTAAGTACAAAACTGGCTACTCATTGTGCTTATTTGAGCAAACTATGATGTAAACTATTGGTGGCCATCTTAGAATATCAATGAAAAACTAAAACGAAATTGCATTCTTCCTTTCCAGCGATGTAGATTGTTTCAGTGTAAATGTAAAAACGAGGCCAAATTAAAAAAAATATCTTGGTAATTATGGTTGACATTGATTGAGATGAAGGCAATTTAGTTCAGAATAGATTTCGGATTGTGTTTTGAACAAAAAATATATTAAACTAGGGTGGTAGCTTGTTGAACATAGTCTCATAATGAAAATCATAAAGTAGTTAAATCAAAATGTCAATATTGCAACCGACATGTTTGTAATTTAAAAGAGCACGCCTCATGCATATATGCCAGCTCTGAAAAAGAAAACACATTGGAGAAGAAAATTACCTTCTCAATGCTCTCTTCGAGGTAGAACAGATTTTGAGATGAGGACCAATTACAATCAACGTCAACACCATTAGGTTCAAGCAAAGATGCACATGTAGAATTGGCATTCGTTTTATATCTCGTCATCATTCTCGATGAAGGAGGTTGCGGTTGGGGAGTTCGTCGGTGGCTTGTTCTAAGCGGGGCAGGAAAAGAATTTCTGGCAAGTGTCGGCCCATTTGTGTCGTCGTTCTCGACCGAATGTGTTCAAAGATTGTACTGGGCTCCATCCTGGCAGCATTATTGAAGGGAAAAAAACTGAAAATAGGAAGAAAAAAGGTGAAAGACAATTGCATGTTATTGATGTCCAACATACCCATAGTGAAATTTGTACTAGAATCATCATGCATAAACCATAACTTCTAAAGAGACGACAGAGGAATAAGTGGGAGTCTTCTTCTAGTTCAACAATCAAATTCTCTCGCTATATAAAAACAAAATCAACCTTTTTAGTATGAATTCTAAAAAAATAATTTTACAAGAACTATGATAGCATATATTTTTTTGGGGGTCCATCAGCAATCAAAATCTATTACTGTCTGAAAACATAGTCACATACTTAGTACGAACTCCATAACATGCTGCTTTAATTAATATACGAAGAAATAATTAAATTCCTTGCTAAGTAACATAAGGGAGAATTAATATCATATATCACTAAGTTAATTTCCTGTTATAAATGTGTTAAATTTAAACCAAAAAGTTCAAGTTCTGACAATTTGTAAGTCTGAATACATATCATTCCTTGTATATTTACCAGGAAAAAAATGACAGTAAACAACATTTTTTATTTTTTATTTTCCTCATGTTCTGATGTTCTGACCGTTTGCAACATCATATTTGTTCTTGATTTTCCTCAAGGAAAAAACAACCCTCTTTTGGAAATAATACAAAACAACATTTTTTTGTCCCTTTTTAGTGGATGACTACATCATATCAATTTATAAAAAAAACTACCAGCAAGGTAATTTTTAAGCAACTTAGGGGATATAATATGTGTTATATGGATTCCTTAAATAACATGTGTTTAGTGATACTATTTAATCATTTATTAACAGCCACCTAAGGAAATTGATGTAAATATTTGGGGCCTATTCAATTATGGCACAAAACAACAGGGTAAATATTTTATTCCTCGGGTGCAAAAGTTATCACTTTCAAGCATGCTTATATAAGGATCCATATTTGAAACTATTACGTTTCAAATGTTTTGAAACTGAACTTAATTTATAATAAATCTTATTTTCTAGCATTTGATTCTTTGACATTCATGAACGCAAAACCCAAAAATATCAGTATTTATTTTTTTACCATAAGTGTAAAACAAAGCTTCAATCATCATAGCTTGCATTTGTATAAATGATAAAAAACTTCCCAAAAATATAAAAGTTCTAAAACAAACTAAAATTAAATGTAAAGTACTATATTACACAAAATGTTAAATGAATATAAAACCATTAAATTTTCAACAGGAAAACTTAAATATAATTTTTTGATTCTATTTCCATCTCGTTTTACCAAGATGTTCAAGAAAATTAATACTATATTATATATATATATATATATATATATATATATATACACACACACACACACACACACCCAACTGGTTTATGCATGCAACAATGAGTCCAAATTATGTGGTCAAATATGCTAATTTAGACTAATCAAAACCATGACATACATACACATTTCGCTAAAACTGAAAAAACTCAATTAAACGCTCTTTCCATAAAACTGATTTTTGATCCTGAAAAGAGTCTGAAGCAAAAAATTTTGATCCGTGCGAAAAAAAGAACTTCTGCATTTGATGCTTGCATTTCTTTAAATGATTAAAAACGTCACTAAAATATAAAAGTACTGAAACAAACTAGAATTAAATATGTATTGTACTACACTGCACATAATTTTAAGTGAATACAAAATCATCGATATTTTTACAGTAAAATTTAAGTATAATTTCTTGAAATAAGTTTGGCAAGATTTTTGGTCATCACATAAGTATTAAAAAGAGGAAAGAAATGTTATGTCAATAGCCATGCATATTAATAATTAGCTTACTAGAAGAAGTAAGGAAAGGCATGATTCAAAAGGAAATGATTAATTAGTTAGGGAGTAGATTGGAAAAGCAGGTAGAATTATTATTTGATTCTACAGCAGATAGCAGCATATGAAGAAAGCTAAATGAAATAGAATGCAAATTAAAAGAAGTTAAAAAAACTGCACAAATCCTTGTCAAAAGATTAGTTATATAATATATATATACATATATATATATATACATATATATATATATACATATATATATATATACATATATATATATGCACACACACACATAAACCTATTATAAAGGTACCGTGTTCATTTTAATTGCAGCTATGGGTTTTTAACCTGAATATCTTTGTCAAAAGAATAAAAAGATTGGTTTACCAAACATATTGCCAATTTAAGTTGCTAACTGAAAGCATTACTGCTTAATACCTTTGTTTTTAAGTCGTATAATATTTCAGATCATGAGTATAACTTCACACCAAATGAAATGGACCTAAAACTAAATAGTGATATATTAAAATCTACTTCCTAAAATAATCTTGAACTGAAATTTCAATTAAAACTTTTCAAATGAAATTTTGTAGAAAAATGCAAACACACTACATTTTTAGATTTTTGATCAAAAAGTCATTGACATAGTTAAGTATAGGTACATAAAATTGTCAAAATACCTGTGAAGCATCAATAGCATCACGGTGAAATAAGCATATCTTTCCGAGAGCTGAAACAGCATTATCATAGGCCATTATATTATCTGCACTTTGTGCATCTAGGTGTCTAATTACAACATTTAACCTCAAAAAAGCCTCTGCATATAATTAACATATTGAATCATACAGTGCACCCATAAGAATAATCATGTAGTTTTCATGTGCAAGGCATTTAGTGTTAACTGAGCCATTAGGCTCAGTTTTAACCTAAGCCGACAGGCTTTGTTTTGGACTGCATCTACAGGCTCAGTAAAACTGAGCATTGTAGGCTCTGTAAAACTAAGCCTTGTAGGCTCTATAAAACGAGCCGTTGTCCAGTAAAACTGTTCCTACAGGCTCAATTTACCTGAGCCGAGTGGCTCAGTTTTAAACTACGCCACTCGGGTCAAGTAAACTGAGCCGTGTAGGCTCAGTTTAAACTAAGCCACAGTCTCAGTAAAACCAAGCCTCGTAGGCTCAGTTTTGCATGATCTCTTAGTTAATATGATGCGACATAAATTACTATTCGTAATTAGTTTGACTGACTGAAAATGGGAATATCGTAGAAAATATGCATATCAAACTTCAAGGAGGAACAATAAAATTGCTAAATAAGAGACAACACAGATTGGTTATCTTTCTTTGTAGCTAAAATTTACATGATCAGTCGAACGTTGAAAAGGTTGCGTTATTGATCCAGCTCATAAAGAATGACTTTGTCTTAGTATTCAACCAGGAGATAAAGCTGGCAAAATGATGACAGTTCAATATCCTTGTTTTCAAGAGGGAGAAAAAAATAAGATAGTTGTACCATGCATGAAGTATTAAAGTATTTAACCAACCACTAAACACCAAAGATGATGACAGTTCAATATCCTTGTTCTCAATAGGAAAATAACAGTATAACAAGAAAGCGTACTTTGAATAAAATTAAGCAGTGGGCACTGATAATAGCATAAGAAGCTTAGTATAGAATTTTTCATTAATTCCCAAAAGCCCTACTAATTAAATTGCTAGTATACTTCAAAGCAAACTGATATATTTGATAACTTTTAAAATATAAACAATCTATTTTTATAGTACAAAAAAAGTAAGAAAGAAGTTCGAATATTCATTTTCAGAGGTATGCAAATTTGTCTATGAACTCCTAGCTTAGAGCGGAAATAGCAAAGTATTATAGTGAGACTTGTGACATAGCAGAGTTTCATGTAATTGTTGAATAGCTATAGCAAGTACAACCAGGAAACTTATTATCAATGTATTTGAGCGAAGGCCTTAAACATTCCCGATTGAAAAGGATCTGACAACTGAAACAACATAATATGATATATGTTTGAAGTATGATTCTATCATATCCTCACATAGTGCTGCTGCTTTTAACCAAATGGCATGCTTAGCTTTACTCAACAGCCCATGTGTCTCTCCTTCGATTTTGTTTATTAGTTGGATAGATTTAGGTTTGCTAACATGATTCACTGCATATGCATAGTTCCAATACCTTTTTTTTATTACTATTACTGTAGATTCGTAGATGTGCATCAGCTAGAATGTCTAAAGTTACCTATGTATTGTTTTCATAGGCCCGTCAAACACATGAAGTTTTGTATTGATGTTGTATTAAGCTCTCCCTATATTGCTTGTGGTTTAGACATATATAATGTGCAAGTTAAGAAAACTACTGATTTGATTAGGGACTAAGAAACCATCACATACATGTGTGTATTGTTGTTTTCATGCCACAACAATCATTCGCTTTTTTTGTCTATTTTTAAGCTGATTTGTTGTCAATTATTACACTCGTTCAGGTTATAAATAGATTTACGAATTGGTAGCATACTACAGTTTATACAACCACAATAACGCCACAGCCCACAACAATCATTCGCTTTTTGCAAATCATTCAACGAGAATAATCTATACTATATTATAATTGCTGAGTTCCAAATTCTCAATCCTCAGCGATTCTGAAGATTTTAAAACCAAAGGTCACGCGTATTTCGAAACCCAAAGGTCTCCGTGTAACATTACCATCTCGCTTCGCATTTGTTCCCATTTTGTACCAAATAACCCCATTTTAATTTCAGATTTTTGTCTGCCCTGACCCTAACTATCTCCCTTCGATCGGTTCATGGACAGATAGACTTGATCCACCACAACGGCCGATTATAATCATCATCACCATGGTCTCTGATTAGCGGTTTTCTATGGCTTTGGTTTGAGCGATGAATTGGTTGGTAGCTGACGCCATCCTGATGGCATTTTCACTCTTCCTCTTCCGCCCTAACCCTAATTATCTCCCTGCGATGAATCGGTTGATAGATTTGATTCACCACAACAGCCGATTATAATCACCATCACTCCATGGTCTCCGATTACCCGTTTTCTCCGGCTTTGGATCCGAGCAATGAATCGGTAGGTGGCTGACGCTATCCTGATGGCGGTTTCGCTCTTACTCATCCTATCGACGCTAAGCATCGGTCTTCTTTAAATTCGGTGATTACCAATTTTTCTGTTGAGGTAGTTTTGATTACTGCTTTTCCTTTTCATCGTGTAAACCTTGCAATGAATTTTCATTTCAGATTAGTATTTACCTGTTTGTAGATAAATGAAAATTCAATCATTACCGAGTAGTATTTACCTCAAAAATTTCCTTTTGGATTATGTTTTGAAGTTGAATAAACTTTAGAAGTCTGCTTTGTATTAGATGATATAAATGCAGAAAAATATTCTCTTAACTGTGAAGGTTTAGATAAAGCTACAACCTTTTTCAACTTTTTTTAATTAACATGACATTTACAAACACATTTCCAGTTATGTTGAGAATTTAAGATATTCGATACCGTCGTAATGAAGTGTTAGCATGGTGAACGCTTGACTATTCACCATTTAGTTGAATTTCAACATATTTATCCCAAAAAATTAGCATTTTCTCTGCAAATGTAAGCTACGGTATTATATCAATATGATCGACTTTCAAACTTCCAGTATGGTTGGAGTTGTGTGCACTAGAAGTGTCGTTAATGATGTAATGTCATTCAGTACTAACTGTTTGATAAATTTGTTCTGTACTCAGACATTTCATATGAATTGAGCACTGTGCAATAAACATTTAGTAATTGATGTGACTTATTTTGTCCCTTTTTTTCCTACAAATTTACACCATGGTCACAATCGTTGCTACACTTCATTTGAGGATCCATTACAGTTATATATCTTGGTAAGAATTAATTGTTCTGTCTTCATCTTAAATGTATGTGGAATACTCTGTTCGATACATGGACTCAATTTTATTTAACTCGAAATGCATAAGGTTTTAGCCATGAAGAAAGTTCCATTTATATGTTTGGTTACACTTAAGCTTTTTTAGGCACGTCACTAAGGAAATCTAAATTACAAGTATTACAGTTCGTTCACTATAGTTTATTTACTTGATCTATAGAAAGTTTTGGCTATGAAGTAAGTTTAATTTTTATGTTGTTTTCCAGTTTTACTTGGGTATTTGAGGAAATAAATATTCCCTTTGTTGAGTTATAACTCAAAATGATGCATTATTATTAAATCAATCAACTGGCCTCTATTCACGCTTGATGTCATATTAAACTACACAGGAACTTATGATTCATTTTTACGCATGAAGTAAATTCTGTGAATTTTTGTGGTTAAAAGCCAACATTGGTTATTACAAAATAGACATTTCTAACAAGTATTGTAAGGACAGAAAGATGTAACCATAATTCCCCGCATGTCTACAGATTTGGGTTAGTTGCCTATCAAATCACGTAAGCTGGAATATTTTAGGTTTTTGGCTTTCGCTGACCTTAGGATCTAAGTAATGCTATAAAAAACCTTATAATAAGGGCATAACTTATAGTGAGCATGCATTGTTTTAGAAAGAATCAAACAATTTTGGAGTACTTCCGATTTCTTACTCTGTGACGTGTGTCATATGAATGCTATCTCTCTTTAAAAAAAAATGTACAATTTTGGTTACGAACAGAAATATTGTAGAGTTTAACAACATGATCACTGGATTATTTGCTTGTGTTCCTAGATGTAGATCTATATAAATTATTTTTTTATCCACCATGCCACATAAAAGATCCATTTTGTTAAGTAACTTTACCTCGAGCCAGTTTAATGCTTAAGCAAATATTAGTCATAAATATATGAAAATGAAACTTTAAGATATAAATAATTATTAGAAATCCTTTTGAAACTTGTGACTTGATTTTGAAGAAGAATTTTTGATAAGATTGCATTAACTAATGTAAAAATAGATCTTATCGTGCTTAACCAAGTCCTACAGAGGAATTTTTCATTATCATAACAGAGACATACAATTTTTTGGGTAAATGACAATATATGCATTTTAAGAAAGTATCAGATAGTATGAACCCAAAATTGCATCCCAAACTAAAGTCAAGAAATGTGCAGTTATAAACGTCATTAAATTCAATAAACAAAATTTGGTTATGAAAACATTTGTATCTATGATGATCACTAAATGATATATGAACTGAAAAGGTAATAATCAACAACTGGGTAGTTATTATTAACTTTTTTTTTTTGAAACAGACATATTGTTTGCATGGTAAGGGGGAAAATATTTTAGCCTCACAAACAAAATCTCATAAGTGAAAAGCTTCTCAAATATTAGTTATAAATATACTAAACTATAGACGCTTTCTCACTGAAGCACTGAATTCTATCTACTGTCCTTGAACCTTTCTCTTATTACATCATTCTATTCCAATAGAGTCTGTTAAGAAAATGGTAGTTTCAAACTCAATATTGGTTCTTGCAGGAAGACATAGCAGAAAATGGAGTGAAAAACATAACAAGTTATTGGAGATCATATTACCTGGAAGTTGATTATTCAAAACCTAATATATGGGAAAAAGTTGCAGAAATGTTGCATGAGATATAATTGAATGATGTGATATCTACACTAAAAGGAATTGGAAGGCGGTGTGGGTACAGTTCCTCATCCTTCTCTAGCACATCTAGTGTAGTTCATTGATCCTATGGTTGTGTCAAAGGCAAGAAAGGTATAGGAAAAGGAGTTCCTTGGTCCCAGCTGAGTACAGGTATTTTTCCTTTTACTGTACCATTTTTTTAACACTAAAAACAAAAGCATTTTAAAAAAATTAGAAGAAGGATTATGATATAATTCTATGACATATCGAATCTAGCATATTTATAGAACATACTTATGAGATGGGATGCAGTACATGCATTACTATTTTTCGGCAACTGTTATTTTCATTCAATAGAAGCTTGCAAATGTACAGTGAGCAAACCACCATCAAACTGGTATGAGAAATAATTTCTTTCATATGTAGGCAATAATTGGTACTGAAATAAGTAATATATGATATTTGTATTGTTTCCATATTTTTACATGTGGCTTTATTCTGTCCTGTGGTCATTATGATACTCTTTTTAACCCCCCTTTCACAAACGGCGATAAAGTTACTTTAACGATCTTGCACGAATTTATTTACCCACATGCATAATGCATGTAGACTAATTGGTACTGAAATAAGTAATATATGATATTTGTATTGTTTCCATATTTTTACATGTGGCTTTATTCTGTCCTGTGGTTATTATGATACTCTTTTTAACACCCCCCCCCCCCCCCTTTTTTCACAAACGGCGATAAAGTTACTTTAACGATCTTGTACGAATTTATTTACGCACATGCATAATGCATTTATACTTCTTTGGCAGTTGAGATATGACCACCCGATGCATTTGTGTGATATAATTTGATGGATTTATAACGAAATAATGCTTTCAAGCTTCTTAGCATGAAACAACTTTTAATAGTTTTAACAATGATACAAACCATTATCTTTTAAAAAACCATTGAAATTCAGTTATTTTTGCCTACATTGGTCAGTCTTTTTTTTTAACTATTAAAGAACCCATTTATAAAAAAATTGAGTTGAATATTTCCAAAAATTAAATTCTTTTACCATTTTCAGAAAAAGCCATTGAAACTGTTACATACGTGAGTTGAATATTTTGTCAGTTCCCCATTTGTATCTAATTTGATACCATTAGTTTATTCATTTTAAAAATAAAAACAAATCTTAAATCATGTTAGAATTCTTGAATATGAAGTTTCAATGCTTTACGTGTCACATGACTCCCTCAATAATCTACTTCCATAATTGTTTTTTTCAGTATATATAAGTTAAACAAGAAGCTCAAACTTCTTAATTTTTAATTTCCCCATTTAGTAGTTCCTCTTTTGATTTATACAGTTCAATCTTTTTTGATAAACTAACTATATTAGCTCGACTACGGTAAAGTTGGCAAAATAAGAGGATTTTATGTAGCCATAAAACAACATATATTAAAAAAGGTATCGTTCTATACATCTTTAGCTATACGACAGTGAACAACAGATAAAAAAGGAAGAAGAAAAGTAGATAGTAGAAACCTGTACTGTTTTGGTTTTGTCACATTTTTATATGGGAATTTAAGATTTGGCTTTAGTATACTTATATATTATTCCATTTAAAAAGATATGCCTTCAAGAAAGAAGCACATGGGACCTACTCAATAAATTAAAAGTATATTTTTTGCTTAGTAATAGAATGGACCTTTAGTTCTGGAATTTTGCATGTTGAATTATTTCATAATTAGCAATTTGTTTACATGCTTTTTGTTCTCTCATATGAATCAATTTCTTCCTTCATTAATTTCCTTTAAAAGCAGGTAAAACAAATATGATTTGTCGCAAAGTCAATTATGTTACATAACGAAGCATAAATTGCATATTATCACTAATTTAATTACTTGAACCAAGAAAAAAAATGGAAAATTTAATCTACTTTCAAGCAAAGGCATCATTTTACCCAATCTGCTTCCAATTTCAATACAATGAAATAGGTTGTGTAAGTTTTTTTTTATAAAAATTGCATATATCAATATAAAGAAAAACAAACAAGCAGTAAACTTGGTGTATATATTTATTGGCAAAATATCAACGAAATTGCAAATCGTTAAGGCAAGGAAAAAAAAGCAAAAAAAGGCATACATTTACAATAAACAAGGAAGGGGGTAACTACATGAAATCAAACATTAACAACCGTCATGTATACAATAAGATTTTAATTACCCAATTTAGTTATTTTTATTTCTGTACAGTAACGATAAATTTATGAATTTTAGTGGCAGTACAGATTTAAGACAATAAAATTGGATAATAGAAGATGAAAACATGAGATAATTTGATGAGATCAAACTATAAAACCGTAATCTATCAAGTAAAAATAGATAAAACAATGTAGGTAACTAGGAACAATACATTATATTAAATTATTAATGTGCATAAATTTAATGATATGGTCCAATATACAAAGGGTATGCCTAAATTGCTAGCTTTGATTTTTCATTGTCTTGCATTTACATTGTTACCTTTATACATCTTTACAAATCACTAATCTCATCACCACTTCAATGCTATACTGGTAGGATATTTATGTTTAAATTTGTATCCCTTATCTTTTCAACACTGCCCAGTATATTAATTTTAACCTTTTTTCTATCACTTATTTACCTTTCTATGAATGCCACTTTGAAAAAGGTTTTGCCTTGAACTGCCCCAGTGTCTCTCCCTTAGATTTCATATTCTTTAATTTATGCTTTTTCCCTGATTGTTCGTTAGTGTATCCATTTACATGTTTTTATCCCCAGCATTTTTTTTGGCTATATTTAAAAGGAAGGATTAGAATTTTGATATCTCTAAAATTCAAATGAATGTATTGGCTCATTCTTTGGCTGCCAAAAATAAAGGAAGGATCTAATCTTCTTAGGCTACTTTATTTTTTTCCTTTAATAATACAAATAAGTTATAAGACAACAATACATATCTGCTTTTCCTTTTTTTTCATTTCATGGGTAACAAATGGGGAAATTGCTGAGTCGAGGATCATATTTTGAGATGGCATATTATACTTTGTGTTAATCAATACAAGTAGTTATTATTTGTAGACAGGATTCGGACTGCGAAACTAAAGATGACTATCAAGATTCTAAAATATAGTATTTTTGGTATTATCTATCTATCACTAAAACTATTTGATAATTTATTATTTAACCATCAAAATTTTATATGTACAAGTAGTTTGAAATAATATTAATGCTTAGTCCATGTAGACACACACACACACACACACAAATACATACATACGTACATATATATATACATATATATATATATATATATATATATATATATGTGTGTGTGTGTATATATATATATATGGGGGTGGATGTGGGGGGAGGGGGTATATGTGTGTGTGTATATATGTATATGTACGGTATTTGATCATCGTCAATTAAACGATAAGCTTTGTTCAATTTTTGTTACTACCTAGCTGGCACTACATAGACACCTAAACTCCTGAAAGTGTTTAATATTGTCGATTAAGAGTGATTGACATTACATTAACGACACTAAATTTCATATACACACATCCATCACTTGGGCAAGTTATCCAGGTGCACAAAAGGAACTTCAATGTGGATGTCGATTTTACTTAGTGTTACTCAGATTTCATCAATTTATGGGTTCATATTGGTTGGAATATACATAGTCAGTGGATTCAAAATTATTATGTTGCACGTTATTATTAATTTATTTGTTGTATTGAACTAATGAAATGAATCACTTGAACGTAGGTCAAATATCATATTATGAACATGTAGGTACTATAGTATTACCAAGTCTAGAATTGAAGGAAAATGTATTTTGCAATCTTCATTTTTGATTTACATTTTTTTGTTCTTTTTTACTATGTTGACACTCAGTTTCCAACAAATTTCTTTCTGGGATTTTTCATTTTTCTATAAATAATTTTCCAGTTGCCATGATTTGCCGGAAGTCTCAAATTGTACTGTAGAGCTGGTGATGTTTTCAAATATGAAGCCTTACCGTAATATACTGAAATACATATCATTAATATCTCCATTCTTTACTTACTGTCTTTGCCTACAATCATGCCCAGGAATAGGTCAGACATGAGGAGCTGACCGCATAGAATACTGCTGATGCTCTTTGCTTGCTTTCTATCTAGCATAATTTTTCATTGTTGCTGCCTACGTCTAATGTCGACTGTGCTCATAAACAGCTCAATGTTCTACGGTCTTGAATTTCAGAGTGTTTGTTTTAGTATTTTCCAGTCTTGCTTTGTTGAATATAGAATGATAGCCCGTTCATATAATTGTAATAAAGATGTTTTCGTTTGTATACTCCATTCTGAATTGATATTTCACTCATGTTTCAATAATTGATAGAAGCTTTCATTTACTTTGCTTGAACAATGTCTGGAATCATCAGACCAAGAACAGTAATTCCTCTGTTATACATTGCTTTTAACTTCATCCGATGAGATCTTATAGTTCCGGTCCAGTTTACATATTTTCAACATTTCAAGCTTTCCGTTCTCAGCTGCTCAATAACAGTGGCACAAAAGTTGATGTTCAATATTCAGGTCAGTTTTAATATATTTATGGACCATAATGGACACGTTTATAGACTGTTAAATATTCACCAGGTAACAGACGGTACTCTTAGAAATGAGCAATTAACGCGTAGAGGATTCTCTGGTCATTCCTTTAACAATGCCTATTTTAGTAAAACAAACCGAGTTAGTGAAATAAATTGACGTGCTATTTCAAATTGCATTCTGCTCTTTTATTACAAGAGACAATTACTTTAATATCCCAATTTCTAAACTTTATTACGTGAATAACTCGGTTTCAAAACTAACTTATAGCTTGATTTTCCTAAATACGCTGGTGTAATTTGGAATTGTGCCAATGTAATTTTTTTTTTTGGCATTGGCTCCATTTCAAATTGCATCAATGCAAATATTGATTTTTTTCTGGTGCCATTTCGTATGGCGTCATTATAAAAATAAAATAAAAAATTAAACTGGAACAATCTGAAATTGCAGTGTATTATGATTAACTCAGCGTTGAGTTGTCCAAAATCGAGCTGTAAACATAATTAGTTTCGAAACCGGGCTATTTGCGTAACAAAGTTTGCAAATAGGGCTAAAAAAGAACCCTTTATGTGACTCTGTCTACTTTTTCCATGTATATTCCATTCAGCTATTTTTCATTATCATTTACTGCTAACATACTTACTATAATTTGTTGTAACTCACTTGCTTAACTTTCCCTTCATTTACTGTAAATCCACAATATTTACGCTTTTCCGAAGCACAGATGCACACTTACCGAAGCTCACTGGTTGTAAATGGGGAATATGTTTTTTTGCTACGAGCGGGGTATTTGAACGAGACATTTATTTGTTTTGAATTAATTTATGCGTTTAATTTCAATTCATGTTTCTTACGTGAATGACAACATTTTGGAAAGATTGTAATATTATTACCAAATCACCAAAACATTATAAATATCTTGGTATATACATGAGCATGCAAACTTTAGTATCAGTTGAAATAAGCCCAAATGGACTTAAATAAAAATTAAGGCTTGATACTCATATATATATATATATATATATATATATATATATATATATATATATATATATACACATATATTAAGGGCTTGATTTCAGTAGCGTCGGAAGCGTCTGCAACGGTAATGTGCCAATTAAAAGCTGCGTACGCTACCTATATGTATGGAAGTAGTTGATATATTTTTAGATGATAGAGCGTGTATGTGTATGAACGCTAACCATTTAGTAGCATATTCTTCCATGAAATGTGCGGTTAGAGTTCTATGGCCTAAAATCGCAGTTTATTATCCTATGGTATACTTATGAGTTTTCATTCAGACAATAAGATTTAATATTTTGACAATTGTTCTTTGCAACTGTTTACTTTTTGAAGGAAATAGTAAATGAAACAATTTTGCCTTTCCAACTAACTACTTTAGATATCTTCTGAATGGTATTTGATATATCATCCACACATGCATTTTGGCAAAGAATTGACATGGAAAGACATTTGAGTTCAGCGTGAGTTTGCACTGTGCTGTTTGCAATTTTCATTTAAATGACATATGCAAAGCTTGCCAATCCAAGAAAATGAAGTCGGTGTCACACGTGTTGTTTATTGACCTTTTAAGTATGTTAAATTTAATATTGAAATAAGATGAAAATACAATCAAACAAAATCAAAATTTTCATGTATGCCAAACTTTTCACATTAATAGCCAATCATTGTTAAGTAAATAAATGTATTAGTTCATTTTGCTAATGTGTGTAAAACCATCGACCTGGTGTTCTTATTATATGTTGTTAAAATAAGCATATATTTGGTTGATGACTTTGTTTATTTCATGCATATTTCATGTGTTATACATATACGAAGTTATTTTATTTGATGTTTTGACATCTTAAACATAAATTTGATTGCATGAGGGGAAAAAAACTGATATAATTCCTTAAATCATGATTTTTTTGTCTTTGGGTATTGTCAAAACTATTATAAGCAGGCTAACTTAGGAACCATTTACGTGGTTGTCATTGGATTTGATAGGAGTTAATTTACAATGAATATGTAAAAGCATGATACCGTAAAGTGCAACAAAAACATAATTTATTAACGAGAGTCTCTTGCTTAATTAATCACCAGTCAAACAATGTACATTATGCACGAACATTTGATGCAACTTCCGTTTGCACATTGTTTATCATCAGACCATATATATGATAGCGGTATAGATTGTTTATCACATGATTTTGGACCGAACCCCTTTGGCATCAATTAAATATGTTAAATATATGTAATATTTATTTATAAATGATTTATGATTAGCATAATGTTTGTTAATGTTTTAATCTTTAATAGCATGGATGTTTCATGATATTACCCTGATTCTATATTAAAATAATGTGATAACTACTTAACCTTCAATAGATTCAAGGAGGAAGTGTTAAAGGCATTTCATTAGGTTTTATTTCAAAGTACAACAAAAATATAGCTGCAGCCCGTGTGCGTAGCACGGGTTCGCACTTGTTAAATAAATAAAGCGTATCGAATAAAGCTTGGTAGCGAAGATCTAGCCATCCAATCCCCAATAAAGCTTGACAAGAAAGGCCTTTAACATTCTTTTTGACACTAAATCACTAAATATATGTTGATAGTTGTGATTTAGGCGAATGAACCGCAAAACCCTAGATCTAGAAAAATATGAACAAATAATTTAGAAAAATATGATACCTGAGATACAGGCAAACGAACTGCAAAACCCTAGATCTAGAAAACATAAGTCGCGGTTCTCTGAGCATAGCAATGGATATTGTCAACCTGAATTTAAAACTTTCGATCAGTGTCAACCTGGATTCCCTGAACATAGATCGAACGAAAAATAAAAGTAAAATCAATACCTCACTGGATTCGAAAATTTCGAACACACGAAACTGATAGAAATCGACCGAAACCTCTCCACAATCGAATGAGTTTGGATTGAATAAAATTGAATATTAATTTTTTTCAGAAATCGATGGATGATTTCGATTTCATTCGTGAGTTGATTTTATCTCCGAAGCGGTCTGACTTGAGTATAAGCGTTGAGAATGAATTATCGCCATAAAAGTCCCACGTTTACCCTTTTCAACCCAGTAAAGTTTAGTCAATCAACGAGAACAAGCGTTGGCACAAAAAAAAGCAAGTAAATGTATTTTTAGCGACATATTTCTAGCACGGTAACGGATATTAGCATTTCTAGCATACAACATAAATAAGTGTTGGCGATTGCAAAAAATAAGTGTTGTAAAATGGCTATTATGGTGTAGTGAAGAAAATCAATTCGTACTCTCAAAATGTTGATGTTTTTCAAAATTGCAAGCTGATTGCTAAGGCATAAAAGCTTCTAAAAACTGTTGCACATGTGATTGACAAAAAATGACATGTTTTGTTCTGTGATCCCAAAATGCGTTGGAATGCAAAGACGATTGATGCGATGGATATACTCC
Source organism: Allium sativum (assembly GCA_030737875.1). Classification (NCBI taxonomy): domain Eukaryota; kingdom Viridiplantae; phylum Streptophyta; class Magnoliopsida; order Asparagales; family Amaryllidaceae; genus Allium; species Allium sativum. The sequence goes on along the minus strand of CM060913.1, from coordinate 840,033,038 downwards.
TACCGACATTGGTCTGTGACCTGGTACATAAAATACATACATATGACCGGTCCATTTAAGATATAGTAAGTGTTGCACGTTTATTTATAATGCAAATACATAGTTTTAGTTTTTTTAGATTTAAAAACATATAGAACATCTATTCTGGAAAACACCCATGCCCTATAATGAATCAGAATCAATATTCAAAACTCATACCCAAAATATATTGGAGCAAGAAGAAATGAAGATCTTTGCTACACGTGATGAAAAATTACATCATGTTTGAAACTAATGAAAGATGCAAAAAATGTATTTTGATGTTCCTTGATAGAAAAAATAAATTGATATAGAACTAATACATATATGAAAAGATATTTTTAAAGAAACACACTCAATATCCTTGTATTGGGCCTGAGAGTTTTTTGTACAAGCTCCATAAACTTTTCCAAATTAATTAAACAATTGTGAGTAATTACGCAACAATTTTAAGAGCATACCATTTATCTGTACAATTGTTGAATGCATTTGCTAATATAAAACACCTAACAACCTATCTACAAACTTTGTATACATGGCTTGTATCCTAATAGTTTTAATATTCGATTACCACCGCTTAATAATCATATATTTACACAAACTTACCGAGGAGTACAAATTACACTGCATAAATCAAAGCCCTAAATCCAAGGACACAAAATTTAGATCGTTGCTGCACGCGCAATGAAAAAAAAGCATCATGGTTGTAAATGCCATGACAAGACAACCTTATTCTAGAATCATTATTAAACACGGCTAATACACTAACCTCGATACATGAACTTAAAGCTAAAACAGACATTTCTCTAAAGGACATGTCAAGGGTTCAATTTATTTACACATTTAGAGTTAACTAGACATTACTTAGACAGCTATACACATTTCACTTTTGTACGGACGTTGGATATTGTACGTGTTCTGATAGTTTTTATACATATACAGTAAAATCATATATAGGAGTTTTTAAAACTTTAGAAAACTAGACTATGCATGGAGAAGACAATTGAAATTATGTCGAGCAAGTCAAATCATATATAGGAGTTTTTAAAGCATATGGCTATTTTTGCAATATTCTCACCTTTTCCTTCTTTAAAAGGAAAAGAAGGGGCAAGAATTCCAAATTATTCAAGAGTGTTCCCTACAATACTCTTTTAAATTAGAACTGGGACATATTAAATTGCTATAATGTTTCCTACGTATTCATTTAAGTTGGATCATGAACACACAATATCATTGTAATCTCAAACTAGGATGCCACCCAAAAAAATCCGAACATGAAACCCGAAACCCAAAAGCTACAATATTTTACAAACCTTTTACACGTAATCACCTCTACAAGATCAAAGGATAAATGTTGAAATCGACAAGAGTGTTGTGCTAGAGAATATTTCATGGAATATTAATAAACCAAACTACACTTTTGTTTAATCAACAAAAACTTTTATTCAAATAGAAATATCTCAGATTTTCAATAGATCAAGTAAATTATTACTGACTCAATCGGCTGGCATGCTCTATAAAAATTAGTGAACAACAGTTGCGATAAGGCTCAAACTATGAATAATAAAATCTATGAATAATGATAAGATAACTTGTGAAATGTGAAAATATTCGTGTGTATGAAGAATATCCCGCTTGTTTTGATGGTGTAGGCATTGTTGCATGTGTCAGCATGGTGGCTTGTGTAGGCATGTTGGATTGACCGAAAATATAATGTGGTTCTGGTGCAGCCTGTTGCGAGGACACTACAACATGATCAGTGGTTTGCGTATGTACAACAGACTGCTTATTATATCAGAGGACTGCTTTAACTTATCCAACACCCTATTTCAATATAATATATGTGCTAAAATAGATAACTACAAACATAACCAACATTATTTTTTTTAGAATTTACAGCGCTAACCATTGAGCAATTTCTTCCAATGAAAACTGGTTAGGTATTCCCTAAGTAGATGGAGTTGGAGAAGATGTGCATCCTTGACAAGCTCTGACTGAAGAAGCCTGAGAATCTCCGTGTAAACCACTTACTTCAACATGAGGTGAATATCTTTCCTTTTGTTAGCCCCATCGACAAATCCATCCAATGTTGTGGATTGAAAAATATTCATTGTTTCCTTTGACTCAGCCTTTTTCTTGAGATAATTCTTCTGCCTGAAAAAAATTGTAATCATCGATACTGTAAACATACTAATAGTTTAAACAAAATAAATTATTACCATTACTTTCTTAGATTTTCTATCCATGTATCTATTATTTGTGACAACCAGCCGGGATGCGCCCTTTGAACCGAACATAAACCACAACAAGTCAAGTCCAAAAAATACAAATCCCCAGATCTTATGAGTGAGTTCGAGTTCCAACCCTCAGAAGTTGATGCATAGCACCTAACAGGTGTTCTGTACCATGACTAAAAGTGAACCAACTCGAATCTCTTTGAGTAGAATAAGAGAACCGAACAATAGACAAGAAGAGAATCTCACAACTGAAAAGAACAAATATAATATTCAATATAACTATACAGCGGAAACTTTACAGCGAAAATACATTTAAATAATCGGAGTAAACATACCATGGACAGTTATAAAATTTATCCTTACATAATACAACCAAGACTCCAAGTATAGATAGTATAATATGCCCAGCCTTCTGATAAAGAATGCCAACCCCTTTGGAATCGACTGGGAACTCCTCGAATCCTTCTTAAACCTGAAATACACTCGGATCTGTCCTGAGTGCCCAAACACTCGAGTTAGGCTTGGGTTAACCAACTTGAGAAATAGGTAATAAACAATACATATATTAAACAATCGTTAAAAGGGTTTCAAAACTTCGTGTATGCCTTTTTGGAAAATGAAGCTACCATAAGACCCGCATCTCATCACACAATGCAAGCACACACCATTAGGAGCAAGTTTTACGTTATGATAACCAAATATGCTTGATACGCAAAAATCATTGGATATTATCATTAATGTCTAATGTGGAAATCACTTTCGAAAGTAAATGTATAAATCTTAGCAGACGTGGATACCGTATATTACGTCTACATACATTATTTACAACTAAAACCATAAAGGCTCGTATTGGGAATTGGATTTCTGACAATGACTAGGAAAATTATCTTCCTTTCCATGGGTAGGTACGCCTCTAGAGGAATGTTCCTGGGAGGTAACCACTCCCGTGCTCACAAAGTCGGCCCACCCTTAACTGGGTGGAGTTTGCTACTATTACTCCTGAAGATAACGTCCCCAGTCGTGACCTACCATTATCCGAGGTGCCCCGATCCATCATCCACTAAGTAAACTGCTAGGGCTCCATATCATAACATCACTTTCTATCTAAAAGAAATGTTATGTTCATAACTTTGCCACACACATACTATTTTGGTCATTTCCAAGTTGTGAGGCTTTCAGTCATGTTTCCACACAAAGCTATGCTATATTAGTCATTTTTTGATCATTAACAGCTCAACACTTATCATGCCACATTGTTAATTCACAACATATAATCAGTATCTATAAGTATATAACCCTCTAAGTGCATATATCTCAAAGGAGGGTGTTAAGCTAAGAGGATAGATCCTCCGCCACCTCGCTGATATATCATCAATAGAAACCATATTATGCTATAGTACAATGTTAGACATACATCCATACAAGTCTGTCCTGGGTATGAACGAAACCGAAGGCACAACGAAACAAATTTTATTAAGTCTGTAATGGCTAATTATTGCTAGATTTCAAGTTTCACGCCAATAGGAGTTATTTTGAGAGCGTTGCAAAATTAAATGTAAATAAATCGACAATTTGGACTTGAATGAGCGATGTTTGAGAAACAGAATTAGAATTCAATGAAATAAGTTTCATTAGGACCGTAACGTCAAACTATAGATATACGTCCATTTTCACTATGAACAGAGTTCGTATGTGACCATGAGAATCAATAAACATCGTTCAGAAATGGCAATAGGCACGAAATAAAAATCGTTAGTCGTTATTGCTTGTCACCTCAAGTTAAAATAATATTATTTCCTACTATAAATACCACCCAACATTTCAGCCAACCTACCCAAAATCGTTCAGCACTTTACAAAATTGCAGAAAAGCGCTCATTCATGAATTAATTTATAACTCAAATTCTACTAAGAATTGATCAAAACGTTCAACATGAAAGTTGAAGATCTCGTTGTAATATACCTGCACACAAAATTTGGTGACCTATTGTCAACTGTGTTGGCCAGAATCAATCATAAACTGTGAGAATATCCATTCGTTCTTCCTAGATTTCTTGGCGGTAGAAGCGTCAATAGGTCATGAGGTCTGAAGCAATGATGTAGAGGGGAGGAAGGGCTAGAAGTTTCCTTTTGGTCGGGGTACCTGATAAGGACTGTGGCGGTGTTAGAGGTGATTTGATCGGAGTGGAAGTCTTTGGGGGGTTTTTGGTGAAGCAGCGACCAGATTTATGCTATTACCAACGGCAGGGATTGTCATTAGGTCAGAGTGTCAACTGCGGAAGGGACAACAATGGTGAGCCGCATCGATGGTTGGTAGTGCAATGGCCTGAATTGAGGCATGGTGGTGGCAAATCAGTCAGGGAGAGTTTACGGTTGATCGCAAATTCTGGCAAGGCGAAGCACTATCAGGGGCCATCGTTTCGGGAGGCGGCGTTGCGTGGAGAAGGGAAGTCGATGGTTGGTCGAAGTCTGGTCCTGGTGATCTACGGCGGTGCCAGTAGTAGCCGAAAGCTGTCGTGATTGGCTAAAACAAAGAGGGAGATCGTGGGATCGGGGAGGGAGCAGTTCGATTGGGGAAAACGGGTAAACTATGTTGAATCGCTAAGTATAGCGTTTTGACTATGACAACTATATATGTTCATATGCTATCGACTAACTTTATTTTGCAGGAAGATGAAACTTTAATTACAATCGGATTCAAGAACTCAAGGGAAATATTATTTGTATGAGTCTAGATTAGTCTTAGATAAGATATGTTAAAGTCTTTCGTGATGATTATACACACACAAAGTATTTATGAATATATGTTAGCAACAATGAACAAGGAAGCAAGAAGTAGTCTGTTTACAGAAACAGATGTCTGACATAATCAGACCAGACGTCTGTTTGCTGAAACAAAGAAAATTCAGTATGAATTTTCAGACGTCTGACATAATTCTACCAGACATCTGTTTCTGGAGACAAACATACTACTCTTCCTATTTTGAATTCAAATCAAAAGAGACTTCTGAAAATTTTAACTAAGACTTCTGTTTCTGAAAGGATGCATCTATATTGAAGAGATACAACTTACTTCTCTTCATCGAATCCTTTCATGATCAGTTGCAATTCTTTGAATATTATAAATAGAGGTTTCAACAATTGTTTTGATCACTAATCCTTATTCTAACTCTCTATTATTCTAAAAGAATTCTGATTTCTCAAAGCATACTACTTACAAACATTTTGAGATCTTAAACTTCCATAATCTTTCACAAGCTTCACGATGATCATCAAGAAAAGACTATAGGAAGGTTGTACTTACTATTTGACCATTCGTGTTATCAAGAAGACACTAAGTCAACATTTATCTTTGTACTAGTGAAGACCTCTTCAGCAGTTGAGGCAAGAAATCCTGTTCGGCTGTTCGGGTAATTGTGAACCTATTCCTCCGGGTGAAGTGAGGGTTGTTGCGTTAGTGAAATTCCAGTAAGGAGTCTGGTACTGGACGTAGGACGGTGATCCGAACTAGTATAAATCGACTGTGTGAATTTACTTACTGCTACTATTATTATCTACATTATATCCTGCTTATACTCCATAATATAAGATCCTACCGCTGTTTAGACTCTTTCAATTGGTATCAGAGCAAGGACATCCTATAACCGTAACACCGTTATTCGATATTTTGATAAAATGGAGAATAACCCAAGTGCTAGCTCAACTACTTTTGCCGAAGGACAATCTACTCAAAGACCACCACTATTTAACGGATTACACTACAACTACTGGGCTACTAGAATGAGAATTTATATGCAAGCAAATGGCTTTAGTGCATGGAATGCTACTCAAAAAGAATTCACAGCACCTACTACTGAATATTCGGCTTGGACAGTGACTCAAAAAGATGAAGCAAATGCAAATGCAAAAGCAATGAATATGCTATATTGTGCTTTGGATAGGAATGAATTCAATCGTGTTAGCATATGTACATCTGCTCATCAAATTTGGGAAACACTTAAAACTATTCATGAAGGAACAAACAAAGTCAAACAAACAAAGATTTCAATGCTCAAGAATCAGTTCCAGAATTTCAAAATGAGACAAAATGAGACGATTAATGAAATGTATTCAAGGTTTCAAGATATTTTGCATGCTTTGACAGGATTAGGAGAAAAGTATAGCGATTTTGATATTATATCAAAAGTGCTAAATTCTCTAACAGATGATTGGGAGAGAAAAGTATTAGCTATTGAAGAAGCAAATGACTTATCAGCTATGAAACCAGAAGAACTCATAGGAAATCTAATGTCATATGAGGTAAATCTTCAAGTTAGAAAAGAACAAGCACAAGAAAAGAAGAATGTAGCTTTTCATGCTGAAAAAGAAGAATCGGAATCAGAAGATGAAGACTTAGCATTTATTGCTAAAATTTTTAAGAAATTCTTGAAATATCGAAAAGGAAATTTCAAGAAAAACAATTCAAGCAAACCTTCATCCTCTAATTTAGAATGTTTCAATTGCCACAAGAAAGGTCATATGGCTAAGGATTGTCCAGAACTAAAAGAAAATCATAAAAACTTCAACAAAAACAAAAAAGAGAAATTCAAAAAGAAGGCTTTCTTCGTCACATGGGATAATTCAGATTCAGATTCATCAGACAGTGATAGTGATAGTGACAACGAACAAGCAAATGTATGCTTCATGGCTCCAGAATCCGAAGTAAGTGATTTATCTTATGAAGAATTAACAGAAGTTAATGCTGAATTTTTAAATATTATCAAAAGTCTGAAAAGAAAAATTAAAGAAATACGTGAAAATTAGAATAAGGCAGAATTTGAAAGGGATATGATAAAGGATGAAAAAATTATTTTAGAAGAAGAATTTGAAAAACTTCAAGAAAATTTTAAAAAAACTGATAGTCAACTTTTGCTTTTGAGTCAAGAAATTGAAACTCAAAAAGTAAAAAAATGACAATATAAATTCTGAAAATCATGTGTTGAAAACTAGAATAAAGGAATTAGAATTAGAAAATCAAAGTATTCAAACTAAATTTGAAAATATTTCTAAAAATGTTTCAAACTTTAATAAAGGAAGAGAAAATTTATCAAAAATTATTGAAAATTCTCGACCTTCTTCAAATAAAAGTGGTCTAGGGTATAAAAAGAAATTAAAATTTTCTTCAAACGAAAAGAAGAAAATTGATTCAAAAAGGATTAATAAAATTGAGATATGGGTTCCAAAAACAAATAATAATTTGATAAGGAACAAACATATCAAATCATTTATGGAATCTGTACATAATAATAAAAATTATTTATACAAAAGGGATACTAAACCCACATGGGTTTGGCTTCCTAAGATCTAACTCATAGGACCCTATCAAAAGTGGGTACCAATGTGATTATTAATATTTTTTGCAGGTACCACTCAAGAAAAGAAAATGGATTTTAGACAGTGGTTGTTCAAAACACATGACGGGAGACAAAGATATGCTTACAAATATTACATACTTTGATGGTGGCTCTGTTACCTTCGGAGATAATTCAAAAGGTTTTATCATTGGCAAAGGAGATGTATGCAACTACGATACTTCAAATTTACCTATCATTAAAAATGTTTCTTTAGTTAAAAAATTAAAACATAATTTACTCAGTATAAGTCAATTATGTGACAAAGGATTTAAAATAACGTTTTCTGAAAATAAATGTAGTATTTTTGATGAAAACCAAAATATTATATTTGAAGGAAATAGAGATAGAAATATTTATGTATTAAATATGAAAATTAACAATAATAGACAAATGTGTTTAATAGCTAGTGAAAATGATTCTTGGCTATGGCACAAACGGTTTTGTCATATAAATTTCAAAACAATTCAGAAAATTTCTAAAAATGATTTAGTAAGAAGTTTACCAAATATAAATTTTAAAGTAAAAAATCTTTGTGAAGATTGTCAAATAGGAAAATTAACAAAATCTTCTTTTAAATCTAAAAAGGTTATTTCTACTTTACAACCTCTAGAATTATTACATATGGATCTATTTGGTCCTACTCAAATTCAATCATTAAATCACAATCGATATGTTTTTGTAATAGTTGATGATTTTTCAAGATTTACATGGACTATATTTATGAAAAATAAAAGTGATACGTTCGATCATTTTAAACAGTTTATAAAAAGAATTCAAAACTCTAAAGATTTAAAAGTCAAAAACATTCGAAGCGATCATGGAGGAGAATTCGAAAATGAATCTTTTGAAAATTTCTGTAAGAAGAAAGGAATTAATCATAACTTCTCTTTCCCTAGAACTCCACAACAAAATGGAGTTGTTGAAAGGAAAAATAGAACATTACAAGAATGTGCTAGAACGTTATTAAACAGAAGTACATCGCCAAAACAATTTTGGGCAGAAGCTGTTTCGACAGCATGTTATGTTCTAAATTGTATTTCTATTCGTCCTCTAACCAAAAATACACCATACGAACTTTTCAATGGAAGAAAACCAAATATTTCTTACTTTAAAGTTTTTGGTTCAAAATGTTTTATTCTTAATACGAAAGATCAACTAGGGAAATTTGATGCAAAAGCTGATCATGGAATTTTCGTTGGATATTCAGAACGAAGTAAAGCTTATCGTATTTTCAATAAACGTACTAATTGTATAGAAGAATCATTACATGTATCTTTTGATGAAAATTTTACTAAAAATATTCAAAATAATGACGATGATGAAATTACTGAAAATAAAAATTCTGAAAATATTGAAAATAACACAACGGGAGATATTAGGTCACCTCCTAGAGTTTTAAAAGATCATCCCTACACAAAATATTATTGGAACAATAAATTCAAATGTACAAACTAGAAATCAGTTAAATCAAATGGGACATTTTGCATTTATTCCAACTATTGAACCTAAAAATCCGAAAGAAGCATCTACAGATGATTACTGGATAATAGCTATGCAAGAGGAATTAAATCAATTTGAACGCAATAACGTCTGGGAATTAGAATCTCGACCAAATGATCAATCAGTTATTGGAACCAAATGGGTATATAAAAATAAAGCTGATGAACTTGGAAATATCACAAGAAATAAAGCAAGATTGGTTGCTCAAGGATATAATCAAGAAGAAGGAATTGACTATGATGAAACATTTGCACCTGTAGCACGATTAGAAGCAATAAGAATACTTTTAGCATTTGCTAGTTATCATAATTTTAAACTTTATCAAATGGATGTTAAAAGTGCTTTCTTAAATGGTTTCATTAAAGAAAATGTTTATGTAGAGCAACCACCATTATTTATACATGAAAAATATCCAGATTATGTTTACAAACTTAAAAAGGCATTATACGGTCTAAAACAAGCACCTCGTGCTTGGTATGAAAGACTTAAAACCTACTTAATAAATTCCGGATTTAAAATTGGTAAAGCTGATCAAACTTTATTTATTAAAAATAAAAATAAAGATATTTTAATTATACAAATATATGTAGATGATATTATTTTTGGATCTACAAATGAGAAATTATGTGAAGAATTTTCTAAAATTATGACAAGCGAATTTGAAATGTCACACATGGGTGAACTATCATATTTTCTAGGATTACAAATTAAACAAACAGAAAATGGATCTTTTATTAATCAAGAAAAATATTGCAATAATCTAGTTAAACCTTTTGGTTTAGATAAAACATCAGGCAAACCAACACCTATAATTACAACAACTCATTTAGAAAAAGATGAAAACGGAAAAAATGTTGATCAAAAACTATATAGGAGCATGATCGGATCACTACTTTATCTAACAGCAAGTAGACCAGACATAATGATGAGTGTGTGTCTATGTGCATGATTTCAAGCCAATCCGAAAGAATCACACTTACGAGCTGTTAAACGTATTTTACGATACCTTAATGATACTAAAGATTTTGGACTATTCTATCCAAAAGGATGTATGTTTGAATTAGTATCTTACAGTGATGCTGATTTTGGTGGATCCCGAACGGATAGAAAAAGTACGAGTGGAACATGTCATTTTATCGGAAAATCATTAGTATCTTGGTTTAGCAAGAAACAAAATTGCGTTTCACTTTCTACATGTGAAGCTGAATATATATCAGCAGCTTTAGCATGTGCTCAAGTAATTTACATGCAACAAACATTAAAAGATTTTGGAATAAATTTAATGAATTCTACAATTTATTGTGATAATACAAGCGCTATAAATTTATCTAAAAATCCAATTAACCATTCACGAACAAAACACATAGATATAAGACATCATTTCCTACGTGATAACATAGAAAAAGGAATAATTAATTTAAAATATGTATCAACCGACAATCAAATTGCCGATATATTCACTAAACCTTTGATAGAATCATCCTTTATAAAACTTAGAAGAGAACTAGGAATTATATCTGTTAAAGACTTATAATTAACTAAAGTTAGCTTCTCATGTTTTAACACTCGTAAACTAAATTTTTTTAACAAAAGGTTTACTAAAAATAACTCTTTACCTAAGATTACTCATAACTAGTTATTATTTCTGGTTATAAATATACTTAAGTTGTTTACCATTCATATAACTTAGTTATTCTCCTATTTAAAGAATTGTCTAAAACAAATCAAATACTAAAAACATAAGAAAACAATGTCTTCAAAAAGTTCTTCACCTTCCATCAACATTATTGTATCAACTGATAGCTCAGCTGAAACTCCAGTTCTTCCTACTCCTACTCCCGAAAATGAACCAACATATAAGTGGGGAGAATATCATACTGGCTATACTCCGGAATCAAAGAAAACCAAACAATCATTATTTACCTCTCCGGATACTAAACGGAAAATCGATGAGATTCATCATTATCAGCGACAGCAAATCGAACTTCAGAGAGAATTGTATTTCGAACAAAAAGCAACTTCAACTCGCTTAAGTACACTTCGAAAAATGATATCAAAGCTTTGCCGATCAAATGAAAAAGATGTTGTCTCATCTTTACCAAGCCCAACAAATCCTATCGATCCATCAGCTGCATATCGAACTGAAGATGATCCGGTGAATTATGCAAAGGAGAAATACTATACCTTCTCTCCTCAACGTCCATCGTATAGTCCAAACTCTTGGGACAAGAATTATAATAAAAATGAAGGGCCAAGTTACTCCACTCCGAAGACAACACCTCCTTCAAAATAAAGTTTCGTTTATCCCTAAAATAATTTGAACTTTATAGTGTTTTTGATATTAATGTATGTTTATTTTTCAAATATATATGTCTGTTATAAAACAGACATCTGAAAAAATCAAATCAGACGTCTGGCTTCAAAACAACTATTGTTTTAACAAGTAAAACAGACGTCTGACAAGAATATATCAGACGTCTGAAACAAGGCTAAAATGAACTAATTCTTTGCTGCCTCGTAAATCACTAAAAACAGACGTCTTTCTTTTTATAAACAGACGTCTGTTTCTGAAGAACCAACTAAAACTTAAGCGAAAACAGACGTCTGTTTCGTTAAAAAAGGACGTCTGAAATGGTTCCAAAATGAACTAAAAGCTTGCTGGCTTAAAATTAGTTAGCAACAGACGTCTCCTTCATTTCAACCAGACGTCTGAATTAATGACAGGACATTTTTTTAAAAAGACACTTCGCGAAAAGACACTTCGTGAAAAGACACTTCGCGAAAAGACACTTCGTGAAAAGACACTTCGTGAAAAGACACTTCGTCACTTCGTGAAAAGACACTTCGTGAAAATACACTTCGCGAAAAGACACTTCGTGAAAAGACACTTCGCGAAAAGACACTTCGACACTTTATGAAAGACACTTTGCAAAAAGACACTTCGCGAAAAGACACTTTATGAAAAGACATTTCGTGAAAAGACACTTCATCACTTCGCGAAAAGGTACTTCGTGAAAAGACACTTCATGAAAGGACACTTCATGAAAAGACACTTCATCACTTCGCGAAAAGACACTTCGAAAAGACAATTCACGAAAAGACACTTCACAAAAAGACACTTCACGAAGGGACACTTCATATTTCCAATGGTCATATTTTACAACGGTCATATTTTACAACGGCCATATTTTCTAACGGTCATATTTTCTAACGGTCATATTTCCAACGGTCATATTTTACAACGGCCATATTTTCTAAAAGGCATCATATTTCATGAAGAGATTCCTTTTCATTTCTAAAAGGAAACGGTTGCATCTCTTTGATAAAACTCTTCTTGGAAGTTGACAACTCTTCAACGATTATATATACATCAAAGCATTTTTTTTTCACACAACGAAATCTTCTCATATTTTCTGATCTTAAACTCTAAATACTCTTGCATTCTAAAAAGCTCCTAAATTCAAGTTACTTATTGAATCCTTGATAATATTTCTCATATTTTGATTCAAAAAACAACTAACTTCCTTCAATTCTTCGCATTCAATTCATATACTTGAGGATAAGATTATAGGAAGGGTGTACTCAATCGTTGACAAATCAGTGTTGAAAGAAGAACACAATCAGAAGTCAAACTCTTGTAATTGTCCTGTGTGGGTAAGCTTGTAGCCCGTGAAATCAAGTGGGTAAGCTTGTAGCCCGTGAAATCAAGTGGGTAAGCTTGTAGCCCGTGAAATCAAGTGGGTAAAATTGTAGCCCGTAAATCAAGTAGTGTTGTGAACCTGTTCCTCCGGGTGAAGCGAGGGTGTTGTTTAGTGAAAAGCCGAAGAGGAGCTTCGGGACTGGACGTAGGACGGGAGGTCCGAACCAGTATAAAAATCCTGGTGTCGTTACTCTACTTTACTTTACTGCATTTATAATTATTTGTGATATATATTGTTTGCGAATATTTATTCGCATAACTATTGAATAGCTTAAGTTATCACATACATTCCGCATAGCCAGATTATAGATCCTGCACAAGTCGTACACACTCGGACTTTTCAAACTAGAATGATATGGCAATGGTAAATTATATTAATTAAGTTAATTAATTAGTTAATTAATCTAAATTAATTATTATTCTTATTTAAATTCTTTTATAAGCATTACTCGCTCGTTTTTAATCAGAATCGCGTAAAGCTGGATTTGTTGGAATCGCAGAGGACAGAACTACGCTGCTGCGTTGGTTGGAAGGGAGAAACAATCAAGTTTCCATTTTATTTTCAATGTCTATTTAAAATTAAATGGAATAACGCTGAAATAATCAACTGAAAATGAATGTCAGTTAACTCTCACGCTTTCTGGAATTTTATGATGTGTTCAATTCGCATAATTATGATTTATAATTGATAATATAAAATTGGATGATTAGATGCTATGAATGACTATTGATTGTTTATCATTTATTTGGTTGACGTTATTTATATTTCATCATCTAAAAACCGTGGGTTAATGAAAATCATTTCTTATGTAATTATTGAATTATATTATGATATGTGATGCAGGGAAGAACATGTTGGATGGATCCGACCATATTCCTCAAATATTTTGTACGTTGTATATTGCTTGTTTTCCTTATTATTCATTTTTGAATGGTTTATCACAAGTAACGTTATACCCTATTTATAATATATACCGATTGGATGTCAGTTGTTGATTGGATGTTGATCGATGAGTTTAAATTCAACGATTGTGTTGTTTTATTCAGTAGACATTATTGAGTAAAGTGATTGGCAGTGAATGGCCAAAATCCAATGTTTTTAACACGTCGTTTTGACGTTAGGCGAATTGACAGAGTTTTAAGTTATAAAAATTATTTTTTATAACTGAATTGAAGTTTTATAAATTATTTTTTAGTTACTAAAAATATAAATTTTTATAAATATTTCTATATTTATAATCGTGTTGTACAAAACAATTATAATTGATTATATATATATATATATCGAATTCTTATGTTTTTTTAATAAGTTTTACGAGTAGAAGCTCATAAAATAACCTATGGGTTAGAAAATGTGAATAATTGTTTTATAAAAAATTAAGTGATGTACTTAAGTTAATTATATTATCTATTACTTATACTGGAAAGCAGAAACCAATTCTTAGTGGTGCCATCTGTCCGCTTTTTATTCACGCGTTTCTCCCTTCTTTGTTCTGATTAATTAGGTAAACAACCGTTCATTCGCCTTCCCTGTTTCTTCCAAAATCAAAATGCCCACATACGCTAAACCGCTGCTGCGTTGCCCTAATTAGCCGTAATTTCCACCGCCCTAATCAACGAAAAAAATTCCACCTCAAACCATCTTCTCTCCTCCACACTCCGATTCTAGTCGTCAACCCTGTCGAGTAAATACCTACAAGAATTTTTTTTAAGGTACTGTTTTCCCCTATTTTGTACCACTAACCGATTTACTTATTTCCTGCAAATTCAATGATTTGTCATTATACATCTATATGTTAGTTGGTTTGATTCTACCACACCGTCTGTTGATGCTAATACTAAATTGATCGTGATTTTGAGTCATCTGACGTATTAAACCTAAATTGATTGTCCTATTTGTTATTATTCCGTAAATGTTGCATGTATATTTTTGTTCAACAAATCATTTTGTTCAGATTCTCTAGTATTAAAAAACTTGGCTTTTACTGTCTTATATGTTTGTATTGTCAAATTGTTGTAATTTTTGTTTGTTCCAATAATTCACTTATGTTTTTCTGATACTAAAAAAGTTGATATTGAAATACGTTTACATGTCTTCAGATATTACTAATTGTTGAAATATAACCAAAAATCATGTATTTTTTGCCTACTTTAACTTGAATGTATGCATCTGATTGAATTAAAAATCAGTTTTTTTTTTTCAAAAAGTAGATTATATATAATGATAAATTATTCATACTGCTGGTGTCATTTACATATATAATTTCTGTATATCCTTTCGTCATATGACAGTTATATGCTTTAATTTAACCATATAAAATTTTCATTGGTTTATTTCTGTGTTTCTTCCAGTAGAATTTAACAATTTCAATGTGTTACTGTTTCCTACCAGTATTACTAAGCACCTTTTGTAAATCACATTCCAGTGTTGATGTGTTTTGTATATTCATATACTTCAAAATTTATTATGCTTCCTAGTTCAAGATTAGTTCATTAGTTTATAGAAACAGACTATATTTATTTGGCAATTTGGTTCACAGGCAGAAATATATAGTTACAATCTGTTCTATTACTTATACAGAACCCACATCTTTATTTGAATGACACGTGTTCGATGATGTGGTAACATGAGATGTCTTCCCAAGTCAATTTGTTTCTCCCACTTCGTCTTCCTTAACCGCATTCCTTTTCGTTTCCCAATCACATCCAATAACCCTTTCTCTGTCCTAAAAATCAAATCTGCTTCGTTTATTATTCCACATCTATTTCATAATCCATACAGTTGTTGATCCGCTACCATTTTTTTCCCAAATGGGAATATTTGTTGTGTGTCGATGCTTGCAATTGTCAAATTAGGGAATGTGAGTGTTTGGTAGGGTAGAAACTGTAAGACCAACTGGTAAGATCATTTATCTCTAGCAATTCACTAATAACACACAGTTTATGACTATATTTCCATTCGTTTATCATGTTTGCAATCAGGTTTTGTATAATTATGTATATACTTCGAAACTTATGCTCAATATTGGATCCAACTTCAGTTATATTTAAAAACTAAAGGTGGAACTGGTCTGTATTTGCTAATGTATTTCTCCTTTATTTTTTTGGTAAGTTGTAGATTTTGTGTAACGTTAAAAAGTTGAATGTTGTATATAACGCTTGCAGTTCTCAAATTGTGGAAGGTTAGGGATTGGTAGTTTAGAAACAATAAGGCTAACGGCTAATATCATTTATCTCTAACGATTCAAAACTAATTCACAATTTATGAATTTTATTTCCATTTCTTTATCATATTTGTGATCAGGTTTTGTATAATTATTTATGAACTTTAAACTTTATGCTCAAAACTGGATCTAAGTTTAACTATACTTAAAACTAATGGTGAATTTGTTATGTCTTTCTCTATTTTTTTTGTAAATTGTACATTTTGTGTACTGGTAAAATGTTAAAATAAATGATGTGTATAACATCCTAAGTTTCCCTATTCACACATATGTCGAACTTGGACCTTTGAAAACGTCATTGGCAATTATTCAATTCAAGTAGTCCACACTTTTTTTTTGCAATAATTCTATTTATATTTGCTTTCTTCTTTTCAAATAAATTAAGAATTAGACAATTTAAAATTTGTTAACTGAAAAGGAATATCTTTTAGGTGGTAAATTGTCACCTCGCTTTTTTCGCTCAAAACCAAAATGAAAATGGGTAACTGCAGGAATGGAACTTCCTTCCTCCTTTTCAAATATTATTGTTGATTTCAATAGAATCATTGTATTATACCATCTCCTAACCTGAGAGTCTATTTGAAAATACTCAACCGAGAAGAATGTTATTAGAGGTTAGTTTTTAAAATGAATTTTACATATTTGCTCTTACCGTGGGCCTACATATATTATTCAGTTTTTCTCTAATACCACAAAGTCTTGCGACATTAATAGTGGCAAAAAATAATTGTTTTCAATGTATATAATTGCTGAGTAGTCTAATTTAAAGGCAGGAATTTCGTTTCAATCGAAAATAGATCCTCATATAAGGATGTTAAATTGACACCGTGTTTAGTTGGTTTGGTTAAATTTGGACTACAGTTGTAATGCGGGTATTATTATGTTGCTATAAAATAGATAATATTGTGAACATAGAATGATAGTTTTTTTTTTTCTCGAGCACGAGCACATATATACCAGAGAGTTTAGACTATAGTTATAATATGACATTGTAAACCAAATATGATCTTAATATAAATCACATCAGGCAACCATGTGAAACTAAATGTCAAGTCAATTATCTTCAATTCTTTGACTCTTTTAATGCATCACAAAGGATCAATAGGGTAAAAGATTATAAATATTTACTTAAATATCTATGAAAAGTAATACATATACTAGATATTTATTATTGTAGTTTATGTATTTTAAATACCGGTATGAATATAGTATCAGTGGAGTAGTAGATAATTGTCATCTGTAATAAACATATTAATAGTAATTCTTAACTGCTTGGGCCATAAATTTGTTACCATAAATGGTAAATGTAAATTGAATAAAACTATACAACTCTTTCTCTATGTACATAAGTTACCTAAAGCCTTTTATGTATGAGTTCATAAGCTGCAAAACGCACAAATATTAGCGATTAAACATTAACTACTGTTTATGGTTATATTTTAATGAGTATCACCATGATCATGCAAAAAACCTTGATTACTTTGTGTCAAAATGAATTTGTAAATCAGTATAACAAAATATTTATTTTTTAAGTTCATTTGTTACACACTAGTCTTATATTTAATGTTTTATAGGATTTGAGTCAACTGTACAGTTTGCAGGATAATATCTATACTATTATTTCATTTTATACGTTGATCAAGTGATTAAAATATTTAGAGGCAGTGGAGTCTAAAATAATCGCTGAAAGCAATATTTATTAAACGGATCGTTTACAGGCCTAAATACGTGTAAACTATAAGTTAGTGTTGCAGATTACACCATTTTCCTTTCACTATGTTACAACCAATTAGCTTATTAACTTGCATGTTTTACTTCATCGTGTAATATTGTAAACAGCAGGTTGAGGTCATATATTAGTTGAAAGATGCATATATGCTAACGACCAACTGTGTTAAAACTTATTTATCCTTTTTCACTCAATTCAGTTAGGTCTTAATGTTATTTGATCATTATTACATAGTCTTGAATTTGACATCTTTTCTTAGCCATGGTTTTTATATTTGCTGGAAATAGTAGCAGAAAAAGTTTGTGATTATCTATATAAAAAATTAATGGTAAGTGTGGTAATAATGCATACCTTCATCAAATCATGTTTGTTTTAATTCTTTCTGCAGTTATTCTTCTACGTTTTAAATATCAACTTAATCTAGAATGATATTATACTTGAATCTTTATATATAATATACTGCATGAATTGAGTCTTACAACGCCTCCTTTTCAAAGAATAATGTTTAATTATAGGCCAAGGTTTTACACTATGATTATTATGACTAGCTGTAACATATGATGGCATTAGCAACACCTAAGAGTGAAATACTTATATCACTCTACAAAATTATTAGCCATAATCTTCAACTCTAACTGAGCGAAGTAATTTTTTGTTGATCTGTACTAAAAGATGAACTTGCTTTTATAATTAAAAAGTGAATTTTTAATCGACCCATCTTAAATAAAAGATTTACAGAGGTACAATTTGGGTTTTCCAGAAAATAATTATAACATAAGTTTCTATATGTTTTAATATTCCACTCCTTTAAATACGTTGGTCATAGCTACGAGGCTTGCAGATCCATATTTTTGTTAATCCAACCAGTATAAAAATATCATTAAATATTGCAACAAGCCATCATAAACAATTTTTTTAGTTTTGATATGAAGAATTGGACAAGGTTTGCACTTTGCACATTCACGTCCATTTTAAAGTTCAAAATTGTGTTACCGTGTTTTGTGTGGATGAGAGAAATATTCTTGAACCAAATCAAGAAGTTTTAGAAATCAAGTACAAAAATCAACTTAAAATCTTCAGTTGTTTTCTGTTAGCAAAATAAGATTATGATGGTATTGAAGCTGATTTTGTGCACTTAGCATGCTCTCTTGAAATCACAAAAATGGAAAAGATCCTAAAAGCTCTTTCATTAAATTTATCTCTCCTCCTAGAGTCGCATTTTTTCGCTTCTTTTATTCCAACCTAAGCGAACAAAATTGAACCGATTGTCGATTTCATATGGACTTATCTCAAGTCCCATTAAAGCGGTTGTTCAGATTGAATTCACAGGTGTTATTAATTCAATGTTAATCAGAAAAAGCATCTCTTATGAATGCAGCCATCCGTTTGAACATAGCAGTCATGATTCTTTAACAGTATATACTTCAAATTCATGTAACGAAATGTATGAAATGAAATAAATGATAATGAGCACATGTTTTTATTTATTTATCCTGTTATGGTTCAATAAGGATGGTTGGTTAGCCATTAACATTGGTTGATCAGTTTAGCCAACCAAGTTAGCATGTGCTAATTCGTTAAGGTTACAAATCTCCTCGGTGGGTGAGTACTATTGCGCAATCATTACTTTATTACGCATTGTGAGTGGACTCATTCCACAAACAGTGTAAAAATCAACATAGATGTGCTGCAAATGTTTCCCACAAGTATGCATGATCATTCACATCACATGGTCATATAGTAACAATAACATGAATAGTTCAGTTTACTTTTATACTTCTTCCCAATCATTGAATTTTCAAGCCGACTTGCATTTACTAAATTGTCAAAGACATAAAGACGTCAGGTATATAGTCGAAGGAGCAAAAGTCGTGGTCCAGATTCCAAGTGTGTCAAATTAATACACACATATGAGCTTTAGACATTCATATGTGAATTCGCTACCCTTTTACAATACAATTAAATATGTTTTCGGTTTCTAGAGTTTGAAGTTAAAGAAAACTTTAAGGATATTTGATCTATGTTACAGGCATCATACAGAACTTTGAATGTGTGCTTCTTCCTATACGGATTTCCTTCCGCTTTGTCTATAACTCAATTTTTTTTTTCTAATGCTTCATCTGATCGCATTGTATAATGTGAACCATATTTTTCAGTTTAATGTCTTCCCTTCAAATGTCATATTATCACTGTCATAGATGCGTGCCCATTATAGCTTTCCTTCGTCACTATTACCCCAGTTTATCCGTAAAGAATTACAGTAATACATCAAAACAAATAGTCAAACTCATGGTGTTATAATTTTTAAATTTGCAGTTAGCTCCTGAGTATTCTTGAATTGGGGGTACATGTTGAGACAAGTCCCCCATTGGGGAATTTGTAAAATGAATCCTGTATAAGTATAATGAGTTCACCCTTCACATTGCCAATTGGTTTTGTGATAATTCGGGGTTCTCTAATGTAACAACCCGTATTTCGATAACATGATTAAGACGAGAATCAGGGCAGAATTTAATTTTAAATTCTGAATCAAGTTTAACGGGCAATGCCATTGCGTTCGTCTCGGAAAAATACGCGAAATAGAGTCCGAGTTTTCGAAAATAGGAGTCCGTATGACCCGATTAAGGCCCAACGAAGTTTTCAGAAAATTTCTAAGTAAAAACAGATTTCAAATTCAAACTTGAATTTGGAAAATTGGGCCAGTTGGGCCAGGCGGGAAAAATTCCCGCCACAGTACCCAAGTCGACAGCCCTGTCGACTTGGGAGTCGACTTGGTCTGACCAAGTCGACAGCCCTGTCGACTTGGCTGTCGACCTGGGTCAGACGAGCAGTCTCGCCTGGTGCACCTGTTTCTATCTTGGCTAGGTTTTTGGGCCTGGATTGAGATCTGACGGTTCAGGTTGGTCCTAGGGTTAATCTAAGGGTCCTAACTAGCCTAATCTTCTATAAATAAGCCCCTAACCCTCCCCTAAACCCTCATTATTCACTCATGTAACTAAACTATGGCAAAATTCCTACTCTCATGGCCTCCACTCAACTATCCTAGCCTCCACTTCATTTCTATGAGAGGTTTCATGATCATGAGAGTATTAGAGAGTCCCTATGTTAGCATGAGAGCTTCTCAAGTTGATTCCAAGGCAAAAGCTTTGATCTTTGTTCATAAAGATGGTGTTTTTGTTGATTTGGAGCATCCATCTTTGGGTTTTTGGGGTGATGGCATGCATAGGCTTCATCACAAGCTTTAGTGTAATCGATTTAGGCCTTAATAGCAATGTAAGCCCTTCCCTACTCTTAGATATTAACCATGAAGTTAAATGTTCATGTTGCAAATTTGGGTTTGATCATTGAGTATGATTTATGCTATCATGTCATGCAAGTATATGAAGTCATTATCTTGATCTTATGAGCTAAAAGCTACAACCTTTATGTTGGAAAGTTGCATTATGCAACATGAGAATCGTCATAATCTTTATGTCAACTTGCATATGAAGTCATAACCCTTATATGATGATATATGCGAGTCTCTAGTCATCATTCCATGCCTTTTGTCACCATGATTCGTTTGTGTGCCAAGTTTGGGTTTATGCATGTTTTGAGGCTTAAGAATGTAACATGCAAGTTAATGAACACATGTGTGCCTCATTTGCCACCATGATTAACTTGTGGCTTAATATCCATTTTTGACATGTTTTTGCCAAGTCTCTTCTTTTAATCCATTACGTTGTTGCGAACATATATGCGAGTTTAAAAGCGTTCGGTTATGTTATGGGTAACTTCTAATGACATGAAGATACAACTTGAAAACATGACTTGAAAGATAACATGGAAGTTGACATGTAAATATGCATAAAAACATAAGCTTGGGAATTTACCTATTAAGTTAGGTCTACCCATTGGGAATTTACCTATTAAGTTAGGTCTACCCAATTGCTTGAAAACTTGAATATGAACATGACACTAGACTAAACATGAAAGTGGCCAACTCGAGGTTGGGTTGAGTTTGCAACGTAAAACTACCCGGAACCGATCCGCCTAACTAGTAGTTGCAAACAATAGGACCCAATGTGAGAAGTTGGTCATGTTGTGCTTGAACCCGAGGTTAGACCAAGTTGTGGTGTAAAGCTACCCGGAACCGACCGGCTTAACTAGTAACCACAACAAAGTCTAATGTGAGAGGTGAAGGTGCATTAAGTAATTAATGCCACATAATAGGGTTAAGACAATTTGATTAATGACTCTTAACCAAATATGACATGGACAAGTGGGTTAAGTAATTTGATTAGGCTAATGATACTTAACAAAGCATTACAAGGTTGGGTAGGTTAAGTAACTTGATTTGCCTAATGACACTTAACCATTTTTATACGACTAGTGGACGGGGTTAAGTTAATCAACACTTAATCAATCCAACAAGATAACTTGGTAAGGTTAAGTAAGTTTCCTTAATGACACTTAACCAAAAGATACAGTTAATGGATGGGGTTAAGATTAGACTCAATTAGTCTAAACATGGTAATCGGATGGGGATGAGTTAACCTAAACTTAATTAATCCCACTTGGCAGTTTAATGGGGTTAAGTTAAACACTTAACCAATTTAACTCGTTAATTTGATGTGGTTAAGTGACCTATACTTAACCAATCTAACTCGTTAATTTGATGTGGTTAGGTGACCTATACTTAACCAATCTAACTCGTTAATTTGATGTGGTTAAGTGACCTAAACTTAACCAATCTAACTCGTTAATTTGATGTGGTTAAGTGATCCATACTTAACCAATCTAACTCGTGAATTTATTGAGGTTAAGTTAATCCATACTTAACCAATATAACGTGGAAACATGATAAGGCTAAGTCACGAATCGCTTGAATACACTTGACCGGTTTGACTAAGGAATTTGATAGGGTCAAGTTAATATATATACTTAACCAACTTGAGCATGGTTTGTAGGGTTAAGTCTTGAACTTGGATACTTAGCCGATTTTGACATGATTTGTAGACGGGTTAAGTCTCGAACCTGGATACTTAGCCAATTTTGACATGATTTGTAGACAGGATTAAGTCATGGACTTGAATGATAGCACTTAACCCAATAGACGAACCCTAGTTAGAGGGACTAGGTAGAAAATCGTGGTTAATCAAGGATAACGGGAAAGGAAGCTAAGTGGTAAACCTTAGTTAAGGGTAACTAAGTAATAATTCTTAGCTAGGGACATGGGACTAGTTCATAAAAGGATGAGTAACCTGATACGGTAGGTCTTCGCTTAGTATACAAGGAGGAGAAGGTTATCTGACTTGGAAAAAAGCTCCAGTGAACTGGGTGCCGTAGCGGAAGCTTCGGGGAACGTGAGGGTACTCTTGGTATCCCTCTGTGAGGTGGCAAGTGGTCCATGAAACCCGGCCTCACAGGGGTTAAGGTCTGCGGTAGAAGAGCCAAGAGTATGCCGTGGTTGCTATGCGAGCAACCTAAAGACTGGGATGGATTAGCGTGGAGTCGACGATTCTTGGTTTTTCGCCCCGGGATAGCATGTTGCCGACTACCTACCATCTTTAGTTAATCGTGTACGTACGGAAAGGCAGGGAACCCCCAAGAGACCATATACTAGCTATCAAGTTATGGGTGAGGTTGGCTATCAGGAAATGGGCATCGATGGGCCTAGGGTTCTCATACATGATTTTTCGTGGGTTGCCTTTCAGTAGTTGAGGGAGGGGTCATGTGGGACCATAGCCACGGGTACAAAAACAGACCTTGATATCTGCATCAGCAGACGACTTAAAGCTCCCGACCGAGTTCCGTATTTCTTGATTTGCCCTGACACGGAACTCGGGTGGCACATTGAAGAACATGTGCGTCTAGACATGGAAAACGATTCACGATACATACGTGGGATGAAGGGCGCGGTTGACGGGTGGCATAATCCCTAGTGGTCCTAGGTGGCCAAAACCCAAACCGAGACGCGGAAACGTTCATTTTAGGTAGCATAATCCCTAGCGGTCCTAGGTGGCATAAATCCTAAGTGGACGCGCGATAGTTCATGGTAAGGAAACACAACTAGATCAAGGGTTGCAGTCCAAAACAACTTCAAGGATAAAACGTTTACATGGGAAAGCCCGTACGGCCTGCGGCAAAGGACTGAACTTATACATGGAAAGAAACATACGAGTTGGGAAAACCTACATATGCTATATATTAGGTTGGCAGGGACCATTACATGACATTGGGCAAGGAACACTCATAGTTAACACATGACACGGGTTGGGATACTAGTACGAGAGGTGCAGAGCAAATATACATGTTAGAACCAGGAGAAATATACATGATAGAAACCGGGGGACGTTATACGTGATAGATATCTTGGGGATATTATACTTGATAGAAACCTGACGATGTGATACCATGTTTTATCTTCACATCGTAATTTATCATGACACCTTAGTTTACCTGAGTTCAGTAGTTCATCCTGTTATTTTGAGTTAGCTTATCTATCTTGTTATCATGCTTATGTTCATCTCAGTTTCTCATGTCAGTTAACTTTACTAGTTTTTATACTAATAGTAGATAGGGCTTACTCAGTCTTTTTGACTGACCCATTTTGTTTTGCCTCTTTTCTTCCGTTCCCCCCCCCCCCCCAGGTTACACGGAGGAAATACTGTTGTTTAGTTCGGACTTCTTCTGCTTGAAGGTCATCATGGATGGCTTGGACTTTTCTTGGCTATGGCTACTTTACTGCTTTTTCTTGGGGAATAATTTATGAAAAAGTCTTTATGCTTCTTTATTATTGCAAGACAGGTTTTGATGTACTCTGATGTAAAAGGCTTTAGACCTTAATTATTAATGTTTATGAAAGTTCGATTTTACTTCCGCTATTTTATATGTTCTGTCTTGTGATATTTCTGTGCATGTTTACCAATAATGCCCCTCTAAAGCTAGTGCATTCCCTTGCGAGTGACCCTAGCGGAGGCCGGGTGTTACATCTAACATGGTATCAGAGCGGGTTTAATTCGTGCGCACAATGCCACACTTATCCACGTCACCCAATATAAAGATCCACGTGTTAGGCTCATGATATGCCACACGTGCGGGGCGTGTTGAGACAAGTCCCACATTGGGGAATTTGTAAAATGAATCCTGTATAAGTATAATGAGTTCACCCTTCACATTGCCAATTGGTTTTGTGATAATTCGGGGTTCTCTAACAGTACACAATACACATTGGGCATTTTTAAATAATGATTCACATCGTTTTAATTAACAAATAATTTTCACTAATACCGGAAATATAAACCTTATAATGCAAAATCAAATCATTCTTTGATTCAAAATGTATAAAAATATACAAATGAAACGGGTCACCGTACAAGGAAAAAAAAATCCAATTTTTTAAATAAAGCGTCGAAATTGCGTGATTGTACAGATCTTAAAACAAAATTGCGATTTCATCTTTCTACCCACATTTTTTTTCTATATAAGCTTTCAAAACAAGATAATATTTAATAGCGCTCATACTTAGTATATTTTAAAATTTTGGACTTACCTGAATGACAATGGAATGAGATCTAAATGTTCACTTCATTCTCTAAAAAACCAAATGGTAAAGTTCGTTCAATTGCACTTCTTATTGTGAATTGTGATAAAGAAATGGATGAGAGCATAATAAGAAACTTGACTATATTTGAATTAATAGGATATAGTTGGGTGCTTATATTAATATAGTAGCAAGATGCATGCTTTCGCGGTAAGTTTTCAAACATAATTGTTTGTCTTATGTAAAGGTTTTGATTCTCATCAACATTCAGCCCGTGCTTGCATCTCCAAAACTGCGGCCCATAGTGAAATTATGTAACATTTTGGTAGTTAGCCCATCATAGTCCAGGTGAGTACTGCACAATTATCGCCCAAATATAGTACTATAGCCATTTGTTTCCAAGTACTATGGCCAACTAATATAGTTGGGTTCTCACGTACTATGTCATTTCACTTGAAATAGTGATGTTAGCGATTAGTATAGTTTGGTGTCTGCATTTGAATTAATAGGATATAGTGAACTTATTTATAAAAAATTTGGATGCTCAAGTACGTGTTTGAAAATTTATTGGATACCATAACCTCAACTGCATTTTTTCTTTTATACATGCACATTATCTCCATTGCCTTAAACCATAATATATTGTGAAAATTAGCCAATCCATGTTTAATAAACCTCTGGCAATTAAGTTATGTAGATAGTAAGAGTATTATGTATGGGGCCGGATATTTGGGCACAAAATTAAACACAAAGAGAGAGACACAAAACCTTCACCGTTGGATTTGTTTGTCTTTATGTGGAGATTGTAATTCATGGGAGGATCCAATGGTTGAGATTTATTGTGTGCAACTTTATGTCTTTATTTTGTGTCTAAGTAGAGTTTCCCATTATGTATATGTATTAGGTATATATTGGAATGTATATTTTTCCTTTGAATTGTTTTAATTTTGAATCTTAGTAAATGTTTCTATCCAGATAGCTTTATACTCTTAGTTGTGCATGTAGTTTCGTTATATATTAAGTTGAATGCACATTGCTGTCATTTTGTGACAGTTCTATCATGTTTGATTGTCAATGTAAAGTAAACTGAATTATAATGTGTTGAATTATTTGTATTTATTGTAACTGCATTTATAAGTTTTTTTTTAGATGAAATGCTGGTCCTAATAAAGAGGAAACCAATTATTATTTGTTAAATACTAACTCAAAAGCTGTCAACATTACCTTGCATATGTAGAATGTCGTTTGTAAACCATCACATGGATGGTCGACAAAAGGGGATGATATCGAAAATAAACTATTACAGTTCCGTGTATATAGTGACTTATACAACAAAAGAAGAAAGGGTTTATAGCTATCATTTGTTGGATAATGCCTCCCATGTTTGGGCTTTTAAACTGATGTTCTAATGCATGCTTCAGATTTTGTTTAGAGTTCTAGACCAAATGCAATGATCTATAGATGGAAATGCACTATAGAATAAGGTTAAATGGAAAAAGTAGGACGGATTCTAGGATAGGCTAGGCTGAAGCTACACTGATTAAATTGAACAATAGAAGAAGTGAGGGAACATTAATAGCTACTTTAGAAGGGTGAAGGATTTCAGCAAGAAGAGACCTAATGATGCAAAGACCTTCAGTACTTCCACCAGTTGGATACTTTGCGTACAAGCAATGGCTTTGGTCGCAGTGTTGGCGTAACATGTTTCGTTCAGATTCCAAGCCATCGTAGCATTGTGATTTGTGAGTCCAGTTCTGAAATTGCAGGCGGCATGACCATTGTAAGGTAAGCACAATTATACATTTTTTGTCTTGATCACCTATAAGATAAATTATTTTCTGATTTATAATTGCTTAAAGTTGAAAATCAACGTTAAACATTGACAATGTTAATTTATCCATCGATATTAAGTGTAAAAAAATCAAAAAATCAGTAGAGTTTTTAAAAAAAATAACAAAAATACTAAATAATCATTAAAGGGTCAAGCTATAAAAAGTAATTGAAACGATAAGCAAATGATCCATAAGGAGAGTCATGTGGATTGATGCAAAAATAAGTATTCAATAATCTAAATTGATGTTCCATTAATTTAACTGCACGTTCATGAAGATATTTTGTGGCATGTGGAGTGACAGTTATGTCCACAGCTGGATATAACATGACAATACTTTGATTGGTTCTAAGAGTTTACAAAATTAACCATGGGTATGATGGAAACTAGATTCATTTTTTTAAAAACTAGATAACCAAATAAGCAATAGTTAACAAGGCATTCTACACATAATTTTTTGTTATTATGCATGTAAACTGAAAGGGATTGATAGGTTGCCATATAAAACTGTTTATGCTTCTAAATAAAAGTGCTTAACCACTAAAAATTCTTCATTGATCAAGAGCTTGGCTTTAATGTTTTTCGTGAACCAGCTTTGTACAAAGAAGAGTTCATTCAGTTATATCGATAAATATTACATTTCATGGTATACCAACTACAATATTTTTAAATTTGATTTTCCAAACTATACCACCACCAAACTACTGTATTTCATAACTCTGCTCATTGGTTGTTGTGCCACAATACAAATTTTTAGGTCTAACTCACTGACAAAACATGAACATATCGAGCTTTCCTATAAGTTAACATTGATTTTCAAGAATCTACATTTGAAAAAACACAGTATATAGGTCTATAACCAGATCCAAGCATTAAATTTTATACCTCATTATTTGTAATAGACCATTGTACAAATGTTTGGTTAAAGTGAATAATCCAGGCAATAGGCATAACATAAACCTGGATTCCCATGTGATATACGTAGCAACCCAAGATTCAAATTTTTAGATTATAATTGGAAGCAGGAATGAAGATGTACGGTATGCAATCATGACTTTCCAAAGCACCCACTGCGCTCTCCAACATATTACATTCTTCACAAATCTTTTATTGAAACACTAACAGATTTGTCAAGGCCAAGGACCTCCATTTTGCCTTAATTTTAACTGCTTCCGAACGACGATTCCATAAAGCAACACCAATCTATCGTTAGACACAGGACCGGCTCATATCTGGCTACAGCTCTCACTATCTACAGTGGAAATCTTTCTTACTTGAATACCACCAGGTGAAATCTGTAGTAAGATCATAATTTACTGCAGCTACCTCTTTATTGGTTAGAATTCCAGAAGTCTCACAAGTCATGTTGCTTACATCACAGCCTTTGATAGAGGAGCCTTCATTAAGGCCCAGATACTAAAGTATGCATGATAAGCCTACTAAGTCATGACACCGTTTCCAGCCTTCAATATACCAGCATTGTTCCATCCACCAGGTCCTGCATGTGATGTCCACTTATCATTAGATTTGAAATAGTTGTCATGCTAGTCCATTTATCATTTATATCTACTGTTGCACACCAACTATTACAACATTTTTTGTGAACATTCTGTTTTATTGTCAAATGCTTTGTAACCTATTCAGCTTTTTTGAGCAACTT
The DNA here is from genome assembly GCA_030737875.1 of Allium sativum. NCBI lineage: Eukaryota > Viridiplantae > Streptophyta > Magnoliopsida > Asparagales > Amaryllidaceae > Allium > Allium sativum. The sequence continues at coordinate 840,004,222 of CM060913.1, read as the reverse complement.
TGTTAGATAGTCCTGTTCTGCAATGGTACTATTTTGTAGCTGATGTTTGACATGGAGTTTATTTTAGGAATCAATTATCTTGCAAGTTAAGCATTTCAAAAATCAATGCTAAGAATTTGACTGTAGGCAAGTCAATATTACTCTTTTACAAACAAGGCTTTTAATATATTAATTTATTATGAAAGTGTTGGCAAACCTCCAAGATTTAATTACTCAATGTTGCATTTTACTAAAAATGTAATTTTATATTGTGTTGTCAGAAAATATCGATAATAGTATGTAGTGTTTTACTTTAATAAACTCATTGTCAAATTTATGCATCTACTGAATACAAACATAATAATTCATGCCGATGAACTACCATTGTAAATGGTAAATAAAAGGATGAACTACACTGTAAATAACTACATTGGAAAAAATAGTAGGATGTCCTACAATATTTATGTAGCACCAACCCATGTTCCACAATATTCATGCGAAGGCCATTTGTCTTGGGGTCAACCAGGTTATACCCACTACAAGAGCTATCATTTATGAATCTCAGTTACCAACTGGAACCAATTTACTTGGTATAATTAATGGTAACGACGAACGAATTATGTGGTCTATATGGACTATTGATTCAATTGGTGTATGCTACAAGTATTGACTGATATATTATGCTAAAGGAGATCAAATTTCACCTGTAAATAAACAATATTACTAACTCTTACAGAACTAAATGATGAAAAATTATAATATGTTTTCCTTTCTTTTAAACTATATTATTTTCAATGTTGGTTGTTCTGCTTCTAAGGGTGTGTTTGAGTGAAGCAGAAGCAAGATATTTCAGCGGGGTATTTTAGTTAGCGGAGAATACGTTTGCGGGTTCAAACGAACTGTTTAAGTGGTCCATTTAAACGTGCCATTTTATATAAGATTTTTAATTTAATTAATTTAGTTGTTTTTAATAAATAATATGTATCAAAAGTTTACACAAATAAATAATTTAATGAAAAAAATTATAAATTACTTTGATTCAGTTCAAGCCAACTCTATTACATAGAGCACTTTGATTCACTTCAATGCCTCAAACGGATTTCATTTGCACAAGTTATTAATTTTTGAAATTTATAAAAGAAAATATAAATTTATGAATTAACTTAATTAATAAATTTTTAACCATATCAAAAACAATCAAAATTGGATTGTTGGGTCGACGCGTCCGACACATCGATGCCTAACAACCCAATTTTAATCATTGGGGCAATGGACCGAAATCACCCGTCATGTATTCGATGCGTCCAAAATGTAATGGGCTAATTACGGCTCTCGGATGCATCCTAACTTCAAAGACGTATTTGTCAACTTACCATCTTGACAAAATGGTTGTAAATATAATTAACTAAAATCAAATATTTTTCATACTCTTATAGTACAATAATTGTTGCTTTAAAGCTCAATTTTGTTCTGACCCATTAGGGGCTTGGATTTGAGAATAATAATGAAGTAATGAAAATACCTTCTATGTACCTATGCATTTAATTCAAAGGGATTTGCTTGGTCAAATTAAAAGCTAGGTAATTTACTACTCACTAATTACCGTTTACATATTGCTCTGCAGTTCTTATTGTAAAACTTATATAAAATGCCGTTGTTATGGTAAATTATAGATCCCTACATTTTTTCCCCTGTTGCGCACAGAAAACATTAATATATAACATTATTCCTCCCCAACACCTATATAACACTTTTCATAATCAGCATAGTGAACAAGCAGCATTTATTTTGAAACGAACGGTAGCACGAAAGGCTCATTGAAAATAACAATCAACAGACCGGTTATAGGATATGCCCGTATGTGTAGCACTGGCCACACACTTGTTTATTTAAAAGGAAAGATTTGTCGAACTCAGTTAACAGGTTAATTGATGTTTACAGTTGACAAAGTCAACTATTTTAGTTGAATTTGATTAATAGGTTAATTTGATTTGAATTAATCTAATAGAAATAATTTTCCCGAACAATCAATAAATGTAACGAGTGTTCTTAAAAATTAATTCAAATCGTATAAAAGGATTATTTATTATTAGTAAGGTAAATTCATTGGATTATTTATTATTAATAAGGTAAATTATTATTTTAATAACTATTTAAAATGGATTTGGAACTTAATTCAAATCGTATAAAAAAATTACCAAGAAGGTTTAAACCAAGAAGTTGATTTTTAAAATAACGTTTACCTAAGAATGAAATGTTGAATTATATTGAGGTTTTCAAAATACGAAGGGAAGAATATTTAATAGTTAATGAATTAAGTAAAGATATTAGCGAATTTACTTAACAAACGAATTAAGTAAAAAGAGATTATAATTGCAAGGGGATTTCAAATGTAAGAAATGGTTTATAAAACCGTATTTGAAATCAAATGGTAAATAAGGAATTTGAGATGGTTTAATATCAATTTTCGAATTACAAGCTTTTATCTATTTTAAGATAAGAACACTGTCGATCAAGGTCTCAGAGGTAATTAGAATACCCCAACTAGAATGGCTTCACTATTATCAAAAGATGGTATTAGTTTGTAATAGTAGAGAATGCTGGAAACAAATTATTATTTTTTCATAATATTGCAACGTTGATTTGCAAAGAAGTTAGAAATTTAATAAAACCATATGGTTTTATAATAACAATGTATAATTTGACGTTATTTTTGCCTATATAAGATCTGGTAATGAAATCTATGCCAATTGGTTAGGTAACAAATTTCCCAGGTAAAGGAAATAAAAAAGAGATTTTTGTAATTTATACAATGATACTTTCGAAGTAAAGGAAATAAGGAAGAAATTATGGTAAATATGCCATGTAACACCCTGTAATTTTAAAAGACAATTAAATGATATACTAAGGAATACTTAATTTAATATTGGGAATTATGTAAAATGGACTATGCCATTGCGTTCGTCTCGGAATTCTGCTTGAGACAGACTCCGAATTTGCGTAAAATGGACATCGTATGAAGAAGTTATTAAGGTTTGAAGTTTATATACATATAAGTCGTTTATATATAAATAAAACTATTCTAGAAATCAAATTAAAGGCAGGAAAAATAGCGGGAAATCGACCCGTTAGGGGTCGACCCCCCTATGGGTGTCGACCCCCATGTTGACCCTAGCCAGATCTGGACATAATTCAGTTTCTGAATGTGGACTCATTTCTTGACTAGATTTGTTGACCCTAGGCTATAAATAGGATCTCTAGCTCATTGTTTTATTTATCTAAATCAATGGCGATAACGAGGTGTTGCCCCAGCTTATATTAAAATAGTTTATTCTACTTCAACAACAAGCTATACAAATTCAGAGATCTATGCTACATCATCTACAATTAATTCTCTGTTCTTTAGGTCCAATCACAATGAGTTTATGTTGCTTTTAGATATAAACACCTAAAATGTAATCTTGACATGTTTATAAGTTTGGGTCTAAGCCTATGCCTATTAGTAACCTGAACCATAAAAGATATGCTATTACTTGTACGCCTAATATATCAGTGCCTATATGCATATTCATGATATACCTATTCTGTTAGTTTGCCTAATCATGTCACCTTATGCCTATTATGGTAGTTTGCCTAATTATGTCATCATATGCCAGTTTTATTTAATATGCATGTTCTTGTTCTCTTTTCTTCCTTTTTCCCTTTTTATTTTATAGCTAGGCTACCTTCGAGCCTAGGCCTATCGTTGAAATACACGAACGCACGAATTTGGGAATGATTAAATTTGGGGCATAATTCATATTATAAACACGACTGGAAATTTTAGGCATAATTTTTACCTTGAACCAAAACCCGGGATCTAGGGGATAATAAACATGAAAATTGGTCTGTATTGAAAATGCCTAGATTTACAGTAATTAGAAACGGTAACCGTGCTTAGGCACGAGGTTAGATTACACTTGTGGTAGAAGTCTCCCCGGAACCGCCCAGCAAATCCAGCGTCCACAAGTGGTAAATCTATTGTGAGGGGTCTAAGTGCATAAACATATATGTGACGACGCTTAGATATGAGGTTAAATCCGACTTATGGAAGAAGTCTGCCCGGACCCAACCGGCATAACCAACATCCACAAGTGGTAGACTTAATGTGGGAGGTGTAGTGCATTATAACAATAAATGAATGAATGGTGATGAACTTGTAATACTTAACCTGTTTGAATCCATTAGGATTACATGAACCTGTTAACTTGAATAGGGGTTATGTAAACTTGCTTGAATCGGTGGGAGGGTTAAGTTAATCTTGTTAAATATGTGGGGACAGGTTATACATATGAACCCGACAAACTTAACATGTCGGGGTTATGCGATCTTGTTAAACTAGTAGGCATAACCTGTTGAAATCCTAGTAGTGGGGATACAAGCCTAGAGGGAAGCTTGTATCATCTGTTCTGCGGGATCCGTTTCAGTCAGCAACCCATCTTGGTACCGAACGAGTACTCCGAACTAGGTCGGGGTATGATTACTGAGCTGATTATAAGAGGTCACTTGGGTAAAGGTGTCTGACGGCGCGTTCCATTGGGGTCATGTGCATGCATGGGTCTGCCTGCTCGGGAAAATAAGACATTGTGGCATCAGTAGATATAGCTATGCATCTTGGAAATAACGGGGTTGCCACTTTAGGAAGTGATACATCCTACTGTGGGGCCAGCACGAGTATCTTCGGAGTTAGCGAGCCGATTGATTGGGGTAGTAATTAGGGTACATCTAGTCTCGCCTGTTTAGGATCCCGTTATTATCGTTGGGGGTAACACCTGTCAGTTCTGTTGGGCTTAGTGTTATTGTATGGGGTAAAACCTCTAACTAGAAGTACACCTAAGTCTACTATCTTGTACTTGTTGGGATCAACTTGTTCTTGTTATACTAGTATTGGTGTAGAGTGAGAAAAGTGTTAGAGAAGCGCAATATATTCTGTTTATCCTGTTTACCTTGTCATACCTGCATTATATATTGTTATCTCTCTTATCCAGTTTATATGCCTGTCATGATGCTTTTAATTATTTATATGATAAAAGTAACTGGACTTGCCAGACTTTATGTTTGACCTATTTTTTCCCTCTTCTTTCTTTTCCATTCCCCCCCCCCCCAAAGGTTCTCAGGGTGGGAATACTCAAACTTGATCAGGATTCTTCTTTCATTCTGCTTGGAGCTGCTTAGATTTACTGCTCTGATTTTGTATCTTCTCTACTATAGCTATATTTATGGGTAACTATGCTTCTTTTATTATTGTACTCTGATGACTTTTAGTATAATACAGAAATTTTAAGTTGATGTACTAGGTTTTATGTACTTCAGACTTATGATGTAATTGTGTTTTGAACCACGATGTTTTCTGCTTAATAAAGTTTTAAATTCCGCTGTTATTTTATATCCATCTTGTAACGTTTCTGTTTCTGCCTACCTATAATGCCTCACGAAACTTGATGCATTCTGATAAAGAGTGACATTAACGGATGTAGGGTGTCACACGCCATTATGAAAATAATTTTATGGTTACATTTTTGAAGTAGCGAAAACAAATATAGAATCGATTTTAATCGAAAATGTTTTAATGAATGATAAAGGACCCGAACTGCCAGTATATTTAGCTATACTGTCGAATTTGTTAGTTAAAGAACTGAATATCAAATGAATATTCAATGGACCTTTTTGATGTGTTGTTTCGAAGAGACCGAGATGGGAAATAGGCCCAAAACCATTTCGAACCAACATTGCGTTCGAAACTAATTTGCACGTATATGCATAAAGATGGAGCATTGAAGACCGTAAATCTTCATGAGCGGAAGAACCACTTACTGAATTTCTCTAGCTGATCCATAGAGATATTTCGGCTGTGATTCTTTCATGATTGAAATCTACGGATTGCAAGAACTACTCGCTGTTGATCCTTGGCTGACTCTTATATAAGATGCGGTAAGCAGGTGCCTTCGGTTCATCATGTCCCTGGATAACTTGTACGGAAGAATGTATGACAGAGTATTTCCAAAAAGTCACGTACGTTGATTTTTTACAAATATATCATGTTTGGTGGCAGAGAAGACACCTTCTCTTCGCTTAAAACCCAGAGTATATTTATAGACATCAATTAGTGATTTGATGGATCTGATGATGTGGCATTCAAAGAATTGATGTGTTATCTCTAAAAGCAAATTGTGACATCAAGCCTCATCAACCGGGAATGAAAATGATATAAATCGGGTAGGCAACATGGCTAAGTGTGTCATTCCCATTAGGGTATATTGTCACTGATCTAGGGAAATTACTTTTGTTCCTTCTTCTGTCGATTATGTATGCTTAAGGATAACGGTGGTTAGAGCCCAACCGTTGGTGACAATATATTCGGTACACTCAAGCTGAATGAGTGGCCGGTCATATGTGGCCGGGTTGCAAGATGTTCTTGTTGAACCCTAGTGTATTCTTCTCAAGAGGTACACTATCAGAAGGTGGTCTTATACATTTTCATTGTTGGAAATCCAATCTCCAGTAAGCGTCATTTGGTTTTTGATTATATACTAAGTATGTGGAGCGTGAGATGGAAGCATTCTTCTAGATGGTTATTTATTTGTGATTTGATAGATACTATTATAATACCACTGAATTTTGATATATAAACAAATGTTTTGGGTTATCTCAAGGTAAAAACAGTCTGTATTTATGTGTGGACCGGTCTTACGATTATCCTTTTCTTTCAAAATATTTTCAAAAGTTAAGCAAGTTGTGTAATGTATGAATTTATCACTGAAAGTATTCCAGACTGATCCAGGTGAATTTTTCTTTGCTTCAAATGTGCTCGGGTCAGACCGAGTATATTTTCTGGTTAGGTTTCGCTTGGAGTTTCACAAGAGGAGCTAAATTCGAGACATGCTTACTAGTACTAGTTTATTCCAATGTGTGTATTAATTGATGTAAGTGGATACTATGATATTGTTATCATATATATATATATATATATATATATATATATATATATATATAATTTCCTTTTGAATAAAGAATTGTTGATATATTATATTCTATTCATTCTGCTGTGAGACTCTGATCTTCTTATTCTTCTATCTTAACATTTCTTTCTTTCTTTTCTCATCCTCTAACTACTTTCTATTAACCATCCGAGTATTCGACACTTGGGTTTTTGGCAAGTTATACGGGATTATGTATTGTTTTTGAAAATTCGAGCATCAAATTTTCCAAGTCGTTACAAGAGATTTTACAGCAGATCTCCTTTTCCTTAATGTTGGTTTTTGAGTTAGGAAATCAATATTCAAACTTCCCTTGTAGGAGTGTGACCAATTCAACATATTATTCCGTAAATAGGAAGTTATGACTAGATTTGTCTCATGAGGCGGAAATTAATCTTTTCTTTAATCGATGGCATAATCATCATTTAGTGCTGCATCATATTTGGTTCATCTCGTTATTCTTGTGTATTATATCACGGAGTTACTTTCTGTAATTTCACCTATCCATTTTTGTCTTTATACAATATTAGGTTGATTTCCATGAGAAGTTGTTTTGTGGTAGGTTTCTCTCCTCATCGCTAATTCCCTCTTGGAAGAGATGGTGATGTGGGAACCTACAACAACAACATTAGTGTTTGTAATATGAGATTGAGCATTTTGATACCATGATAAATCAAAGATCATAAAAATGATCTACGCCATAGATTTCATACTGCAACACTAGAGAAGTGATGCAAGAAGTGCCAAAAAATGTTGTTGTAGGCCAAAAATGATCTGTGGAAACACTTTCTTGGTGCTGCATTTTGCCACGTTGCCTTAGAGTCGAAGACAACATCTTTGCGACCCTAAGGCAACATTGGTACAGGTGTTGCCACAGGTACTAAATTTACAAAAATGTGGGGCCCACTAAAATATGTAGCTCGGGTTCACGGAATCATGTTGTGGCTGTAGCCCGAGATCATGGAATCCTTTTGTGGGGGCCTACATGCATTAATCTATGGCAACATTACCATCTAATGGAAACACTATATCATAGCTATGGCAACATTTAACATCACAAACTGCAACAATATATCATAGCTATGACAACATTACATCACATACTGCAACATTACAAAATTTAACATCACATTGAATTAAATAAAGAACTTATCATCTTAAATTAACAAGCAAAGCAAATAGTACTGACAAACATACTTACAAACATAGCCAGTAAATTCATGTTTACATACCATACTTACAAACACATCAATTCATGTTCACTGCAAATTATTGCACAAAGATCCCCAATATCGATGACTAAGAGTGCGTTCAGTGCTTTCAGTTTCGGTGCCTTCACTGCAAATTATCGCACAAAGATCCCCAATATCAATGTGCATGTCAGGGTTTGCTTCACCTAATTTCTTAAGCATCCTTGTCATAAACTTTTTAGTTCACCTTTGCATCAAATTCGTATTGGACCATCCTGTTCACCTCTGCTTCGAATTCGTCAGCTATATCTTCCCTTGTCTTCGTTCCCAGCTTCTGTGTGTAGTCTTATAAGTCATGATGGGACGTGCGACTTTCCATCAGAAACATGTTCTTTAACAACTCCATTGCTGCCTCCTTCACCTATTTATTTTTCAATCTTCTCCTGCACAATAAAGCAGTTTCAAAACATGACATTGTTAATGAATAAAATTTGAGTTACTCTTTAATACAACTAATGTTTTCATAGTGAATACACTATTTCAGCACAACCAAAGTCATGCATACCTCGGTTACAAAATGAGGCAATGCCTCGTTTACATTTCAACACAAAATGAGAGGTATGCATGCCTCAGTTGCAAATCTATGCCATAGTAATGTCATGACTCGTTCAAGTACAAACTCAACCATTGCTTCAATTGCGAACCGAGGCATTGCTTCAGTTACAAACTAACACGTGCTTCAGGCTAATACAAGTGTATACTGAGTAAATGCTTGTAGATATCCTGCTATCGGTTTCAACAAAATAGGATCTAAGTCTACAATAATGTTGATCATGTGCAAAATGAAGCATTATTTTTTACATCTGATTGAAGAGAAAATAAAATTATTACAATTCTGTAGTTCATTACCGAAGCATCAGTCTTGTACATCTTTCCTTCTTTCCACTTGCGAGTTTTAACAAAAAAGTTCCCCATTTAATTCCTTGGACTGATACAAAAAACATTAGACAGTAAAAGGATATCAAACCAATTGTTCCAGAACATATATCACTAATATTAAAAAAGTTAGACAACAAAAAAACTTCTCCATCTGAATCTTCATTGATATATGTATTTTATTCACAAGTTAAACAAGGACACTGCATTCGAGTTAAACAAACATACCTCCATATGACCTATATTGTTAACAAGCCAACCATAAAAATAAGCAAAATACATACCATCTTATGCCGAATTTGGGAGAAAAGTTTTGGACCAGCAGTTTGTGTGTCAGTATACAATTTTCGATTTTCAGAATCTGTAAGGGCCTTAGACTACAAAAACATGAAATAAAGATGTTTATTTGCCTGATTTAAATGAATACTAAGGGAAATAACTCTATGATAAATTATACCTGAATTTTTTCATCTCCCCAAAACATCAAGAGTACTTTGAAATCCTTAAGTGGAATTTCGTCTGTTCTATTTTCAAACCTCTCTTCATCAGTTTCATAAGCTATATAATGTGCCTTTTTAATACGACTCTTGTACCCCCTCTAAGCGTCACGAATTGACCTTAAAGCCCAATATTCATATTCATTTAGAATAATCGTTGCTTAAATACAAATCAAACATCAAAAAGAACAGTCATACTACTTTTGTGACAAGTTTAATATATTTAAGTAAAATTCATCTAAGTTTGCAAATTATCTTGACATAGTTCCACAGCGTTCCTTTCAAACTTGAAGTAACATCAAACCAAGACTTGTAAGCAAGTGGAACACTCCTCTTCAGTGTTCCTAAAACATAACTAAGTTTAGACATTACTTGGTCATCGTCTGTAATAAGTTGGCCCCGATTATTCATTTGGATTATAACTCTTTTGTCATATGACCTTGAGTGAACTTTATCCATCTTTGTTTTTCCTCTGAGCCTTCTGGGAGCTCCGACAACCGTTACAAAGTACATACAATAGTAATGGCTAGACATAACATAAATGTGAACTTAAACTATTAAAATCAGAACTCAATTAGATAATACCTTCAACTTCTTCTAATTCATCTTCTTCGTTTTCAATATTTGTCGAGACATTTCCGATAACAACCTTATTCCTCGCACTTACTCTTGCACTTCCACTACTGTTATTCTTCTGGCGTTCTCACATAGCCAAATAAGCAACTATTGTTCCTATTCCTTCATTGTTTGGTTACTAAATGCTACATTGTGGACCATCAGTTTGTGTATGAATGGGATTTTCCCCTGCCTTCAGAGTTGCATTCTTAACAGTTGCAGATTCAACATTGGCTCGTGAACGAGTTGTTGGTCCAGATCGACGCTTTGTAACCGTAACCCTTTTGGTTCTATAAAATACGCACACAAAAACAATATAATAATAATAATAATAATGAAGCTAGTCTATAAATACCAACATAAAATTAAATCTTCAGGTATAACGCACCTTTGCCTGATTTTTTGAAGTATCATCCTCACTACGTTCATCAAATTATAGAACATGATCTTCGCTATCCTCAGCAGGCATCTTTGATTTTGCTTTATTTTTTTCAAATTCATTTCTTAGTCCAATAACTAATTTAGGCATCCCAAGTTTTTCAGAAACACTATTCTTCTGTGAGACATTTTTGTCTCTCTCCCTTTCGTATTATGTAAGCGGTGAAGGTAGCTAAGGTGATAGAACATCGTTCTGAAAGTAATTTAACAAGACATTATTGTAAATATTAGCAAAATATGTAGATCATGTTAGAAGATCATATTGTAGTCTTCTTACAAGAATCTCATTTTCATCCGTATTTTCCTCTTCATGTGGAGAATTATCGAAATCCAATTTACTTCTGACACCTGCTGAGTTGATATTCAAAGTTGCATCGCTGACTTTAGTTGGATTTTCCTTATCTGGTAACTTCGTTGAACTACTAACTCTAGTTGACTTCTTGCTGACCATCTTTTTCTTCTTGATACGCGGACTTGCAGCAGCTTCGCTGATGACTTCTGAATTGTTGGTAATTTGATTATTTAGCCGTGCTGACTTTCTAGAAGTAAAGACTTCAGTCTTCTTGTTGTTGATAGGTGAACTCTCAACAGCTTCGCTGATCACTTGTGAATTGTTTAGTCGTGCCGAGAGACTTGATCAGTCTACTTCTTCTTTTTTGCTACCTGTTGCAGATGATGAGCAGTGACAAACTGTTGTTTCTATGATTTCGCAGCTGCAAAATACAAGTTCTTTATTATTCTACTAAGTGCACTAAAAATCAAACAAGTCCTAGTATTCAAATATAAATGTACAAAAAAATTATGTACACTAAAAGGAGAAAAATAACTAAGAGATTCAACAAAATGACCAAATTCTTCAAAATAGTACAAATGAGAAGATATGTTTATACCTGGAAACAGATTATTCCTTCGGAGTACGATGACATGTGGCTGCATTTGTTTCACTGGCTCAGTTTATCAATGACCACAGTGTCAATATAGTAATCAACGTAATCATCATTATTTTTTATTTGCATTATAAATAAAAGCTCTTCATCATCGGCCACCAATTTCCACCCACTCGTTGGACCTTTCCACGCATATACTCCTCCAATTTCGGTGCACTGTAGCTCATCCTTGACAAACTCCATTAGTACTATGCACGAAAACCTATCCATGTCAACTCCATTGACAATAGCCTCTTCTCCACCAACATACCATTCTTACCAAATTTTCCCTTGTGGTGGAATCTAAGATTTGTCTCCTCCATCCTACACATTATGGAGAAATTAACTTAGAATGACATAATTACAAAATAAAATAAACCTTGTACATTGTAAAATAAAACAACCACTTCACTAAAATGTAATATAGGAAGAAATAGTAAGAAAGATACAAAAGAAAGCCACAAATATGATACATTAGTTGCAACATTTAATCAAGGCAGAAACAACATTTTCTTACTTAAATTTGGTACATTTTTTCCGGTATAGCCCACCTTGAAACACCACAAGTTTTACAGTTACTTTCCTTTTTATTTTCTGCCTAATATAGCATGCAGTCATTTGGACATGCATGTATTCTTTGGTAATCGAGGCCTAAATTTACACACAAATAACATGTAGTCATCTAAACTTAGAAAGTTCTGCCCATATTTTTTCTTCGTTCATCACTAATTTACACACAAAAAATCATACACAAATATTATTTAGCCATGACTATAAGGCAAAAAACACAGTAATATCATATAAGCACTGTTTAACATAAGTTTGTTACAAAGATAATAATTAAATCAGGAATATGATTACACCTGAATGCACAAGTAAATCAGCAAATTAGGCAACACAACAATCAAATCAGGAAGTACTTGAAATATACATTAAGTGATACCTTAAGCAGCAGATTAAATCGAAGCCCTAACTAAATTTGAAACCCAAATGAACCCCAACTGAAGACCTAATTGAAACACCGAAGCCCTAATTGAACCTGAACTCGAACTTGCCGTAAACGAACCACAATTAAGCTTGTAAACTTGATCTTTTATCCCTAATTGAACCTGCGAGTGAGAATGTTTGAGAGGTTGAGCGACGGAGTATTTTGTTAAGTTTTCGATTGAAACCCTTGAATATTTTGCTAAGTATTTTGCTGCTTTGTTTTTGTTTTTGCATCCCACATAAAAGATTATTTCACGCGGATTGGTAACGTGGACCATTGGATCTTAATCACCCGGATAGATAATTTTATTCAAGTGACTACTGCAACATCTTGGATTTTCTATGCTAACACCTTGAAGTGTGTGTTGCAATAGACAAAAATTGTCATACGTATTTTTACATTGTAGCTAGTAACACCTTGGATTTTCATTATAGTAGGCCATCTATGGTGTAGTGATGGTTTGAGCTCCAGTCGCGGAAGAAGACATATCGCTATTTAAAGCCCTTGTTTTAGAAGTTTCGGTGTTATTGTTTGGTTGTCGTCTTTGTTGTTTTCCCTTTCCAACATTTGGTTCTTGGCTTTATGGCAATTCGTGTCAATAACTGTTAGTGTTTGTTGTTTTTGAAATCGCACAACTTTTTATGAGATTTCTATGTTTGGAAATAATTATGTCATTCACGCATGCCAATTTGAATGAAATCTCAATTTTCTTTTCTAACTAACAGTTATGCTAGAGCTGGAAAGAATAGAATTCTGTGTTGGATAAATTTTAGCGATGGACGGGTTTTTCGTTGTTTTTCGTCATGGGTATAGTTAATCGTCTGTTCCTTGTTAAGCTAATATTTATTTCGTTCTTTTGTATGTGATTCCAGTTTTCGTATTTTTGCGCGATTAACTTCATTTCTTGCCAACATATGACTTGAATCGTTTAACTTTCTACAAAATACGTTTTTGAAACTTTTGGAAAACATTTTTAAAAAAAACTTATATCATATTTAAAATTTATTTATTTTTATTGATTTTGTTTCTTTTATTTCAGTTTGCACGAAAGCGCAGAATTTGGGTACAGTAGTTTGTGCGTGTTCATACGTCTATTTTGCATTAATATAGATGATTTGAATGGTGCAAAGCGCTCGTTACCACAATTCTAATTTTCGTTTGAATCTCATATAGAAAGTGAAATGATATTGAAAAGAAAACTTTAAAATAATTATAAGAAAATTTAAAAAGGAATTTTTTTTCGTGAAAAAATTCGATTTTTGGTCACATGAGAGGCGTAAGGAAGATTTTTGGATAGTATGTGTGAGAATTCTAGTGGTGTAGTAGGACCGACGATGAGATGGAAAGACTATTTTAGCCTTGGAAACATTGTTTCCATGCCTTGTCAACGATGCATACGAGTTGTTAATTAACTCGTTTTACATTTTAGAGCTTATTTTAAACCACCTATAAAGTATACATATGGGAATTGTTTGAGTATTTAGGGGAACTGAGGTAACATTTACACTACAGGATGGGAAATGGAATATTTATAAGCGAAGGGAACGTTAAATTTTTTCGCTTTGATTTCCTTTTTCGGTTTAAGAGAAATTAAATAGGAAGCAATTAAATGCATTGATGTTTTGGATGGTAGGATTTGGATGTAAAATTGGTTGCTTACACTTCTATTCGTAGTCATGTGGGGGTTATGGATGAAAAAGGATTTTCAAAATTTGCATTTATATAGTACTACCAATGTATTTAGTGTGTTTTGCGTCATGTTTTCAAAAGTGTTTTAAAAATTTAATGCATACATATGGGAGGATCCGATTTAGAATCATTATGTGTACATGTTTTGTGAATTAATTGCATTATGTACACTGCGCACATGCGCACTTGGTTGAAAAGTGGATGTACATTAATTGGTTGTGTAGTATAGGTAAGTAGATGTCAGAATTTCAGGACAAAATTCCTTTTAAAAAGGGAATAATGTAACAACCCGAAATTTTGACAATAAATAAATTAGTTATTTAATTAAATTTCAAAAATAGGAATTTCTACAAATAAGGTAATTTGACAACGAAATTTTAACCGCTGCGTTTGTCTCAGAATTCTGGTCAACTTTCATGCATGGAGTTTCGCGAACGGAGTCTGTATGAAAAAGTTACGGACAAAATGCCAAAAACGGATGGAAATAGTAAAACTAAATAAATATAATATTTATTTCCTTTTGTAATAGCCTTCACTGGGCGAAATTGCTTAAGGGCAATCGACACCCTTGTATAATCGGTCAACCACTTCGGGTGAAATCAACCCAATGACGGCTAAAGTTATACATGTTTTAATATATATATATATATATATATATAAACAAACAGATGTTAATTAAATATAACCTAGCAGTTCGTGGACATTTCAACTCCTATAAATAAAGGGGTAAGACCCCATTCTTTTCCATACAAATTTATAGGCAGCATGGAAGTTCTTCCATTTCCTTTCTCTTCAAATAAATTCTAAAACAAAAATAGGTTCATGCATAATCAAAATCAAATATAAACAATACAATTCGAAAGGGATAATCAGATTCAAGTGGAAAAAGATATGGATCGACGTCTAAGCTCTTCTTCATCATATTTCTCCCATCTTTTCCTATTTTCTTACAAATCTACAAATTGAAAAGCATCCCCTTTTTGGAATAACTGTAGATTTGTTAGAATTTGGGAATTGTAGGCCTTAAAGATTATTCAAATTTCATATTTGGATGCTTTCAGGTGAGTGGAAAATTTACATACAAAGCATACAATAACATAATTATTTTGTTTGTATTAGATCTTAAATGTATGCCTAACATTACTAGACATGTTTATAATATTGTTAAATCTGAAATAATGCTTATCAAATCTATTTGTGAATATTGTCAAAATATAAAAGAATAAATTGTGGTTTGAATAATATTACAAATTTTTAGGCTTACTTGATTGTTTAAATTATTATTGCCTATAATTGTGTTTGAAAATATTATAGCTATTGTAAACACCGTAGATCTAGAAATCGGTCTCATAGAACACTTTTAAGATGTAGTTTTATTCCAGGTCTGATGTTTCGATGTTAAACGGTAATTCATGTAATTTTGGTTAAAAGGATATAAGACTGTTTGTGTTTAGTTTTGTTTGGGGTTCTAATTTAGTTATTGTAAATATGCATTTTTTTTCTCTTTTTAAATAAATAGACATTATTTGAAACCAATATGAAATATGTCCAAAATTGAAAAAGGGAAAGGTTGTGTAAATTCACATACAAATATAAATACATATATGTTGGTGCGTAGTTTACATCAACTATTACAAAATATACATACCGTATATTTATGGTGTCTCAAAATATTTTTATTCCTCTTTTAAATATTTAGGCATAATTTACAATAATTATAGTTGACAGTCTTTTTGCAAGATTTAGAATCATATTTCAAAATTGAATGCAAAAAGGAATGTTTGATTATTAGTTTGACCCAAAACATTGAATTTAATATTAATAATCTCGAAAGAATAATAACTATGTCAACTACGTGAATATATAGAGACACATACACACACACTATTCGTCTACATGAACAATATATATATATTACAATGAATGTTTGTATGTTTGAATGGTATTCATTTTATGGAATTACACATGAAAATGTAATCCATATTAAGTAAGAATATATGTTGTGATCGCTACAACAATTAGTGTAATAGATTGCTATAAATAAGATCATAAATAATAACTATTGTAACCATCATTAATAGGGGTAAAAAAAATTATGTAGTTAAGCCTAGTGGTTACAATTTAAAACAATGGTTAGGAATAAGAATTTTAACTACGCTTAACTAAATATCTCATATAACATATATATGGGTACAAGAATAAACCAAATTAAAGTAAAACAAGAATGTTTAAGGAGTTGCAATAATTAAACTAGAAATAAAAAGGGACTGATATAATAAGGATATTTTATTGTTAATTAATGTCTTAGGAAAATTATCGTCGTTAGGCTCATAAATGGCATTAATCGTAATCAATGGAAATAAATCGTATCTAAGGATTAATTGTTGTCTTAGGAAAATATGACTGTTACGTCCATAAATGGAAATAAGCCTATTAAGTAAAATTAAATGGAATAATAAGGGGGTACACGGGTACAGGTTGTCGTTTTAAGTACTAAGTCCAATAAGGAAAAAAATTAAATTAATATCCTAGAATATGAAGGATATAACTTTCCTTATGTTATACCAGTTAATCTAGAACTAATAATTTAAAGTTAAAACTAGACTTAGTATGTTAATGATGCAAGGTCAGTTGCCTTATTCGACAGAAGTCGGCACTTTTCAACAGTCGAATATATGTCTAACTGATGTGAGATATCATTAACTATTGGAACCCGTGATGATAGTCAGTTTGTGTAGCATTGATTATTTCCAAAAATAAGGTTTACTCCATGACTGAGGTCTTAAGTGGCAAAAGGGGTCCTCCTCCCGTCCGTAAGAAGAAACCAAATAGGATATATTATCTCTAAGCATAGCCTACTATGAGATTAAGGTCTTAAGTGGTTTGATCCACCTATAAAAAGGTATTAAGCGATCGCGTTGCCTACCTCCCATAAATGGAAGCATTAAAGGCTAATTGGGTACGAGCTTGATAATCTTCGCGAATAGTCCACGTCCTTGGGTCTTAAGTGACTTGGGTCGAGGGGTCCTGTAACAACCCGCCATTTTGACCGTGCTGAATTGACAAAACATGTCCAAAACAACAGATTGTTATTAGCTTCTGAGGTAAATAGAATAAATCACAGAATCACAGATCACAGACACAGATATAGAGCAATATGATATCTCCCGGCGGAAAATTTTAAAATACAATAGTACTTCATGAAGCTACTAAATAAATTTTACATCAGAGTTTACATAAATAATGCTGCGGAAGTCTAATACAATAAATAATAGATAACAGTCTGAAATAAAACAATGATGATAGCTGACATTGGAACAACTTATTAAAGAGTAGATACAGGTGAGCAAAACCCAAGATAAGCTCCAACTCCAAGGATAAATCTCCAAACTAGAATACTCGATTTAAATCAGAATTTAAATTGTTAAAAATAACGGGTTGTTACAATCTCCCTTACTCAAAACTTTTCGTCCCCGAAAAGGAACGAGACAGAGAAACGGTAATTAAATAATTTAATATATTTAAATCAATGGTTCATATTTATTATCATATATCTATATGTCAAAAGTTAAATATTTCAAACATTTCAAAATAGTTCCAAGTATCCACTCGACGCCTCGATTGGCAATATATATTCATCCCACATTGGAAACCCGAAAATAGATGTCGATGATGCTGCAGTCATCACCAGAATCATTTTCAAGCGACTAGAGTGTGACTCTATATCTATCTAATATGTATAGGATTTAACATATACGTTGATCAGACATATACACCAAATCACTAAGTATTCGGTAGGCCAATTTTAGCATCAAATAATTACTCAAAACATCTTTCTATATTTAAAAATATTATATACCAAAATTTTCGAATTATATATTTCAAATCATTAAAAATAAGTAAGGAAAAATTATATCTCTCCTCACTCGTTTATTTAATAAAATTCAACAATAATCCATAATAAACATACGAACAATATTTTATTGAATCAAATACATAACTATATTATTCAATCAAGATAAACTTAATTTCTTACAAAGTGTACATCTTTAAAACTTATCCAAAGTATATATATGTACAAACTTAAAGCATGAACATAAAATCTTTCGAAATATTGGTTTTACCAAAACATAATGTTATCCACAAATATACCTATCAAATTCAATATTGCACCAAGAAAACTTATATTATAATATCTTTAAAACAATTATTTCAAGCCAACATTTAATAAGGAAGGATCTCTAGAAGATTTATACTCTCGTTCAACTTCTTACTCTATCAAGGATAAGTTATAAAATTCGATTTAAAAGCTGAACGAACGAAGAACCTAATCAAAAACGATCTACGAGCGAAGATGGATTCAAATGGAAGGGAATTTCAGAAAAAGATTTAAATATTAAACAAAATTTTTATATCCAAAAATATTTATTAAAATCATTTTAAAACCATTTATACTTTCAAAATACGCTCTCTCAAGAAGAACTCTGCGACTGATTCCACTCGCTCTAGGGTATCACTACCCTATCTCTAATGAGCCTTTACCCCATAGGCTAAAGCTTTGATAAAACCAAAGCTCTGATACCACTTGTAACAACCCGCCATTTTGACCGTGTCGAATTGACAAAACATGTCAACTCGAATCATCCAAAACAACAGATTGTTATTAGCTTCTGAGGTAAATAGAATAAATCACATAATCACATATCACAGTCATAGATACAGAGCAATATGATATCTCGCAGCGGAAAAAATTAAAATACAATAGTACTTCATGAAGCTACTAAATAAATTTTACATCAGAGTTTACATAAATAATGCAGCGGAAGTCTAATACAATAAATAATAGATAACAGTCTGAAACAAAACAATGATAATAGCTGACATTGGAACAACTGATTAAAGAGTAGATACAGGTGAGCAAAACCCAAGATAAGCTCCAACTCCAAGGATAAATCTCCAAACTGGAATACTCGATTTAAATCAGAATTTGAATTGTTAAAAATAACGGGTTATTACAGGTCCACCTGGGAATAGGTCCTCCAGTTAGGGATCTTAAATGGTGTGCGAATCCTACCTAAACTTGGATTTAAAAATGTCCGGTATGGTCGTTCCATAAGACTACTTATCCTACAGGAAGTGTTAAGCGACTTGGAGATTATCCAACAAGTCCAGCTAGATAGTAGTGAGGAGGCCCTCCACTGGGTGATCTTAAATGGCGTGCTATGTCTACCTAACTGAGTGGTCTTACGTGGCTACTTACAATCTCTTGCCTTATGCAGAGCATGTGATTATATGTGTGAATGATAAAAGCCTTAATTAGCAGGACCCGTAGCTAGTGTCCTATAACGATCCGCCTTTTTCGATCGCTTCAAGTCAGTAATTAAACCAGCTCAAATCGTCTGAAAAAGAAGATTTTTATTGCTATGGGTTTTAATAAATCAAATCATAGACACAGAATAATATAATATCTCGCAGCAGATGAAATAAGATACAATAGTAGTTCATGAAGCTACGAAAAAAATTCAAAACTCATACATAATATCAGAGTTATAGAACCAATTACAGTGGAAGTCTAAATACCAGAATTTCTAATGAAAAGAAGAAATAAGCAGAACCCATAGATAGATATGATGACTTCAATAGTCTCCTACTTCAATACTTTAATACTCGATCTGACCCGAGCAATGATACAAAACAAAACAACTCGGATCAGGAATAACATTCTTATATAAGTGAATCAACTCAAGTGAAATATTCAATGAAATGCATCAATAACTTGTTTGGGATTCCATCCTCTAAGAATCCGTCAAACTAGATAACATATAATACAATACGCTATTATAAAAGTGCTTATGGTTAAATATTCTATTGAAAATAGAGTAAGCAGGATTACATTTTTACCGTTACACCGTTTATAATGTCATATTCTTTACAGTGCCGTAAACCCACCATAAATAGTGGCATCAAAGGGCACTCCATAGGTACGATACAAACCAAAGTCATAGGGGGCTCGATTAGGAAAAATATGACAAGGCATCGAGGCAATATCCATCAGTAGGATTCTACCGGATTGCGCACCCAGGTTGATGGTAACGAATAGCCGCAAACTACCGCCCACCCCAGACACTACTCCCAAAAATCAAAGGGTGTCCAATCAATCACAAAGTAAGGGATATGATATCGAAGAAGCATGTCTCTTAAGAGGAGCTAACTCACATTAACCTGGGTATGGCTCCAGTTTTAGTCATTTCAATTATTACTCGAAGGTCAAGGTATCAATCGTTGTTCTCTTTCTTCAGATCCAGTAATCGCCTCCAAATCAACCTTCGGATTCTCTACTATGTACACAATTATTAAAGTGGTTTTTGGTCAAAGAGTATGACAATATCCAATTCCGGTCTCTTTAACAACAAAACGTTTACATTTTTCACACTGTGGTCATTCATATTTGAAATCATATTTTAACATATCATAAATTAATTAATCTTCAAACATTGGTTTTATATTTAAACAATTAAGTTCAAATATTTAAACGTCATAATTTGTATTTCAACCGATTCATTATTTGATTCTATTCAAAACTCAAAATTCATATTTACAAGTAGTTCAATAACAAGAATTACATTTGATTTCAAATTTCTATCACAATTATCTTTATTCAAAAATCTTCATATTAAACATTTCAGATCTAATAGTTCGAAACAGAAATATACTTTTATTTAAAATAGTTAACATAATACAAAATAATCTAGTTTGAAATAAATATATTTATATAAAATAGTTTGGTTAAATTATTACAAAAAATAAATAGTAATTTAATATTTAAACAAAATAGATTTTAAATAGTTATAAGATATTTAGTAGTTAAATTAAATATATATAGTAGTAAAATAATAATTATATAAAATAATATAAATTAGTTCTATATAAAATAATACTAGTTTTAGAAATCAAGTTTTAAATAATAATCCAATCCGAAACATATATCCATACATTCAAGTTCATCTTATAATCAATTCAGGTATCAAAACTTCACTTCAAATTAATTTCAACTTAACAGTATATTCTAAGTTTAATACATTTCAACCATTATTCGAGTTGGCTTTTTCTTAAAATTTCAAATTTACCTTAAATCTCATTTTAACAAATTCAAACTAATTAAATATAAATTTCAAGTTTAATCGATTATAAATATTTAAAATCAAAACATTACTTAACAAATTATTATCAAATTAATTTATCAAGTTTCGTTATCCTAACCGAATTTCATAAAACTCATTTCATTATTTCTAAATCACATTTTAAATTAATTAAGCTTAATTTTGAAATTTCATTTCAATTAAGTCATTAAACACATTATATTACAATTAAATTCCAAATCTCTCTTTAAACCTTTCTTAATTTAAAGTACCAAGAAAAGTTATATTTACATTTTACATATCTATATATTATATATTAAATTTTAAAATTTAAATAATATTAAAATAGAATAAAAGACTTATTAAATTACCTATAAAAGTATTTAAATTTCAGAAATAACATTATAATTAAAATAACTTTGTATATCAACATGTATTTAAACTCAGAAAACTATTTTTTTAAAATAGATCAACGGTGTCTGTATATAATTTTCTACGTAGGCCAAGTAATACAGATATGTATCATTTTGATCCATAATTTTAATTTTGAATCCCGGTTATATATCTTTTCAACCTGCATCCCAAATCGATTCGGTTTATTTCCTAAATCTATACAGTGATTCAGGTATGTATCATTTCAACCCATATTGAACTTGCAATATGAGAACAAATAAATAAACAACATCCATAAACTAAGCCTATCAAACATATACATGAAGTAAACTCAAGAAATCAAACATATACATGAAGTAATACATGTCATATGTGCACATTCATATACATATATATATATATATATATATATATATATATATATCAATAGTATCATAAATGTGTGTCATCTGTGCACAACATATAATAAGATTCTCTAAAGCAATCTTATACGTTTCATAGCATTTCAAATGTGCTGAATTTCATTTCTATAAAAACATATGTCAAGTGTGAGATAAACTCACATTTTTGTGGCATGGAGTGGAGACAACAAACAAATGGACACAAATGAAATGACGACATCCAAGCACGACTTGGAATGGATTCAACCTTGATAACCACTCAATACTTTTTTATAGGAGGAGGTCAGGGAATTTCTCAACGGACCAATATGGCTATTGGTTTTTCGAACGGTTCTCAAAAAACAACACCAACTCAATTAAACACAACAATCATTAAAAATTATATTATATATATATATGTGTGTGTGTGTATATATATTTCTATAAATATACATTATTCACATGGTAACTATAACACACACATACATATATATAATAAATTTATTATTATAAAATCAATTCAATGCACTCCTACCAAGATAAAACACACACTAAAACACATCACACAGACCAAGCATATATACATATCATTCATACACACGCAAGACACACCCAAATAGAAAAATAAAACTCACACACCAACTACAACACAGACCGCACAACAAAATAACACACATTAAAAATACACATAAACACATGCAAACCCACTCACGCACACCACAACCTCACCACTCACGCACATACCAGTTCATAAACACGCACACGAACTCAACCCCATGCAACAAAGCACACAAACATGCACACACCGCTACCATATAAACTCATGCACACATACACTAAATACTTGAGAAAAACTCACACACACACACAAACGTGCACACATTAGGCGGCTTCAAGGGAGGCGCGAAGTTATCATTCATCAGGCAGGGATGAAGATTCGGTCTGGGCGTGTAACAACCCCGGAAAATGCGAGCCAATTTAAAAATTTTATTTTGGCAATTTTAGTGAATTATGAATATTTAAAATAGATTATTTTAAACAATATCGACGAGAAATTTATTTTGAATAAAATTCAAACGTATATATTTATTTGAATGGTCGTTAGAATATAAATATTTATTTTAAATTATAAAAGGAATTGTAAATGGCACGGTAGTTCGATAATTCGATTTCAAACTTCAAATGAATGTACCGGATGCAAAATAAACTGGATTTTATCGAAACAAAAAATATTACAATCTAATTGAGAATATCTTTCCAATGAATCCGAAAAATCAAAATTTCATAGCGGGAATCAAAAGATATGTCCAGTTGAAAATTCTGAATAGTCGTTATGGAATTTCGGGCCCTTAAAAATGGAAATTTTGCAAATGACCTCGGATTTCGACGAAACCACATTTGTTAGATCCGTGATGCCAAGTTATTGCTAGGTTCCAATTTTCATAATTTTTCGATTCAATATGTGAGTGTGGCAAAGGAAAACGCGTTTGACCAGTTTTAGTTGATTTTAATCGACTGGAAAATGACTATTTTTCAAACGGTCTCAGAATTCGATGAAATTAGTTTTGTTAGGACTGTATCGTCAATACGAAGCTAGAAAATATTTTTTCAGGGATTTTTAGAGTTAGCCTGTGGCCTCGGTAAATTGAAATGCGCGTTCAAATTCAATATATGGAGTTATATGTTGGTTTTGACGAAAACTGATCGAAATGATCAAATTAGCTTACGATACATATCCCATTGTATTCGGAAGGGGGGTAATTAGCTATGGACGACAGGCGGTGGGCTTGATTTCGAGTTCGAATATAAAAGCTACTTTTTGGATTAAAAGAAAATAAAATTATATTAATATATATTGCCCCCCCCTCTTTTATCTCTCTCTTGCATCGTTCACAATCGAAATAAAAAAAAGGGAGGAGCTGTCGCCCCTCCACCGAAGACTGCCGCATCCTCGTCAATCGCCGCCCCCTCTTCCATCGCGCCCCTTCCTCCTTCCTCCTCCCGATCCCCTCTCTCTCCTCTTCAGTGCGATGAAGCCGCGCCCCCTTATGTCCCCAAAACCCGACGCAAACCGCCTCCCCCTAGAAGCCCAACCACCGCCGCCTGCACTGACCGGCGTGCGCCTCCCCCACTTTCAAACGACGACTTGGAACCCCCCTCCTTCAACAGTATATGTGAGTTTACTTTCATGATTTCGTTTATCTTCTTTTTGTAATTTCGTTTAGTTTCTTCGATGTAAGAAAATCTGATTTTCTTTAATGGAAAAGAAATGAGTTTTTCTAATAAGCATTGTATTGTTTTTTTTTCGATTTTAATTAATATAACATTGTTTAAAATTTCTGGTTTCTTTTTATAATAGAATAACATGGTTCAAAAATGGTGTTGTAATATGTAAAGCATAGAAAAGATGAGATGTATAAATGTGGAAAAGATTATACTTTTAGTCATGAAAAGAAAAGATCCATGGTTTGTGAAAAAATATGATTTTTCTAAAGTAGAAGTATTAAAAATATGATTTTTATATTTTAGAAAGTATAAAAATTCGATCTTTATATAGGAAGTAGAAATATAAAAATATAATTTTTATATAGAATGAAGCGTTGTAAAAAAAAAATATGAAATAAAAATACGATTTTTATTTATTGAAAAGAAGTGATAAAAACATAATTTTTATTAACAGCATGAAAAGAACTGCATAGGAATATCAAGCAAATCCAGACAGTTCAGCAGTTCAAAAGCAAAGCACGGCAGAGTGGAACCCTCTGTGAGAACTTCTCACTTTAAATCTTCTTTTCTAGTTAAAAATATATACTAGGATGCAGACGGTGCTTAGCAGCACCCGACACCCGTCGTCCATAGACCATGGACGGCTTGTTTGTTTGATTGATGTGTTGTGAAAATTGTTTGTGATGTGATGTGAAATGAAACAAAATATTTATATAGTTAAAAATATTTTATCGTTAAAAATATAATTTTAACGTGAATGTGAATAAATAAATATTCATTTACAAACCGGACGGTTTGTTTATGTACACCTATTTGAAGGACATTGATTGGGATGATAAATTTTACACATCGCCCAACTGCACAAATAAAATATGTGTTGGATTGTTTGAAACCCCACACGGGTATTGGGATGATATTTGCCTTACATTTATCCCAATTATTTAGTTGTATGTCGATCGATAGGTCGACAGGCTGGGTAAGCGTTAATTATTTATATTTAATGCTTATGCAGTTGTGTGGTGCACTTTGGATGATGATTGATTGTTTATCATTGCTATTATATACATGTGTTGTATGGAATCCATATAATTAACATTATATGGTAATTGATTGGGCCTCATTCCAATTAGGAAGATAAAGAATATTATAAAATAAAGGTTCATGTGTTGACAGTACTCATCCGTTGAGATTAGTCATGTGTTGAACGAAATACTTTAACAATAAAATTTATATCTTTATCATATATAAAATTAGAAACTAACTGGAAAATAGATAAGATGAGTGGTCTCCTGGATATTGATCTGATGTTGGTTTTGACCTTCGGGGTTAATATTTAGGGAATCGTTCTCTTACTAATTTACGGTTGGAGTCTGATTTGAAATCAAACGATCGAAATCATAATTTTATAAAATATATTAAATAACAAAAATAGTCGTGTGTTGACAGTACTCATTTGTTGAGATTAGTCATGTATTGAAAGAAATAAATATTCATTTGTTGAAAAAAAGAACAAGGTTATTGAAAAATATAAAGCCGTGTTGATTAGATATGCGCTATTTTGACGTGAACGATATTTATATCAATTTTATTTGTTTTTAATGAATATTGAAAAGTGATTTCAAAATCGAATATTTTGAAAATAAAGTGAATTGAATTGAAAACGAATTCGAATTGAATTGAATATAAAATGAATTCGAATTGAACTGAATAGAAAATGAATTCGAATTGAATTGAATAGAAAATGAATTCGAATTGAATTGAATAGAAAATGAATTCGAATTGAATTGAATATAAAAGAAAGTCGAATTGAATTGAATATAAAACAAATTCGAATTGAATTGAATAGAAAACGAATTCGAATTGAACTGAAATTGAATTAAAAATCGATTTTAATTAAAATCGATTTGAAAGGAAATCGACGAAATATATATATATATAAATATAAAATGGCCTGAATAGAACGCGCCGCGCTGCGGCAGTTCGTGAATTTCGACCATTGGCTTCGAATGGACTTTACGAGAGATCCGACCATCGGATTCTCCTAAAACCGGAACCGTTGGGTTCGTATCGAAAAGATCTTTCTAACGAATATTAGAAATTCGAAATCTAACGGTTGGATTTGGAGATATGTCCAAATCAATTTCAGAAAAGGTCGTTGTAAGTGCAGTTCGATGGCCGTTGATGGAAATCGACTGTACGGGCCTTGATAAAATTATTAAAAATATCAATAATTTGTGTAAAATCATAAAAAATGATTTGTGAAGAACTGGGATGAAAAATCCCACACTTGTAAAGATAAAAATGGATTTTTATTGAAATGAACTAGTTTTGAACTAAAATTAAAACCCAGTTATTTTTTAATAAATAAATTGGATTTGAAAGGGGTTTTAAATAATCATAATTTGTAATATATTTGATTGGAATTGAATTAGAATTGATTTGTGGGTATCGTGAACTGTGTTTTAAATGACATTAGTTCTTTAACCCAGTAAAGGGAGTTTTAATGAATCTGCAATTAGATTGAAATGTGAATTGATAATTTAAATCATCAAATTTGGAAAATGAGCGAGAATGGAGTATCACCAGTTTTGCTCCAAGCGATAGTTAAATCTTTAATTAGATTTGAATGTGAAATGGTAATTAAGTTTACCAATAACACCGTGGTGTTAGATATGGAGTATTTCCAGTTTTGCTTCAGGGGATAAATAGGTTGGGATTGGGAATCAAAATAAATAATTACTTCGGTGTGGTTCGCTAATCCCGTCTAGTTTGAAAAACCATAATTTGGTTTGAAATGGCATCTAAAGGAAGATTAAAGAATAGATTTTAAAGAATTTATCTTTGATAAAATTAATGGGAACCTTTCCCTAAGAATGTGGAATTTAGAAACTAACTGCAGGTTAGCTAAGAAGAATGGTTTCCTGGGTATTGATCTGATGTTGGTTTCGGCCTTCGGGGTTAATATTTAGGGAATTGTTCTCTTTCTAATTTACGGTTAGCGACTGCTGAATTGGAATGAGGCGTATGTTGTGTTTGTATGACATTTGTTTATTATAAACGCGGGTTATTCGGAAAGGCCTGGTTTATACCCATTCTGAATAACCGATTCGACGATAAGTCGAAGATTGAGACGGTGGTCGAAGACCGGAAGTCTTCACATCGTTTGGGTGATTACTGATGATCTTGATTAGGCTGTACATCCAAGAGGAGAGAAACAGTTGGTGATCGTCCAGATGTACTTGGAGATCGATGGATATGCGAGGAAAGTGCCTCCAGTTTCGTTCAGACCCAGAACGAACTTGTAAATGGACTGTGTGTCTGACATTGGATTTCATTCTATGTTGATTGATCTCTATTAAATATACATCTGTTTGGCGGCGGAGAATTTATTCTCTTGCTTAACGCCCTTCTCTGAGACGTACGAGCTCAGAGGTTGTATATCGATGGACATTAGTCGCATGGAGTGAATTGCCTGTGTGGCACGCCTAAGTGGCAGATGATCAGGGCTTCTGTTGCAAAGCAAAATCTTGTGGTTGATGATCAAAGCATGGCCTGTGTGGTGCAGCTTTGTGTATAACGTGAATTCGCGAGCCTCACACCCTGGTATGAGTCAAAAATGGGAGACGGACCGCTGGGAGAGCACGACGTTTCTTTCTAGCTATGGTGGTGTTAGTGACCTACCAGCCCTGACATTTATATCTACTTTTCACTTGTGTGGTTACTGGAATGCGAGGCGCCTAGATTATAGGTCTGTAAGGACCGGAAACGTGTGTTCAGGAATTGCCAATCCTCAAACGTAAGAGAGGACCGGCCTAGTCGATTCCAAGGGTTGCCCAGAGTGTGTAGTCCTGAGGCATTTGTTAGAGTGTCTCGAAGCGGAGAGGAGCTTGCACCTTGCCTCGACTCATGACGGAAATCTAATTTCCAATACGTGATGTTTCGGTTTCATTTGTAGGGCCTAGTATGGCGACATAGTAGCATGGGATACTATGCCGTCTATGATTGATATTTATGATTGAAGTTGTTTTGACACTATACACTTATAATAGTATCAAAATGATTTGTTTTAAACGTACCAAGCATGTTTGGCTATTATAAGGGAAAACCCTATCCTACGGCTTACGTTGCATTGTGTGATGGGACCTGGGTCATATAATAGCTTCATTTTTCGAAAAAGCATTGCGCTGTTTATTCTATGCACTGATATTCTTGAGAGGAGACCCGTTCCGTGTTATACGGCGTGGTCCCTTGAATTACTGTCTATTAAAATAAAGTTTTAATAACTGTTTTAGTTCTCACACCAGTCAAATGACTGACCTGGATTTTATTGTTTTAACCTAAACTCTGGGTGCCCCTATTTTCGACACGGGCAGCTAGTAGTTTTGGTTTTGCAGATTTATATTCACAGGATCCTGATTTACAACTGGAACGATGCTCTGAAAGCTCTGTATCCGTGTACTACTTTCAGTTGTGTTTTATATTGTTTTTCCGCTGCTATGTCATTTATTGTAATCTCTGATATTTGTCAAATGTGTAATATTTATTCATACTCTGTATATTCTTGTATTCTGATGGAATTGTTGTGATTAACAATGAAATGTTCTTCTGTCTGCGTTCTTTTGTGTGTTCTTCTCAAAGTATCCGCTCTTTCCTTCACGGGGAAGTAACGGGTTCTTACAGTGGTATCAGAGCTTTGGTTTACAGAGCTCGAGAACAAGACACAGAACCATACGAAAGAATTCATCAGATATATTGGATTAGTAATATCCAATTAGAATGACTCGTTAGAGATGGGATCAGTAGTATCCTAGAACGAGTGTGAAGAGTATATTTTTCAAACGAAAACAAATTTTGTTTTGAAAATTTAAATCGTTTTATACATATTTGAATATTTATTTATTTTGAATTTGGACAATCCAATATATAAAGATTTTGCATATACGCGTCATGAACGTATATTCGAGGTTTTAATATACTGGATAGATATAGAATCACACTCTAGTCGCCCGGACATGATTTTGATGATTGACGCGTCATCATCAGTAATTATTTTCGTGTTTCGAAGGTGTGCTTTCTATATATTTCCATAGACTGGTGTGAGAACCAAAATTAGATAGATACATTATTGTGAATTGGCATCAAAAACATGATTTTCTGTATATGTATCAAAATTATGAATTTGAAACGTTAATTCACTAATTGATTGATGTTTGTGTTGTTTGTTTATTTGTTTGATAATTTTGAACCATTATGCCTAATTGCATCAAATGTTGGATTGTATCGAAAATTATTTGCAATTGCATGCATGTACATATATATGTGTGAACAGGTCATAGCAAGGAGGCTAGAGCAGAAGAATAAAATTTGTTTGCCCGACAAATAGGTACATGTTTACCATAATTTACTGTTTTGTTTGGGTGATGATGATTTTAAGAGCCGATTGGCTAGCCGCTTGGCCTTTTCTTTTTCTTTTTGAGATCAGAGGGCCTATATGGCAATTTCGGGATTTTCCTGGTGCAGGGGAGGTTTTGGCGAAATTTTTCAAAAATTTAGGGTGTTAGCTAAATTTTGAAAAATTTGAAAAGTTCTTAGAAACTGAAAAGTTGAAGAACTTAAGCCGTAATGAAAAGAATGAAAGTTGAGTTGATTTGTTAAACAACTTTCGGCTTCGTTCCTTTTCGGGGACGAAAAGTTTTAAGTGGGGGAGATTGTAACAACCCGGAAAATGCGAGCCAATTTAAATTTTTTATTTTGGCAATTTTAGTGAATTTTGAATATTTAAAATAGATTATTTTAAATAATATCGACAAGAAATTTATTTTGGATAGAATTCGAACGTATATATTTATTTAAATCTTCGTTAGAATATAAATATTTATTTTAAATTATAAAAGGAATTGAAAATGGCGTGGTAGTTCGATAATTCGATTTCAAACTTCAAATGAATGTATCGGATGCAAAATAAACGGGATTTTAGCGAAACCAAAAATATTAGAATCTAATTGAGAATATCTTTCCAACGAATCCAAAAAATCAAAATTTCATAGCGGGAATCAAAAGATATGTCCAGTTGAAAATTCTGAATAGTCGCTATGGAATTTCAGACCCTTAAAAATGGAAATTTTGCAAATGACCTCGGATTTCGACGAAACCACTTTTGTTGGATCCGTGATGTCAAGTTATTGCTAGGTTCCAATTTTCATAATTTTTCGATTCAATATGTGACCGTGGCAAAGGAAAACGCGTTCGACCAGTTTTAGTTGATTTTAATCGACTGAAAAATGGCTATTTTTCAAATGGTCTCAGAATTTGACGAAACTAGTTTTGTTAGGACCGTATCATCAATACGAAGCTAGAAAATATTTTCTCGGGGATTTTAGAGTTAGTATGTGGCCCCGGTAAATCGAAATGCGCGTTCAAATTCAATATATGGAGTTATATGTTGGTTTTGATGAAAACTGATCGAAATGATCAAATCAGCTTACGATACATATCCCGTTGTATTCGGAATGGGGGTAATTAGCTATGGACGACATGCGGTGGGCTTGATTTCGAGTTCGAAAATATAATCTATTTTTGGATTAAAAGAAAATAAAAATATGTTAATATATATTGCCCCCCTTTTATCTCTCTCTTACATCGTTCACAATCGAAATCAAAAAAAAGGGAGGAGCTGTCGCCCCTCCACCGAAGACAGCCGCAGCCTCGTCGATCGCCGCCCCCTTCCTCCTTCCTCCTCCCGATCCCCTCTCTCTCCTCTTCAGTGCGATGAAGCCGCGCCCCCTTATGTCCCCAAAACCCGACGCAAACCGCCTCCCCCTGGAAGCCCGACCACCGCTGCCTGCACTGACCGGCGTGCGCCTCCCCCACTGTCCAACGACGACATGGAACCCCACTTCAACTGTATATGTGATTTTACTTTCATGATTTCGTTTATCTTATTTTTGTAATTTCGTTTAGTTTCTTCGATGAAAGAAAATCTGATTTTCTTTAATGGAAAAGAAATGAGTTTTTTTAATAAGCATTGTATTGTTTTATTTTTATTTTAATTAATATAATATTGTTTAAAATTTCTGGTTTCTTTTTATAATAGAATAACATGGTTCAAAAATGGAGTTGTTATATGTAAAGCATAGAAAAGATGAGATGTATAAATGTGGAAAAGAATATACTTTTAGTCATGAAAAGAAAAGATCTTTGGTTTGTGAAAAAATATGATTTTTATAAAGTAGAAGCATTAAAAATATGATTTTTATATTTTAGAAAGTATAAAAATTCGATCTTTATATAAGAAGTAGAAATATAAAAATATAATTTTTATATAGAATGAAGCGTTGTAAAAAAAATATGAAATAAAAATAGGATTTTTATTTATTGAAAAGAAGTGATAAAAATATAATTTTTATTATTAACAGCGTGAAAAGAACTACATTGGAATATCAAGAAAATCCAGACAGTTGGCGGAGTGGAACCCTCTGTGAGAACTTCTCACTTTAAATCTTCTTTTCTAGTTAAAAATATATACTAGGATGCAGACGGTGCTTAGCAGCACCCGACACCCGTCGTCCACAGACCATGGACGGCTTGTTTGTTTGATTGATTTGTTGTGAAAATTGTTTGTGATGTGATGCGAAATGAAATAAAATATTTATATAGTTAAAAATATTTTATCATTAAAAATATAATTTTAACGTGAATGTGAATAAATAAATATTCATTTACAAACCGGACGGTTTGTTTATGTACACCTATTTGAAGGACATTGATTGGGATGATAAATTTTACGCATCGCCCAACTGCACAAATAAAATCTGTGTTGGATTGTTTGAAACCCCACACGGGTATTGGGACGATATTTGGCGTACATTAATCCCAATTATTTAGTTGTATGTCGATCGATAGGTCGACAGGTTGGGTAAGCGTTAATTATTTATATTTAATGCTTATGCAGTTGTGTGGTGCACTTTGGATGATGATTGATTGTTTATCGTTGCTATTATATACATGTGTTGTATGGAATCCATATAATTAACATTATATGGTAATTGATTGGGCCTCATTCCAATTAGGAAGATAAAGAATATTATAAAATAAAGGTTCATGTGTTGATAGTACTCATCCGTTGAGATTAGTCATGTGTTGAACAAAATATTTTAATAATAAAATTTATATCTTTATCATATATAAAATTAGAAACTAACTGGAAAATAGATAAGATGAGTGGTCTCCTGGATATTGATCTGATGTTGGTTTCGACCTTCGGGGTTAATATTTAGGGAATCGTTCTCTTACTAATTTACGGTTGGAGTCTGATTTGAAATCAAACGATAGAAATCATAATTTTATAAAATATATTAAATAACAAAAATAGTCGCGTGTTGACAGTACTCATTTGTTGAGATTAGTCATGTATTGAAAGAAATAAATATTCATTTGTTGAATAAAAGAACAAGGTTATTGAAAAATATAAAGCCGTGTTGATTAGATATGCGCTATTTTGACGTGAACGATATTTATACCAATTTTATTTGTTTTTAACGAATATTGGAAAGTGATTTCAAAATCGAATATTTTGAAAATAAAATGAATTGAAAACAAGTTCGAATTGAATTGAATATAAAATGAATTCAAATTGAATAGAAAATGAATTCGAATTGAATAGAAAATGAATTCGAATTGAATTGAATAGAAAATGAATTCGAATTGAATTGAATATAAAAGAAAGTCGAATTGAATTGAATATAAAACGAATTCGAATTGAATTGAATAGAAAACGAATTCGAATTGAATTGAATAGAAAACGAATTCGAATTGAACTGAAATTGAATTAAAAATCGATTTGAATTAAAATCAATTTGAAAGGAAATCGACGAAATATATAATATATATATATATATTATATATATAATGGCCTGAATAGAACATGGTTACTTCAAATGGCCGTGAATTTCTGTAACATCCAAGATTTTTGAACGTTGATTACGAATATTTAAATCTGTTTAAACATTGATTTGGCGATATTAGCAGTTTATATCGAAATTATTTTATAAATTCGAGTTCAAAATTATATAATTTATAATATAATTAAAACGAGCTCGAAAACGACGCGGTAGTTCATAAATTTTGATCTGAACTTTAACTGAATATAACAGATTCAATATATGAAGAAATTCTGCAAATAAGAAACATTTGAACCGATTTGATTATGTTTTTCTAATAAAAGCGAAAAAATCTTGATTTCATTGTATAGATGGTAAGATATGCCTAAATTAAAATTTCCAATATTCGCTATAAAATCGTTCATCGACCGTAACAGTTTATTTGAAATAATTACATACAAGTTTCGAATTTAGACAAGATTATTTTGAGACGTAGTTTTAGTTTAATTTTTAGAATTTTACTGAAATTTTTAATAAATTTAAAATGCAGCTTTTTATTTGAAGTATTTTGCACCCTATATCAGTATTTCGGTATTTCACAATATAAGTTAAACTACCAATATTACTATATTTTTGGGATCGTGGGACCTCACTCGACACGACCATGTTCTCATTTTTGTCCGTGGCAGTCCGAATATAAACGAAATCTTAAGTAACGCAACACACTAAAGTTAAAACCATAAAAATAATGGGTAGTAGTAAATTTTAATACCATATTAAAATAAAATCTAACTATTCATCTCTATCCAACGTGCTTTCAGTGTCTACCTACACAAATTGTCTCACTTCCTTTCCTTTCAACTCATAACCCATATACATTAACTAATCAAGTGTATCCGTGCACCCCAAGGAAATATATGAAATGACATGTTCCTTCTTTTCAGCATACTGAACCGTGCTACCCAAGACAGTATAATTGCGTGTGTATCAATCTGTATCCCGTGGCCTCCAAGGCATTAAAGTCGTGCCCCCCAAGCCTCATCTTCTTTAAATACCCCCAGTTTCCATTGCACCAAACAGAAAAATCAAATACAAAATAAAAAAAAGGACTGAGCTGCATGAACAGACGAGGGGAGGAGGGCCTGCAGCGAAGTCATCAGCGTCGGACGGTGAACAGAAAGGTGGAAGTTGCAACATATTTTTGGAGCATCGGACTTTTGCTGTCGACTGGCGAGACCGAGCGGGATGGCGACTGGGCAAGGGGGAGCTGGGTTGTACGTGACTTTCAGTGGTTGTCAATGGACATTGGGTGGCCGGAGTTTCATTGAGCAGGTGGATTTCGAAGTAAATGAAAATAAAGATGCAATGGAGAAGAAGTATAAGGCGGTGTAGGGGTGACGTGAAGAAATAGTGCAAGGAGTGTTAAACCTGTACGTGAAAGGAGTATGCATGGGTTACTGTTATGGAAGCTGGACGAGTACATGTGAATGGAAAAGAAGTAGGGTCAGTGGTGAAGCATGTTTAAAAATGAAGTGTGTGGGTAGTGACAAGGTTCCATTAGCATGGAATGGTCAGGTAGAAAATAAGAAGGTGGAGCATGAGGGTCCACGTGAAACTGAAGTGAAGTAGGAAGGGTGGGCCTCATTTGATCGAACTGGGCTTTCAGGCCTGTTGCGTTCTATAACTGGTAAAGAGATATACTAGGTGGTGCAGAATTGAAAGCAGGAAGAGCTACAGGAAAAGTCTGGGTAAGGTTTAAGGTGACTGATCCTACCTTGTTACACATAATTACCATTAGCGTTTTAATTATATTTATATTATATATGAATGCCTAATCATGTTTAATAAACAATGTGTTAATTTTAATAAAGATTTAGTTAAACTATTTTTAATGGCCGTAACACGTGCTTAAAGACCAATTAAATAACGTTAGTGGAGTTTTAAATGATAATATATGTTAACATAACATGGTCTTCCAGTATGTATATTGTACCCAAAATTCCTGTGTATACACCTGAATGTGGTTAAGTGTGCCTAGTCCAAATGTAAATATTCCCAATGATCACTGACTATTATTTACACGGGCCAGTTGTAAATGAAAGACAGCGAGGCGTGGTTTGTTTTTTTTTTTTCAAACAAAATGGACTTCATCCTATTTTTTTTACTTAGCATGCCTAACTGTACGGTGAATGTAAGATGTTTTACAAACAGGACGGATCATGTATTTGTCTAGTATTTATTTATACCATTGGCTACTCACAAAAAAAACATGGTTACTTCAAATGGCCACACAGACTTAAAACAATCGGAGAGATGCTAATGTCTACATATAGCTTAGTTATGATAAAAGTGAGAAAAATATCCTAATGTGCTTAGGCGGATTCTAAATATGCCAAATCAAAGGTTTATTAAAAACGTTAATTATATATTAGGCTAAATGATTATTTTTAAGTTATAATAATATTAATTTAAATAAAGTGAATGAAGATTAAATTATTACCATGTCATACAGTTATGGAAATGGACAAAACAAGTGACGTTTGGTCCGCACCGACGAACGTAACATATTGAAGCTGATTTTGATAAAGAAGAAGACGGCTGAAATTCACTGACTGTGCCCGAACAGTTTCGACGAATAAAATCAAGGTGAGTTTAACTCACTTGGTTACCCTGTTTATATTTTATATAAACCGGGTTTTTATTTTTATGTGTGTGCAATGTTTTGCTGATAGTTGATGATTGGATGGTTGTTTATTGTATGTTGAATATTATTTAATATTCATGGATTAAATTAAGCGTTTGTTTAATTTAATCGAATTAAATCGTTATTTTTAACGATTAGACTCCAAACGAGGTAACTTACCTTGTTGGTTACAAACATATTAAACAAATCATTGGGTATTTGAATGGACGTTACAAATTGGTTGTTGACTGTTATTAGTTGAACAGTTCATCGTGTCGAAATTGAGGTAACCCATTGTGATGCAGGGACAGACAGGTTGGAGGAATCCAACCGGATTCCTCAAATATGTTGTTTACTTATATGAACTGTTAATCAGTTTGATTGATCATTGATTGTTGAAACCAAATTCGACACTTGTTTGATATTAATCAATGGGTGATATTGGTTGGGAAATTATCGGCATATGACCTGTAAATAAATCGTTTTATAGAAACTGATTTACCGTCACGTAAATCAATAGGAGGAAAGTTATAAATTTGATTTATAACTAAAGTTAGTTTT
Source organism: Allium sativum (assembly GCA_030737875.1). Classification (NCBI taxonomy): domain Eukaryota; kingdom Viridiplantae; phylum Streptophyta; class Magnoliopsida; order Asparagales; family Amaryllidaceae; genus Allium; species Allium sativum. Next base: position 839,967,687 of record CM060913.1, on the reverse strand, counting down.
CAAATCTATTTTATATAGATTATTTTAAATAAAGTTATTAAGAGAAATAAATGATTATTATTTTTATCTTGAACTTACAAAGAAGTACACAAAGCAAGATTTGCATGTTAATGAGTTTTTCGGCAAATGTGCAACGATTAACCAAATGGTTAAGATGGAATTTATGGTTAGATGGGATTATTTAATTTAATTAGCTTGTTAATTAAATCTAAATGTAAGTATTTAAATTAATTTTATTTAAAGAAATAACTAAGTAGAAATGGTTAACAAAGCAATGTTGTCTGAGATGACCAAGTCGACCGTTTGAACGAGAATTGATTTTCAAGAACTATTATAGGATGATTAATTATTATGAAGTTAAATATCATTTTGAAATAACCTTTTAGGAAAGACTAAGTCTTTTATTTGATGTAAAGGTTATTAGACAAATGGAAAAAGAGTTGACTGTAAATGGGATTTTGAGATGAATGTTTAAAGGAACTCGATAGACAGGGTTTGAATTTATAATGGTATTTTCAAATGGAACCAAGTGTGTTGGTGTATTGAGTCCAGGCTTCTATATGAAGAATAAATGTTAACTTTTAAAATGAATAATTCTTGAAAGGAACCAGTTGAGATTGAAATGGTGATAAAGGGAATCAGTGGAGTAAAATCTTGTTTATAATTGAAAAGGGTTTTTAATAAGTTTACTCGCATTTATATGAGTTAAAGTTGGATTTATTCACTTAAAGGAATTTAAATTAATATTCTACAAAGGATATTATAAACTATAATTCGAAAATTTGAGTAAATTAATTTGGGAATAAGAAGAAAAGGGGGATATTTCAAATGTTGAAAAGTTTATAAATGAATTAACAAATGTTTAACTAAAAGAGGCCAAATGACGCTGTATACTGAACCAATAGATCCACTTTATTTTTCTATGGATGATGATTGTTGTTTTGATAGTTAAAACACCGACTATCAAAATCTGACCAAATCGATTGTTGGTTCGGGAAGACCGGGATCGAATTTATATTCGAAAACCATTCCAACCAATAAATACGTAAATGTTGAAGATATCAGAAGATGGTCGGGATGGAGCATTGAAGACCGTGGATCTTCATAAGCGGAAGGATTACTTATCGAATATTCTCCGGCTAGCTACCAGAGGTATTCTGATGTGATTCGGTCGTGGTTGAGATTTTGCGGATTGCAAGGGCTTCTCGCTACTGATCCTAGGATGAGGTAGGTGAGTACCTTCGGTTCATCCTGTTCCTGGATGACTTATATGGACAGTGTCTGACAGAGTATATCTAACAGATCGCGTAAATTGATCTCTTCAAACGTATTCATGTTTGGTGGTGGAGGAATTCGTTTCTCTTAGCCTTACACCCGTGATAATTTTGAGGAAATCAATTTGTGATCTGGCAGGTATAACGATGTGGCATTCAAAGTTGATGTGTTGATCTAAAGAGAGATAATCGTAGCCTCAAGCCTCATAAACCGGGAAATAACAAAAATCGGGCAGGCAGCATGGCTATGTGGGTCGCTCCGGTGTATGATCACCTATCTAGAGAAATTCCTTTTGTTTCTTAAATCTATCGAGGCTATCCCATTTCGGGAGGCGGTTGCTGATCCCAACCGTCGGTGATATACATTCGATACACTCACGCGAAATGAGTGGTCGGTCATGTGTGGGCCGGGTTGCAAGATGTTCTTGTTGAACCCAGTGTATTCGTCTCTAGAGATACACTATCGGCAGGTGGTCCCATACCTTGTCATAGTCGGAATTCAATCTCCAATAAGTTCTCGCGGTTTTTGATTGTATACAATATATATGGAGCTTGAGATGCAAGCGTTCCACTAGATTGTTATTTATTTGTATTTAGACACTATTATAATATCAGAATAATATATGATTTCAAAACTGTTTTGGGTTATAGTAAGGTAAAAATCGTCCGTGTTTATGTGTGGGTTGGTCTTACTATTATCCTTTTCTTTCGAAAGGAATTTGAACTTAAAAATCAAGTTGGATGTTTCCCCTTAAACTGTGCGAGTTATTCTCACTCTGGTTCACCAGACTGACCCGATATTTGTAATGTTCGTGTTAGCCCGGGTTGTACAGGTCCAGCTTATCAGATGCTGTGAAGTCTAGAGACGTGCTGGAAGAGTTCAGACGTATGGTTTTATCTATTATATTCCGCTGTGTGATGTATATGAGGACAGATTGCTATAACTGTCCAAGTGTATTGATGTACTCTGATGTTGTAAGTATTTTTTCAATCTTTCAATAAAGAATTATTTATGTATTATATTTTGTTCCGCTGTGATATGAGGCTCTGATTCTGTGTGATGTTCTTCTTCTTGTTCTTCTATCCTAAATTTTCTTTCTTTCTTATCTCATCCTCTAAATTCTTTCTATTGGCATCTAGATTTCTAGTATCATTTGGGTTGGATTAGTGTTATTCGGTCAGCTCAAAAGGTATCGGAAATTTGGGTCATCTCATTTGGTATCAGAGCTATTGGTTTAGTAATAACCTTGGCTCTGTGGTGTAACTTAGTAGAGATGGGATTAGTAATATCCTAGATTGAGTTTGAGTGTATATACGAGAGATCGTATTTGTAAATTTTACATAAAATGTTTTGTATTGTCTTGATTGATCGGGTCAAGTGTTGGGAAACCATATTGAACTGGCATTTGACACAATATTGTTTTATAAAGTGGGTAAATGAAATAATTTTGCCCAAACTATATTTTTATTGAAAAATGATATAATTTTCCATAGTATAGTAATATTGGTTGTTGGTTGATTTGATTAACTTGATTGGAATTCAAACAAAATTATGAAATGGAATTGAATCCAATTGGATAACTAAATATGAAAATGAAGCTTTACCTGGTTAAGCGGAATCGAATAAAATAATTTTGGTATTTGAAAATCGAATGAATAATAATGTGAATTAATCGAATATTTATCGATTGATATTGACGTATGTTAAACCAAAGTGTATGCTGGTCAGGAAGTATCATTGTGGAATAATTTGGTTGTTTGTTATTGGGTTGGTTGAATAAAATCCATCAAACAAGTCAATATAGAATGATTGAATGGATTGAAATTAAATTCCAGTGTAGAGGATTGGGGGTAACATCGTTTATGAAATAAAACAAAATGATTTAACATAGTATTGGTTACTTGCATTGTAAATTGAGTCAAGTGCAGATTCCAGAAGGACATGGAATGATTTGATTTTTTTTAGATTGAGATACAGGTCGGAAGATGAAGAGCTGATATTTGATTTGCGTCGAAATTGGGATGAATTGCCCGACAAAAAGGTAAACCTTAAATATTTATTGGAGTTATTGATTTATACCCCTGAGTTTGGTAGCCATTTGGCTTTTGGTTTTATTTTGGGGAAGTTGGGCCTAGAGTGGCATTTGTAGCTGTTGTGATTGAGCCATGCAGTGGAGGTGCTAGCGAATTCTTTAGGAACGTTTGAAGAGTTTGAATTTGTTTTAGTAATAATTATTTTAAAATAATCGTGTTCGGAACATTCTTCTTACCTTACAATTTCGGGGACGAAATTATTTAAAGGGGGGGAGAATGTAACGTCCCAGATTTTTGAACGTTGATTACGAATATTTAAATCTGTTTAAATATTGATTTGGCGATATTAGCAGATTTTATATCGAAATTATTTTATAAATTCGAGTTCAAAATTATATAATTTATAATATAATTAAAACGAGCTCGAAAACGACGCGGCAGTTCATAAATTTCGATCTGAACTTTAACTGAATATACCAGATTCAATATATGACGAAATTCTGCAAACAAGAAACATTTGAACCGATTTGATTATGTTTTTCTAATAAAAGAGAAAAAATCATGATTTCATTGTGTAGATGGTAAGATATGCCTAAATTTAAAATTTCCAATAGTCGCTATAAAATCGTTCATCGACCATAATAGTTTATTTGAAATAATTACATACAAGTTTCGAATTTAGACAAGATTCTTTTGAGACGTAGTTTTAATTTAATTTTTAGAATTTTACTGAAATTTTTAATAAATTTAAAATGCAGCTTTTTGTTTGAAGTATTTTGCACCCTGTATCAGTATTTCGGTATTTCACAATATAAGTTAAACTACCGATATTACTATATTTTTGGGATCGTGGCACCTCACTCGACACGACCATGTTCTCATTTCTGTCCGTGGCAGCCCGGATATGAACGAAATCTTAAGTAACGCAACACACTAAAGTTAAAACCATAAAAACAGTGGGTAGTAGTAAATTTTAATACCATATTAAAATAAAATCTAACTATTCATCTCTATCCAACGTGCTTTCAGTGTCTACCTACACAAATTGTCTCACTTCCTTTCCTTTCAGCTCATAACCCACATACATTAACTAATCAAGTGTATCCGTGCACCCCAAGGAAACATATGAAATGACATGTTCCTTCTTTTCAGCATATTGAACCGTGCTACCCAAGACAGTATAATTGCGTGTGTATCAATCTGTATCCCGTGACCTCCAAGGCATTAAAGCCGTGCCCCCCAAGCCCTCATCTTCTTTAAATACCCCTAGTTTCCATTGCACCAAACAGAAAAATCAAATACAAAATTAAAAAAAAGGACCGAGCTGCATGAAAAGACGAGGGGAGGAGGGCCTATAGCGAAGTCATCAGCGTCGGACGGTGAACAGAAAGGTGGAAGTTGCAACATATTTTTGGAGCATCGGACTTTTGCTATCGACCGGCGAGACTGAGCGGGATGGCGACTGGGCAAGGGGGAGCTGGGTTTTACGTGACTTTCGGTGGTAGTCAATGGACATTGGGTGGTCGGAGTTTCATTAAGCAGGTGGATTTCGAAGTAAATGAAAATAAAGATGCAATGGAGAAGAAGTATAAGGTGGTGTAGGGGTGACGTGAAGAAATAGTGCAAGGAGTGTTAAACCTGTACGTGAAAGGAGTATGCATGGGTTGCTGTTCTGGAAGCTGGAGGAGTACATGTGAATGGAAAAGAAGTAGGGTCAGTGGTGAAGCATGTTTAAAAATGATGTGTGTGGGTAGTGACAAGGTTCCATTAGCATGGAATGGTCAGGTAGAAAATAAGAAGGTGGAGCATGAGGGTCCACGTGAAACTGAAGTGAAGTAGGAAGGGTGGGCCTCATTTGATCGAACTGGGCTTTCAGGCCTGTTGCGTTCTATAATTGGTAAAGAGATATACTAGGTGGTGCAGAATTGAAAGCAGGAAGAGCTACAGGAAAAGTCTGGGTAAGGTTTAAGGTGACTGATCCTACCTTGTTACACATAATTACCATTAGTGTTATATTTATATTTATATTATATATGAATGCCTAATCATGTTTAATAAACAATGTGTTAATTTTAATAAAGATTTAGTTAAAGTATTTCTAATGGCCGTAACACGTGCTTAAAGACCAATTAAATAACGTTAGTGGAGTTTTAAATGATAATATATGTTAACATAACATGGTCTTTTAGTATGTATATTGTACCCAAAATTCCTGTGTATACACCTGAATGCGGTTAAGTTTACCTAGTCCAAATGTAAATATTCCCAATGATCACTGACTATTATTTACACGGGCCAGTTGTAAATGAAAGACAGCGAGGCGTGGTTTTTTTTTCCAAACAAAATAGACTTCATCCTATTTTTTTTACTTAGCATGCCTAACTGTACGGTGAATGTAAGATGTTTTACATACAGGACGGATCATGTATTTGTCTAGTATTTATTTATACCATTGGCTACTCACAAAAAAAACATGGTTACTTCAAATGGCCACACAGACTTAAAACAATCGGAGAGATGCTAATGTCTACATATAGCTTAATTATGATAAAAGTGAGAAAAATATCCTAATGTGCTTAGGCGGATTCTAAATATGCCAAATCAAAGGTTTATTATAAACATTAATTATATATTAGGCTAAATGATTATTTTTAAGTTTTAATAATATTAATTTAAATAAAGTGAATGAAGATTAAATTATAACCATGTCATACAGTTATGGAAATGGACAAAACAAGTGACGTTTGGTCCGCACCGACGAACGTAACATATTGAAGCTGATTTTGATAAAGAAGAAGACGGCTGAAATTCACTGACTGTGCCCGAACAGTTTCAAAAAATAAAATCAAGGTGAGTTTAACTCACTCAGTTACCCAATTTATATTTTATATAAATCGGGTTTTTATTTTTATTTATGTGCAATGTTTTGCTGATAGTTGATGATTGGATGGTTGTTTATTGTATGCTGAATATTATTTAATATTCATGGATTAAATTAAGCTTTTGTTTAATTTAATCGAATTAAATCGTTATTTTTTACGATTAGACTCCAAACGAGGTAACTTACCTTGTTGGTTACAAACATATTAAAAAAATCATTGGGTACTTGAATGGCCATTACAAATTGGTTGTTGACTGTTATTAGTTGAACAGTTCATCGTGTTGAAATTGAGGTAACCCATTGTGATGCAGGGACAGACAGGTTGAAGGAATCCAACCGGATTCCTCAAATATGTTGTTTACTTATATGAACTGTTAATCAGTTTGATTGATCATTGATTGTTGAAACTAAATTCGACACTTGTTTGATATTAATCAATGGGTGATATTGGTTGGGAAATTATCGGCAGATGACCTGTAAATAAATCGTTTTATAGAAATTGATTTATCGTCACGTAAATCAATAGGAGGAAAGTTATAAATTTGTTTTATAAATAAAGTTAGTTTTGAAATCTATTTTATATAGATTATTTTAAATAAAGTTATTAAGATAAATAAATGATTATTATTTTTATCTTGAACTTACAAAGAAGTACACAAAGCAAGATTTGCATGTTAATGAGTTTTGCGGCAAATGTGCAACGATTAACCAAATGGTTAAGATGGAATTTATGGTTAGAAGGGATTATTTAATTTAATTAGCTTGTTAATTAAATCTAAATGTAAGTATTTAAATTAATTTTATTTAAAGAAATAACTAAGTAGAAATGGTTAACAAAGCAATGTTGTCTGAGATGACCAAGTCGACCATTTGAACGAGAATTGATTTTCAAGAACTATTATAGGATGATTAATTATTATGAAGTTAATTATCATTTTGAAATAACCTTTTAGGAAAGACTAAGTATTTTATTTGATGTAAAGGGTATTAGACAAATGGACAAAGAGTTGACTGTAAACGGGATTTTAAGATGAATGTTTAAAGGAACTCGATAGACAGGGTTTGAATTTATAATGGTATTTTCAAATGGAACCAAGTGTGTTGGTGTATTGAGTCTAGGCTTCTATAAGAAGAATAAATGTTAAATTTTAAAATGAATAATGTTTTAAAGGAACCAGTTGAGATTGAAATGGTGATAAAGGGAATCAGTGGAGTAAAATCTTGTTTATAATTGAAAAGGGTTTTTAATAAGTTTACTCGTATTTATATGAGTTAAAGTAGGATTTATTCACTTAAAGGAATTTAAATTAATATTCTACAAAGGATATTATAAACTATAATTCGAAAATTTGAGTAAATTAATTTGGGAATAAGAAGAAAAGGGCGATATTTCAAATGTTGAAAAGTTTATAAATGAATTAACAAATGTTTTACTAAAAGAGGCCAAATGACGCCGTATACTGAACCAATAGATCCACTTTATTTTTCTATGGATGATGATTGTCACCGACTATCAAAATATGACCAAATCGATTGTTGGTTCGGGAAGACCGTGATCGAATTTATATTCGAAAACCATTTCGACCAATAAATACGTAAATGTTGAAGATATCAGAAGATGGTCGGGATGGAGCATTGAAGACCGTGGATCTTCATAAGCGGAAGGATTACCTGTCGAATATTCTCCAGCTAGCTACCAGAGATATTCTGACGTGATTCGGTCGTGGTTGAGATTTTGCGGATTGCAAGGACTTCTCGCTACTGATCCTAGGATGCGGTAGGAGAGTGCCTTCCTTTCATCCAGTTCCTGGATGACTTATATGGATGAGTGTCTGACGGAGTATATCTAACAGATCGCATAAGTTGATCTCTTAAAACATATTCATGTTTGGTGGCGGAGGAATTCGTTTCTCTTAGCCTTATACCCGTGATAATTTTGAGGAAATCAATTTGTGATCTGGCAGGTATAAAGATGTGGCATTCAAAGTTGATGTGTTGATCTAAAGAGAGATAATCGTAGCCTCAAGCCTCATCAACCGGGAAATGACAAAAATCGGGCAGGCAGCATGGCTATGTGGGTCGCTCCCATTAGGGTGTATGATCACCTATCTAGAGAAATTCCTTTTATTTCTTAAATCTATCGATGCTGTCCCATTTTGGGAGGCGGTTGCTGATCCCAACCGTCGGTGATATACATTCGATACACTCAAGCGAAATGAGTGGTCGGTCATGTGTGGGCCGGGTTGCAAGACGTTCTTATTGAACCCAGTGTATTCGTCTCTAGAGATACACTATCGGCAGGTGGTCCCATACCTTTCCATAGTCGGAATCCAATATCTAATAAGTTCTCTTGGTTTTTGATTGTATACTATATATGTGGAGCGTGAGATGCAAGCGTTAGACTAGATTGTTATTTATTTGTATTTAGACACTATTATAATATCAGAATAATATATGATTTCAAAACTGTTTTGGGTTATAGTAAGTTAAAAACCGTCCGTGTTTATGTGTGGGCTGGTCTTACTATTATCCTTTTCTTTCGAAAGGAATTTGAACTTAAAAATCAAGTTGAATGCTTCCCCTTAAATTGTGCGAGTTATTCTCACTCTGGTTCACCAGACTGACCCGGTATTTGTAATGCTCGGGTTAGCCCGGGTTGTACAGGTCCAGCTTATCAGATGCTATGAAGTCTAGAGACGTGCTGGAAGAGTTCAGACATATGGTTTTATCTAGTATATTCCGCTATGTGATGTATATGAGGACAGATTGTTATAACTGTCCAAGTGTATTGATGTACTCTGATGTTGTAAGTATTTTTCAATCTTTCAATAAAGAATTATTTATATATTATATTTTGTTCCGCTGCGATATGAGGCTCTGATTCTGTGTGATGTTCTTCTTCTTGTTCTTCTATCCTAAAATTTCATTCTTTCTTATCTCATCCTCTAAATTTTTTTTATTGGCATCTGGATTTCAAGTATCATTTGGGTTGGATTAGTGTTATTCGGTCAGCTCAAAAGGTACCGGAAATTTGGGTCGTCACAATTTCAACCATTGGCTTCGAATGGACGTTACGGGAGATCCGACCGTCGGATTCTCCTAAAACTAGAATCGTTGGGTTCGTATCGAAAAGAGCTTTCTAAAAAATATTAGAAATTTGAAATCTAACGGTTGAATTTGGAGATATGTCCAAATCAATTTCAGAAAAGGTCGCTGTAAGTGCAGTTTGATGGCCGTTGATGGAAATCGACTGTACGGGCCTTGATAAAATTATTAAAAATATCAATAATTTGTGTAAAATCATAAGAAATGATTTGTGAAGAACTAGGATGAAAAATCCCACATTTGTAAAGATAAAAACGGATTTTTATCGAAATAAACTAGCTTTGAACTAAAATTAAAACCCAATTATTTTTAAATAAATAAATTGGATTTGGAATGGGTTTTAAATAATCATAATTTCTAATATATTTGATTGGAATTGAATTAGAATTAGAATTGATTTGTGGGTATCGTGAACTGTGTTTTAAATGACATTAGTTCTTTAACCCAGTAAAGGGAGTTTTACTAAATCTGCAATTAGATTGAAATGTGAATTGATAATTTAAATTATCAAATTTGGAAAATGAGCGAGAATGGAGTATCACCAGTTTTGCTCCAAGCGATAGTTAAATCTTTAATTAGATTTGAATGTGAAATGGTAATTAAGTTTACCAATAACACCGTGGTGTTAGATATGGAGTATTTCCAGTTTTGCTTCAGGGGATAAATAGGTTGGGATTGGGAATCAAAATAAATAATTACTTCGGTGTGGTTCGCTAATCCCATCTAGTTTGAAAAACCATAATTTGGTTTGAAATGGCATCTAAAGGAAGATTAAAGAATAGATTTTAAAGAATTTATCTTTGATAAAATTAATGGGAACCTTTCCCTAAGAATGTGGAATTTAGAAACTAACTGTTGGTTAGCTAAGAAGAATGGTTTCCTGGGTATTGATCTGATGTTGGTTTCGGCCTTCGGGGTTAATATTTGGGGAATTATTCTCTTGCTAATTTACGGTTAGTGACTGCTGAATTGAAATGAGGCGTATGTTGTGTTTGTATGATATTTGTTTATTATATACGCGGGTCATTTGGAAAGGCCGGGTTTATACCCATTCTGAATAAACTATTCGACGATAAGTCGAAGATTGAGACGGTGGTCGAAGACCGGAAGTCTTCACACCGTTTGGGTGATTACTGATGATCTTGATGGGGCTGTATACCCAAGAGGAGAGAAACAGTTGGTGATCATCCTGACGTACTTGGAGATCGATGGATATGCGAGGAAAGTGCCTCCGGTTTCGTTCAGACCCAGAACGAACTTGTAAATGGACTGTGTATCTGACATTGGATTTCATTCTATGTTGATTGATCTCTATTAAATATACATCTGTTTGGCGGCGGAGAATTTATTTTCTTGCTTAACGCCCTTCTCTGAGACGTACAAGCTCAAAGGTTGTATATCGATGGACATCAATCGCATGGAGTGAATTGCCTGTGTGGCACGCCTAAGTGGCAGATGATCAGGGCTTCTGTTGCAAAGCAAAGTCTTGTGGTTGATGATCAAAGCACAGCCTGTGTGGCGCAGCTTTGTGTATAACGTGAATTCGCGAGCCTCACACCCCCAATATGAGTCAAAAACGGGAGACGGACCGCTGGGAGAGCACGACGTTTCTTTCTAGTTATGGTGGTGTCAGTGACCTACCAGCCCTGACATTTATATCTACTTTTCACCTGTGTGGTTGCTGGAATGCGAGGCAGCTCGATTATAGGTCTGTAAGGACCGGGAAACGTGTGTTCAGGAATTTCCATTCCTCAAACGTAAGAGAGGACCGGCCCAGCCGATTCCAAGGTTTGCCCAGTGTGTGTAGTCCTGAGGCATTTGCTAGAATGTCTCAAAGCGGAGAGGAGCTTGCCCCATGCCTCGACTCATGACGGAAATCCAATTTCCAATACGTGATGTTTCGGTTTCATTTGTAGAGCCCAGTATGGCGACATAGTAGCATGGGATACTATGCCATCTATGATTGATATTTATGATTGAAGTTGTTTTCACACTATACACTTATAATAGTATCAAAATGATTTGTTTTAAACGAACGAAGCATGTTTGGCTGTTATAAGGGAAAACCCTATCCTCCGGCTTACGTTGCATTGTGTGATGGGATCCGGGTCTTATAATATCTTCATCTTTCGAAAAAGCATTGCGATGTTTATTTTATGCACTGATATTCTTGGGAGGAAACCCATTCCGTGTTATACGGGATGGTCCCTTGAATTACTCTCTATTAAAATAAAGTTTTAATAACTGTTTTAGTTCTCACACCAGTCACATGACTGACCTGGAGTTTATTGTTTTAACCCAAACTCTGGGTGCCCCTATTTTCGACACGGGTAGCTAGTAGTTTTGGTTTTGTAGATTTATATTCATAGGATCCTGATTTACAACTGGAACGATGCTCGGAAAGCTCTGTATCCGTGTATTACTTTCAGTTGTGTTTTATATTGTTTTTCCGCTGCTATGTCATTTATTGTAATCTCTGATATTTGTCAAATGTGTAATATTTATTCATACTCTGTATATTCTTGTATTCTGATGGAATTGTTGTGATTAACAATGAAATGTTCTTCTGTCTGCGTTCTTTTGTGTGTTGTTCTCAAAGTATCCGCTCTTTCCTTCACGGGGAAGTAACGGGTTCTTACAGGGCGGAAGTCGGGTCGGTCGATGCTTGATTAGAGGGTTGTGGAGCAGGAGGTTCGAACCAAGGTAGGCGGATGCGATGCGGTGTAGTGAAGGAGCTGGGATGAAGGAAAGGGACGCGATGGGGAAGAAGAGAAATGGGATGGAGCATGTTGAATACTTGAAGAAGAAAATAAAGGCAGCCTTTTGTTTCTTTTCTTTTTTAATATACGTAATGGAAAACGTGGCAGTTGGATTACGAGGCAACGACTTGGGAAACAAAGGTTTGGGAAATAGAAACTTGGATTGGAAATGGTAAGGAACAAAAGTACATGAAGAGACATAATGTATGGTTTTGGAATTGGAAACAAAATGGAAAGTAATTAAGGTATGGAAAATGTAACAACCCGGATTTTTAGAACCAATTTAAAAATTTTAATTTAGCTATTTTGATGGATTTTGAATATTTAAAATGATTTATTTTAAATAATAACGACTAAAATTTATTTTAATCGAAGTTGAAAGGAATAAATTTATTTTAATTATATAACGAGCCTGAAATGGTGCGGCAGTTTGAAAATTCGATTTTAAATATCAATTGAATGCACATGATTCAAAATAAATCGAATTTCAGTAAAACCAGAAATATATGAATCTGTTTAATAATATCTTTCTAAAAAATGTGAAAAATTCAGATTTCATAACGGAAATAAAAAGTTATGTCTAGTTTAAAATTAAGAAAAGTCGTTATGGAATTTATATATATTGTGTAATATATAGCCCTTAAAAATAGCCATTTTGCAAAGGACCTCCGTTTTCGATAAGACCACTTTTATTGGATCCGGAATGTCAAATTATTGCTAGATTCAAATTCTCATAAATTTTGGAATTAATATGAGTGTGGCAAAAGAAAACGTGTTTGACACTTTTAGTTTGAATTTAATCGACTGGAAAAGGACTATTTTCAAACAGTCTCCAAATTCGACGAAATTAGTTTTGTTATGACTGTATTGTCAAAACATAGCTAGATTTATTTTTTTGGAATTTTCGGAGTCAGTACGTGGCCCCGGTAAATTAAAATGTACGTTGAAATCAATATTATACATTATATTAATTTATATTTTAATTTTAACAAAAACTAATCGAAACAATCGAATTGGCTTACGGGACATATCCCATTGTGTTAGGAATGGGGGTAATTAGCTAGTGACGACAGTCGGCGGGTTCAATTCGGAGTTCGAATGAAAAAGTAACTTTTTGGAAATAAATTAAATTAAATATATATTATTATATATAAAGTCAACCTTACTCTCTCTCTCCCCTATATCGTTCGAACCCAAATCGAAATAAGAAAAAAAAAACCGCACATTGTCGATCCCATTCCTCAGCCCCTCCACCGCACACCCCCTACCTCCGACGAACCATGCAACACTACATCTTCGTTCATCAAACACCAACGCCGGAGCAAACAGTCGATGCAAAAGGTGATGGACGGCGACGAAGTTTTGGGCACCTGAAACGAACGAAGAATAGAACAGTGAGCTTCTATCTGATTTTTTTATATAAGATTATGATAAAAAAATCAGTTTTTTATATATATTACATTGGAAAAAATCAGTTTTTTTTATATTACATGGAAAAAAAATCAGATTTTTTTACATATATAGTAGCAATATAAAAATTTTATTTTTATTATATGAATAGCGGGATAAAAATATGACTTTTATACATATGAAAGCATGATAAAATTGGATTTTTATATATATGAAAGCATGATAAAACTTGGAGTTTTATATATATGAAAGCATGATAAAAGTTGGATTTTTATATATATGAAAGCAAGATAAAAATTGGATTTCTATGTATATGAAAGCACGATAAAAATTGGATTTTTATATATATGAAAGCCAGATAAAAATTGGATTTTTATGTATATAATAGCATGAATAAAAATATGATTTTTATTTACATAACCATGAATAAAAAAATAATTTTTATTTATATAAGTAGCGTTTAAAAATATGATTTTTATTTGTATAAGTAGCGTTTACAAATATGATCTTTATTATATAAGTAGCGTTTAAAAATATGATTTATATATATATAATAGCGATATAAAAATATGATTTTCATATATATAATAGCGATACAAAAAATGATTTTTATATATGTAGTTACGATATGAAAATTGTGATTTTTAATATAAACTGCGTGAAACAGATTGCGTTGGAATCCCAATAAAGAACGCTACGCACTGGAAATAAATCCAAATCCAAAACATCATCCGCTAAAGAATGGCGAAGTGGAAACCAAAGGTGAGAACTCCTTCTTACTCTATTTATTTTACAATTTAAAATATTTTAGGTTGCAGACGGGGATTAGAAGCCCCCGACACTATTTATTGTACAAAGCATATTATGTGATTTGAATTATATGGAGTTCAACACTCAAATTCGCACAATCACATAATTGAAAGTGATGTATGAATATTACCGACACACAGATTCCATACTCCGCGAATAGCCACTTATGACGTCGTAAATGGCATTTGGGGTAGTTTAGTATTTATTTATTTGGATGTTCTGGGTGATTTGATTATGATTGTAAAATTGGTTGTAGATTAATTGTGAATTGATTGGAATTGGTTTGTGTATGGCGCGAGCCAGTATTAGGCGAGGGATAAGGCTAGACCTTATTCCGGTTCTAGTATCGTGTCGTTATGTTGCTGAAATTTTATAAAAAGTGTTAGAAAATTTTAATAAGTTGAAAATATTATTTTTATCTCATAACGACGATAAATAAAATAATTATTAGATAGTAAAAAAATGAATTTACACATCCATTTACAAGTCGGACGACTTGTTTATGCTCGCCTATTTTTGCGATATCGATTAGGACGATAATTTTTACACATCTACCAAGTGCACAAATAATAATAATTATTTGATGGTTGAAAACCCACATGGGTATTGGGATGATATTTGACGTACACTAATCCCAATTGTTTAGTTGTATGTCAATCGATATGTTGACAGACTGTTGTAAGCGTCAATTATTTATATTTAACGCTTATGCAGTTGTGTAGTGCACTTTGGATGATGGTTGGCTGTGTATGATTATTATTGGGTACATGTGTGTATGAAATCCATATAAATAAAATTATATGGTAATTGGTTGGGTTTGATTCCAATTCAAAAAATAACTAACGTTTTAAAATAATGAATATTTTAAAATGACGAATATTTTTAAATAATATTCTATAAAGAATAAAAATATGATTTTGATGTTCGATTTTGAATGGACACGAAAATATTGAAATATATGAAGCCGTGTTGTTTAGATTTGCGCTATTTTAGCGCAAACGATATTTATATTGATTTTATTCATTTTTATAATTAATATCGAAAGAGAAATGATTTAAAATTGAAAATGAAGTTAGAATCCTTTTAAAATGAATTTATAAATGATTTATAAAATACGTTTTAAATGGAAATCGATGAAATATATATAATATATATATTATATATATTTAATGTCCTGAACAGAATGCGCCGCGACCGTTCGCGAATTTCGACCATTGATTTCGAGTTGACATTACAGGAGATTCGACCGTCGGATTCTCCTAATATTGGAATCGTTGGGTTCGTATCGAAAAGAGCTTTCCAACGCATATAAGAGATTTGAAATATAACGGTTGAATTTGGAATTATGTCCAAATCAAATTTGGAAAAGGTCGTTGTAAGTGAAGTTCGATGACCATTTATGGAAATCGACCGAAAGGGCCTTAATAAAATTATTAAAAATATTAATAGTTCGTGTAAAATCATAATAAATGATTTGGAAAGAATTGGGATGAAAAATTCCATACTTGAAAAGATAAAAATATATTTTTATTGAAATGAGCTAGTCATTAACTAGAATTATAATCCAATTATTTTTAAATAAATAAATTGGATTGAGAATGAGTTTTAATATAACCAGAATTTCCAATATATGAATTGGAGTGGATTTGAATGGAAATCATCTTCGAAATATTTCGAGGTCGGATTTCGTGATTATACGGATATTGTTATGCAAATTTGGAAGATATATTTTATATCGTTATTTCCAATACGATATTTGTTGGTTTCAGAAGTTGATAATGAATATAAGCCGATATAATTTCTATTCAGAGCCTTGTATTTAATATCAAATGGAATTTTGGGTTTGTCGTGAACGGTGTCTTAAATAACACTGTTCTTAAACCCAGTTGAGAAAATAATATTTCTTTTAACTAAGATTAAGAGGAGTTTTCCAATTAATTAATATATAATTGGAATTGAATAAAAGAATTGGATTTTGGGTTTGTCGTGAATGGTGTCTTAAATAACATTGTTCTTAAACCCCATGTGAAAAGAATAAATCTTGTAATTAAGATTATTAGAGTTTCCATTTATATTTAGTAACTGGAATAAAATGGAATGTAAATTGGGTTTATTGTAAACTGTGTTTTTAACGACATTCGTTCTTTAACCCAATTAATAGTGAAATGTGATTTGGAATATAAATCTTTTTTATTAGGATTTAAAGGAAAATTTCCAAAGTAAAGTTTTCCAATTTAATACAATAAATTGGAATGGAATGGTATTCGATTAGATAATAATCGAAATGAGCTTCTGTGGAGGAAGACAGTTAATATATATGGAATTTAAAAGGCTTTGTTGTTATTCCATTTATATTATTAGTCGGATACGGAAATTGATATCGGTTATATGTTGATTTGTTTTCCGTGAAGATTCCATAATTAATGGAATGTGATTTTGGATTTATTGTGAACCGTGTTGTAAATGACACTGGTCCTTTAACCCAGTTAAAGACAGAATTTCATGTCTAACATTTTATTTAGAACTGTATTGTTGATCTCTGCTAAGTATATATCTGTTTGGTGGCGGAGAATATATTCTCTTGCTTAACACCCTTCTTTGAGACGTATGAGCTCAGAGGTTATATATCGGCAGAAATCAACGGTACAGTGTAGATTGTCAATGTGGCACGTTTGATTTCCCAAAGTTAAATAATCATTAATATTGATTTTTGGGAAGATTAAAACTAATTGGAGTTTTAATGAATCTTTAATTAGATAGAAATGTGAATGTGATAAGTTAAATTATCAAATTTGGGAAATGAACGAGAGTGGAGTACCACCAGTTTTACTCCAGGCGGTAGTTAAACCTTTAATTAGATTTGAATGTGAAATGGTAATTAAATTTACCGATAACACCGTGGTGTTAGATATGGAGTATTACCAGTTTTGCTCCATGAGATGAAAAGGTTGGGATTGAGAAATTAAACAAATGATTACTTCGGTAAGGTGCGTTAATCCCGACTAGTTTGGATAAACCTTAATTTGATTTGAAGTGGTATCCAAAGGAAGATTAAAGAATAAATTTAAAGAATTTATCTTTGATAAAATTAATGGGAACCTTTCCCAAATGATAAGAATATTTGAATAAAAGAATATTCAGAATTGGAATGAGGAGTATGTTGTGTTTTTATAGCACTTGATTATAAGATACGTGAATTATTCGGAAAGGTTGGGTTTATACCCATTCTGAATAATTGATTCGACGCTAAGTCGACGATGGAGACGGTGGTTGAAGACCGGAGGTCTTCACATTGTTTGGATGATTACTGATGTCTTGATTGGGCGGTACACCCAGGAAAAGGTAATAAGTGGTGATCGTACAGGCGTACTTGGAGATCGACCGGATATGCGGGGACCACTCTCTTGTATTGGACATATGGGACGAGGAATAAGGTGCCTCCGGTTTCGTTTTGACCTAGAACGAACTTGTAAATGGATGTGTGTCTGACATTGGATTTTATTCTGTTTTGATTGATCTCTATTAATATATATCTGTTTGGTGGCGGAGAATTTATTCTCTTGCTTAACACCCTTCTCTGAGACGTACGAGCTCAGAGGTTAGATATCGATAGACATCAGTTGCATGGCGTGAATTTCCTGTGTGGCATGCTAAGATGCAAATGATCAAGGCTTTTGTTGAAAAGCAAAGTCTTGTGGTTGATGATCAAAGCACGACTTTAAATAGCATAGCTTTGTGTAGCGTTAATTCATGAACGAGATTTTGCATATTATTTCTAGCTACGAGAAACGTCATGGTATGGAGCCCAGGCTGTTTACTCATGTGGATGTTGCTTATTATTTCTTGTTGGATAGAGAGGCGCCTCGGTATATCGGTCACTACGGGATCGACGGATATATTGGTTTCTACGGGATCGATGAATGATATGGTCGATATACTGACCATTTTAAAGGTTCGATAGAACCGGCTAACATATAGTTTATGGTATAATTAACCATCGTTGGATGACTGGACATGAAGATCCAAGGGATTCACTTCGGGGGATCCTGAGGCGTTTGCTAGATTGTCTCGAAATTGGTGAGGATAATCCCTTACCTCGGTTCATAGACAGAAACCCACTTTCCAATACGTGATTGCACGATTTTAGTTGTAAATATATATTTGGCGACGTAATATTGTGGTACCTACACCGCCTATGATGGTACATTTATATTTAAAGTTGTTTTATACACTATGCACTTATAATAGTATCAAATGATTTGTTTTAAATGTACCAAGAATGTTTGGCTATTATAAGGGAAAACTCTATCCTCCGGCTTGCGTTGCATTGTGTGATGGGACCTGAGTCTTATAATAGCTTCATTTTTTCAAAATGAATTGCATTGTTTATAACTGTTTATGCACTAGTATTCTTGGGAGGAAACTTGTTCCGTGTATAGGGCATGGTCCCTTGATTTACTTTATTTCTAAAGTAAAGTTTTAAATAACTGTTTTAGTTCTCACACCAGTCCCATGACTGACCTGGAGTTTATTGTTTTAATCTAAACTCCAGGTGCCCGCATTCCCCACACGGGCGGCTAGTAGTTTTGGTTTTGCAGATATTATATTCACAGGATCCTGGATTTACAACTGGAACTATACTCGGAAAGCTTTGTATCCGTGTATCACTTTCAGTTATGATACGTATTATTTTCCGCTGCTATGTAATTTTAATCTCTGATATTCTTTTGATGAAATTATTGTAATAGCAATGAAATGTTCTTCTGTTTGTGTTCTGATTTGTCATGTTCTCAACCCAATCCGGGCTTTCCCATAAGGGTGAGTTTAGGTCGTTTCAGAAAAAAAGATATAACTTTGAAATATAGGTGCTTATTCACATTTTTGACCGTTCGAGTGCCATGTGAAGGTTACTGACCAGGTATGCAGACCCAAAATGGTTAGAAAAATATGCTGAACCCGAATAGGGACACGTCAAACTCAAATGACTTTGTTTCAAAAATGAGTTGTGCAAGCCTTTCCATAATTTCATCGTGAACCGAGCACTGAAACTGACATTGGAATATATTGCGGTAATCATCATGATGAGACGGATGCAACGTTATACAGCTTGAAGTGTCATGATGCTCTATTCAAAAACTTGTTATGGACCCTTTAGATGAAAAGCTGCACGGGAAAACAAATAAACGGAGGTCAAAACGTCCGATTTTCGCAAAAGAATTGCGCATTAAAGAATGGAACGAGGAAAGAAAACTTTTCATGTTGGGATATATTGGTTTCAAAAAGATTTTTGTCGGCTTAAATTTGTAACAACCCGGAAAATCTGGGCCAGTTTAAAATTTTTATTTTGGCAATTTTAGCGAATTTCGAATATTTAAAATGAATTATTTTAAATAATATCATCGAGAAATTTATTTTGAATAGAATTCGAACGTATATATTATACGCGTCGTCGTTAGAATATAAATATTTATATATAATTATAAATAGAATGGAAAATGGCGCGGTAGTTCGATAATTCGATTTCAAACTTCAATTGAATGTACCGGGTGCAAAACAATCCGGATTTTAGTGAAACCAAAAATAATGGGATCTAATTGATAATATCTTTCCAACGAATCCGAATAATCAAATTTTCATAGCGGGAATCAAAAGATATGTCCAGTTGAAAATTCTGAATAGTCGCTATGGAATTCAGGCCCTTAAAAATGGACATTTTGCAAATGACCTCGGATTTCGACGAAACCTGTTTTGTTGGCTCCGTGATGTCAATTTATTGCTAGGTTTCAAATTTCATAATTTTTCGAATCAATATGTGAGCGTGGCAAAGGAAAATACGTTTGACCAGTTTCAGTTAATTTTAATCGACTGGAAATTGGCCATTTTTCCAACGGTCTCAGAATTCGACGAAACTAGTTTTGTTAGGACCGTATCGTCAATACGAAGCTAGAAAATATTTTTCTGGAATTTTTCTAGTTAGTATGCGACCCCGGTAATTTGAAATGTACGTTTAAAATTCAATATAGCGATTTAAATGTAAATTTAACGGAAGCTGAGCAGAACGATCAAATCAGCTTGCGATACATATCCCATTGTGTTCAGAATGGGGGTGAAACGCTATGGGCGACAGGCGGTGGGCCTCGTTTCGAGTTCGGTAGTAAAAGTCAACTTTTAACAAATTAAAATAATAAAAAAATATATAATATTCTCTCTCCCTCCCCTTATTTCCCTCTGCCCCCCCCCCCCACGTTCAAAATCATTCCAGCAGGAAAAAGAAAAAAAAACTCCCGAAGTCGACGGAAACCACCGCGCCTCGTCGGCGACGCTCTCCTCCACCGCACCTCCAGCCAGCGTCGATCCCTCCCTCCCCCTTTCTCTCTCCACTTCATCGATTTCTTCCCTCCCCGATTCATTGACTCCGCGAGCCCCCCCCTTCCAACCGGAGCTGACGCAACAGCACCACCGCCTCATCGGACCCCCACCACCGCGTCGAACCCCTCCTCACAACCTCCTCCGCGCCCTCTGGCCACCCACCGACAGTCAGCCCCCCCTGTAAGTTTAATGTTTTTTTTTTACTGATTTTTAGTTTACTGTTTTTTTACTGATTTTTATTTTACTATAAAAACTGATTTTTATTTTACTATAAAAACTGATTTTTATTTTACTGTAAAAAAAACTGATTTTAAAAGATTTAAAAAATGTTTTTTTTAAAAAGGAACAACTGATTTTTAGGAATTTTAAAAAACTGATTTATAAAGGATTTAAAAACTGATTTATAAAGGATATGATTTTTACATATCGAATAGTAGAATAAAAATATGATTTTTATATTTTTAAAGTATTAAAAATATGATTTTTATATTTTTAAGGTATTAAAAATATAGTCTTTGCTATATAGGTGATGTCAAAATATGATTTTTGTTTATGTAAAGAGTTAAAAATATAATTTTTACATGATCGGGATATTAAAAATGTCATCTTTATATGTGTAGAAAAATAAAAATGAGATTTTTATAAAGATGAAATCTTTAAATTTGAAAAAGCGAGGTCCATGTTTTATAAAGGCGAAATCTTTATTTTAGAAAAGGCGAAATCTTTATATGGAAAATAGCGTGATAAAAATATAATTTTTATCTATACAACATAGTAGTATAAAAATTCGATTTTTATATATTGAATAGCGAACTAAAAATTCGATTTTTATATATTGAAAGTCGAAGTAAAAATCAGATTTTTATATATTGAAAGGCGAAGTAAAAATCATATTTTTATATATTGAATAGCATCGTAAAAATTCGATTTTTACATATGTAGTGAAAGCGGACAACGAAGATGACAAAGGGGCGAGAACGAAGAAGATTTATATCAAAGAAGTGCCGTGGAGCTAGGATAGCTATATGTGAGAATTTCTCACTCTTCAATTTAATTTTTCTAGTTATATATATATACTAGGATGCAGACGGTGCTTAGTAGCACCCGACACAATCGTCCACAGACCATGGACTTGTTTGTTTGGTTGCATAGATTAGTTTGATGATTTGATTTGAAATTGAATTGTTTGGTGAATTTGATTGATGTGTGAATGGAGTGGGCCTTCACTAGACCGGGGATAAGGCTAGGCCTTGTCCCGTTTCTAGTATCGTGCCGTTATGCCGCCGAAATTTTCTAAAATAAGTTAGAAAAATAAAAATATCATTTTATTTAAAGAATGAACTGAATAGAAATTCATATGTTGGAATAAAATGTTTTATCGTTAAAAATATAATTTTTAACGTGAATGTGAACAAATAAATATTCATTTACAAACCAGACGGTTTGTTTATGTACACCTATTTGAAGGACATTGATTGGGTCGATAAATTTTACACATCGCCCAACTGCACAAATAAAATATGTGTTTGATTGTTTGAAACCCTACACGGGTGTTGGGATGAAATTTGAAGTTCACTCATCCTGATTGATTAAATATGTCGATCGATTGATTGACAGGCTGTTATAAGCGTTGAATATCTATATTTGATGCTTATACAGTGTAGTGCACTTTGGTTGATGGTTGATTATTTTCAATGCTATTATATACATGTGTTGTATGAAAATCCATATAATTAATTTTATATGGTGATTGATTGGGCCTCATTCCAATTTGAAAAATAAAGAATATTATAAAATAAAAGTTCATGTGTTGACAGTACTCATTCATTGAGATTGGTCATGTGTTGAACGAAATATTTTAGTAATAAAATTTGCACCTTTATCGATATAAAATAAAAGTTCATGTGTTGACAGTACTCATTCATTGAGATTGGTCATGTGTTGAACGAAATATTTTGATAATAACAACTATTTTGAAAAAGAAATATTTGAAATAGAATATTTGAAAATAGAAATTTATGAAGCCGTGTTGATTAGATTGACGCCATTTGACGTGAACGATATTTATATCGATTTTAAACGATTTCGAAATGAAATAAATTGAAAACGGTTTCGAAACGAAATGAATTGAATTGAAAACGATTTCGAAATGAATTGAATAGAAAACGATTTCGAAATGAATTGAATTGAAATGGAAGTTGAAATTGCTTTTGAAACGAATTTTAAAACTATTTATATAATTCGTTTTAAATAGAAATCGACGAAGTATATATTATATATATTATATATATAATATAATGGCCTGAATAGAACGCGCCGCGCCGCGGCAGTTCGTAAATTTCGACCATTTATTTCAAACGGACATTACGGGAGATCCAACCATCGGATTCTCCTAAAACCGGAACCGTTGGGTTCGTATCGAAAAGAGCTTTCTAATGAATATTAGAAATTTGAAATCTAACGGTTGGATTTGGAATTATGTCCAAATCAAATTCGAAAAAGGTCGCTGTAAATGCAGTTCGATGGCCGTTGATGGAAATCGACTGTACGGGCCTTGATAAAATTATTAAAAATAGTAATAATTTATGTAAAATCATAAGAAATGATTTAGAAAGAATTGGGATGAAAAACTCCATATTTAAAAAGATAAAAATAGATTTTTATCGAAATGAACTAGTTTTGAACTAGAAATATAATTCTATTTATTTTTAAATAAATAAACTGGATTTGAAATGGTTTTGAAAATAACCAGAATTTCCAATGATTGCATTGGAGTGGATTTGAATCGAAATTGTCTTCGGAATATTTCGATGTTGGAATTCAGGATTATGCAGATGTTGTTATGGAAATTTGAAAGATATATATATTTATATCTTTATTTCCAATACGACATTTGTTAATCGTAGAATTTGATATTGAATATAAGCCGGGATATTTTCTATTCAGAGCCTTGTATTTAATATCAAATGTGATTTGGGTTTGTCGTGAATGGTGTCTTCATTAACACTGTTCTTGAACCCAGTTGAGAAAAGATTAAATCTTTTTACTTAGATTTAATGAAGTGTACCAATTAAATAATATTTAATTGGAATTGAATTGATATTGATTTTTGGGTTTATCGTGGACAGTGTTTTAAATAACACTCGTTCTTTAACCCGATCATTAATGAAATGTGATTTTGGGTTGTCGTGAACGATATCTTCAATAATACAGTTCTTAGACCTAAAGGAGTTAAGAAAATCAGAAACTAACTGGAGATTAGTTAAGTTGAATAGTTCCCGAGGTATTGATCTGATGTTGGTTTCGGCCTTCGGGATTAATACTTAGGGAATTGCTCACTTGCTAATTTACAATTAGGGACTGATTGAAATGTGATGTGATTTTGGGTTTATCGTGAACCGTGTTTTAAATGACACTGATTCTTTAACCCAGTCACAGATTAAAACTAAGTGGAGTTTTAATGAATCTTTAATTAGATTGAAATAATCGAAATGGAGTATCACCAGTTTTGCTCCAGGCGATAGTTAAATCTTTAATTAGATTTGAACGTGAAATGGTAATTGAATTTACCGATAACACCGTGGTGTTAGATATGAAGTATAACCAGTTTTACTTCATGGGATGAATAGGTTGGGATTGGGAAATTAAAACAAACGATTACTTCGGTAAGGTTCGCTAATCCCGACTAGTTTGAATTGATATTCAAAAGTAGATTAAAGCATAAATTCAAGAATTTATCTTTGATAAAATTAATGGGAACCTTTCCCTATGAATGTGAAATTTAGAAACTAACTGTCGGTTAGCCAAGCAGAATGGTTTTCTGGATATTGATCTGATGTTGGTTTCGGCCTTCGGGGTTAATATTTGGGGAATTATTCTCTTGATTAATTTACGGTTAGTGACTAATGAATTGGAATGAGGCGTATGTTGTGTTTGTGTAACACTTTTATAATATATACGCGAGTTATTCGGAAAGACCGGGTTTATCCCATTCTGAATAACTGATACGATGATAAGTCGAAGATGAAGACGGTGGTCGAAGACCGGAGGTCTTCACGTCGTTTGGGTGATAACTGATGATCTTGATTGGGCTGTACACCCAAGAAGATGGAAACAGTTGGTGATCGTCCAGACGTACGTGGAGATCGATGGATGTGCGGGGTACTAGGTGCCTCCGGTTTCGTTCAGACCCAGAATGGACTTGTAAATGGACTGTGTGTCTGACATTGGATTTTAGTCCGTGTGATTGATCCCTATTAAATATATATCTGTTTGGCGGCGGAGAATTTATTCTCTTGCTTAACGCCCTTCTCTGAGACGTACGAGCTCAGGGGTTATGTATTGATGGATATCAAATGCATGGAGTGAATTGCCTGTGTGGCATGCCTAAGTGGCAATTGATCGAGACTTCTGTTGAAAAGCAAAGTCTTGTGGTGATGATCAAAGCACGGCCTTTGTGGCGTAGCTTTGTGTAACGTTTACCTCGCGTGTTTCACACCCGGTATGAACCAAAAACGGGAGACGGACCTCAGGGAGGGCATGCGTTTCCTTCTAGATAAAAAGTGGCGTCAGTGGTTTTACACGCCCTGACGAGTTTGACTTATGTGGTTGTTGCTGTTGCGAGGCGCCTCGGATTGATCGGTCGTTCTCGAACCGATGGAGTCATTTAGTTGGCTCATTTACGCCCCAAAGGGCGGGGAAACGTAGTGTTCAGGCATAATAATCCACATCGGTGGACCGGCCCTGTCGCTCCATGGGGCAGCTGCGGCTGTTCCTGAGACATGGGCTAGATTGTCTCGAATCGGTTGAGGACTATCTTTTGCCTCGGTTCATAGACGGAAATCCAATTTCCAAATACGTGACTTTGCGGTTTTATTTGTAAACCTATATATGGTGACATAGTGGGATGGGGCGCTCATGCCGCCTATGATTGATACTTATGATTTGAAGTTGTTTCATACACTATGCACTTATTATAGTATCAAATGATTTGTTTTAAACGTATCAAGCATTCTTTGGCTGTTATAAGGGAAAACCCTATCCCCCGGCTTGCGTTTGCATTGTGTGATAGGACCTGGGTCTTATAACAGCTTCATTTTTCTTTATTTAGCATTGCGCTGTTTGTTTTATGCACTGGTATTCTTGGGAGGAAACCCGTTCCGTGTTATACGGTGTGGTCCCTTGATTTACCTAACTTTAAAAATAAAGATTAACTGTTTTAGTTCTCACACCAGTCACATGACTGACCTGGAGTTTATTGTTTTAACCTAAACTCTGGGTGCCCCTATTTTGACACGGGCAGCTAGTAGTTTTGGTTTTGCAGATTTATATTCACAGGATCCTGGTTTACAGCTGGAACGATATCCGGAAAGCTTTGTATCTGTATATCTTCTTCTAGTTGTGTATTGTATTATTTTCCGCTGCTATGTATTTAAATATAATTTAAATCTCTGGTATTTCTGTGTAATATTTATTCATTAATACTCTGTATATTCTTGTAATCCGATGCGCTGTTGTAATAAGCAGTGAAATGTTCTTTTATATGCGTTCTGTTGTGGCTTGTTCTCGAACTATCCGACGCTTTCCTTTACGGGGAAGTTGCGGGTCTTTACAGTTGGTATCAGAGCTTTGGTTTACAGAGCTCAGAGAACAAGGCACATTAGAACCGTACGAAAGAATTCATCAGATATTGGATTAGTAATATCCAATCAGAATGACTCGTTAGAGATAGGATCAGTAGTATCCTAGAACGGGCGTGAAGAGTATATTTTTAAAAGTGAAAACAATTTTTGTTTTGAAAATCTAAATCAACTATTCGTATTTGATTATTTATTTCATATTGATTAGGACAGTCCAGTATATAAAGATTTTGCATATACGCCTTGCAAACGTGTATTTGAAGTTTTAATATACTGGATAGATATAGAATTATACTCTAGTCGCCCGAGGGTGATTCTGATGATTGATATATCATCATCAGAATTTATATTCGAGTGACAAACGTGTGATATCTATATATTTCCTATTGGCTGGTGTGAGAACCAAAACTTATATATAGCTAGAACACATTGTAGTGAATTGGCATAAAAAATCTGATTTTTGTATATGTATCAAAATTATGAATTTGAGACTCTAATTCACTAATTGATTGATGTTTGTGTTGTTTGTTTATTTGGTTGAAAATTGTGAACCATTTAGCCTAGTTGAACCAAATATTGAATTATATTGAAAATTGGTTGCATTTGCTTGCATATACATATATATCATTGAACAGGTCATAGCAAGGAGGCTAGAGCCAGAGAATAAAATTTGTTTGTCCGACAAATAGGTACATGTTTACTACATAATTTACTGTTTTGTTTGGGTGATGATGATTTTATGAGCCTATTGGCTAGCCGCTTGGCTTTCTCTTTTTCTTTTTGAGATCTGAAGGACCGGGGAAGCTCTTTGAAATTCCCCGATGCTCCCGGTGCAGGGGAGGTTATGGCGAAATTTTTCGAAAATTTAGGGTATTAGCCAAATTTTTGAAATTTTGAAAATTCTCAGAAACTAAAGAGTTGGAGAATGGAAGCCAGATCGAGCGTAGAGTTGATTAATCAAACCACTTTCGACTTTGTTCCTTTTCGGGGACGAAAAGTTTTAAGTGGGGGAGATTGTAACAACCCGGGAAATCTGGGCCAGTTTAAAATTTTTATTTTGGCAATTTTAGCGAATTTCGAATATTTAAAATGAATTATTTTAAATAATATCGTCGAGAAATTTATTTTGAATAGAATTCGAACGTATATATTATACGCGTCGTCGTTAGAATATAAATATTTATATATAATTATAAATAGAATGGAAAATGGCACGGTAGTTCGATAATTCGATTTCAAACTTCAATTGAATGTACCGGGTGCAAAACAATCCGGATTTTAGTGAAACCAAAAATAATGGGATCTAATTGATAATATCTTTCCAACGAATCCGAATAATCAAATTTTCATAGCGGGAATCAAAAGATATGTCCAGTTGAAAATTCTGAATAGTCGCTATGGAATTCAGGCCCTTAAAAATGGACATTTTGCAAATGACCTCGGATTTCGACGAAACCAGTTTTGTTGGGTCCGTGATGTCAAGTTATTGCTAGGTTTCAAATTTCATAATTTTTCGAATCAATATGTGAGCGTGGCAAAGGAAAATGCGTTTGACCAGTTTCAGTTAATTTTAATCGACTGGAAATTGGCCATTTTTCCAACGGTCTCAGAATTCGACGAAACTAGTTTTGTTAGGACCGTATCGTCAATACGAAGCTAGAAAATATTTTTCTGGAATTTTTCTAGTTAGTATGCGACCCCGGTAATTTGAAATGTACGTTTAAAATTCAATATAGCGATTTAAATGTAAATTTAACGGAAGCTGAGCAGAACGATCAAATCAGCTTGCGATACATATCCCATTGTGTTCAGAATGGGGGTGAAACGCTATGGGCGACAGGCGGTGGGCCTCGTTTCGAGTTCGGTAGTAAAAGTCAACTTTTAACAAATTAAAATAAAAAAAAAATATAATATTCTCTCTCCCTCCCCTTATTTCCCTCTGCCCCCCCCCCACGTTCAAAATCATTCCAGCAGGAAAAAGAAAAAAAAAACTCCCGAAGTTGACGGAAACCACCGCGCCTCGTCGGCGACGCTCTCCTCCACCGCACCTCCAGCCAGCGTCGATCCCTCCCTCCCCCTTTCTCTCTCCACTTCATCGATTTCTTCCCTCCCCGATTCATTGACTCCGCGAGCCCCCCCTTCCAACCGGAGCTGACGCAACAGCACCACTGCCTCATCGGACCCCCACCACCGCGTCTAACCCCTCCTCGCAACCTCCTCCGCGCCCTCTGGCCACCCACCGACAGTCAGCCCCCCCTGTAAGTTTACTGTTTTTTTTTTTTACTGATTTTTAGTTTACTGTTTTTTTACTGATTTTTATTTTACTATAAAAACTGATTTTTATTTTACTATAAAAACTGATTTTTATTTTACTGTAAAAAAAAACTGATTTTAAAAGATTTAAAAACTGTTTTTTTTAAAAGGAACAACTGATTTTTAGGAATTTTAAAAAACTGATTTATAAAGGATTTAAAAACTGATTTATAAAGGATATGATTTTTACATATCGAATAGTAGAATAAAAATATGATTTTTATATTTTTAAAGTATTAAAAATATGATTTTTATATTTTTAAGGTATTAAAAATATAGTCTTTGCTATATAGGTGATGTCAAAATATGATTTTTGTTTATGTAAAGAGTTAAAAATATAATTTTTACATGATCGGGATATTAAAAATGTCATCTTTATATGTGTAGAAAAATAAAAATGAGATTTTTATAAAGATGAAATCTTTAAATTTGAAAAAGCGAGGTCCATGTTTTATAAAGGCGAAATCTTTATTTTAGAAAAGGCGAAATCTTTATATGGAAAATAGCGTGATAAAAATATAATTTTTATCTATACAACATAGTAGTATAAAAATTCGATTTTTATATATTGAATAGCGAACTAAAAATTCGATTTTTATATATTGAAAGTCGAAGTAAAAATCAGATTTTTATATATTGAAAGGCGAAGTAAAAATCATATTTTTATATATTGAATAGCATCGTAAAAATTCGATTTTTACATATGTAGTGAAAGCGGACAACGAAGATGACAAAGGGGCGAGAACGAAGTAGATTTATATCAAAGAAGTGCCGTGGAGCTAGGATAGCTATATGTGAGAATTTCTCACTCTTCAATTTAATTTTTCTAGTTATATATATATATATATACTAGGATGCAGACGGTGCTTAGTAGCACCCGACACAATCGTCCACAGACCATGGACTTGTTTGTTTGGTTGCATAGATTAGTTTGATGATTTGATTTGAAATTGAATTGTTTGGTGAATTTGATTGATGTGTGAATGGCGTGGGCCTTCACTAGACCAGGGATAAGGCTAGGCCTTGTCCCGTTTCTAGTATCGTGCCGTTATGCCGCCGAAATTTTCTAAAATAAGTTAGAAAAATAAAAATATCATTTTATTTAAAGAATGAACTGAATAGAAATTCATATGTTGGAATAAAATGTTTTATCGTTAAAAATATAATTTTTAACGTGAATGTGAACAAATAAATATTCATTTACAAACCAGACGGTTTGTTTATGTACACCTATTTGAAGGACATTGATTGGGTCGATAAATTTTACACATCGCCCAACTGCACAAATAAAATATGTGTTTGATTGTTTGAAACCCCACACGGGTGTTGGGATGAAATTTGAAGTTCACTCATCCTGATTGATTAAATATGTCGATCGATTGATTGACAGGCTGTTATAAGCGTTGAATATCTATATTTGATGCTTATACAGTGTAGTGCACTTTGGTTGATGGTTGATTATTTTCAATGCTATTATATACATGTGTTGTATGAAAATCCATATAATTAATTTTATATGGTGATTGATTGGGCCTCATTCCAATTTGAAAAATAAAGAATATTATAAAATAAAAGTTCATGTGTTGACAGTACTCATTCATTGAGATTGGTCATGTGTTGAACGAAATATTTTAGTAATAAAATTTGCACCTTTATCGATATAAAATAAAAGTTCATGTGTTGACAGTACTCATTCATTGAGATTGGTCATGTGTTGAACGAAATATTTTGATAATAACAACTATTTTGAAAAAGAAATATTTGAAATAGAATATTTGAAAATAGAAATTTATGAAGCCGTGTTGATTAGATTGACGCCATTTGACGTGAACGATATTTATATCGATTTTAAACGATTTCGAAATGAAATAAATTGAAAACGGTTTCAAAACGAAATGAATTGAATTGAAAACGATTTCGAAATGAATTGAATAGAAAACGATTTCGAAATGAATTGAATTGAAATGGAAGTTGAAATTGCTTTTGAAACGAATTTTAAAACTATTTATATAATTCGTTTTAAATAGAAATCGACGAAGTATATATTATATATATTATATATATAATATAATGGCCTGAATAGAACGCGCCGCGCCGCGGCAGTTCGTAAATTTCGACCATTTATTTCAAACGGACATTACGGGAGATCCGACCATCGGATTCTCCTAAAACCGGAACCGTTGGGTTCGTATCGAAAAGAGCTTTCTAATGAATATTAGAAATTTGAAATCTAACGGTTGGATTTGGAATTATGTCCAAATCAAATTCGAAAAAGGTCGCTGTAAGTGCAGTTCGATGGCCGTTGATGGAAATCGACTGTACGGGCCTTGATAAAATTATTAAAAATAGTAATAATTTATGTAAAATCATAAGAAATGATTTATAAAGAATTGGGATGAAAAACTCCATATTTGAAAAGATAAAAATAGGTTTTTATCGAAATGAACTAGTTTTGAACTAGAAATATAATTCTATTTATTTTTAAATAAATAAACTGGATTTGAAATGGTTTTGAAAATAACCAGAATTTCCAATGATTGCATTGGAGTGGATTTGAATCGAAATTGTCTTCGGAATATTTCGATGTTGGAATTCGGGATTATGCAGATGTTGTTATGGAAATTTGAAAGATATATATATTTATATCGTTATTTCCAATACGACATTTGTTAATCGTAGAATTTGATATTGAATATAAGCCGGGATATTTTCTATTCAGAGCCTTGTATTTAATATCAAATGTGATTTGGGTTTGTCGTGAATGGTGTCTTCATTAACACTGTTCTTGAACCCAGTTGAGAAAAGATTAAATCTTTTTACTTAGATTTAATGAAGTGTACCAATTAAATAATATTTAATTGGAATTGAATTGATATTGATTTTTGGGTTTATCGTGGACAGTGTTTTAAATAACACTCGTTCTTTAACCCGATCATTAATGAAATGTGATTTTGGGTTGTCGTGAACGATATCTTCAATAATACAGTTCTTAGACCTAAAGGAGTTAAGAAAATCAGAAACTAACTGGAGATTAGTTAAGTTGAATAGTTCCCGAGGTATTGATCTGATGTTGGTTTCGGCCTTCGGGATTAATACTTAGGGAATTGCTCACTTGCTAATTTACAATTAGGGACTGATTGAAATGTGATGTGATTTTGGGTTTATCGTGAACCGTGTTTTAAATGACACTGATTCTTTAACCCAGTCACAGATTAAAACTAAGTGGAGTTTTAATGAATCTTTAATTAGATTGAAATAATCGAAATGGAGTATCACCAGTTTTGCTCCAGGCGATAGTTAAATCTTTAATTAGATTTGAACGTGAAATGGTAATTGAATTTACCGATAACACCGTGGTGTTAGATATGAAGTATAACCAGTTTTACTTCATGGGATGAATAGGTTAGGATTGGGAAATTAAAACAAACGATTACTTCGGTAAGGTTCGCTAATCCTGACTAGTTTGAATTGATATTCAAAAGTAGATTAAAGCATAAATTCAAGAATTTATCTTTGATAAAATTAATGGGAACCTTTCCCTATGAATGTGAAATTTAGAAACTAACTGTCGGTTAGCCAAGCAGAATGGTTTTCTGGATATTGATCTGATGTTGGTTTCGGCCTTCGGGGTTAATATTTGGGGAATTATTCTCTTGATTAATTTACGGTTAGTGACTAATGAATTGGAATGAGGCGTATGTTGTGTTTGTGTAACACTTTTATAATATATACGCGAGTTATTCGGAAAGACCGGGTTTATCCCATTCTGAATAACTGATACGACGATAAGTCAAAGATGAAAACGGTGGTCGAAGACCGGAGGTCTTCACATCATTTGGGTGATAACTGATGATCTTGATTGGGCTGTACACCCAAGAAGATGGAAACAGTTGGTGATCGTCCAGACGTACTTGGAGATCGATGGATGTGCGGGGTTCTAGGTGCCTCCGGTTTCGTTCAGACCCAGAATGGACTTGTAAATGGACTGTGTGTCTGACATTGGATTTTAGTCCGTGTGATTGATCCCTATTAAATATATATCTGTTTGGCGGCGGAGAATTTATTCTCTTGCTTAACGCCCTTCTCTGAGACGTACGAGCTCAGGGGTTATGTATTGATGGATATCAAACGCATGGAGTGAATTGCCTGTGTGGCATGCCTAAGTGGCAATTGATCGAGACTTCTGTTGAAAAGCAAAGTCTTGTGGTGATGATCAAAGCACGGCCTTTGTGGCGTAGCTTTGTGTAACGTTTACCTCGCGTGTTTCACACTCGGTATGAACCAAAAACGGGAGACGAACCTCAGGGAGGGCATGCGTTTCCTTCTAGATAAAAAGTGGCGTCAGTGGTTTTACACGCCCTGACGAGTTTGACTTATGTGGTTGTTGCTGTTGCGAGGCGCCTCGGATTGATCGGTCGTTCTCGAACCGATGGAGTCATTTAGTTGGCTCATTTACGCCCCAAAGGGCGGGGAAACGTAGTATTCAGGCATAATAATCCACATCGGTGGACCGACCCTGTCGCTCCATGGGGCAGTTGCGGCTGTTCCTGAGACATGGGCTAGATTGTCTCGAATCGGTCGAGGACTATCTTTTGCCTCGGTTCATAGACGGAAATCCAATTTCCAAATACGTGACTTTGCGGTTTTATTTGTAAACCTATATATGGTGACATAGTGGGATGGGGCGCTCATGCCGCCTATGATTGATACTTATGATTTGAAGTTGTTTTATACACTATGCACTTATTATAGTATCAAATGATTTGTTTTAAACGTATCAAGCATTCTTTGGCTGTTATAAGGGAAAACCCTATCCCCCGGCTTGCGTTTGCATTGTGTGATAGGACCTGGGTCTTATAACAGCTTCATTTTTCTTTATTTAGCATTGCGCTGTTTGTTTTATGCACTGGTATTCTTGGGAGGAAAACCGTTCCGTGTTATACGGCGTGGTCCCTTGATTTACCTAACTTTAAAAATAAAGATTAACTGTTTTAGTTCTCACACCAGTCACATGACTGACCTGGAGTTTATTGTTTTAACCTAAACTCTGGGTGCCCCTATTTTGACATGGGCAGCTAGTAGTTTTGGTTTTGCAGATTTATATTCACAGGATCCTGGTTTACAGCTGGAACGATATCCGGAAAGCTTTGTATCCGTTTATCTTCTTCTAGTTGTGTATTGTATTATTTTCCGCTGCTATGTATTTAAATATAATTTAAATCTCTGGTATTTCTGTGTAATATTTATTCATTAATACTCTGTATATTCTTGTAATCCGATGCGCTGTTGTAATAAGCAGTGAAATGTTCTTTTATATGCGTTCTGTTGTGGCTTGTTCTCGAACTATCCGACGCTTTCCTTTACGGGGAAGTTGCGGGTCTTTACAAAATTTCACACCAGAAAAATATTTTTATAGAGCTTGAAACTTTCGATTTCAGGAAATGGATTGGATCATTGGATTCGTGACAATGAATAGAATATTTTCCATGTTTGTCCGAACTGATTTCAGAGAGACTTTACAGTCACTATATTTTGAATTGTTATGTGCGGCTTTGCACTGAAAATTGCGCGACTGACAAACATTCAAATTTTTTGACTAAATTTTCATAGCTTCTAAGTCTCACTGAACATATTCCAAATTCCAAATTCCCATTACGAGAAATTACAGAATATTTTCAAAATAAAAATTTGATTTAAAGCGAAATTTAAATCGTTAAAAATAGCGGGTCGTTACATGTCCTCTGGTTTATATTAGCATTAAGTAAATAATTGAGAGGTATTAAGAGACCAATAGGTTCGCCTAGAGTCTTAAGTAATCAAGAGAATCCACCCTTATCTATCATTTGGTAGTGAGGCGTTAAGTGGCTAAATATGTGCACATAAATAACTAAACTCCGAGCGATGAGCAAATAGTTGGGAGCCCACCTCTTAGTTTTAGTAATTAGTTCAATGATGGTTTAAAGGCTTTATATATATATATTCATAAATGTTCTATCTCGGTATCATTGTCATTGGGAATACTACCTTGGGTATGGTAGTTAGAGTCGTGCGTAAATGTTTACAATGTTAGGTTAGAATTACCAGCCTTGATAGGCATATATCTTTGGTTTAACCAAACAGGACATGTCTATGTATTGTAAACTGTATTTTATTCTACTTGTCCACTAGAACTTGTTGTTCTGACCCCCTCCTCATTACAATCTCCCAGGTTTCTCTTGAGGGTCTGGTTCCCACGGGTGTTTGAGTTTGGTTTTCGATTTTCGTTCTCTCTCATGCTCGGTATTGACATGGTGACTCACTTTTATAAGGTAGTTACCTGAGTTAACACTAGTCTATCCTATTTTGTTTCCATTGTGAGTTATTTTATCGTACTTTTATTATGCTCATGCTCGTTTTTTTGTAGGTACCAGATTTACATGCTGCATGCTTGGATGTGTTCGAGTTTCGATCTATGTTGAAAATTGGGCTTAGAAAAATGTAGGGTGTTACAAAGAAGAAGAAAAAGTAGGAGGCGTGTTGTAAAATCTCTAGGGTGGGATTGGGCCTTAAGTGCGGAAGAGAAATAAAATGTGTGAATGACCTGGATAGGAGAAGAAGAGGAGAGTTGTTTTATAATATGGAGGAAAAGGCTTAAATACGTCTGATCGCAAATTTCGAAGGTACTTAAGGTTTGTCAATGTGTATTAAGAGATTTATTAAAAGTATTTAATTAAAATTAATAATGGTTTGTTTAGTTTTAAAACAATAACCACAATAACTTTTTACTACGTGACCAGAATTGGACGAAACTTGATTCATTTTAACCGTAGAGATAAAGGCTACGCATAGGAGCCGGTTTGGAGAAGTTCGACGACCATCAGAATTTCATTTAATTTTAAATGCCTGTTCAAAATTAAATGAAACAATGCAAATCATTAATCAAAAATGAAATGGTGAGTTAACTCTCATGCTTTCTGGAATTCTATGATGTGGTATAATTCATATAACTAAAATTTATCGTTGACCATATAAATTGGATCATTAGATGTTGTAGATGATTACTGGTTGTTGTTAATCGATGCTTGTCGATATTTATAATTCTGTCATTTAATATGTTATATTAGAAATTTATATTCATTTGTTATTATAATGAGCTGTGACGTAGGGAAGAACACATTGGAGGGATCCAACTGGATTCCTCGATTAAATTGTGTGTTGTTTGTCTTTGATTATTATTATATATGAATTGTTCATCTTATATCCTATTGGATGTTGATTGTTGGTTGGATGTCAATCATTGAATTGGAATTCAACGATCGTTCTATTCAATCAATAGACAGTATTGATTAAGTGGTTGGCAGCGAATGGCTTAATATCTGCCTTTTTAGACGTTAATTTTCTAATTAACGTATTTAAAGTTATAAAACTTATTTCATAGCTAAAGAAAAGTTTTAAGTTATGTTTTATATAAAAATAGAAGTTAAAAAAAAAAATATTTTACAGTTATAAATAATCTATTTTTACATTTCAATAAGTTTATAAGCAGGGAATTAACCTGCAGGTTAATGATTTAAAATAATTGTTTTGAGAAAACAATTAAGTGTTATTGTTAAATTAATTAAATTATTGATTGATCTAATAGAAATGATTAATGAAAATCTGTTCACAAGTAACTGATATTTACTAGTTGACTGAGTCAAATGTTCACAATTGAGATTGATTATTAATTTGTCTGTTTGATTAATTTAATAAAAATAATTTTATGAGTAATCGTTAAACCCAACAAATGTTCTTAAAGGTTAATTTTTTTAATTAACCGTATTTTAAGTTAATGATTGAGAAGTTGTTAATCAATAAAACTAACTGTTATTTTAATAACCTTGTAGAAGAAATTCAATTATTATATTTTAAGTTCATAATGAAGTTATCTATATTTATTTTAGTTAACAATGAAGTCAAAAATTATTTTAAATGATTACCTTTTTAAGTGAGCTTCATTCAAGAAGTAATCGAGGGGTAATGTGATTCTTAGTTAATCAGAGTAAGGAATTCTATAAGAAGATTTTGGAAATGAATCAGAATTTTATAAACGAAGTTATAAAAGAGATTTAAACTAAGACGTGGATTTCTAAATAAGTGTGTTACTAAGGAAATGAACCGTTTGCAATTGAAAAAGGGGATTTCAAATGTGAGTAATGGTTTATATATTCAAACAAAATGGAATGGTAAATAGAATTTATAGGACTCGGTTTGCGTTATGAACTTTTATCTATTTTAGATAATGCAACGACCTAAAATTTTGGAATCAATTTAAAATTTTAAAATTCCAAGTTTGAATAATTTATATAAGGATTTATAGTCAATTAGAGATAATTTTAATTAATAAAAATAATGAATAAAGTCTATTTTGAATTTTGTTTACATATTATCAAAGAGCACGAAAATCTAGTTAACATGACTAGAAAATATATTTAGTATGGTATGAGTTGTTATGTCAGCGCATTGTACGTAGGCTAATTAGTTTAAAGAATACATATGAAGCAATGTGTTTTTTCAATGTGTTGTCATGCAATGAAGCCCCCTTAAGTGTGTTTTCTCCCCTTCCATCCCATGCCGATAGCTCAGTGATCCAAGTCAACTTCAAGTCTATAAAAGAAAGTCCTCCTCTCCACTTTCTTACTTTACTTCCTCTCATTTCTTTCTCTCTCCCTTCCTTCTAGTTCCACTATGTTGCCCCCCTTCAGCCCGCTGCTAGGCCCTCCCTTACGCCGCCGACCTCCACCTCTGGCCACCCATCACAAGCCATGGGACTTCTCCTCCCCTAAAGCCTCCTTCCTCCTTTAAAACAAAAAATAACATCTCTCCTCGCCTTTTAACCTTAAGCCCGCACCCTAAACAGCCGTACCCACCACCGTGGACCCCGCCCAGCTGCGTCACCAGCCTCACCAGCCGCCGTGATCCAACCCCTCAAACTCGAGCCCGATATGAACCTAAAACCTTCCTTGGTTGTTCATAAAACCAAAATATACCACCAATTTTTCGCCCATGATTTGTAAAATTTGAGTAGCATCGAACCCCTGCCCGTTTGTTTTGAGAAAAACTCTGTTGACGTCGGGTGGCTATCGAAATCACCTGGAATCAGTAGTACATCCTACGACTAAAGTTAGGAGGAGTGGAGTGCTAGGGTAATAACATTGAACCGAGTAAGGGTAGTTAACTATTAACTATCATTTTTGAACTCGATTGAGTTATATAATGACCTATGATGGTTAATATAAGTTCATATTATGATTTGGAAATGTTTGGTGCAGAAAAGATTTGATTTTTAAGTGAAGTTTATGTAACACCTCGTAATTTTAAAGGACATTAAAATGATAAACTAAAGTATTCTTAATTAAATATTAGGAATTAAGTAAAACAGACTATTAAAAAAAATCAAATAAATTGGGCAGGAGAACCAAGCGGGAACCTGACTCATTGGGTTTGACCCACCCATGGGCTAGGTTGACTTATGGGTCGACCCAAGGCCACGTGGGTCGATATATGGGTCGACCCAGGTAAGGGTGCGTCGACCCAACCTGGATCCAACGAGGTTCATTATTTTGAACGTGGTATGATTTTTGGACTAGATTCATTGGCAGTAGGCTATATATAGGACATCATTTTTATTGTTTTATTCACCTAAAAACAATGGAGACAATGAAATGGTTCCCCAGCTTGGATTGAATCAAACTATTTTCTTCAACAATAGCTTACACACATACGAGAATTTCTTATGCAACTTCAACATTCTATTCTCTGTTTATTAGATCCTATCTATGTGAGTTCATGTTACTTTTATATATAAAAATTTAACAGTAACCCGGACATGTTTATAAATGTGGATCTAAACCTGTACCTGTTAAGAATCTGATTCAAGATCTTATATCCCTATTCTATTATTATGCCTATTTCTATTCTTCTTCCTCTCTCATTCCCTTTTTATTTTTATAGCCAGGCAACCTTCGAGCCTAGGTCGATATCGCTGATGCATACGAATGAAATTGGGTGAAATTAGGAATGATTAGGAATAGTAATTTGGGGGCATATCCTGTACTATGAATCATGACTGAGAGGGCATAACTTATACTGTGCAATATAATTATAATTTAGAGGCATATTTTATACTGTGAACTATGACTTGAGATTTGGGCAAATAAACCTGTAGGTTTAATTTAAAGATTAAACGGAAACATGTTAATGAAACTGTAAGTAGCCTGTGAAACATGTGGGGTTTATGCATACCTGTTAACATGTTGGGGTTTATATACATATAAACCTATTAATTTGGGGCTTGTTTAATTTGTGGGTGGGGTTAAGTAAACATGTTAAATCTATGGGGGGTTATCAAATCAGTTAAACTTAACCTATTTGACCTGTTGAGGTTATGCGGGATTGTTAATCTGTTAGGCATAACCTGGTGAAATCCTAGTTAATTGAGGATGCAAGCCTAAGGGATAGCTTGTGTCGTTTGTTGTGTGGGGCCCATATCAGTCAGTAACCCATTATGGTATTAAAAGGGGACCCCACACTAGGTAGGGTTCAGGGGCACGCTTACTGAACTGATTATAAGAGGTACATTTAGGTGGAGGTGTTCTGATGACGTGTTCCAACAGAGTCAGGTGCGTGCATGGGTCCGGCTTGCTTGGGAAAATAAGCCACTATAACACCAGTAAATAAGTCTGTGTCCTTCTTTAGGTTGCCACTTTAGTAAGTAATACACCCTACTATAGGGCCAACACAGGGTGTTTACGAGTTTGGGAGTCGATCGCTTGGGGGTAGTAATCAAGGTACATCTAGTCCTATTTAGGTACTTGTTATTTCTGTTTGGGATAACACCCACTATTTCTATTTAGGTACTTGTTATTCTTGTTTGGGGTAAAACCCGTTAGTAAAAGTGCACCTAAGTCTATCATTATGTTCTGTTGGGATCATTCTGTTTCTGTTAGGCAATTGGAAAACACTTAATGCGGTATACTAGTATTGGTTTAGAGAAAGTAATTAAGAAGCATAATTTATCCAGTTTATTTTGTATATCCTGTCCATCATTTTTATACCTGTTATCTGCTATAGTTATCTCTCATCCTATTTAATTACTGTCATGATACGTGTATTTCTTTATGTGCTAAAAGTCACTAGACTCGCCAAACTTTATGTCTGACCCGTTTTGTTTCCTTTTCTCTTTTCCTTCCTCCCTAGGTTCTCAGGGTGGGAATGCTTAGGCTTGATTAGGACTCTCTCTTCTATTTCTACTTGAATTTGGATTTGCTTTGATGTATCGCTTTGACTAATTGTCTACCTATTTATGGCTACTTATGGGGATTATGGATTTTCATTTCTGTACTCTAATGGTTTGTAGTGCAAAGACAGATGTTTTTATTTGATGTATTTTGTTCCAGTAAGTCTTATGTTGTAACTTGATTTTGAGACCACTATGTTTTCTATTGGAAAATAAAGTTTTAAATTTCCGCTGCTATTTTTATATAGTGAAAATAAGGCTCAGGTCCCTAAAAGCAAACTTAATTAGGCCCACATCCCCCAAGGTTTTAAATACAAACCTGCCACCTATTTTCAAGTTCCGCCTTCTGCTTTAACATGTTCCGCCGCCTGCTTTCAAATGTTCCGCCTCCTTCATTTAATGCCAAAAAAAATTGCGGCACTGAGTAAAAAAAAAATAGAAAATCTGGAAATAATCCCAAAATACCACGCCAAGAAAAAAAAAGTTGCATATATGTATGCCATTATTGCATAAAAGAATTCAGCTAAAATTTTGAGTGCAGATATGAAACACCCCACCTCCGTTATGGTCACTCACAAAGGGAATGCCTTAGCTTTGGTGGAGCATTTTTGGTAAAAGACGCAGATAAATCACAAGACAGATAAATAAAGCAGCGGAAAAAATAAAACTTTACTTCATTTATAAAACCGCTTGTACAGAGATTGTTTCTGATTTCAAAACAACAATACTCAGTATAACAAAGCACCTGTGTTGCATAACCAAAAAAAAGAAGCATAAAACAGCAATGATATTCCCTAAATAAAGCATAAGCCGGCCATAGCAGTGGCAAAGATAGTCCAAAGCGATGCGTCCAAGAGTCTTCAAGCTTGGAAAAGGGCAACGGTCCAAACTAAGCTAAGTTGTTCCCTCCCTGACTACCTGGAGGGGGGGGGGGAAACGGAAGGAAAGAAGACGAAAGAAAACAGAGTCAGACATAAAGCCTGGTAAGTTCAGTGGCTTTTAGCATGCGAACAGGTAAAAACAACATGACATGAATTAACTGAGTATAAGACAACACCATGATGATAGGGCTAACAAGGTAACATAAGATTAACGCAAGATATGCTAAGGAAAGATAAATTGGATATGCTTCAATACTTTCTCTGCTTCGCTATTACCCTGTTATTCTGGTTCCTATATCTCTGCACCACCTAACTAGTGTCTCAACTAGTAATCTGTATAAAATGATAAAATGATAACGTGATCCCAATCCCCGAAATTGTGGTTGCTTTCAGGTGTACATCTATTATTTATTTCCTAGATCTAATCTAGGGTTTTTTATCGAGCGCTTCCTAGATTCAACCAGGGTTTACGCGACCTAAGTCTAACTAGGGTTTATGCTACCTATTGAATGCTTCTCGGTATTCAGGGTTTATGCAACCTAGGTCCAACTAGGGATTATGCTACCTGTCGAACGATGCCCCCTAGTCTAGGACACACTACCTAGAGTGGTATATGTTCCTAGACTTTCCCCACGTATGTGTCGCGAATCGTTATCGCTGTCTAGATGCACATGTCATCTATATGTGCGACCCGAGTCCCGTGGCAGGGCTAATCAAGAAACACGGAACTCGGTCGGAAGCTTTCAAATATCTGCCGATGCAGATGCTAAGGTCTGTTTTTACAGTGGCTATGGTCCCACCTGACCCCTCCCTCAAGTATTGAAAGGCACCCTTTAAAAACTAGAATGAGAACTATACGCAGGTCGCCTATGGCCCACAATCCTATGGCCATCTTCACCCATAACTAGATAGCAAGTATATGGTTTTTTGGAGTTCTCCGCCTTCCCGCTTTACATATCTCGACTGACTCAAGATGGTAGGTAGATGACGAGTTGCTATCACAGGGCAAAAATTGGTCTCGCCGAATCACGTTGGTCCATCCTAGTCTTTAGGTTGCCTTAATATTGTAACCAAGGCATACCCTTGGCTCTTCTAACGCAGACCTTAACCTCTGTGAGCCCAGGAGGATCATCTGCAGCCCCACAGAGGGATATAAAGAGTACCCTCACGTCCCCTCGAAGCCACGTGCTTTGTAACCCAGTTCGTTGGAGCCCTCTTCATGATCAGACGGACGTTCGCTCCTTCTCGTGTTTGACTTTCTTGACTAAGGTTTACTACTTAGTTCTCTTAACTAAGGTTTACCACTTAGTTTCTTGAATCGTTTGTTTCCTTAACTAATGTTTACTACTTAGCCCTCTTAACAAAGGTTTACTACTTAGTTCTCTTCCTTGTTATGTTGGATTGGTTAAGTATCATCAGTCAATTCAAGTTAACTTAACCCATTCACCTGTCATGTTAATTTGGTTAAGTGTTATCCAGTAGTTCACGTTGACTTAACCCACCTATATATATATATATATATATATATATCAAATCAAATTGGTTAAGTGTTGTCTAGCCGTTCATGTTGACTTAACCCACCCCTATATCATGTCAAATTGGTTAAGTATTCCTTAACCTTACTCGTTCATCAGGTTATAGTGGTTAAGAGTTTCTCATTAACTAAACCTTGTTCATTTACCATGCTATAACGGCTAAGTGTTCTAAGTTTACTTAACCCCAACTTCTAGTCTAGTTAACATGTTAAATTGATTAAGTGTTTTAAATTTACTTAACCCCACCTTCTAGTCTAGTTAACATGTTATAGCTGTTAAACATTTACTTAACCTTACCCACCTGTCTAGTCAACATGTTATAATGGTTAAGTGTTTGCTTAGTTACTTAACCCCCCCTCCCCCACAAATTTTGTCTTGTTAACATGTTAAGTTGGTTAAGTGTTATTTTAATTAACTTAACCCTATCATCTTGTCTTAGCTTTAATTCATCCATTAAAGCACCAACCACTCACATTAGACAGGTGTTGTTGCGGTCACTGGATGTGCCGTTCGGTTCCGGGCAGTTTACACCGCAACTCAGTCTAACCTCGGGTTCTTTTTTGGGCTCAATGCTCTAGCCGCTCACATTAGATAGGTATTATTACGGTTGCTGGATTTGTCGGGCGGTTCCGGGCAGTCTTATACTGTAACACCCCACACCCGCTATGGTCACTCACTAAGGGAATGTCATAGCATCGGTGGAGTATTTTAGTGAATATAGAACAGAAAAATTACACCAAGACAGATATAGATAGTGCTTGAAATTTAAAACATCATCTCATAACAGCGGAAATAAACATGTCTGGTTATATCATAAAGCCATGATAAAAGTCAAGTACAATATCTGTCAAAATAAAGAAGTACATAATCCCACTCTCTCATACAATAGCCATGACAAAAGAAAAGATAACTGGATAACTGGAGCTTTACATCTACCCAAGCTCCCCAAAGGATGGAACAGCAATCCGATCAAGCTCTACTACCGCTAGGATCCACCGTAGGACCTGAGGGTTGGGAAAAAAAAGATAAAACAACGGGGTCAGACATAAGTCTGAGTGAGCCCTATAACCTTAACAATACAATTATTAAAGTAATTAGGGTATGACATGAACTCGGTACGGTACCTTTGGGGATAATGACTACACTAAATAGCCAACAACATAGGATGAACTAAGATAACTATCAGGACGCATCTACCCACCCAAGGATAATTACTAACTGCACCTCACCAGTCATTCCTACTTAAAGGTTGATCCCTTCCAAG
The DNA here is from genome assembly GCA_030737875.1 of Allium sativum. Taxonomy (NCBI): domain Eukaryota; kingdom Viridiplantae; phylum Streptophyta; class Magnoliopsida; order Asparagales; family Amaryllidaceae; genus Allium; species Allium sativum. Next base: position 839,924,156 of record CM060913.1, on the reverse strand, counting down.
GACTTAGAAAATTTCCCCCAATAATTTCATGTACTCCTAGCCCACTACATAGGTGCCGTCTGCCCCTATCTCCACTAGGTGTACTCAGTAATTCTTACCTAGTAGTTTCGTGTACCTCTACATAGGTGCCGTCTGCCCCTATCTTTATTAGGTGTACCCACTACTCCCCATCGATCGGCTCCCTACCATAGATACCCGTGCTGGTCCCACAGTGGGGTGTATCACTCCCCTAAAGTGGCTACCCAATACTATCAACGGTGCACGACTTTATATCTACACGATGCAACAACGACTTATCTACCAGCCCGGGCCCACACACGCATATGAAACCCGTTGGACTTGCGTTGCCACCGCTAACCCTTTTTGGCCTCTTATAATCAAGCCCAATATGCGTGTCCCGTCACTCGACATGGGTCGAGCCCACAAAGATACGTTTGGGATATTGGTTGAAATGGGCCCCCACAAGCTACCCACTTAAGCTTGTCAAATATCTAGTGTATCCCACTTAACCCTTTAATCATTTTTAATTACATGTTTCCTCTTGGTTAAGTATTTTAATCGTATTTTCTATTGCCACCCAAGGCAACCCACTAGATTCCACATGCCACCCAAGGCAACCACAAAATTTCCTCATGCCACCCAAGGCACCCACTTAACCCCTCATGTCCCACTACATACTACCATGGTTAAGTGTTTCTTAATTAATTAAGACCGTGATCTCCCATAAAGACCTCCCACATTAGACTGGCTGTTATGACCGCCTGGTTAAGCCGGTAGAACCCGGGCAGTCTTACGTCATAACAGAGTCTAACCTCGTGTCTTTACCTTAATCACGTATTTAATTTATGGCTAAGACCTCTCACATTGGGCTGACATTTGTAGCAACTGGTTAAGCCGGTCGGGTCCGGGCAGTTTTACACTACAAATGAGTCCAACCTCGTGTCTTAGTCGATTAATTACACCTAATTAATCACCCCCATATTAATTATCCCTAATTAATATCAAGTTTACCATAACATGGGTAGACCTAACTCAATAGGTAAATTCCCATGGGGTAGACCTAACTCAATAGGTAAATTCCCACTTATGGTAATTTATTTTTTTATGGTATGCTTAATCATACCCAATCATCCATTTATTAACATATTTACCCACCCCATCGTTCCCCACGTAAATCGTTCTCATTTCATGACATAATAAAAGGGGAAGATCCATCACACATATCATGGGTTTAGCATATAACTTTGTCATGGGTTAAGAGGATGTCAACTTGCATATATGAACACATATTAACCCAACTTGCTCTTAAGCATCTACATAACTTGCATAATTATTCATATGACCTCATAAGCATGCATAACATGGTAATCTTGCATTTGAGCATACACCTAACTTGCATAATCATTCACATAACTTCATATGCATGCATAACATGTTAATCTTGCATTTAAACATACACATAACTTGCATCATTATTCTCATAACTTCATATGCATGCATAACATATTAACCTTGCATTTGAACATACACATAACTTGCATAATCATTCACATAACTTCATATGCATGCATAACATATCAATCTTGCATTTGAGCATACACCTAACTTGCATGTTTATTCACATAACTTCATATGCATGCATAACATGTTAATCTTGCATTTGAACATACACATAACTTGCATATTTATTCACATAACTTCATAAGCATGCTTAACATGTTGCATAATAGATCAATGTCCAACTTAGTGTTTTGCATCATAATCATCATGAAACATAGCACCAAACTTGCATAAAGATATAACATTAAACTTGCATAAAAATGTTATGAACACATATACTAAACTTGCATGACATAGAGCATATAACTTGCAAAACACATGACATATACAATATTAAGCTTGCATAAACACATTGATCCACAAACATAACCATACATCATCATATCCTATCTTAATCAATTTAACAATTGATTATTAAGGGGATAGAAGCTCACCAAAACAAAATTAGCAAACTAATGAAGAAGATTAAGAGGCTAGAAGTTGATTTGGAATGCTATCCCTTCTCTAATTTTGATGGAGGCCCTCTCAAGTTTCAATTTGCCATAGTTTAGTTACTAGATTTAATTATGAATGAATTAGGGTAGGGTTAGGGTCTTATTTATAGGATTAGGTGAGTGTTTTAGGCCCTTAGATTAACCCTAGATTAGATTAGGACCCTTAGATTTAGGAAATCTCTAGAACCAGCCCTCCTAGCCAGCCTGAAACCCAACCTGGTGCAACCTGGTGCACCCAGGTTCAATGGACGGTGCCACCCTGTCGACAGGCAAGTCGACAGGCATGTCGACACCCCTGTCGACAGGCCTGTCGACAGCCCTGTCGACATGGGTTGGGCGGGAAGCTTCCCGCCTGACCCCGCCTGGCCCATCCCAAATCTGAATATTTGAATTTTCAAATTTGTTTTAGTTTTAAATTTTTCTGCAAACTTCTTTGGGCCATAACCGGGCCATACGGACTCCGATTCTCGAAAACTCGGACTCTATTTCGCGTATTTTTCCGAGACGAACGCAATAACGCAGCCCGTTACCCCCAATTCCCACGTCTGAGATTATTTATCCTGTAATTAGTGAATTTTAGTATTAACTGAAAATTCGGGGTGTTACATTCTCCCCTCCTTAAAGGATTTCGTCCCCGAAATCTCTAAGCTAAGGAGAATGCATATCCTACCGTCCAAACAACCATCTACTCAATCCATCAAACACGGGCATCCATTGTCCTTAGAACAATTTCTAATGATGTATGAGCATATGCAAAGAGTGTGTGTATATGTTCCCTATCTAACGTATGGACATATGCAAACCATGATAGTGCCATGCATCCATTATGTATGCGAGAAAACCCTATCGACACATACAATATCTACATGAGAGCACAATCATTCACCAAAATGCATCATCCATGTGATAACACAACCATTATACATCCATAATTATATTTTCCTACACACAATTTTATGCAATATGCAATATGAAGTGACTGAGCCGATCTAGTGCCTAGAGTGTGTGTATATGCATCCACGAGCAACCACTAGCAAACACTTGCATCCACTTGCATCCATCAACCATAACATGTCTCAAACACATGTTTCAACCATAGGTTTACCCTATCTAAAGGTCAAAGGTACTAACGAGAGGACATACCAAAGATAAGATAAGTACTAGACAAACGATAAAGGAGAAAGTAAAGACATACCCTCAAAAAGAAATGGGTACAATGAACGCATCTTCGCTTCCGTCTCCCAAGTTGCGTTGCTCTCATCTTCTCCCCATTGCACCTTGACTAGTTGAACCTCTCGGTTTCTTAACTTCCTAGTCTCTGACCCAAGGATGCGAGTAGGAGCTCGTCTAATAGTCGCATCACGCTCTATCTCTATATCTCTAAGCAAGCTCGGCTCTACCACCTCTGCGGTCTCATGTAAGCATTTCCTCAGATGTGATACATGGAATACATCATGAACACCGCTAAGTCTGTCGGGCAACTCCACCCTATATGCCATCCGTCCAATCCTTTCCTTGATAGGAAATGGCCCAACAAACCTTGGTGCTAACTTCCCAACGGATCCGAAGCGAACAACATTTCTCAACGGAGATACCTTAACAAAAACCATATCCCCAACCTCAAACTCAAGATCCGTCCTTCTCTTGTCCGCATAAGATTTTTGCCTATCCTGCGCTGCTTTCATCCTTCTCCGAATCAAGTCAATCTTCTCAGAAGTCTCCCTAACCATATCAGGCCCAAGCAAGATCTTATCCGTAGATTCCCACCAACATGTAGGTGATCGACAAGGCCTTCCATAGAGAGCTTCGAAAGGAGCCATACCAATACTGGACTGAAAGCTGTTATTATATGCGAACTCCACCAATGGAAGATGCTCTTCCCATGTACCTCCAAAATCTAAGATACAAAGTCTCAAAAGGTCTTCTAGAACACGATTCACCCTCTCCGTCTGGCCGTCTGTCTGAGGATGATATGCGGTGCTCAGACACAATTGAGTCCCCACTGCCTCTTGCAAACTTCTCCAGAACTCACTAGTGAAGATAGGATCTCGATCACTCACTATGCTAGAGGGTACCCCATGCAATCGAACTATCTCTCGAAGATATACTGAAGCTAGCCATGGAGCGGTCCTCTTGCTCTTCACAGGTATGAAATGGGCGCTCTTAGTAAGTCTATCTACCACCACCCAAATTCCTGTATTACCCTTCCTCGATCTGGGTAACCCGTCAATAAAATCCATCGAGACGCTATCCCACTTCCACTGCGGAACTTCCAATGGATGAAGCAACCCACCTGGTTTCCTTTGCTCCGCCTTCACTTGCTGGCACACCAAACATCGAGCGACATACTCGGCTACATCTTTCTTCATACCGGCCCAGAAGAAAACCCTCTTCATGTCTTGGTACATCTTATCCCCACCGGGATGAATGGTCATCCTAGAACGGTGTGCATCATCAAGAATAACCTTCCTCAACCCTTCATCTTGCGGTACACAAAGTCTACCGTCTCTACGCAAGCACCCCCTATCGTCTAGGGTGTACCTACTCAAATGGCTGGACGACTCCCCTCTTATGAGCTTCTCTATCAACTCAACCATCTGTGGGTCGTCCCTCTGGGCTTCCCCAAACCGCCCCAAAAGAGTAGGCCTAACTTCCAAGGAAGCTAGCAAACCGGGTACATAATCAATGGAAGGTCTGAAATCAAACATCGAGATAAACTCCAAGCTTCGTTGTTCCACGAACAATGGACTCAAGGACAACCTCTTCCTGCTCAAGGCGTCTGCCACCACGTTACCCTTGCCAGGGGTATATGCCATCTCGAAATCATAGGATGCTAAGAACTCCATCCACCTTTGCTGTCTTAAGTTTAGATCCTTCTGAGAGAACAAGTATTTCAAGGATTTATGGTCAGTGAACAACTCGAATCTCTCACCAAGAAGATAATGGCGCCAGATCTTAAGCGCAAAAACAATAGCGGCCAACTCTAGATCATGGGTAGGGTAATTTTTCTCATGTGGCCTTAACTGCCTTCCACCATAGGCTATTACCCTTCCCTCTTGCATTAAGACTGCGCCAAGTCCTGTCCCACAGGCATCGGTATAGACAACAAATGGCTTGCTCCCATCCGGCAACACTAAAACTGGAGCCGTGGTTAAAGCTCTCTTTAACCGTCGGAACGCATCATCACAATCTACATCCCATGCAAAAACAAGATTCTTCTTCGTTAAGCGGGTTAATGGGGCTGATATCTTCGCGAAGTCTTTAATAAACCTCCTATAATAACCCGCCAACCCCAAGAAACTTCTTACTTCGGTAGCATTTCTAGGAACCTTCCAATCTTGGACTGATACTACCTTCGCGGGATCCACAGCTATCCCTTCCTTGGAGACCACGTGCCCCAAGAACCGCACTTCCTTCCTCCAGAAGTGACATTTAGAGAATTTAGCCTTAAGGCTATGTGCTCGAAGAGTCTTCAATACTTCCCCAAGATGTAGGGCATGCTCTTCTTCACTCTTAGAAAATACTAAGATATCATCCACAAAGACCACCACGAATTTATTAAGGAACTCCCTGAACACCCTACTCATCAAATCAACGAAATATGCAGGGGCGTTCGTCAACCCAAATGGCATCACCAACCACTCATAGAAACCATCCGGAGTTCTAAAGGCAGTCTTGTCTATGCTATCCTCAGCCACCCTCAACTGATGAAACCCCGTGGCCAAGTCCAACTGAGAGAATACTGAAGCGCCAACCAACTGATCGAAAAGATCATCTATTCTCGGCAATGGGTGTCTATTCTTCTTTGTGAGCTTGTTGAGTTCTCTATAGTATACACAAAGTCTGAGGGACCCATCCGCCTTCGTAGCAAATACTACTGGAGCACCCCACTCCGATATGCTCCGTCTTATGAACCCCTTCTCAAGCAACTCCCCTACTTGCTTATGGAGTTCCCTCCTCTCACGAGGAGCCATGTGGCGCACTGGTAAAGATACCGGTTTAGCATTATCCACCAAATATATTCGGAAGTCAATCTCCCGCTTCGGAGGTAAGCCCTTCACCTCCTCAAACACATCCGGATATTCCCGGACCACTCTCATAGATTGCAAACTCTCGACCGAAGCGTCAAGCGATTCAAGATAACTTAGCATAACAGAGTCCATGGGATTACAAGAAATCTCGAGAGTGTTACCCAAGCGGGTCATGAGCCTAACAACTCTCCTTTCGTAATCAAGAACGGCACCATTACTGGATAACCAGTCCATGCCCAAAATCAACCCATAGCCCGTGAAGCCCAACACAAAAGCATCACATCTAAACTCTATGCTAAGTATAGAAATCTTCAAACCCAAACATACCATGGACAAATAAGTGGAGCCCCCAATTGGGTTTGAAACAACCAAGGGATCATCTACCAGACTGGTGTCTAAGTGCAGTAACTCTACTAATGATGATGAGATAAACGAATGCGATGCGCCTGAATCAAACAATGTACGGACAGGATGGTCAAATAGAAAAACCAGACTTTCAACGGAAATAGTTCTACCTCTCTCCTGAATCGGTGGAACCGCGAGAGCCTGTACTTGCCCCCTAGCCTGACTCGGTGCCATAAGAGCTTGCACCTGTCCTCCTGAGGTAGATCCCGTCCTTTGCCCCTTCTTAGGGCAATCTTTCACTAAATGCCCTGCTTCGCCACAGTGGAAGCAGCCGGTCTTCTTCTTCTTGCGACAATCCTTGCTTAGATGACCAGGTGTCCCACAATTGAAACACTTCTTCTTCTTGCTCTTGCCACCGTTGCCTTTCCCACCTTTGCTTTGCTGCTGTTGAGGTCTCTTTTGATCTCCCTTCTTTTCGGGTGCCTTATTAGCATTAGGACCCTTCTCTTCCTCATACATGAGTGCCATGTCAACTAGCTTCTCAAAGGTGGCCCCCATAGGGATATGGGTCATAGCCAACCCATGCATAGGTTCATTCAAGCCTTTCACAAACCGCAAAGCCTTCTTCTCCGGTGTATTCACCATATCTAGGCCAAACCTTGCCAACTGATTAAACTTGTTAACATATTCCTTCACCGAAAGATTTCCTTGCTTTAGAGTCAAGAATCTCTCCATATACAAGTTCTCTTCCGCCCTTGAGAGAAACTTTGCCACAAATCTTTGCCTGAAATCCGCCCAAGAGTCAACGGGGCGTTCTCCATTAGTGACCTCCCACCAGAATGAGGCCTCTCCCTTCATTAACCAAGCAGCCAACTTGACTTTCTTCCCTTCTTCCATCTCAAAGATATCTATCAACTCTTCCACCTCTTTAAGCCAATCTCTAGCCTCCACAAAGGTTTCAGATCCTTGAAAAGGTTTCCCTCCCATAGCTTTAAATTCCTTGCAAGTCTTAGCAAATGTATCCATACGAGGAGGAGGGGGAGGAGGAAGATCGGGTGCTACGGTTGGTGGAGGAACATTTGCTGGACCCGCAGTGGTGGCCCTAGCCTCCATCAATCTCCTATACCATACTGGTATCGTCACACCCTCCGGAAAATTAAGATTCTCGGCCATGCTGAAACGAAAAAGGAAAGATTCAAAACGGAGAATTCGAAGGATATAGATATGGCTATTGGGGATTATGCTTTTCTTTCAAAAACTTTTCTCTTTAAAAGACATGTTTTTGAAAATATCTTTTCCAAAAATGTTTTAGAAAAATAGTTTTCTAAAAATTTTATCTGTTCCGGTAACCTCGCTCTGATACCACGTGTAACACCCCACACCCGCTATGGTCACTCATTAAGGGAATGTCATAGCATCGGTGGAGTATTTTAGTGAATATAGAACAGAAAAATTACACCAAGACAGATATAGATAGTGCTTGAAATTTAAAACATCATCTCATAACAGCAGAAATAAACATGTCTGGTTATATCATAAAGCCATGATAAAAGTCAAGTACAATATCTGTCAAAATAAAGAAGTACATAATCCCACTCTCTCATACAATAGCCATGACAAAAGAAAAGATAACTGGATAACTGGAGCTTTACATCTACCCAAGCTCCCCAAAGGCTGGAACAGCAATCCGATCAAGCTCTACTACCGCTAGGATCCACCGTAGGACCTGAGGGTTGGGAAAAAAAAAGATAAAACAACGGGGTCAGACATAAGTCTGAGTGAGCCCTATAACCTTAACAATACAATTATTAAAGTAATTAGGGTATGACATGAACTCGGTACGGTACCTTTGGGGATAATGACTACACTAAATAGCCAACAACATAGGATGAACTAAGATAACTGTCAGGACGCATCTACCCACCCAAGGATAATTACTAACTGCACCTCACCAGTCATTCCTACTTAAAGGTTGATCCCTTCCAAGGACTTAGAAAATTTCCCCCAATAATTTCATGTACTCCTAGCCCACTACATAGGTGCCGTCTGCCCCTATCTCCACTAGGTGTACTCAGTAATTCTTACCTAGTAGTTTCGTGTACCTCTACATAGGTGCCGTCTGCCCCTATCTTTATTAGGTGTACCCACTACTCCCCATCGATCGGCTCCCTACCATAGATACCCGTGCTGGTCCCACAGTGGGGTGTATCACTCCCCTAAAGTGGTTACCCAATACTATCAACGGTGCACGGCTTTATATCTACACGATGCAACAACGACTTATCTACCAGCCCGGGCCCACACACGCATATGAAACCCGTTGGACTTGCGTTGCCACCGCTAACCCTTTTTGGCCTCTTATAATCAAGCCCAATATGCGTGTCCCGTCACTCGACATGGGTCGAGCCCACAAAGATACGTTTGGGATATTGGTTGAAATGGGCCCCCACAAGCTACCCACTTAAGCTTGTCAAATATCTAGTGTATCCCACTTAACCCTTTAATCATGTTTAATTACATGTTTCCTCTTGGTTAAGTATTTTAATCGTATTTTCTATTGCCACCCAAGGCAACCCACTAGATTCCACATGCCACCCAAGGCAACCACAAAATTTCCTCATGCCACCCAAGGCACCCACTTAACCCCTCATGTCCCACTACATACTACCATGGTTAAGTGTTTCTTAATTAATTAAGACCGTGATCTCCCATAAAGACCTCCCACATTAGACTGGCTGTTATGACCGCCTGGTTAAGCCGGTAGAACCCGGGCAGTCTTACGTCATAACAGAGTCTAACCTCGTGTCTTTACCTTAATCACGTATTTAATTTATGGCTAAGACCTCTCACATTGGGCTGACATTTGTAGCAACTGGTTAAGCCGGTCGGGTCCGGGCAGTTTTACACTACAAATGAGTCCAACCTCGTGTCTTAGTCGATTAATTACACCTAATTAATCACCCCCATATTAATTATCCCTAATTAATATCAAGTTTACCATAACATGGGTAGACCTAACTCAATAGGTAAATTCCCATGGGGTAGACCTAACTCAATAGGTAAATTCCCACTTATGGTAATTTATTTTTTTATGGTATGCTTAATCATACCCAATCATCCATTTATTAACATATTTACCCACCCCATCGTTCCCCACGTAAATCGTTCTCATTTCATGACATAATAAAAGGGGAAGATCCATCACACATATCATGGGTTTAGCATATAACTTTGTCATGGGTTAAGAGGATGTCAACTTGCATATATGAACACATATTAACCCAACTTGCTCTTAAGCATCTACATAACTTGCATAATTATTCATATGACCTCATAAGCATGCATAACATGGTAATCTTGCATTTGAGCATACACCTAACTTGCATAATCATTCACATAACTTCATATGCATGCATAACATGTTAATCTTGCATTTAAACATACACATAACTTGCATCATTATTCTCATAACTTCATATGCATGCATAACATATTAACCTTGCATTTGAACATACACATAACTTGCATAATCATTCACATAACTTCATATGCATGCATAACATATCAATCTTGCATTTGAGCATACACCTAACTTGCATGTTTATTCACATAACTTCATATGCATGCATAACATGTTAATCTTGCATTTGAACATACACATAACTTGCATATTTATTCACATAACTTCATAAGCATGCCTAACATGTTGCATAATAGATCAATGTCCAACTTAGTGTTTTGCATCATAATCATCATGAAACATAGAACCAAACTTGCATAAAGATATAACATTAAACTTGCATAAAAATGTTATGAACACATATACTAAACTTGCATGACATAGAGCATATAACTTGCAAAACACATGACATATACAATATTAAGCTTGCATAAACACATTGATCCACAAACATAACCATACATCATCATATCCTATCTTAATCAATTTAACAATTGATTATTAAGGGGATAGAAGCTCACCAAAACAAAATTAGCAAACTAATGAAGAAGATTAAGAGGCTAGAAGTTGATTTGGAATGCTATCCCTTCTCTAATTTTGATGGAGGCCCTCTCAAGTTTCAATTTGCCATAGTTTAGTTACTAGATTTGATTATGAATGAATTAGGGTAGGGTTAGGGTCTTATTTATAGGATTAGGTGAGTGTTTTAGGCCCTTAGATTAACCCTAGATTAGATTAGGACCCTTAGATTTAGGAAATCTCTAGAACCAGCCCTCCTAGCCAGCCTGAAACCCAACCTGGTGCAACCTGGTGCAACCTGGTGCACCCAGGTTCAATGGACGGTGCCACCCTGTCGACAGGCAAGTCGACAGGCATGTCGACACCCCTGTCGACAGCCCTGTCGACATGGGTTGGGCGGGAAGCTTCCCGCCTGACCCCGCCTGGCCCATCCCAAATCTGAATATTTGAATTTTCAAATCTGTTTTAGTTTTAAATTTTTCTGCAAACTTCTTTGGGCCATAACCGGGCCATACGGACTCCGATTCTCGAAAACTCGGACTCTATTTCGCGTATTTTTCCGAGACGAACGCAATAACGCAGCCCGTTACCCCCAATTCCTACGTCTGAGATTATTTATCCTGTAATTAGTGAATTTTAGTATTAACTGAAAATTCGGGGTGTTACATATACCGTAACTCAATCTAACCTCGGGTTAAGCATATTCGTCTTTCACTAAATTTACATATTTACAGTTTATATGTAAATTGTTATCCATTTCATATTTTGTCACTTTTACCTTAAGTGTCCAAAACTAGAATTTATATATTAATTATCCAAACTAGTCATGTTCCCGAAATCCAAGTTATGCCCAACAAAAGTTATGAGCCTCAAATTAAATTTTCAAGTTATTAATCAAAATAGGCTATACCAAATCTTGACTTAATATTCTAGTTTACAGTTTATGCCCAAAACTTAGTTTACATGCCAATTCTAGGTTCAACATAATTCATGTCCCATTTACCCAAAATTGTGTCATAATACATGTTTCAAATTATGCCAAATAATATAAGTTTCGCGGTATACCCAATTACCCCCGCATTCATAACTTACGTATACCATGGTTTCACAAGTTTTCTAAGTACTCATGAAACGAAACTAAAAAGGGAATATAGGATAATCACGAGAACTGACATAAAAGAATAGGCATGCAAAAGCGAACTAAAATACAAAGATAATGGATCCAATGGTTTTGGTGCATATAATAGTGAATAGGAATAAACTAAGCAAATTACACCCTAAGTATGAGATCCAACATAATCAAGGGAGACATTGGTGATTTGATCCAACATATTGCCAGTTCGGTGTACAATCATGATTTGTAACTATAGTGTTATGGGCATAAGCAACTAACCATAATAGTCGTAGGCAATTAACCACAATAGTCCTAGGCAATTAACCACAATAGTCATAGTCATGGTCATAGGCAGTAGTCATAGTTATGAATCATAGTCTTAGGCAATAGTCTTATGTTCATAGTCATAGGCAATAGTCTTATGTTCATAGTCATAGGCAATAGTATTATGTTCATAGTCATAGGCAATAGTCTTATGTTCACAGTCATGGGCATAGGCATAGTCTCATCGGTACTTAATCATAATAGTCCTGAATCAGATCCAAGGGCAAGTACAGATTCAAATGAAAGGATCAGGCATATTCTCATATCCATTTAATTACATGTCACAATATATCTGGGCGTTCAAATCTAAAAAGTAACTAACTTACATTGATCGGTTTTAGAAAAGGATAATAAGATAACGTTGTGGTGATTTGCTATGATTTGCGTGACGTTGCTCGATGTCGTTGAATTAGCCTTTGATTCCCTTCTTGAAGCTTTAACTTGATTTAAATCTCTTCTTGAAAAACTTGAGCAGCATAACCTCATCTTATATTTATATATTATTTTATTTTAATTAGAATTAGACCAGATTATAGACGTAGAGATGTTGTGAGGAGAAAATATGAGGCCTAGGGGTGTTTATATAGCTGTTTGATCAACGTATAGGGCCAAAATCGCATCTAGGTTCAAAAATTTGAATTTTGCCCAGATCTGGGGGGGTAGATCGACCCCTAGTTCGACCTCCCTTGGGGTAGGTCGACCTCCCTTGAGGTAGGTCGACCTCTATGTCGACCTGCCTGGGCAGGAATTTTCCCGCCCAGCCCAGTTCTGCGATTTTTGAATTTCTGAGCTGGTTCTGAATTTTTGCTGAAACTTCTGAACTTCATAAATCCTTCATACGGAGTCCGATTTACGCAATCTCAGACTCTATTTCAAGCAGAATTCTGAGATGAACGCAATGGCGCAACCCGTTTTACCTAATTCTTCTTTTGCTAATTAATTATACTTAGATTTGTTACTTTCATATCCACCAAAAATACGGGGTGTGACGTTCTCCCCTCCTTAAAGGGTTTCGTCCCCGAAATCTTCAAGTTTGGAAAGAATGTGTCCTACCATCCAATTATCCATCTACTCAACCATTCAATCACAAGCATCCATTGTCCTTAAAAATATTTCTAATGCTTTCATGATCATATGCATAGTGTGTATATGTGCTTATTTAGTGCAAAATCAGGCGGTCTACTGATTCAGTTGACCTCCTTAATGAAAATCATGTTAGTGCCATGCGTCCAATATGTATGCAATCCTAATGATACATATTATTTCTATATGAGTGCATAACCATTCACTAAAATGCAACGTCCACAGGATAACACATCAAGTTCAACAAATGTATATATGCAAATGCAATATGAAAGTGACTGAGCTAATCTAGTGCCTAATGTGTGCATATGCATCCACAATCAACCAATAGCAACCACTTGCAATGATCACTAATAACATGTTTCAAACACATGTTTACATCTATTGGCTTCTACCTAAGGATCGAGGATATGACTTGGAGGGTATACCTCAAAAGATAAAGACTAGTATAAACTTAACAGAAAAGGAGGAATCAAGGGTATTTCCTCAAAAAGGGTATGATGCCCGTATCTAACCTTCAGTCTTCTAAGTTGCATCTTCTTGAGCTTCACTCCATCGTACCTTAACTAATCTAACTTCACGATTGCGAAGCTTCTTGACCTCCATTTCCAAAACCTACCAGTAAAGGTAGGACATCGATCACTTACTGTGTTAGAGGGTATCCAATGTAGTCGGACTATCTTTCCAAGATAAACAGATGTTAACCATGATATCAAGTGTATATCCTAAGATGATTAGAGGTCTCTCCTCTACTTAGCTTATCCATCATGTTGCAAATCTGAGGGTCTAAAGCTAATGGTTACTATGTGCTTTTTACCCCTCTTAAGGTCAGTCTAACTTAGGGTGCCAGCCTTAACCATTTATTCCTCACGCAAACCATCCTAGTCGAATTCGACATCCCTCAAGTACAAGCCCCAAAGGCCTAAACCAATATTAGACAAGCACCCAAGGGATGCCTCCTCCGAATTTGGACGATCTATGTGAGATGATACTAGCAAAACAACCAAACAACGGAGCACTTTACCGACTTTGGCTATCCTCGCCAATCTTGCTTCAAAATTATCGTTGATCGCATAACTGGCTTTGCAGTATCATCTAGATATATACGGAAGTCTGTCTCGAGTTTTAGGGGAAAACCCCCTACCCTAATCAAAACATCTTGCGTACTCATGGACTACTCCAACGGATCGAAAACCGTCGATAGATAAATAAAGTGATTCTAGGTAGCTAAGACAAACTGATCCCTTAGGATCGGACGAAATCTCGAGGGTATTCCCCAGGCAAGTCGAAAGTCTAACTACCCTTGTTTCCCAATTACTAGCTAACCAATCCATGCCTAGAGTCAACCCATAGCCCATGAAACCAAAAACATAAGCATTAATATAGCTACTCTCAAATCCTCACAAGTCAAAGATAAATGAGCCAAACCAGCAATTGGATTTGAGACTATAATGGGATCCTCTACTATACAATATCTAGGGTGCAGAGACTCAACTATGGGAGCAGGTATATACGAATGTGAAGCGCTAAAATCAGAAGGAGTACTAACAGGATAATCATAAAGGAAAAACTATTTCAACAGAAATCTTACTGCCTCTCTCTCAGGTATGCTGGCGGCGAGAGCATGCACTTGCCTTCCGGAAAATCCTGTCCTTTGCTCTTTCCCTTGCCCTTAACTATACGACCCGTTATAGCAAAATAAAGATACTTCCTCTTGTTTTAGGTTTTACTATTCTTTCCTCCCCTCCTTTGTGAACCAGGTCTATATCCATCAGTTCTTCACCCTTGTGTTGTGCTCCTTATCCAAACTCCCTCATTCTCATCTTTGCCATCCTTGTGTAACTTGTTAACAGGTCTCCTGAAAGGTGCCTCCATCGTACGGAAAATCCTACAAAGCTCAAAAGAAAATTAGCCGTAGGTGAAACTACTGCGGCTATAGATGGAAGCTGGGCGCTTATTTGCCCTTTGATAGGTGTCGTAGTCTCTTCAAACCTACGGGATCATGACGTGATGAGGTTACCTTCCAGAAAGCTTAGAGCCCCGGAGACTTAGGAAAGATGGAAACAAGGATTCAAACAGAGGTTCAAAAGATAGTGCATATGGCTTTGGGGAATATGCCTTTAAAACAAAAATTTTCTTTTGAAAATGCTTCTTTTGAAACCGTTTTGAAAATAATTTTTCAAATCTTTTATCTGATCCGGTAACCTTCAGCTCTGATACCAAGTGAAACACCCCACCTCTGTTAAGGTCACTCACAAAGGGAATGCCTTAATTTTGGTGGAGCATTTGTAACACCCCGTAATTCGGTTAATATTAATATTCACAAATTAAAGAATAACTAATCTCATACATGAGAATTGTGGGAAACAGGTTGCGCCATTGTGTTCGTCTCGGAATGGTCGAAATAGAGTCCGAGTTTGCGTGAATTGGACTTCGTATGAAGAAGTTATGGCCATTGGAAGTTTCAGAAAATTCAAAACAGATTTCAGAAAATTTAAAATTCAAATTCGGAGACAAATCAGGCTAGGCGGGAAATTTCCCGCCCAGCACCCCAGGTCGACTGGGGAGTCGACCCCCCCCCCCCAGGTCGACTGGGGAGTCGACCCCCCCCCCCCCCAGGTCGACTGGGGAGTCGACCTGGGTCTGGCGGCTAGGGTTTCTGGCTGACCTGTTTTTAATGGGCTAATGACCCATTAGGGTTTCTGACCTTATCTGGTTGGCTGGGATTAGTTCTGAACTGATCTAACGGTCTAAAATAAATCCTAACTCTATAAATACCTAGGTAGTCTCTCACCCTAATTCATAAGAAAAATAGAATAGTTACCGTCATACCGTCGCCATGGAAATCAATGGAGCTGCCACCAACTAAGAAGGAAGAAAAGCTAATTCAACTCTAATTCTCTCAACCCTAAAGCAAAGCAAGACTCTCTTTTCTTCTCCAATTGTGAGTACGATAGTCTTAACAAGATTATTATCATTTTAATTAGGTTAAGTCATGAATGGATTATGAGTAGATGATGTGAATTGTCGTATATGTTATCATGTATGTTATTAATCCTATGATATGTGGTGATGATATCCTATATGTTGTAAATCATGCTATGATGATGTTATGTATGTTGAAAGTTTCTATGCTAAGTTGTGATGAATCATACACGTTAGAAAGCCATCTATGCTAGTTAGTTCATATTAATTAAATCATCATGTTTGGGCTATGTTGATCTATATGACAAGTCACATATGCAAGTTAGATTGATTAGAAAAGTTATGAACATATGCCATGACATCTATTATGACATCTAGAACTATGCTATGACATATGTGATATCCTATGCTAGTTCACACCATCGTTATGTTGCCTAAAAACCCCATATGCAAGTTTATGTATAGATTTGGGCTATAATCATATCACGTAAATTGTGACATTTAACAAGTTGACACCTTTTGATCCTTAACATTCGTAGTTTATGCAAGTTTCACCCCTATTATGATTAGATTTATTTTAATTGTGTATATGTTGTGATAATTTATCTTTGTGCTATGCGTTAGACTATTCAAGTCTAGCCTATATTATGCGTTGAATAAGCGAACGTATAAACGTGGGGTAGGGGTAATATTAAGGATTTAATAATAAGATGTTAGGGTGCAATTGATATGATTTTGCATACCATGAGTGGATGACCATAATTGAGTCAATTATGGACATCAATAAAAGTGGACTTAATTTAATAATTTGGATAGGGAATTATTAAAACTGGGGTAAAAGATTATAAGTGATAATCGATGCTTAGGACACGAGGTTGGACTCGTTTGTGACGTAAACCTGCCCGGAACTGCCCGGCAAATCCAGTGGTCAAAAATGTCAGCCCAATGTGAGAGGTCCTAGACCTAAACTAAAGCATAACAGTTGTAAAGACACGAGGTTATACTCTTTTATGGTGAAAGACTGCCCGGACCCGCCCGGCAAATCCAGCTGCCATAAATGCCAATCTAATGTGAGAGGTCTTTATGAGGTTATGGCCTGAATGAATTAAAAAATACTTAACCAGATAAACATGTAAGGTGGGACATGGGGGTTAAGTAGGTGCCTTGGGTGGCATGAGGAATCTAGTGGGTGACCTTAGTGGCATGTGAAATACGATTAGTAAGACTTAACCAAACACACATGTAAATGAACATGACTAAGAGGGTTAAGTGGGATATACTAGTGGTGACAAGCTTAGGTGGGTAGCTTGTGGGGGCCCATTTCAACCAGTATCCCAAACGTATCTTTGTGGGCTCGACCCAAGTCGAGGACGAGACACGCATACTGAGTTTGACTATAAGAGGCCAAAACGGGGAGCGGTGGCAACGCAAGTCCAACGGGTTTCATATGCGTGTGTGGACCCGGGCTGGTAGGTAAGATGTTGTTGCATCATGTAGGTATAAGCCGTGCATTCTCAGTTGTATCGGGTTGCCACTTTAGGGGAGTGATACAACCCACTATGGGGCCAGCACGGGTATCTACGAGTAGGGAGCCGAACGAAAGTGGGTAGTGGGGTACACCTAGTGGAGATAGAGGCAGACGGCACCTATGTAGTCAGCTAGGGGTACGTAGGCTATTTATATGTTTCTGTGTGAAGCAAGTGGGATCAACCTTTAGGGTGACTGGTGCGGTGCAGTGTAGTAATGTGCGGTGCAGTGTAGTAATGTGCGGTGCAGTGTAGTAATCATTCTTTAGTAATTAGGTGTGCCTTTACCGTTATCTTTAACGTTATCTTAAACACTATCTTTATCTTCCAAATAGTTCATAGACATTTACTTGTCTTCCAACTTATGCCTTAGTCTAGTTATTTTGATAATAGTATTGTTAGAATTGTCATACTCGCCAGACTTTATGTTTGACCCCCTCCATTTCTATCCTTTTCCCCCTCCAGGTCCGCAGGTTAGGCCCAGCTCTAGTGGAGTTTGATTGGATTGCTTCATCTCTTTGGAAAGCTTGGATCCTTGAAGTAAAGTCCAGCTTGTTATCTTCTTTAATAGCTATTTGTGTAATGGGATTATGTATTTTGTTTTATCAAGATGGATAATTTACTTGACTCTGATTTATGGTTTTATGATGTATCAAACATGTTTAGTTTCCGCTGCAATAAAATGAAGTTTTAGATTTCCAAGTACTATTTATTATCTGTCTTGTTGTAATTTTTCTGTTCTATATTCACTTAAAACCTCCATGGAAGTTAATACAATCCCTTTGTGAGTGACATTAATGGACGTGGGGTGTTACACGTGGTATCAGAGCTTAAGGTTACCAGAACAGATAAAAATACTTTAGAAAAATAGTTGTTTTTGGAAGAAATGTTTTCAAAAACATGTTTTACTAAGAAATTTAAAGAGGAAGTTTTTATGAAAACCATAATCCCCAAATAGCCATATATCCTTATCTTTCGAATTCTCCATTTTGAATCTTTCCTTTTTCATTTCAGCTTGGCTGAAGATCTTAACCTTCCTGACGGTGTAACGATACCAGGATGGTATAGGAGGCTGTTAGAGGCTAGGGCCGCCGCAGGTCCGGCCAATGTTCCTCCACCACCAGTTGCACCCATTCCTCCTCCTCCTCCTCACGTAGATACTTTTGCAAAGACGTGCAAGGAATTTAAAGTTATGGGTGGAAAACCCTTTCAAGGGTCAGAAACGTTTGTGGAAGCTAGAGATTGGCTTAAGGAGGTGGAAGAATTGCTAGAAATCTTTGAAGTGGAAGAAGGGAGGAGAGTTAGATTAGCAGCTTGGCTAATGAAGGGAGAGGCCTCGTTTTGGTGGGAGGTCACTAATGGGGAGCGTCTTGTTGACTATTGGGCGGATTTTAGACGTAGGTTCGAGGCAAAGTTTTTCTCTAGGGCGGAAGAAAATCTATATATGGAAAGGTTCTTGACATTGAAGCAAGGAAGCTCGTCAGTGAAAGAATATGTCAACATATTTAATCAGCTAGCAAGGTTTGGTTTGGACTTAGTAAACACGCTAGAGAAGAAGGCTCTAAG
This sequence comes from Allium sativum, assembly GCA_030737875.1. Lineage (NCBI taxonomy): Eukaryota > Viridiplantae > Streptophyta > Magnoliopsida > Asparagales > Amaryllidaceae > Allium > Allium sativum. The sequence continues at coordinate 839,905,209 of CM060913.1, read as the reverse complement.
GTTCGTGAATGGCTTGAATGAACCGTTGCAAGGATTGGCCATGACCCACATCCCTATGGGGGCCACCTTTGAGAAGCTAGTAGAAATGGCGCTCATGCACGAGGAGAAGAGTGCTAAAGCTGATAAGGCACCCGAGAAGAAAGGGGATCAGAAGAAACCACAACAGCAAAACAAGAAGGATGGTAAAGACAGTAATGGCAAGGTAAAGAAGAAATGTTTTAACTGTGGGACCCCAGGCCATCTCAGCAAGGACTGCCGAAAGAAAAAGAAGACTGGCTGTTTTCATTATGGCGATGCGGGACATTTAGTGAAGGACTACCCAAGGAAGGGACAGAGGGCAGGGGCTACCTCGGGAGGGCAGGTGCAGGCTCTTATAGCACCAGGGCATGCAAGGGGACAAGTTCAGGCTCTCGCGGTCCCACCGCTGCAAGAACGAGGTAGAACCATTTCTGTTGAAAGCTTAGTTTTTCTGTTTGATCATCCTGTCCGTACCTTATTCGATTCGGGCGCATCGCATTCGTTTATCTCTACATCATTAGTTGAATCACTGTACTTAAACACCAGTTTAGTAGAGGATCCCTTAGTTGTTTCGAATCCAATTGGGGGCTCAGCTCATTTGTCCATGATGTGTTTGGATTTGAAAATTTCTATACTTAGCGTTGAGTTTAGATGTGATGCTTATGTGTTGGGCTTCACGGGCTATGGGCTAATTTTAGGAATGGATTGGTTATCCAGAAATGGGCACGTTCTTGATTGTGAAAGGAGAGTAGTTAGGCTCATGACTCGCCTCGGCAACGCTCTCGAAATCTTTTGTAATCCCATAGATTCCGTTATGCTAAGTCATTTAGAATCGCTTGACGCGTCCGAGGAAAATCTACAATCTGTTAGAGTGGTCCGAGAATATTCGAATGTGTTTGAGGAGGTGAAGGGCTTGCCTCCGAAGCGGGAGATAGATTTTCGAATATATCTTGTGGATAATGTGAAACCAGTATCTTTGCCAGTACGCCACATGGCTCCATGTGAAAGGTGGTAACTCGATAAGCAAGTGAAGGAGTTGCTTGAGAAGGGGTTCATAAGACGAAGTATATCGGAGTGGGGTACTCCAGTAGTATTTGCCACAAAGGCGGATGGGTCCCTTAGACTTTGTGTGGACTATAGAGAACTTAATAAGCTTACTAAGAAGAACAGACACCCACTGCCGAGGATTGACGATCTCTTCGATCAGTTAGTTGGCGCTTCAGTGTTTTCGCAGTTGGACTTAGCCACTGGTTTCCATCAGTTGAGAGTGGCTGAGGATAGCATTGACAAGACTGCCTTTAGGACTCTGGACGGTTTCTATGAATGACTAGTGATGCCCTTCGGTTTGGCAAACGCCCCCGCATACTTTGTTGATTTGATGAGTAGGGTGTTTAGGGAGTACCTTAACAAATTCGTGGTAGTCTTTGTAGACGACATCTTGATCTTTTCTAAGGATGAGGAAGAGCATGCCCTACATCTTAGGGAAGTGTTGGAGACTCTTCGAGCGCATAGCCTTAAGGCTAAATTTTCTAGGTGTCACTTCTGGAGGAAGGAAGTACGGTTCTTGGGGCACGTGGTTTCCAAAGAAGGGATAGCTGTGGATCCCGCGAAGGTGGTGGCCATCCAAGATAGGAAGGTCCCTAAAAATGCCACCGAAGTAAGAAGTTTCTTAGGGTTGGCTGGCTACTATAGGAAGTTTATCAAAGACTTCACAAAGATATCAGCTCCATTAACACGCTTGATGAAGAAGAACCTAGTTTTCACATGGGACGTAGATTGTGATGATGCGTTCCAACGGTTGAAGAGAGCTTTGACCTCAGCCCCAGTCTTAGTTCTGCCAGACGGGAGTAAGCCATTTGCCGTATATACTGACACTTGTGGGACAGGACTAGGCGTAGTCTTAATGCAAGAGGGTAGGGTAATAGCCTATGGTGGAAGGCAGTTGAGAGCGCATGAGAAGAATTACCCCATGCATGACCTAGAGTTGGCCGCTATTGTTTTCGCGCTTAAGTCTTGGCGTCTTTATCTTCTTGGCGAGAAATTCGAATTATTCATTGACCACAAATCGCTAAAATACTTATTCTCTCAGAAGGACTTGAACTTAAGGCTGCAAAGGTGGATGGAGTTCTTGGCGTCCTATGACTTTGAGATAGCATATACCCTGGCAAGGGTAACGTGGTGGCTGATGCCTTAAGTAGGAAAAGATTATCCTTAAGTCCTTTGTTTGTTGAGCGGAGAAGTTTAGAGTTCATCTCTATGTTTGAATTTAGACCTTCCATTGACTTTGTACCTGGTTTGTTAGCATCCTTGGAGGTCAGACCTACGCTTTTGGGACGGATTGGCGAGGCACAGCGAGACGACCCGCAGTTGGTTGAGTTAGTAGAAAAGCTCAAAGGAGGGGAGTCATCAAGCCATCTCCGTAGGTGTACCCTAGATGATAAGGGTTGGTTACGTAGGGACGGTAGACTTTGTGTACCAAAAGACGATGACCTAAGGAAGACTATTCTTGACGATGCACATCGTTCGAAGATGACCATTCATCCCGGCGGGGACAAGATGTACAAAGACATGAAGCGAGTTTTCTTTTGGGCCGGTATGAAGAGGGACGTGGCCGAGTATTTCGCTAGATTCTTGGTGTGCCAATAAGTAAAAGCGGAGCAAAAGAAACCCGGTGGGTTACTTCACCCATTGGAGGTTCCACTATGGAAGTGGGAAAGCGTCTCGATGGACTTTATTGACGGATTATCGAGATCGAGAAAGGGTAATACAGGGATTTGGGTTATAGTAGATAGACTTACTAAGAGCGCCCATTTCATTACCGTGAAGAGTAAGAGGACTGCTCCATGGTTAGCTTCTGTATATGTCCGAGAAATAGTTCGTTTGCACGGTGTTCCTTCTAGCATAGTGAGCGACCGCGATCCTATTTTCACTAGCGAATTTTGGAGAAGCTTGCAAGAGGCGGTAGGGACTCAGTTATGTTTGAGCACCGCATATCATCCTCAGACGGACGGCAAGACTGAGAGGGTGAATCGCATTCTAGAGGATCTTTTGAGGCTATGTATCCTAGACTTTGGGGGTACATGGGAAGAGCATCTTCCATTGGTAGAGTTCGCATATAATAATAGCTTTCAGTCCAGCATTGGCATGGCACCTTTCGAAGCTCTTTATGGACGACCTTGTCGTTCACCTACATGTTGGTTGGAGTCTACGGACAAGATCTTACTTGGGCCCGATATGATTAGAGAGACTTCGGAGAAGATCGACTTGATTTGAAGGAGGATTAAAGCAGCGCAAGATAGGCAGAAATCTTATGCGGATAAGAGGAGGACAGATCTCGAGTTTGAAGTTGGGGACATGGTCTTTATCAAAGTGTCTCCATTACGAAACGTTGTTCGCTTTGGGTCCGTTGGGAAGTTAGCACCAAGGTTCGTAGGACCGTTTCCTATTAAGGAGAAGATTGGACAGATGGCGTATAGAGTGGAGTTGCCTGAGAGACCTAGTGGTGTACACGACGTATTCCATGTGTCACATTTGAGGAAGTGCTTGCACGAGACCGCGGAAGTGGTAGAGCCGAACTTGCTTAGAGAGGTGGAGATAGAGCGTGATGCGACGATTCGACGAGCTCCTACATGCATTCTTGGGTCGGAGATTAAGAAGCTGAGAAATCGAGAGGTCAGACTAGTCAAAGTACAATGGGGAAATGACGAGAGCAACGCTACTTGGGAGACAGAAGAAAAGATGCGTTCACGATACCCTTTTCTTTTTAAGGGTATGTCTTTTAATTTCTCCTTTATCGCTTATCTTGTACTTATCTTATCTTTAGCGTATCCTCTCGCTAGTATCTTTGACATTTAGTTAGGATCATCCTATGGTTGAAACATGTGTTTGAGACATGTTATGTATGATGAATGCAAAGTGGATGCAAGTGTTTGCTAGTGGTTGCTCGTGGACGCATATACACACACTATTAGGCACTAGATCGGCTCAGTCACTTCATACTGCATATTGCATATAAATGGTTGTATTTAGTAAAATGGATGTATAATGGTTGTACTATCATATGGATACCGCATTTTGGTGAATGATTGTGCATGCGTATAGAGATAATAAGTAGCATTAAGGAACTTTTACATACATAATGGATGCATGGCACTATCATGGTTTTCATTAAAGGAGGTCAACTGAATCAGTGGACCGCCTGATTTTGCATTAGACATGGACACATACACACACTGTGCATTTAAACATGAAAGCATTAGAAGTCTATAAGGACAATGGATGCATGTGTTTGATGGTTGAGTAGATGGTTGTTTGGATGTTAGGATATACATTCTTCTTGACTTGAAGATTTCGGGGACGGAATCCTTTAAGGAGGGGAGAATGTAACACCCCGTAATTTGGTTAATACTAATATTCACAAATTAAAGAATAACTAATCTCAAACATGAGAATTGTGGGAAACAGGCTGCCCCATTGTGTTCGTCTCGGAATTCTGGTCGAAATAGAGTCCGAGTTTGCGTGAATTGGACTTCGTATGAAGAAGTTATGGCCATCGGAAGTTTCAAAAAATTCAAAACAGATTTCAGAAAATTCAAAATTCAAATTCGGAGTCAAATCAGGCTAGGCGGGAAATTTCCCGCCCAGCACCCCAGGTCGACTGGGGAGTCGACCCCCCCCCCCACCCAGGTCGACTGGGGAGTCGACCTGGGTCTGGCGGCTAGGGTTTCTGGCTGACCTGTTTTTAATGGGCTAATGACCCATTAGGGTTTCTGACCTAATTTGGTTGGCTGGGATTAGTTCTGAACTGATCTAACGGTCTAAAATAAATCCTAACACTATAAATACCTAGGTAGTCTCTCACCCTAATTCATAAGAAAAATAGAATAGTTACCGTCATACCTTCGCCATGGAAATCAATGGAGCCGCCACCAACTAAGAAGGAAGAAAAGCTAATTCAATTCTAATTCTCTCAACCCAAAAGCAAAGCAAGACTCTCTTTTCTTCTCTAATTGTGAGTATGATAGTCTTAACAAGATTATTATCATTTTAATTAGGTTAAGTCATGAATGGATTATGAGTAGATGATGTGAATTGTCGTATATGTTATCATGTACGTTATTAATCCTATGCTATGTTGTGATGATATCCTATATGTAGTAAATCATGTTATGATGGTGTTATGTATGTTGAAAGTTTCTATGCAAAGTTGTGATGAATCATACATGTTAGAAAGCCATCTATGCTAGTTAGTTCATATTAATTAAATCATCAAGTTTGGGCTATGTTGATCTATATGACAAGTCACATATGCAAGTTAGATTGATTAGAAAAGTTAAGAACATATGCCATGACATCTATTATGACATCTAGAACTATGCTATGACATATGTGATATCCTATGCTACTTCACACCATCGTTATGTTGCCTAAAAACCCCATATGCAAGTTTATGTATAGATTTAGGCTATGATCATATCATGTAAATTGTGACATTTAACAAGTTGACACCTTTTGATCCTTAACATGCGTAGTTTATGCAAGTTTCACCCCTATTATGATTAGATTTATTTTAATTGTCTATATGTTGTGATAATTTATCTTTGTGCTATGCGTTAGACTATTCAAGTCTAGCCCATATTATGCGTTGAATAAGCGAACGTATAAACGTGGGGTAGGGGTAATATTAAGGATTTAATAATAAGATGTTGGGGTGCAATTGATATGATTTTGCATACCATGAGTGGATGACCATAATTGAGTCAATTATGGACATCAATAAAAGCGGACTTAATTTAATATTTTGGATAGGGAATTATTAAAACTGGGGTAAAAGATTATAAGTGATAATCAATGCTTAGGACACGAGGTTAGACTCGTTTGTGACGTAAACCTGCCCGGAACCGCCCGGCAAATCCAGTGGTCACAAATGTCAGCCTAATATGAGAGGTCCTAGGCCTAAACTAAAGCATAATAGTTGTAAAGACACGAGGTTAGACTCTTTTATGGTGTAAGACTGCCCGGAACCGCCCGGCAAATCCAGCTGCCATAAATGCCAGTCTAATGTGAGAAGTCTTTATGAGGTTATGGCCTGAATGAATTAAGAAATACTTAACCAGGTAAACATGTAAGGTGGGACATGGGGGTTAAGTAGGTGCCTTGGGTGGCATGAGGAATCTAGTGGGTGCCCTTAGTGGCATGTGAAATACGATTAGTAAGACTAAACCAAACACACATGTAAATGAACATGACTAAGAGGGTTAAGTGGGATATACTAGTGGTGACAAGCTTAGGTGGTAGCTTTTGGGGGCCCATTTCAGCCAGTATCCCAAACGTTTCTTTGTGGGCTTGACCCAAGTCGAGGACGGGACACGCATATTGAGTTTGACTTTAAGAGGCCAAAACGGGGAGCGGTGGCAGCGCAAGTCCAACGGGTTTCATATGCGTGTGTGGACCCGGGCTGGTAGGTAAGACGTTGTTGCATCGTGTAGGTATAAGCCGTGTATTCTCAGTTGTACCGGGTTGCCACTTTAGGGGAGTGATACACTCCACTGTGGGGCCAGCACATGTATCTACGAGTAGGGAGCCAATCGAAAGTGGGTAGCGGGGTACACCTATTGGAGATAGGGGCAGACGGCACCTATGTAGTCAGCTAGGGGTACGTAGGCTGTTTATATGTTTCTGTGTGAAGCAAGTGGGATCAACCTTTAGGGTGACTGGTGCAGTGCAGTGTAGTAATGTGTGGTGCAGTGTAGTAATGTGCGGTGCAGTGTAGTAATCATTCGTTAGTAATTAGGTGTGCCTTTACCGTTATCTTTAACGTTATCTTAAACACTATCTTTATCTTCCAAATAGTTCATAGACATTTACTTGTCTTCCAGCTTATGCCTTAGTCTAGTTATTTTGATAATATTATTGTTAGAATTGTCATACTCGCCAGACTTTATGTCTGACCCCCTCCATTTCTATCCTTTTCCCCCTCCAGGTCCGCAGGTTGGGCCCAGCTCTAGTGGAGTTTGATTGGATTGCTTCATCTCTTTGGAAAGCTTGGACCCTTGAAGTAAAGTCCAGCTTGTTATCTTCTTTAATGGCTATTTGTGCAATGGGATTATGTATTTTGTTTTATCAAGATGGATAATGTACTTGACTCTGATTTATGGTTTTATGATGTATCAAACATGTTTAATTTCCGCTGCAATAAAATGAAGTTTTAGATTTCCAAGTACTATTTATTATCTGTCTTGTTGTAATTTTTCTGTTCTATATTCACTTAAAACCTCCATGGAAGTTAATGCATTCCCTTTGTGAGTGACATTAATGGACGTGGGGTGTCACAGCATTTTTGGTAAAAGACGCAGATAAATCACAAGACAGATAAATAAAGCAGTGGAAAAAATAAAACTTTACTTCATTTATAAAACAGCTTGTACAAAGATTGTTTCTGATTTCAAAACAACAATACTCGATATAACAAAGCACCTGTCTTGCATAACCAAAATAAAGAAGCATAAAATAGCAATGATATTCCCCAAATAAAGCACAAGACGGCTATAGCAGTGGAAAAGAGAGTCCAAAGCGATGCGTCCAAGAGTCTTCAAGCTTGGAAAAGGGTAACGGTCCAAACTAAGCTAAGCTATTGCCTCCCTGTCTACCTGGGGGGAACGAAAGGAAAGAAGACGAAAGAAAACAGAGTCAGACATAAAGCATGGTAAGTTCAGTGACTTTTAGCATGGAACAGGTAAAAACAACATGACATGAATTAACTTAGTATAAGACAACACCTTGATGATAGGGCTAACAAGGTAACATAAGATTAACGCAAGATAGGATAAGGCAAGATAAACTGGATATGCTTCAATACTTTCTCTGCTCTTGTAACACCCTACGTCCATTAATGTCACTCACAAAGGGAATGCATTAACCTCCATGGAGGTTATAAGTGAATATAGAACAGAAAAATTACAACAAGACAGATAATAAGTAGTACTTGAAAACTAAAGCTTCAATTTATTGCAGCGGAAAACATGTTTATTACATCACAAAACCATTAATCAGAGTCAAGTATATTATCCATCTTCATAAAACAAAATACATAATCCCTTTACACAAATAGCCAAAAAAAGATAACAAGCTGGACTTTACTTCAACGGTCCAAGCTTTCCAAGTGAGATAAAGCCATCCAATCAAACTCCACTAGAACTGGGCCCAACCTGAGGACCTGGAGGGGGAAAAGTATAGAAATGGAGGGGGTCAGACATAAAGTCTGGCAAGTATGATAATTCTAACAATACTATTATCAAAATAACTAGACTAAGGCATAAGCTGGAAGACAAGTAAATGTCTATGAACTACTAGGTATGGAATGAACAGTTAAAGATAACGTTTAAGATAACGTTAAAGGCACACCTAATTACTAACGAATAATTACTACACTGCACCGCGCAAATTACGACACTACACTGCGCCAATTACTACACTGCACCGCGCCAATTACTACACTGCATCGCACCTGTAACCCTAAAGGTCATCCCGCATGCTTCACATAGAAACTATATAAATAGCCTTGCGTACCCCTAGCTGACTACATAGGTGCCGCCTGCCCCTATCTCCACTAGGTGTACCCCACTACCCTCTTAGAAATTTTATAAGTAACTTCGTGTACTCCTAGCTGACTACATAGGTGTCGTCTGCCCCTATCTCCACTAGGTGTACCCCACTACCCACTTTCGATCGGCTCCCTACTCGTAGATACCCGTGCTGGCCCCACAGTGGGGTGTATCACTCCCCTAAAGTGGCAACCCGATACAACTGAGAATGCACGGCTTATACATACACGATGCAACAACGTCTTACCTACCAGCCCGGGTCCACACACGCATATGAAACCCGTTGGACTTGCGTTGCCACCGCTCTCCGTTTTGGCCTCTTATAGTCAAGCCCAGTATGCATGTCCCATCCTCGACTTGGGTCGAGCCCACAAAGATACGTTTGGGATACTGGTAGAAACGGGCCCCCACGTCACCACTAGTATATCCCACTTAACCCTCTTAGTCATGTTTCATTTACATGTATGTTTGGTTAAGTCTTACTAATCGTATTTCACATGCCACTAAGGGCACCCACTATATTCCTCATGCCACCCAAGGCACCTACTTAACCCCCATGTCCCACTTTACATGTTTATATGGTTAAGTATTTCTTAATTCATTCAGGCCATAACCTTATAAAGACCTCTCACATTAGACTGGCATTTATGGCAGCTGGATTTGCTGGGCGGGTCCGGGCAGTCTTACACCATAAAAGAGTCTAACTCGTGTCTTTACAACTGTTATGCTTTAGTTTAGGCCTAGGACCTCTCACATTGGGCTGACATTTGTGGCCACTGGATTTGTCGGGCGGTTCCGGGAAGTTTTACATCACAAACGAGTCCAACCTCGTGTCCTAAGCACTGATTGATAACTTTCAATCTTTTACCCCAGTTTTAATAATTCCCTATCAAATTATTAATTTAGTCCACTTTTATTGATGTCCATAATTGACTCAATTATGGTCATCCACTCATGGTATGCAAAATCATATCAATTGCACCCAACATCTTATTATTAAATCCGTAATATTACCCCTACCCCCACGTTTATACGTTCGCTTATTCAACGCATAATATAGGCTAGACTTGAATAGTCTAACGCATGACACAAAGATAAATTATCACAACATATAGAAAATTAAAATAAATCTAATCATAATAGGGGTGAAACTTGCATAAACTACACATGTTAAGGATCAAAAGGTGTCAACTTGTTAAATGTCACAATTTACATGATATGATCATAGCGAAATCTATACATAAACTTGCATATGGGGTTTATAGGCAACATAATGATGGTGTGAACTAGCATAGGATATCACATATGTCATAGCATAGTTCTAGATGTCATAATAGATGTCATGGCATATGTTCATAACTTTTCTAATCAACATATGTAACTTGTCATATAGATCAACATAGCCCAAACATGATGATTTAATTAATATGAACTAACTAGCATAGATAGTAACATCATGTTTTTTTTTTACATGTATGATTCATCGCCACTTAGCATAGAAACTTTCAACATACATAACATCATCATAGCATGATTTACAACATATAGTATATCATCACCACATAGCATAGGATTAATAACATACATGATAGCATATGTCAATTCACATCATCTACTCACAATCCATTCATGACTTAACCTAATTAAAATGATAATAATCTTGTTAAGACTATCATACTCACAATTATAGAAGAAAGAGAGTCGAATTAGCGCTCTTTTGATGAAGAATCGCTGTTAGGGTTGGGTAGTTCTGATTTGGTTGTTGTTCTTTATCTTTAATTTGATGGCGGCTGCTCTAGGTCTCAAAATATCAGCATGACGGCCATGGTCTTTGTTTATTTTCTGATTTAGGGTTTGTGTATGGGGGTCTTTTTATAGAGTTATAAATTAATTTAAGCCGTCGGATGTTCTTAGGATTAATCAAAACCATTTAATTATGATAGGGTGATGAGTCAGCCCTAATGACTCAGCAAGGAGTCAGAATGAACTCAACAACACGGGTCAGCCTGAACCAGAAAGCTGTGCAGGCTCCAGCCTCGGCCTGGGCGCACTTGGCAGGTGCGCCAATGTTAATATGTACTGGCGCACTTCCCAAGTGCGCCAGTGCATTTTTTTTGCCACCAAACTTCGTTCGTCCATAACTTTTTCATCCGGTACTCGTTTCCCGCAAACTCGGACTCTATCTTCACTAGAATTCCGAGACGAACACAATGGCGCAACCCGTTTCCCACAATTCTCACGTCTGAAATTAGTTATTCTTTAATTTGTAAACATTAATATTAACAGAATTACGGGGTGTTACATTCTCCCCTCCTTAAAGGATTTCGTGCCTGAAATCTTCAAGTTAAGAAGAATGTTTATCCTAACATCCAAACAACCATCTACTCAACCATCAAACACAGGCATCCATTGTCCTTATAGACTTCTAATGCTTTCATGTTTAAATGTACAGTGTGTGTATATGTCCCTATCTAATGCAAAATCAGGCAGTCCACTGATTCAGTTGACCTCCTTGAATGCAAACCATGATAGTGCCATGCATCCATTATGTATGTAAAAGTTCCTTAATGCTACTTATTGTCTCTATACGCGTGCACAATCCTTCATCAAAATGCGGTATCCATATGATAGTACAACCATTATACATCCATTTTACTAAATACAACCATTTATATGCAATATGCAGTATGAAGTGACTGAGCCGATCTAGTTCCTAATAGTGTGTGTATATGCGTCCACGAGCAACCACTAGCAAACACTTGCATCCACTTTGCATCCATCATACATAACATGTCTCAAACACATGTTTCAACCATAGGATTATCCTATATAAAGGACAAAAATACTAACGAGAGATTACTCTAAAGGTAAGATAAGTACAAGTTAAGCGATAAAGGAGAAATTAAAGGACATACCCTCGAAAAGGAAAGGGTATCGTGAATGCATCTTCTCTTCTGTCTCCCAAGTAGCGTTGCTCCTGTCGTCTCCCCATTGTACTTTGACTAGTCTGACCTCTCGATTTCTCAGCTTCTTAATCTCCGACCCAAGAATGCGCGTTGGAGCTCGTCGAATCGTCGCGTCACGCTCGATCTCCACCTCTCTAAGCAAGATCGGCTCTACCACTTCTGCGGTCTCGTGCAAGCACTTCCTCAAATGTGACACATGGAATACGTCGTGTACACCACTAAGTCTCTCCGGCAACTCCACTCTATACGCAATTTGTCCAATTCTTTCCTTAATAGGAAACGGCCCTACAAACCTTGGTGCTAACTTCCCAACGGACCCAAAGCGAACTACGTTTCATAGAGGAGACACTTTGACAACGACCATGTCCCCTACTTCAAGCTCGAGATCTGTCCTCCTCTTATCCGCATAAGATTTCTGCCTATCCTGTGCTGCTTTCATCCTCCTTCGAATTAAGTCGATCTTCTCCGAAGTCTCCCTAATCATATCGGGCCCAAGTAAGATCTTATCGGTAGATTCCAACCAACATGTAGGCGAACGACACGGCCGTCCAAAAAGAGCTTCGAATGGTGCCATACCAATGCTAGACTGAAAGCTGTTATTATATGCGAACTCCACCAGTGGAAGATGCTCTTCCCATGTACCCCCAAAGTCTAGGATACATAGCCTCAAAAGATCCTCTAGAATGCGATTCACCCTCTCGGTCTGGCCGTCCGTCTGAGGATGATATGCGGTGCTCAAACATAACTGCGTCCCTACCGCCTCTTGTAAGCTTCTCCAAAATTCGCTAGTGAAAATAGGATCGCGATCGCTCACTATGCTAGAAGGAACACCGTGCAAACGAACTATCTCTCGAACGTATACAGAAGCTAACCATGGAGCAGTCCTCTTACTCTTTACGGAAATGAAATGGGCGCTCTTAGTAAGTCTATCTACTATAACCCAAATCCCCGTATTACCCTTCCTCGATCGTGGTAATCCATCCACAAAATCCATCGAGACGCTTTCCCACTTCCATAGTGGAACCTCCAATGGGTGAAGTAACCCACCGGGTTTCTTTTGCTCCGCTTTTACCTGTTGGCACACCAAGCATCTAGCGACATACTCGGCTACGTCCCTCTTCATACCGGCCCAAAAGAAAACTCGCTTTATGTCTTTGTTCCTCTTGTCCCCGCCGGGATGAATGGTCATCTTCGAACGATGTGCATCGTCAAGAATAGTCTTCCTTAGGTCATCGTCTTTAGGTACACAAAGTCTACCGTCCCTACGTAACCAACCCTTATCATCTAGGGTATACCTACGGAGATGGCTTGATGACTCCCCTCCTTTGAGCTTTTCTACTAACTCAACCAACTGCAGGTCGTCTCGCCGTGCCTCGCCAATCCGTCCCAAAAGCGTAGGTCTGACCTCCAAGGATGCTAGCAAACCGGGTACAAAGTCAACGGAAGGTCTAAAGTCAAACATCAAAATAAATTCTAAGCTTCGCCGCTCCACAAACAAAGGACTTAAGGATAACCTTTTTGTACTTAAGGCATTCGCCACCATGTTACCCTTGCCAGGGGTATATGCTATCTCGAAGTCGTAGGATGCTAAGAACTCCATCCACCTTAACATATCTCCCTTCCCTAGAGACCACATGCCCTAAATTCCTCACTTCCTTCCTCCAAAAATGGTATCTTGGAGAACTTAGCTTTTAGCTAGTGCACTGGGTCCCCAAGCTTTCCCTAAGACATAGGGCATGCTCTTCTCTGCTTCTAGAGAAAACCAGGATATTATCCCATGTAAAATCGTCACAACTATCCCTCTCTCACGCAGACCATCCTAGTCGAATTCGACATCCCCCAAGTGCAAGCCCCAAAGGCCTAAACCAATATCAGACAAACACCCAAGGGATACCTCCTTCGAATTCAGACGACCTACGTGAGGTGATACTAGTAAGATGGTCAATCAATTGAGCACTTGACCGACTCTGGCCGTCCTTGCCAGTCTTGCTCCAAAACTACCGCTGATTACATAACGGGTTTTGCTTAATCTATTAAGCACATACGAAAATTTATTCCGCGCCTACGGGTAAACCCCACGCTTTATCAACGACGTCTCCATACTCATGGACCACACAAACAGGTTCCTAATCATCATTAGATGCGTCAGAAGATTCTAGGTAGCTAAGCATCACTGAACCCCTAGGGTCGCAAGAAATATGAGGGTTTTTCTACAACGAATCAATAGTCTAACTACCCTCCTTTCACAGTCTAGGATGGCACCTCGCTTGGCTAGCCAATCCACCCCTAGAATCAAACTACAGCCCGTGAAACCAAGGACAAAGGCGTTGCATTCAAACTCAACGCCCAAGATAAACACTCTCAAATCCTGACAAATCATAGAAAGATGAGCCGAGCCACCAATAGGATTTGAGACTACTAAGGGATCAGTAACAATACTAGTATCTAGGTGCAGTGTTTCAACTAATGATGTAGAGATAAACGAATGTGATGCGCCCGAATCGAATAAGGTACGAACAGGATGATCAAACAGAAAAACTAAGCTTTCAACAGAAATGGTTCTACCTCGTTCTTGCAGCGGTGGGACCGCGAGAGCCTGAACTTGTGCCCTTGCCTGCCCTGGTGCCAGAAGAGCCTGCACCTGTCCTCCCGAGGTAGTCCCTGTCCTCTGCCCCTTCTTTGGGCAGTCCTTCACTAGATGTCCTGCTTCATCGCAGTGAAAACAGCCAGCCTTCTTTTTCTTTCGGCAATCCTTGCTGAGATGTCCTGGTGTCCCACTGTTAAAGCATTTCTTCTTCCCCTTAGCATTGTTGCCTTTGCCACCCTTATTTTGATCCCCTTTCTTCTCGGGTGCCTTATCAGCTTTAGTGCCTTTCTCCTCGTGCATGAGTGTCATGTCTACTAGCTTCTCAAAGGTGGCCCCTATCGGGATGTGGGTCATAGCCAACCCTTGCAACGGTTCATTCAATCCATTAACGAACCTCAGCGCCTTCTTCTCCGGCGTGTTTACTAAGTCCAAGCCAAACCTTACTAATTGATTAAATTTGTTGACATATTCTTTCAATGACGAGCTTCCTTGCTTCAATGCCAAGAACCTTTCCATATATAGATTCTCTTCTGCCCTCGAGAGAAACTTCACCTCAAACCTACATCTAAAATCTGCCCAAAATCAATAGGACGCTCCCCATTAGTGACCTCCCACCAAAACGAGGCCTCTCCCTTCATTAACCAAGCTACTAATTTGACTTTCCTCCCTTCTTCCACTTCAAAGATTTCTAGCAATTCTTCCACCTCCTTAAGCCAATCTCTAGCTTCCACAAACGTTTCTGACCCTTGGAAGGGTTTTCCACCCATAGCTTTAAATTCCTTACACGTCTTTGCAAAAGTATCTACGCGAGGAGGAGGAGGGATGGGTGCAACTGGTGGTGGAGGAACATTGGCTGGACCTGCGGCGGCCCTAGCCTCTAACAGCCTCCTATACCATCCTGGTATCGTTACACCGTCAGGTAGGTTAAGATCTTCAGCCAAGCTGAAATGAAAAAGGAAAGATTCAAAATGGAGAATTCGAAAGATAAGGATATATGGCTATTTGGGGATTATGTTTTTCATAAAAACTTCCTCTTTAAATTTCTCATTAAAACATGTTTTTGAAAGCATTTCTTCAAAAAAAAATAACTATTTTTCTAAAGTATTTTTATCTGTTCTGGTAACCTTAAGCTCTGTTACCACGTGTAACACCCCAAATCCATTAATGTCACTCATAAAGGGAATGCATTAACTTCCATGGAGGTTATAAGTGAATATAGAACAGAAAAATTACAACAAGACAGATAATAAGTAGTACTTGAAAATTAAAGCTTCATTTTATTGCAGTGGAAAACATGTTTATTACATCACAAAACCATTAATCAGAGTCAAGTACATTATCCATCTTCATAAAACAAAATACATAACCCCTTTACACAAATAGCCAAAAAAAAGATAACAAGCTGGACTTTACTTCAACGGTCCAAGCTTTCCAAGTGAGATAAAGCAATCCAATCAAACTCCACTAGAATTGGGCCCAACCTGAGCACCTGGAGGGGGAAAAGGATAGAAATGGAGGGGGTCAGACATAAAGTCTGGCGAGTATGATAATTCTAACAAACTATTATCAAAATAACTAGACTAAGGCATAAGCTGGAAGACAAGTAAATGTCTATGAACTATTAGGTATGGAATGAACAGGTAAAGATAACGTTTAAGATAACGTTAAAGGCACACCTAATTACTAACGAATAATTACTACACTACACCACACCAATTACTACACTGCACCGCGCCAATTACTACACTGCACCGCGCCAATTACTACACTGCACCGCGCCAATTACGACACTGCACCGCACCAGTCACCCTAAAGGTTGATCCCGCATGCTTCACACAGAAACTATATAAATAGCCTTGCATACCCCTAGCTGACTACATAGGTGCCGTCTGCCCCGATCTCCACTAGGTGTACCCCACTACCCTCTTAGAAATTTAATAACTAACTTCGTGTACTCCTAGCTGACTACATAGGTGTCGTCTGCACCTATCTCCACTAGGTGTACCCCACTACCCACTTTCGATCGGCTCGCTACTCGTAGATACCCGTGCTGACCCCACAGTGGGGTGTATCACTCCCCTAAAGTGGCAACCCGATATAACTGAGAATGCATGGCTTATACCTACACGATGCAACAATGTCTTACCTACCAGCCCGGGTCCACACACGCATATGAAACCCGTTGGACTTGCGTTGCCACCGCTCCCCGTTTTGGCCTCTTATAGTCAAGCCCAGTATGCATGTCCCGTCCTCGACTTGTGTCGAGCCCACAAAGATACGTTTGGGATACTGGTTGAAACGGGCCCCCACAAGCTACCCACCTAAGCTTGTCACCACTTGTATATCCCACTTAACCATCTTAGTCATGTTTCATTGACATGTATGTTTGGTTAAGTCTTACTAATCGTATTTCACATGCCACAAAGGGTACCCACTATATTCCTCATGCCACCCAAGGCACCTACTTAACCCCCATGTCCCACTTTACATGTTTATCTGGTTAAGTATTTCTTAATTCATTCAGGCCATAACCTTATAAAGACCTCTCACATTAGACTGGCATTTATGACAGCTGGATTTGTCGGGAGGGTCCGGGCAGTCTTACACCATAAAAGAGTCTAACCTCGTGTCTTTACAACTGTTATTCTTTAGTTTAGGCCTAGGACCTCTCACATTGGGCTTACATTTGTGACCACTGGATTTGCCGGGCGGTTCCGGGAAGTTTTACGTCACAAACGAGTCCAACCGAGTGTCCTAAGCATTGATTGACAACTTTCAATCTTTTACCCCAGTTTTAATAATTCCCTATCAAATTATTAATTTAGTCCACTTTTATTGATGTCCATAATTGACTCAATTATGGTCATCCACTCATGGTATGCAAAATCATATCAATTGCACCCAACATCTTATTATTAAATCCTTAATATTACCCCTACCCCACGTTTATACGTTCGCTTATTCAACGCATAATATAGGCTAGACCTGAATAGTCTAACGCATAGCACAAAGATAAATTATCACAACATATAGACAATTAAAATAAATCTAATCATAATAGGGGTGAAACATGCATAAACTACATGTTAAGGATCAAAAGGTGTCAACTTGTTAAATGTCACAATTTACATGATATGATCATAGCCCAAATCTATACATAAACTTGCATATGGGGTTTATAGGCAACATAATGATGGTGTGAGCTAGCATAGGATATCACATATGTCATAGCATAGTTCTAGATGTCATAATAGATGTCATGGCATATGTTCATAACTTTTCTAATCAACATATGTAACTTGTCATATAGATCAACATAGCCCAAACATGATGATTTAATTAATATGAACTAACTAGCATAGATAGTAACATCATGGTTTTTTTTACATGTATGATTCATCGCCACTTAGCATAGAAACTTTCAAAATACATAACATCATCATAGCATGATTTACAACATATAGCATATCATTACCACATAGCATAGGATTAATAACATACATGATAGCATATGTCAATTCACATCATCTACTCACAATCCATTCATGACTTAACCTAATTAAAATGATAATAATCTTGTTAAGACTATCATACTCACAATTATAGAAGAAAGAGAGTCGAATTAGCACTCTTTTGATGAAGAATCGCTGTTAGGGTTGGGTAGTTCTGATTTGGTTGCTGTTCTTTATCTTTAATTTGATGGCGGCTGCTCTAGGTCTCAAAATATCAGCATGACGGCCATGGTCTTTGTTTATTTTTTGATTTAGGGTTTGTGTATGGGGGTCTTTTTATAGAGTTATAAATTAATTTAAGCCGTCGGATGTTCTTAGGGTTAATCAAAACCATTTAATTATGATAGGGTGATGAGTCAGCCCTAATGACTCGGCAAGGAGTCAGAATGGACTCAACAACACAGGTCAGCCTAAACCAGAATGCTGTGCATGCTCCAGCCTCGGCCTGGGCGCACATGGCAGGTGCGCCAGTGTAAATATGTACCGGCGCACTTCCCAAGTGCGCCAGTGCATTTTTTTTGTTTGCCACCAAACTTCGTTCGTCCAAAACTTTTTCATCCGGTACTCGTTTCCCGCAAACTCGGACTCTATCTCCACTAGAATTCCGAGACGAACACAATGGCACAACCCGTTTCCCACAATTCTCACGTCTGAGATTAGTTGTTCTTTAATTTGTAAATATTAATATTAATAGAATTACGGGGTGTTACAGCTCTGCTATTACCCTGTTATTCTGGTTCCTATATCTCTGCACCACCTAATTAGTGTCTCAACTAATAATCTGTATAAAATGATAAAAAGATAACGTGACCCCGATCCCCGAAATTGTAGTTGCTTTCAGGTGTACATCTATTATTTATTACCCAGATCTAATCTAGGGTTTTCTATCGAGCGCTTCCTAGATTCAACCAGGGTTTACACGACCTAGGTAACTAGGGTTTATGCTACCTATTGAATGCTCCTCGGTATTCAAAGTTTATGCGACCTAGGGCCAAATAGGGATTATGCTACCTGTCGAATGATGCCCCCTAGTCTAGGACACACTACCTAGAGTGGTATATGTTCCTAGACTTTCCCCATGTATGTGTCGCGAATCTTTATCGCTGTCTAGATGCACATGTCCTCTATATGTGCGACCCGAGTCAAGTGGCAGGGCTAATCAAGAAACACGAAACTAGGTCGGGAGCTTTCAGATATCTACCGATGCTGATGCTAAGGTCTGTTTTTACAGGGTCCCACCTGACCCCTCCCTTAACTAATGAAAGGCACCCTTGAAAACCCAGAATGAGAACTATACGCAGGCCACCTATGCCCCACTATCCTATGGCCATCCTCACCCATAACTAGATAGCAAGTATATGGTCTTTTGGAGTTCTTCGCCTTCCCGCTTTACGTATCTCGACTGACTCAAGATGGTAGGTAGATGACGAGTTGCTATCACAGGGCAAAAAATGGTCTCGCCGAATCACGCTAGTCCATCCTAGTCTTTAGGTTGCCTTATTATTCCAACCAAGGCATACCCTTGGCTCTTCTAATGCAGACCTTAACCTCTGTGAGCCCAGGAGGATCATCTGCAGCCTCACAGAGGTATACTAAGAGTACCTTCACGTCCCCTCCGAAGCCACGTGCTTCGTAACCCAGTTCGTTGGAGCCCTCTTCATGATCAGACGGACGTTCGCTCCTTCTCGTGTTTGACTTTCTTGACTAAAGTTTACTACTTAGTTCTGTTAACTAAGGTTTACCACTTAGTTTCTTGAATCGTTCATTTCCTTAACTAAGGTTTACTACTTATCCCTCTTAACTAAGGTTTACTACTTAGTTCTCTTCCTCGTTATGTTGGATTGGTTAAGTATCATCAGTCAATTCAAATTAAATTAACCCATTCACTTGTCATGTTAATTTGTTTAAGTGTTATCCAGTAGTTCACGTTGACTTAACTCACACACACACACACACACACACACACACACACACACACATATATATATATATATATATCAAATCAAATTGGTTGAGTGTTGTCTAGCGGTTCATGTTGACTTAACCCACCCCTATATCATGTCAAATTGGTTAAGTATTCCTTAACCTTACTAGTTCATTAGGTTATAGTGGTTAAGTGTTTCTCATTAACTAAACCTTGTTCATTTACCATGCTATAACGACTAAGTGTTCTAAGTTTACTTAACCCCAACTTCTAGTCTAGTTAACATGTTAAATTGGTTAAGTGTTTTAAATTTACTTAACCCCACCTTATAGTCTAGTTAACATGTTATAAATGTTAAACATATGCTTAACCTTACCCACCTGTCTAGTCAACCTGTTATAATGGTTAAGTGTTTGCTTAGTTACTTAACCCCCCCCCCCCCCCCCCAAATTTTGTCTTGTTAACATGGTAAGTTGGTTAGGTGTTATTTTAATTAACTTAACCCTATCATCTTGTCTTAGCTTTAATTCATCCATTAAAGCACCAACCACTCACATTAGACAGGGGTTGTTGTGGTCACTGGATGTGCCGGTCGGTTCCGGGCAGTTTTACACCGTAACTCTATCTAACCTCGGGTTCTTTTTTGGGCTCAATGCTCTAGCCACTCACATTAGATAGGTATTATTACTGTTGCTGGATTTGCCAGGCGGTTCCGGGCAGTCTTATACCTTAACACATTCTAACCTCGGGTTAAGCATATTCATCTTTCACTAAATTTACATATTTACAGTTTATATATAAATTGTTATCCATATTTGATTTTGTCACTTTTACCTTAAGTGTCCAAATCTAGAATTTATATATTAATTATCCAAACTAGTCATGTTCCCAAAATCCAAGTTATGCCCAACAAAAGTTATGAGCCTCAAATTAAATTTTCAAGTTATTAATCAAAATAGGCTATACCAAATTTTGATTTAATATTCTAGTTTACAGTTTATGCCCAAAACTTTGTTTACATACCAATTCTAGGTTCAACATAGTTCATGTCCCATTTACCCAAAATTGTGTCATGATACATGTTTTAAATTATGCCAAATAATATAAGTTTCGCTGTATACCCAATTACCCCCACATTCATAACGTACGTATACCATGGTTTCACAAGTTTTCTAAGTACTCATGAAATGAAACCAAAAAGGGAATAGAGGATAATCACGAGAATTGACATAAAAGAATAGGCATGCAAAAGCAAACTAAAATACAAAGATAATGGATCCAATGGGTTTGGTGTACATAATAGCGAATAGGAATATACTAAGCAAATTACACCCTAAGTATGAGATCCAACATAATCAAGGGAGACATAGGTGCTTTGATCCAACATAATGCAAGTTCGGTGTACAATCATGATTTGTAACTATAGTGTTATGGGCATAAGCAACTAGCCATAATAGTCGTAGGCAATTAACCACAATAAACCTAGGCAATTAACCACAATAGTCATAGTCATGGTCATAGGTAGTAGTCATAGTTATGAATCATAGTCATAGGCAATAGTCTTATGTTCATAGTCATAGGCAATAGCCTTATGTTCATAGTCATAGGCAATAGTCTTATGTTCATAGTCATAGGCAATAGTCTTATGTTCATAGTCATGGGCATAGGCATAGTCTCATCGGTACTTGATCACAATAGTCCTGAATCAGATCCAAGGGCAAGTGCAGATTCAAATGAAAGGATCAGACATATTCTCATATCCATTTAATTACATGTCACAAATAAATCTGGGCCTTCAATTCTAAAAAGTAACTGACATACATTGATCGGTTTTAGAAAAGGATAATAAGATAGCGTTGTGGTGATTTTCTATGATTTGCGTGACGTTGCTCGATGTCGTTGAATTAGCCTTTGATTCCCTTCTCGAAGCTTTAACTTGATTTAAATCTATTCTTGAAAAACTTGAGCAGCATAACCTCATCTTAGATTTATATATTATTTTATTTTAATTAGAATTAGAGAAGATTATAGACGTAGAGAAGTTGTGAGAAGAAAATATGAGGCCTATATATAGCTGTTCAACGTATAGGGCCAAAATCGCATCTAGGTTCAAAAATGTGAATTCTGCCCAGATCTGGGGGGTAGGTCGACCCCAGGTTGACCTCCCTTGGGATAGGTCGACCTCCCTTGGGGTAGGTCGACCTCCCTTGAGGTAGGTTGACCTCTAGGTCGACCTGCCTGGGCAAGAATTGTCCCGCCCAGCCCAGTTCTGCGATTTTTGAATTTCTGAGTTGGTTCTGAATTTTTGCTGAAACTTCTAAACGTCATAACTCCTTCATACGGAGTCCGATTTACGCAAACTCGGACTCTATTTCAAGAAGAATTCCGAGAGGAACGCAATGGTGCAACCCATTTTACCTAATTCTTCTTTTACAAATTAATTATACTTAGATTTGTTACTTTCATATCCACCGAAAATATGCGGTGTTACAAGATATGTTGCACACATGTGTGGATGTTTTCGGTTTTACTTGCACACTTGAATGCAAATAAAAATGAACTGACTTGCATTTATGAATTGTTGCATATTTTATGCAAAAATTATGCAATACTTACATAGAAATATGCAAGAAAATCAACGCGGATGCAACACTGAAATACTTGCTCATATATATGCAAGAAAATTGAAATATACGCATAATATTATGCATTTAACTGCATTTTCGCTGTTTTTTGTTGTTTTTCGTTTCTAGTGTGCTCTTTTGATGTTTTTGGACTGGTTTTTTTGCCGAGTGCTTAATTTATTTTAATATTATTTTTTGTATTTTTTTTAATTTTTTTATTCATTTTTTGATCTACTTTTGAAAAATAGGGACCTAATTTATAATAAGTTTATGATCGGATGTGAGCCTAATTTTGAAACTTTATAGGGTCCTGTGCCAAACAAACCCTTTTATATATCTGTCTTGTGAAATTCTGTTCTATTTACTTATAATGCTTCACGAAACTTAATGCATTCTATTGAAGAGTGACATTAACGGATGTGGGGTGTCACATTTGGTATCAGAGCAAAAGGTTACAAGATCGGATAAAAAGATTTTGAAAATTGTTTTCAAAAGGTTTCAAAAAGAAAGTATTTTCAAAGAAAAGTCTGTTTTTGAAACACATATTTCCTTTGACATATAAATATCTTTCGATTCTCTATTTGAATTCCTTTTCATTTTCTTTTCAGCACGTAAGGGGAACCGAATCTTCCCGAGGGCGTTCGGATACTGGCCTTGTTCCATAGGTATCTTGAGGCCACGGCGCCTGTCGGAGGCCAAGCAGACGCCCCTCCCCTTGCTGCAACCGCTGTTCCTCCTCCTCCGCGAGCAGATAATTTCTCTAAGGTATGCAAGGACTTCAGCGCTATGGAAGGGAATCCATTCCGAGGAACTGAGAAGTTTGTGGAAGCATGGAATTGGCTAAAAGAGACGGAGAACTTGTTTGGACCTTTTGAGATTGATGACCGTAGAAAGATACAGTTGGCTGCATGGTAGCTTAAGGACGAGGCTTCATTCTGGTGGGAAGTGACGCAAGCAGGGCATCGAGTGGAAACTTAGGATGATTTCCGACAGAGGTTCGAGACGAAGTTTCTTTCTCAAGAAGAAGAGAGTATGCAGATGGAGAGGTTTCTGGCACTTAAACAAGGAAGAATGTCTGTCAAAGAGTATGTCAATATGTTCAACCAGTTGGAGAGGTTTGGTTTGGAGCTGGTGAATACCCCGCACAAGAAAGCTTTAAGGTTTTCAAGAGGATTGAATCAGCCCTTTCAAGCATTGTCATTATCTCACATTCCGATAGGGGCTACTTTTGAGAGACTGTTTGATATCGCATTGATGCACGAAGATGGAAAAGAGGAGAAAAGGAGGTTAAGACTGATGAGACACAAGGAAAGAAAGTGTGGCCCATGAAAGAACAGAAAAAGTAGGGCGGAAAGAATGACAAAGCTTAAGGCAAGAAGAAATGTCATGGTTGTGGGAGCTTTGGTCATTTGGTCAAAGATTGCAGAAAAAGGAAGAATGCTTGCTTCCAATGTGGTGAGGTCGGGCACTATTTTAGGGAGTGGCCGAAGAAGCAAGGATAGGGGCAAACGGCAGGATCTTCTGGAGGGTAGATGCATGCTCTCAAGGTTAGTGTACCGGACAGGGTTAGGAAAGTTTCTATTGAAGGTTTGATTTCTCTTTCCAATCATCTAGTTAGGACTCTTTTTTATTCTGGCGTTTCTCACTCTTGTATATCAGATTCTGTGGTTGAGTCTCTACACCTTAGTACTAGTATTGTTTCCGATCCTGTGACACCCTACATCCGTTAATGTCACTCCTTATTGGAATGCATTAAGTTCCGTGAAGCGTAATTGGTAAACAAAAACAGAATTTTAAAAGACAGATATATAAAATGGCAGCAGAAATTTTTAAAACTTTATTTTCCAACAGAAAACATCGTGGTCTCAAAATTCAATTACAACATCAGACTGAAATACTGGAACAAAATACATCAAATAAAAACATCTTTCTCACGCTAAAAACCATCAGAGTAGAGAAATGGAAAAATCATAAACCCCATAAGTAGCCATAAGCAAGTAGACAAGTAGTCAAAGCGAAACATCTAAGAGATCCAAATCCAAGCAGAAACAAGAGAGAGTCCTAATTGTTTTTTACCAAAAAGTGGCTCAAACACCAAGAGTACGAGAATCATACTTCACCAATACAGTTAGTAAGTAAATGGAGTCGTACTCAATAAAAGTTGAAAATAAAAATGTAGGGAAAGCAAAAGAAGACATGGTTTTAGAGTGGTTCAGCCCTAAGCTAGGCCTACATCCACTGTGGAGATGGTTTGCATTATCATGACAATGATTACAAAGCATATAAACTCTCTCTGTACATGCATCCTCTCTTTTTTACAACATATTCCCTCTCTTACATATAGATCTCATTTAAATTCATGGAATTCAATGGAGAAATGATATGATCAATGGAGGAGAAAGGGAAGCCATCGGAGGAGAAGGAGGGTGTCCTTGTTTGAGAGGAAGATGAAGGAGAATCTTCAATCTCTTTGCCACTTAAATGATTTCAATGGATGCCATGGCCAAATGAATGAAAGATCTTCCAATGGAAATGATGACGATGGTTGAGAATGCTTGAGGAAGGGTAGAGGGAAGGATTTAGCAACACTTCATCGTAGTCAGAAATCGATCCCCTTTTTGGTGGGAGCCATGGCCAATTTATAGGTGTGCCTCCATGAAGAAATGATATGAAAATCATATATGCAGACTATGGTTCGCTTGTCTCATTAATTACGAATGTGCCATTGCTTAGCTGTAGCCAACTGGTGACAGTTGTATTCAGTTGTCCTGGATGGAAGCGAGCGACTTCATAGAAGCAAGCGACTGCATAAGTTTGAGAACATTGAATGAGTGTACAGGCGATTTGTCAAAGCTTCCTGTATCCGATGGTAGATGAGCGACTGATCAAAACTTGTAGAGCAGGCATATGATCGACCGCTCTCGAGTTGATCTGCCGGGTCGGTAGGTAGCATGTGATTGTAAAATTAGTGACTAATTGAGGAATGAGCGAATGGCTAAGGTTGCGATTCATGAGCGGACATGGGATGTATGTGCGATTCCTTGCATCTTTGTGTCCCCCGCTATGTACGATCGATCAGGGCAACGTGGATGAACGACTACAGAATAGAGTATGTGACCGGAACCAATTCTTCTCTTCGTCTTGTACGATTGATTTCTTTGATATAAGAATGAGTGACTTCCTTAATGCGGACGATCTTTGGAGGATGTACGAGCCTCACCGTCCTTGGGCATTACTATCCTTGAGCTGGCTTGGCACGCACGGTCCCTTTGTATGATTGTATTATGATGTATGACCAATCTGATTATGTTGAATGAATGACCCGACTTGTTCTGATGTATGCAACCTTCCTTGTCGCGTTAAACCTTAAGTTGGCGCTTGATCTTTGGTTTGTGTGGTCGTTCCTTGCTCTTCACAAACTGCCTGGGTGAACCGAATTAGAGTGGACTATGTGTGACTGATCTCAATGATGCTTGACCCGTAGACCAACATATGTATAGGGGATAAACATTTACCCCTCGAAGTTTGTAATTTTGATTTTGCAAAAAATTACAGGCTTCGAAATAATTGATCCTGGCATAGTTTGGTATATTAAATCAGGTTTACTAAGGAACGATCGCGCAGGACTCAGAATCATTAAGGTAAAGATATCTAGGATTGTTCTTTACCGTGAGCGTGAGGCCTAAGTCACTCACACTATTTACTTTGAGTCGAAGTATCATTATGATTGATCAAATCATGGGGATGCGGGCAAGCCAGCTGGACTTTATGGGCCACTTATACTTGCGCAATCGAGTATTTGAGCTGACGTGGCGAGATTGATCTGGATGTGTACCTTTTAATCTTCCCTATCGTTTCTTACTATTTTCTTTAATTCGCTTTTATTTCCTTGATAAAGCACATTGGTAACAGCTATTTCATTTTCTAAAAATCCTAATTTCTATTTCGACTTCCTTTCACTTAGTTTTTCTCAGCCAAAAAACTCGTACTCCTTCCTATCATCAATCTGTGAAGCGTAGGTTTGTTATTCTAGCTTATGCTTGTTCCTCTTCTGAATTGATAACATACTCTATAATAGGAAATAAGTTCTTTTTACGCTTTCCGAAACTCTTATGATCATTAGATGCAATTTGGATTGTTGTTGATCTTTTATGATGACAATAGTTGGAATTTTTGGACTGGATTTTGGTTGTTTTGTGCATGCATTGGTCTAAGAACACTTAACTCCGATATTCCTTTTTTCTTCTGATTCTGAATTTCGTACATATGATATTTTTACTAAAATGCTTAAGATAAGCTCACATCTTGCACAATTCCTAACCTTGTGACCATATGCCAATAGTTTGTCCCCAGTAATCTGTTTTACACGTATGATGTTCGATGAAATGTTTAAACCATGCGGCCTTGATTTTTCCATTATGATACATACTTCTAGTTTGGCTCCTATGGTTTCCCAAGTGCATTTGACAAAAGGTCGTTCCCCTCCCTTTCTTTGAAATTAATCCTGAATGGTCCTGACTTGGTTAAATATGAGCAACCTTTTCGAGTGAAGTATGCGAGGATAACATGAACTCGTTTTACGCGACCAGGGTCAGAGGGATCGGTCGTTTGTGGTTCTGTTTTTGATTGCATTGCTCGTTTAATCTTGACTGACCCTTTAAATCACTGAATTGCACAGTCATTTACTAGTTCGCTTATACAGGATGGATTCATCTCCGTAACGATGTCGGCTGGAAAGGTTCTTTGACTTGGATGTTCAGATAACCGACATTCAATCGACCGGTCAACCGTCTGTGAACTCTCCCCTCAGTCCCTCTCATGTAGAACTTCAAACGATCATTAACAAGCCACGCTATTACCTAGGCCATGCAATCCCAAACTTGCTAAACGACTCAAAGGCTGGAGTTTGCAAGGAGTATCTTCTAATGTGGACATATCTCCGTCTTATCATCAAACTTTTTCTTGTGATATGATTGCTGCGAAGGGTCAGATGCTTGCCCATTTTGAGACTGCTATGTACCATTTTGGGAAGCAGATGGATTTGCTCAAGGATCACTCTGCAAAGCAAATGAGTGGTTGGCAGACGTTAGCTTGCGACCTCCAAAATCTTCATAGGGACAATCTCGAGCGTATCTCTGCTTTAGACGATGACAAGATGAAGTAGATTCAAGATCTTAGATCCAGTGATAGTGTGGTTGCTTCTTTTGCTCCGGGAGATGTCGAGCTTGCAGCTTCAAACCGCAAGGAGTCCTTAGTTGATGAACCTCCATCCCGCTCCACTCAGGTTAAGAGGAAGGTTGGCAGGCCCAGGAAGAACAATGATCTGTAGCTCTTTTTATCTTGCCTTTCGCCGTTCCTTTTGCAAATTATGCTTTTAGATTAGTTGTATAAGTGGGTGTCGATCCTCGCATTTAACATTATGTTGGTCTGTGTTGCGACTTGTGCTCATTTTGGTGGCTCTGTGACTGGTTTATGATGTTGTGATGCTTCTGTGCCCTGCTTTGTTCGTACAAGACGATGCTCTTGTTTGTTATGTTGTGGTCTTCCATCCTGCTTGGCATTATTCTCTATTTGTACCTTGCATTACAATTTTCTTTGACCTTGCGTTACAATTTTCTTTGACGACCGTGCGTTAGTATCGCGTTTACGGTGTGTAACCTTAATGCTACCAGCTCGCTTTTCGATGTTATAGTTGTTTGTTATAGCTTTGTTAGAAAAGACACGATCAGCTTCTTAGAATTTAGTTGACTGATTATACGCCGCTTTTATTTCTTTTTGGTGATCATTCGTTTATTTGTACATTCACCAATCTGGTGACCCAAATCTTTCAGGTAAATGTATGTTTTTGGTTTTTGATGTATTTAACCATATTTAACGCCAACTCAGTGACCCGAGTCCTTCGAAAAATTGGTTAAACACATATTCATATATATATATATATACAGTTTGATGTTGTTTATTAGAATGTATTCAATCCCATATCTCACTAACTCGGTGACCCAAGCCCTTCGGAGACTGATTCTGAATACGTACCTCTAGGGCAGGACTTTGGTTTCAAGTTTCGATCCATTCTAGGTCATGTTTGATCAGATTATTTCGGAATCGCATAGGACCTAAATTAGATACCCCATTTCAGCTAGGATTTTTGTTACCCCCTTTCGGCTACGATTTTTGTTACCCCCTTTCGGCTAGGATTTATGTTTGTGTTGGTCCTTCCAGTATGTTTGACGGTCCTTCCGGCACTAGAATTGGTGTTTCCAATCCTAGGTTTGTCGGTCCTTCCGACTTATGCTTCATCCTGGGAGGTGGACACTAGTTCATCTTATCGAGTTTTAGTTCGATTTGAAAAATTCGTGTCCTGCACCTGACAAGGTGCCTAATTTGGGACTGGCAATCTTTTATCCACGGGACAGACTTGACTGTTTCCACCTTTGCATTATTTTTGTAGTTTGACACCAATTCTTTTGCTAGATGCTTACAGAGGATCTTGTGTTTTTGCGATGAAAGATGCAACTTTATGATTTGTCATCCACTCATTGCCTAGTTTGCATGATGCTCCGACACTCAATGTTTTTGAATTGTTTCGGTTGGGATATGATTGAGAAGTTTCCAACTACGGTTGGATTTTGAGAGAACTATCATTCCAGTTTTCCTACATAAAAGAAGTCAACTTTTCGCAGAAGTTTGCAAATATATGATTCGTGTAAGCAAAACGGAGTTTCTCATTCATGTTTCTTTATATGTACATAGTTTGAATGCAAAGTTTCTTGCAAATATTCACAGTTTTTACAATAGATTTGTACAATGCATTATAGAAAGTAACGACGGATGTGTTCGCTATTCCAAGCTCGAGGAATCTGAAATCCATCTGTAGTGGCCAGTTTGAAAGTACCGTCCCGAAGTTTTTGGTTTATAATATAGGGCCCTTCCCAATTTGGTCCAAAAACCCCGTTTCCGGTCATTACTTTCTTCAACACAAGGTCTCCGATCTCGAAAGTCCTATGTCTGACTTTTAAATTTAAATGCCTAGCCATCCTTCTTTGATGTGCAGCCACCCTGAGTTCTGCTTCTTTTCTTTTTTTCCTCGAGTTGGTCGAGGACCTCAAATTGTAGCCTATCATTTTCCTCCTGGTTGAAGTGAATCCTCCTATGGGTGGGAACTTCCATTTCCACAGGGATCATGGCTTCAAAGCCGAAAGCTAAGGAAAAAGGAGTGTTCCCAGTTGCAGTTTTATGAGTGGTATGGTATGCTCGTAGTGCTAGTGGAAGCTCATCTGCCCAACTACCTTTGGATTTCTCTAATCGCTTCTTGATGCTCGATTTAATAATCCTGTTTACTGCTTCCACTTGCCCGTTTGCTTGCGGATGAGCAACTACAGAAAAACTTTTCTAAATTTTATACTTGGCACAGAAATTTTGGAATTCTTCGCTCTCAAATTGGGTTCTGTTGTCTGTGATTATTTTTTGTGGCACTCCGAACCTACAAATGATAATTTTCAAGACAAAATTAATAACTTTCTTTGATGTCAATGGTTCTGTTTCAACCCATTTTGTAAAATAACCAACAGCGATAATGGCATATTTAAAACCAGATTTTGCGGTGGGGAGTGCTCCTATAAGGTCGATGCCCCAGATGGCGAACGGCCATGGGCTGACCATTTGGGTTATCACCGTTGATGCCATCCTTAGAATTTTTGCAAACCTCTGACATCTATCGCATCTTTTAGTATATGCTACGGAGTCCTTATTTATGTCTGGCCAGAAATATCCATATCCCAGAATTTTCATGGCTAATGTCTGGCTACCAGTATGAACTTCGCATTCACCCTCATGTAATTCTATCATGATCGCTTTTGACTCCTTTTTTGTGACACAACAAAGTAAAGGCATAGAAAATCCTCGTCTGTATAGCCGTCCATCTTGAATGAGATACATAGGTGCTTTTTATAAGATTTTCCTTCGCTTTTAACTTCTGTCAGGAGTGCACCGGTCATGAGATATTCTTTGACTGGTGTCATCCATGAGTCTGGCTCATCATCCACCTCCATAACCCGATTCATCTCAATTTTGTTCTGTGCTGGGGCTGGAGAGGACTCTACTGGGACTAACCTATAAGTTATGCATCTCCTGTGCTTGAATACTTTGCCAGTGAATTTGCTTTGGTATTTTCTTCCCTCGGAATGTGTGATATAGTATAATTCTCGAAGCTTTCTAGCAGTTTCAGGGCCTTAGATAGATAAGTTGGTAAGTTACCCATTTTAGCTTGGAATTCTCCTCGGATCTGACACACCACTATTGGGAGTCTCTAAAGATTTGTATGGTTTTTAGCTGTAATTCTCTCGCTAGTTTTATTACTGCAATGAGGGCTTCATATTCAGCATCGTTATTTATTGACGGAAATTCTAGTCTTAGCGCATAGCATATTGATCTCCTTTCAGGGGTTTCTAAGACTACTCCTGCCCCAGAGCAGTAATCGTTCAATGCTCCATCAACGAATAAGTTCCATTGATGTTGGTTTCAGTATCAGGCTCCTCTTTTATCTCTCCTCAGTCGGTGAATTATGCGATGAAATCTACAAGTGCTTGTCCGTTATTTGCCTTTCGGGGGTAGTAGTTAACGTCGTATTGACTAAGCTCAATATTCCACTTTAACAAACTCCTGGAAGTCTCTGTCGAAACTAAACTTGCCTCAAAGGTTGATCCGTGAGGACCTCGATGGGTTGAGTTGGAAAGTAGTGCCGAAGCTTCTTTGATAGGTAAACAAAAAGCGAGCTTCTCGAAGTTCTACCCCGGATAATCTCTTACAGATGTAATAAACCGGTCTCTGAACCTTCGAATCCTCCCTGACTAACGCCATGCTTAGAGCTTAGGCGGATACTGCCAGGTATACAAACAAATTGTGACGGTCTAGAAATTTTGACAAGTTAAATGATAGGTTTTATATATGGCAATGATTATTAAGTTTATGATTTGTTAATACTATTTGTCGTTCGATCGGATTTGTCAACGATAACATGAATTAGTAACACTAGAATTAAGCGTTGCTCTTAGTTTCCATAACGTTTTAAGGTAAATGCTACTAAAAACCCCTACCTTCTCCTTATTACAAGTATTAATACACTTGTAATTTAGCATGCCACATTCCATGCACGATTTACATATGTCCTAAGAGGTGTCATTACCATATTCTTCCATTTCATGTATAAATATACCTCCTTTCCTCCCTTAAACACAATTCAACTCTTCTCTTCCATTTCTCCTCCTTCTTTACCTTAAATCCAAGGCTTCCTAAGCCTTTCTTCCTTATTCCTCTCCTTGTTCTCCTCCCTCTTTCTCCCTAAATTCGGCTAAATCCATCTCCTCCTCCAAAATTCTGACCTTTCCTCCTCTTAATAAGGAAAAGAAAAAAAGCTTAATAATTATTTTAGTTTATAAAAAGTTGGCATGGAAATTCTGTTAGTCCGGGATAGCTATAGTAGGTTTAGTGATCCTACAATAAAGTTTGGTGGAGTGGAACCCTAAGGTGAGAACTCGACACTTGTATTTGTTCACTTTTTATGCTATGTGAATTGTTATTGATGATACGGTTAATTAGTAATTATTGCAATAGAAGCACTTAGTGGAAAACGCTTGTACATATATTGTTATATATATATATATATATATATATATACCCATATATGCTCATGTGAAGGATGAATGAATGCTTCGTGGTTGTGATTAGTGATAATATGTGGATTATATGTGTTATACACACATATGTGGATTTATATGGATATCAAATAAGTCTCGAACCAAGTCGATATTGTAAATGAATAGTTTATTCAATTTGAAAGTTGAAAATGGTTTTCTAAATTGTTTTGAAGGAATTTATATTATGGTCAAAAATAGAGTTTGTCATAATAAATTTTGGAACGTTCTAGGATGATAAAGAGGATAGTGTCTAGGCTTGAGTTTGGAAAATATAGTTTCCTTCTCTCCCTGGCTATCCCTAATTGATCCGACAGACGGGACGGTTAATTCAAAATTTAATTTGAAATTATTTGAACTCATAGTAGAATTTAGCGTACTTTTGTTAAAAACTTTAAACGCTTACCAGATTTCACGGAACGAAAAACGTTTGATTTTCATCAATAAGAGCTTTCAAATGAGTGAAAGCAAATTTCAATTTCGACTTACAATTTTCAAGTTATGTTTAAAATAATCTAGAAAAGGTCGCTATAAATGAAGTTAGTTAACTATAATTATAAAATGGCTACTATAAATTATTTAAAAATATGGAAAAAATTGTTAAATCATAATTAATTATTTAAAAATGATTTATGGTAAAATTATGAATTTTAGGATAACACAAAAGTCATTTTTACTTAAACTAGCCAATATTAGTATTTTAAAACATTTTGAAACACTTTTGTGACGTAGGTTGTTAAATGTTATGTTTTAAGTGATCTAGCTTTATAAATCTTTTTCAAACTTTAGTAAATGATTTCTAACAAGTAATAAAGTATTTTGAACTATAGTTTGAGTTTGCAAACATGAAGTTTGAGTTGAGACTTGATTTGGTCCTATATATCCACATGGTTTTAAAGTTGCGTTTATTATTTGGAAAGACCAGGATTGGATTTATGTCTAAAAACCATTCCAAGTAATAATACGACGTTGTGGAGAAATTGAAGGCATTAAAGGCGATATTGAAGACTGGGACCCTTCATATCGTAAGGACGACTTGCTGAATGTATCAAATGGGTAACTCCCATTTGCAAATGGATTCTATATTAAGTGGCAAGAAGCCCGAACGTATGTGAAGGAATTCCGGATTGTGGTTTTGTTCAGACCCAAAACGGACTTGTATGAATTGTGTGTCTGACATTGTAATTGACTGTGTAGCACTGATCTCTGTTAATTGTATATCTGCTTGGTGGCGGAAAATTTATTCTCTTACTTAACACCCTTCTCTAAGACGTATGAGCTTAGAGGTTATATATTGCCAGAAATCAGTGATGTGTTGTGAATGGACAATGTGACATACTTAAGTTATGTGGTGAGCTATGGATGATCAAAGCATGGCTTGTTTAACCGTAGCTTTGTGTATATCGTGACCTCAGCAAGCCTCACAACCCAGTAAATGGCTTAAACAAGAAAGATACAGCGAGGTTAAGGGTAGTCATTTCCTTCTAGATAAAAGGTGTACTATGGTATGGAGCCCAGGTATTAACCTATGTAGATAACTTCTATTTTATATGGATGTTGATGTTGCGAGGCCTTGGTTCAAAGGTTGGTAATGATCGGGAAGTGATATACTCCGGCGTGCTCTAAGTTACCCAATTAAGGGGTAACCCGGCCTCGTGTTGGCAGAGAGCCCGATTTAGTTCTCGGGGCGTCCCTCTAGAGGTGTACCCATCGGTTCGGTAAGGAAGTTCCTTTGCCTGGTCATTTGTTCCACTACGAGTTTTTACGATTTCATTTGTATAGCCTACTGGTTACCAACAGGAATATGTTAGCACAGTGGGATGGGGCATTATGTTGGCTAAGATTGATAAATTTATTTGCGACATTGTTTTCACACTATGCACTAATAATAATATGGAAATGGTTTCTGCATATCAAGCATGTTTGACTATCATAAGGAGAAACCTCGCCCATTTGTGCATTTACCTTATGTGTGTGCCGCAAGACCTATGATAGTTTCATTTTCTAAAAAGCATCGTGAATTTTATTGCACATAACAAATATATATTGAGTTCTCACACCAGTCCCATGACTGACCTAGAGTTTTTCTGTTTTCCTACAAAACTCTGGGTGCCCATAATTTTCCACACGGGCAGCCTAGTGTCAGTTTTAGTAGTTGTGTTTGGAGCCTACATCTTGGAGCCTTTTTTAGTGTGTCTTTGCTATAGTGGAGTTGCTATTGCCATGGAGTATCTTTAGCGGTTTCTGTGGAGCGTTTAGTTTTTGTGGGCATCGGTGATTTGGAGCTATCCAGCTGAAGATGAAGTTTGGTTTTGGATTCACCTTGATTAGTTGTTTCCGTTTCTTTTGTGTTATCTTGTTATTGTAAATAGTGTTTTACCTTAATGATGTGTCTATTGTAAACTCTGATATAATCTCATGTTATATAAATGAGAAGTTGTTTTGTTTCATTGTGATTGTTTTAATGTGTTATATCCCCAGACAACTAGGAATCCGACATTTGAATTTGCGACATTTGAATACAAGTAGGTATTAAATGCCGATTTTCGAAGGTCAAAATTTCTAGTCGTCATAGCTGTTATCAGAGCTTAGGTTTATATAAAGCTTTGGGGTATAACTCATTAGATAACTCATTAGAGATGGGGTTAATAATAGCATAGAATGAGTAGAATCCGGTGAAATGCAAAGAGTTTAACTGTTTCATAACTCCTAAGGTAATTCATTCGTATGTCTAACAGCATTTTCATACTATATCCAGATAGTTGAAAATGAGCTATAAAGGCAGA
Organism: Allium sativum; assembly: GCA_030737875.1. Lineage (NCBI taxonomy): Eukaryota > Viridiplantae > Streptophyta > Magnoliopsida > Asparagales > Amaryllidaceae > Allium > Allium sativum. The sequence continues at coordinate 839,870,500 of CM060913.1, read as the reverse complement.
CATCGAGGAGGAAGCAGTACCATCACCAATGGTCGTAATATTACCGTAGTTAATGAGACTACGATTCATGTCCCGACCAAAACCAGTCTTCCAGTTCTGAACAAGAATTACACAATTGGGCAGGAAATCGTTTAAGGGATCTGTTGATGTCATGGAAGCTTAAGCCTGGATTAAAGCATGCGAGAAGATTTTCAGAGGACTTAACCTAGAAGATAACCAAAAGAGGCTGTTAGCTACATGGCAATTAGAGGAAGGGACTGTTGCATGGTGGGAGACTATCGTCCAAGGGAAATCAGAAGATGACTTTTCATGGAAGGATTTCAAAGAAGTTTTCGAAGAACGTTATATGCCTTCGGCAAGAAATTCCAGGATGTACGAGGAATTTATGAATCTCAAGGCGATATGTATTTCGCGGAGTATTTAAATAAGTTTAATGAGCTTTCTCGCTTTGGACCTGAGCTGGTAGAAACCCCGTTAAAGAAAAATGAAAGATTTATTAAGGGGATGGCATTGAAGTACCATGAGAGGATGACTGCACATAAAAAACAATCCTTCGTTGACTTGGTAGACATGGGGTATAGATATGCTACTATTGATAAGCTGAAGGGTATTGAAGTTAAGATAGAAAATGGTAGTAACAATTATAAGAAGAGAAAATTCTAAGGGAAGAAGCCTGAACAGAAGGCTGAGAAGAAAGGAAAGACGGAAGATCATCTTAAGGATGTTCTCTACTACAATTTCCAAGAGAAAGGTCATTATTCCCACGACTGTAAGAAGCCAAAGAAGTCAAGGAAGCCAAACCAAGGGCTCCCAGAATGTTATCACCGCCATAAGCCCAGTTATATGATTAAAGATTATCCCGTAATGAAGAAAGCTGATGTGGAAGGATGAGCCTTCGACTTCGAAGAATGATAAAGGGAAGGATGTTTTGGAAGGTAATATTTTTATTTCTGGTAAATTAGTCCAAGTTCTGTTTGACACTGGTGCTTCATGTAGTTTTATCTCAAAACCACTCATAGAAAAATTGAAATTTAAACCCAAATTTGTTGACGAACCTTTATGTGTAAGTAACCCACGAGGAGGTCCTACTACCTTGTGTTTGTATTGCAAAAATGTTCCTATCACCTATTCACACTATGAGTTCCCTTTTAACTTATTCATTCTTGACTTTGTTGAATTTGAAATTATACTTGGAACGGATTGGTTAAATAAATATGAGGCTAAAATAGATTGCGTAGATTGGAAAGCTTTAGTAAAGACAAGTCTTGAAAATTTTATTGAAATATCTTGTGTTGACCCTAGCCCAAAAGGAAATAGCTTGATGTATACTTTAGGTTACCCTGATACCAAGATAAAAACTATACTATCGTTAGAGATTTTCCTGATGTATATGAAGAAGTAAATAGCCTTCCTCCACACCGAGAAATTGAGTCTAGAATTGACCTAGTACCCAATGCCTGACCTGTTGTTCATCCAAGTCAAAGAATGGCTCCGAAAGAGATAGAAGAACCGAACCAGCAAATCCAAGATCTCTTAAGAAAAGGATTTATTCGACCTAGCCGTTCTAATTGGGGGTTAGCTGTAGTATTTATGGCAAAGTACGACGGTTCCTTGCGATTGTGCGTAGACTATAGAGACCTTAATAAAAAAACCCTTAAGAACAAGTACCCATTGCCACGAATAGACGACTTATTTGACCAGTTAAGTGGTGCCCGATTTTTTTTAAAAATGGATTTAGCCTCTGGTTTTAACCAACTCAGAATTGCGGAGGATTGTATTCATTTGACTGCTTTTCGTGGACCTGACACTTTTTACGAATGGTTAGTAATGCCATTCGGATTGACAAACACCCAAGCCTATTTTGTGGACTTGATGACTCGAGTATTCCGTGAGGTTTTGAATAAATTTGTGTTACTCTTCACCGATGACATCCTGATCTATTCAAAAACCTAGGAAGAACACGCTGAGCATTTAAGGATTGCCCTGGAGATATTAAGGAGAAATGTGTTTAAAGCTTAAATTCCCTAATGTCATTTTCTGAAAAAAGAAGTAAAATTTCTTGGGCATATCGTATCTGAAGAAGGAATCTCAGTAGATCCTGGAAAGATTTCTGCTATTTTGGATTGGAAGCAACCAACGACTCCAAAGGAAGTTAGAAGTTTCTTAGGATTAGCAGGATATTACCGTAGATTCGTCCAAGATTTCTCAAAGATAGCGTCTCCCTTGACAAAGTTGACCATGAAGAATGCCAAATTTGTTTGGTCTGCTAACTGTGAAGAATCTTTTAATGAGTTAAAAATGAGATTGACCACTGCCCTGATTCTGGCTATTATCAATGGCAATAAATGTTATCTGTTTATACATATGCTTATAAAGAAGGAGTTCGTGCCATTTTAGTGCAAGAAGGAAGAGTAATTTCTTATTCAAGTAGATAGTTGAAACCGCATGAAAAGAATTACCCAACTCATGACCTTGAGCTACTTGTAGTAATATTCGCTTTAAAATTTTGGAGACATTATCTGCTTGAAGAAAAATTTGAATTATTCATTGATCACAAGCCCTTGAAGTATCTGTTTACTCCGAAAGACTTAAGTATAAGGCAACAATGATGGTTGGAATTTCTAGCATCTTATGATATAGATATTCAGTATACCCCTGGGAAAGCCAACGTTGTTGCAGATGCTCTAAGTCGAAAGTATGATGTTCTTGCCAACCTTGTTATCACTCCGACTCTTCTAGAGAAGATTGCCCGCGAGCAAAAGAAGGATAAATTTCTACAAGAAAATTCTTAAAGAATTCATGAAGGTGAAAATTTGAGTTTTAAATCGATGATAAAGGCAGCATAAGATTAAAAGGAAGAATATGTGTGCCCAATATTAAAGAACATAAGCAGGAGGTGTTGGATGAGTGTCATAAGTCCAAATTCGGCATCCATCCAAGAGTTAATAGGATGTATCGTGATTTTTAACGTACATTTTGGTGGAAGTCAATTAAAAGGGACATATCTATCCATGTTAGTCGTTGTGCTACATGTCAGCAAATAAAGAGTGATCAGCAGAAGACACCAGGATTACTTCAACCTTTGGAAATACCAAAATGGAAGTGCGATCAAGTTTCAATGGATTTCATCGATGGCTTACCTCGCACTCGCAAAGGGAATGAGGGAAGCTGGGCTATAGTGGATCGTCTAACTAAAAGTACCCATTTTATCCCAGTAAGGTCATTTAGAACTGCTGCAAATTTGGCAGAATTGTATATCAAGGAAATCGTTCGATTGCATGGGATACCAAGCAACATCATGAGTGATCACGACCCTCTTTTCACCAGTCATTTTTGGGAAGCTTTTCAAGATGCTTTGGGAATAAAGTTAAACTTTACTACTGCTTATCATCTACAATCAGACAAACAAAAAGAGTTAACATAATATTGGAAGATTTATTGCAAGCACGTGTTCTCGATTTCGGAGGTTCATAGGAAAATTATTAACCATTATTTGAGTTCTCTTATAATGGTTATCAAGCAAGAATTAAGATGGCACCTTTTGAAGCATTGTATGGATGGCCATGTAAGTCACTAGTTTGTTGGATTGAGTCTAGAGATAAAATTGTTCTAGGACATGATATGATCAGAGAGGCCACAAAAAAGGTGGATCTGATTAGGAAGAGGATGAAAACGGCCCAGGATCGGCAGAAATGTTATGCAGATCGTAGAAGGAGGGCATTAGAATTCGAAGTTGGGGATTCAGTATTCCGAAAAGTCTCTCCAATGCGCGGAATTATAAGATTTGGAAGAAAAGGAAAATTAGCACCCCGCTATATTGGACCATTCTCTATTCTGGAAAAAGTTGAACCATTGGCATATAAGTTTCAGTTGCTCGAATGGCTCTTAGGTGTGCATAATGTTTTTCACGTATCAAATCTGAGAAAGTATGTTCATGACCCTGGTCAGACTGTGGAAGAATTCGCTCAACAAGATCTAGAAATTACACCTAATCTAGCCGTTAAAATAGACCCCATAAAGATCATCGACCGAGATGAGAAGAGGTTAAGGAATAACATGGTTAAGCTAGTTAAAGTGCAATGGAGAGGGGATCCCAAAGATTGTACCTGGAAACGGAAGAGGTGATGCAGAAATTCTACCTGAACTGTATAGTCGATATTCAAGATGACTCCGACCCTTAGGTAAGCCTGTTTCTTTAATTCCTTTGATTATTCCCTTCATATGTAGTTTCAAGGATGAAACTTTCTTTGGGGGGGGGTGTGAATGTGACGTCCTCGAAATTTTGACAAGTTGAATGATAGATTTTATATATGGCAATGATTATTAAGTTTGTGATTTGTTAATACTATTTTTCGTTCGATCGGATTTGTCAACGATAACATGAATTAGCAACACTAGAATTAAGCGTTGCTCTTAGTTTCCACAACGTTTTATGGTAAATGCGACTAAAACCCCTAACTTCTCCTTATTACAAGTGTTAAGACACTTGTAATTTTTCATGCCACATTCCATGCATGATTTACACATGTCCTTAGAGGTGTCGTTACCATATTCTTCCATTCCATGTATAAATATACCTCCTTTCCTCCCTTAAACACCATTCCACTCTTCTCTTCCATTTCTCTTCCTTCTTTACCTTAAATCCAGGTCTTCCTAATCCATTCTTCCTTATTCCTCTCCTTGTTATCCTCCGACTTTCTCCCTAAATTCGGATAAAGCCATCTCCTCGTCCTCCTCCTCCAAAATTCCGACCTTTCCTCCTCTTAATAAGGAAAAGAAAAGGAAGCTTAATAATTATTTTAGTTTAAAAGGAGCTGGCAAAGAAATTCTGTTAGTCCGGGATAGCTATAGTCGGTTTAGTGATCCTGCAATAAAGTTTGGTGGAGTGGAATCCTAAGGTGAGAACTCGACACTTGTATTTGTTCACTTTTTATGCTATGTGATCTGTTATTGACGATATGGTTAATTAGTAATTATTGCAATATAAGCGTTTAGTGGAAAACGCTTGTACATATACTGTTATATATAAATATACCTATATATGCTCGTGTGATGCATGAATGAATGCTTCGTGGTTATTATTAGTGATAGTATGTGCATTATACTTGTTATACACACATATGTGGATTTATATGGATATCAAATATGTCTCGAATCAAGTCGATATTGTAAATGAATATTTTATTTAATTTTAAAGTTGAAAATGGTTTTCTATATTTTTTTGAAGGAATTTATATTATGGTCAAAAATAGAGTTTGTCAAATAAATTCCGGAACGTTCTAGGATGACAGAGAGGATAGTGTCTAGGCTTGAGATTGGAAAATATAGTTTCCTGCTCTCCCTGGCTATCCCTAATTGATCCGACGGACGGGACAGTTAATTCAAAATTTAATTTGAAACTTAATTTGAAACTATTTGAATTTATAGTAGAATTTAGCCTACTTTTATTAAAAAAATTAAACACTTATAATTTTTGCAACTTAAATCAGATTTCGACGGAACGAAAAACGTTTGATTTTCATCAACAAGAGCTTTCAAATTAGTGAAAGCAGATTTCAATTTCGACTTATAATTTTCAAGTTATGTTTAAAATAACTTAGAAAAGGTCGCTATAAATGGAGTTAGTTAACTATAATTATAAAATGGCTACCATAAATTATTAAAAATATGGAAATTTTTTGTTAAATCATAATTATTTATTTAAAAATGATTTAGGTAAAATCATGAAGTTTTGGATAACACAAAAGTCATTTTACTTAAGCTAGCCAATATTAGTATTCTAAAACACTTTGAAACGCTTTTGTAACGTAGTTTGTTAGATACTGAGTTTTAAGTGATCTAGCTTTATAAATCTTTTTCAAACCTTAGTAACTGATTTCTAACAAGTAATAAAGTATTTTGAAGTATAATTTGAGTTTGCAAACATGAAGTATGAGTTGAGACTTGATCTGGTCCTATATATCCACATGGTTTTAAAGTTGCGTTTATTATTTGGAAAGACCAGGACAGGATTCATGTCTGAAAACCATTCCAAGTAATAATACGACGTTGTGGAGAAATTGAAGGCATTAAAGACGATATTTAAGACCGGGACCCTTCATATCGTAAGGACGACTTGCTGAATGTCTCAAATGGGCAGCTCCCATTTGCAGATGGATTTTATATCAGCTAAGTGGAAAGAAGCCCGAACATATGCGAAGAATTCCGGATTGTGGTTTCGTTTAGACCCAGAACGGACTTGTATGGATTGTGTGTCTGACATAGTAATTGACTGTGTAGCACTGATCTCTGTTAAATATATATCTGCTTGGTGGCAGAGAATTTATTCTCTTGCTTAACACCCTTCTCTAAGACATATGAGCTTAGAGGTTATATATTGATAGAAATCAGTGATGCGTTGTGAATGGACAATGTGGCATACTTAAGTTATGTGGTGAGCTATGGATGATAAAAGCATGACTTGTTTAAGCGTAGCTTTGTGTATATCGTGACCTCAGCAAGCCTCACAACCCGGTGAACGGCTAAAACAGGAAAGATGCAGCGAGTTTAAGGGTAGTCATTTCCTTCTGGATAAAAGGTGAACTATGGTATGGAGCCCAGGTATTAACCTATGTGGATAACTTCTATTTTATATGGATGTTGATGTTGCAAGGCCTCGGTTTAAAGTGGTAACGACCGGGAATTGATATACTCAGGCGTGCTCTAAGTTACCCAGTTAAGGGTAACCCGGCCTCGTGTTGGCAGAGAGTCCGATTTGGTTCTCGGGGCGTCCCTCTAGAGGCGTACCCATCAGTTCGGTAAGGAAGTTCCTTTGCTTGGTCATTTGTTGGAAATTCTTTATCCACTATGAGCTTTTACGATTTCATTTTTATAGCCTACTGGTTACCAGCAGGAATATGTTAGCATAGTGGGATGGGGCATTACGTTGGCTAAGATAGATAAATTTATTTGCGAAATTGTTTTCACACTATGCACTAATAATAATATGGAAAATGGTTTCCGCGTATAGAGCATGTTTGACTATCATAAGGAGAAACCTCGTCCATTTGTGCGTTTACCTTGTGTGTTCCGTGAGACCTTATGTTAGTTCCATTTTCTAAAAAGCATTGCGAATTTTATTGCACATAACAAATATATATTGAGTTCTCACACCAGTCCCATGACTGACCTAGAGTTTATTTGTTTTTCCATAAAACTCTGGGTGCCCATAAGTTTCCACACGGGCAGCCTAGTGTTAGTTTTAGTAGCTGTGTTTGGAGCCTACATCTTGGAGCCTTTTTCTAGTGTGTCTTTGCTTTGGTGGAGTTGCTATTGTCGTGGAACATTTTTAGCTGTTTCTGTGGAGCGTTTGGTTTTTGTGGGCATCAGTGATTTGGAGCTATCCAGGTGAAGATGAAGTTCGGTTTTGGATTCACCTTGGTTAATTATTTTCGCTGCTTCTGTGTTATCTTGTTATTGTAAATAGTGTTGCATCTTAATGATGTATCTGTTGTAAATTGTGATATAATCTCATGTTATATAAATGAGAAGTTGTTTTGTTTCATTGTGATTGTTCTAATGTGTTATATCCCCAAACAACTAGGAATCCGACATTTGAATTTGCGACATTTGAATTTGCGACATTTGAATACAAGTAGGTATTAAATGTCAATTTTCGAAGGTCGAAATTCCGGGTCGTCACACAAATCGTCTCCATCATTAGGCTTCGACGGCACTGGGGGCGTCGCCATGTGCTGGATTAGCTCTTCGAAAGCTTTCTGTCATTTAGGAGTCCATTGTATCTCTTTCTTTCCTTTCCTAAGCGTACCTAAGAAGGGAAGACACATGTCCGTTGCCCTGGATATGAATCGATTCAAAGCTGCAATATTCCCATTTAAACGCTAAAACTCTTTCTTGGTTTCTGGGGCTCGCATTTCCCTTAAGGCTAATACTTTTGCTGGATTGGCTTCTATGCCCCTAGCATTGATCATAATCCCTAGGAACTTACCCAAACCGACCCCGAAGAAACATTTTAAAGGATTTAGTTTCATACCATATTGTCGTAGAATATCTAATATCTGGGCTAAATCTTCCAAATGATCAATTGCCTTTTTGGACTTTACCAGCATATCATCGACATAGACTTCCATTGTCTTGCCAATTTGGTTTTTGAACATGGCTTTTACCAATCGCTGTTAGGTTGCCCCTGCATTCCTTAGGACAAATGGCATCACTCTTTAGAAATAAAGCCAAGATTAGTGATAAAAATTGTGTCCTCTCGATCCGGTCCGTACATCATGATTTAATTTTTGCCATAATACGCATCCATAAAAGACAGCAATTCATGTCCAGCCGTGGAATCCACCAATTGATCTATTCTGGGAAGAGGGAAACTATCTTTTGGGCAAGCTTTATTAAGATCCGAATAGTCTACGCAGACTCGTCATTTGCCGTTTGCTTTCTTTACAAGTACAGGGTTGGAAACCTAGTTTGCGTAGGTAGATTCCCTGATGAAGTTGTTTTCCATTAGCCTATCAACTTCCTTGCTCAAGGCCTTCGATCTTTCCGGCACCTGGATCCTTCTTTTATGTTTGATAGGTGGAACATGTGGATTAATATTAAGTTTATGAACTGCAACCTCTGAGATATGCCGCTCATGTCAGAATGGTTCTATGCAAACACGTCCAAATTAGCTTTTAAAAAGAAAATTAGTTGACTCTTCAATTCGGGGCTCAATTGAGATCCTATATTCAACAGACGGTTTGGGTCCTTCGGATTGACAGCTATAAGAATTGTAATCTCAGCCGGGACCGCTCTTTCGTCTTATGCAATCTCTTTTCTTGGATAGATTTCCTTTTGCGCTCCACTTTGTTCGCCAGTGCAGAGATCGTTCCTTAGTTGCTATAAGGGGAGTTCATGAACGCGGGGCAGAGCCTCCGCATTCTTCCCTAAGTCATTCTTCTTTGCCTCCCGTAGCTCTGTCACATAGCAGTCCCTTGCAGTGGCCTGATCGCCCTTAATTATACCAATTCCATTCTCAGTTGTAAACTTCATAGTTAAACACCATGGAGCTAGCGCAATCTTAAAGCCTGCGAGGGTTGGTCGCCCGAGGAACGCATTGTAGGCGGACAGTTCGTCCACCAAGACGAAGGTTTGTATCATAGAGACCTTACGTTCCCCATCTGCTAGTTCAACGAGCAAGTCAATTGTGCCAATGGGTTGTGTGGGTTTTCTAGTAAATCCATGGATTTTGTTTGGATAGGCTCGCGCTTCTGTCATCGAAAGGTTCATTTTCTGGAATGCATTTATGAAGATCACATTAGTGGATACCCTTGTGTCAACTAGGACTCTTTTCACAATTGCAGGGCCAAGACCAATTGTGACTACCATGGCCTCAATGGTAGGTGCAAGTAATCCATTAGCATCTCTATCTTTGAATACCACATCATCGGTCGAAGTTCTGGGTATCTTCATTGGAAGCTTGTTACTCAGGATCATGCACCTTTCTTTTTTCGAAACACCCTTCAGCTCATTGACGTACCTTTCCATATCTACCCAACTACTTCCAGTTGGGGGAGGCCCGCCGAAGATCATGTTGATCACTGACCTTGAATCAACAAGTGCCTAAGCTTTCTCTCCTGAACTGGATTGATTGGTGGTATTATTCTATCCCCGGGTAGTTGGACCATTTTGAGGATTCCTCACATACTGTTGTAGTTGGTTCTTTCCGATGAGTTCTTCGATTAAACCTTTTAGGTGCCGACATTCATTAGTTTTATGCCCTGGTTGGTTATGAAACTGCAGAATTTACCAGAGTTGGCTTGTTGCTAAGTAATCTTTTGAGACTTCATTTGAGGAAAGATGCCCGAATCCTTTGTGGCGAAGTAGATCTTCTCTGGGGTTTCATTTAGGAGAGTCAATTCTAAATGCTTGTAAAGCCGCGTTTCTTATAGGCTTTGCTATCCTTCTCATCACTTCCCCTCTTCTGTCCAAAATAATTCTTCTGCATGGTTTGGAACTCGTTACCTTTCCCTTCTTTGACAATGCTACTTTCTATGACCTTCTGAACATTCGATGCATCATCTTCCATGCTCATATAATCTTCGACTTTCTTATAGAACTTCTTTAGAGTTTTGGGTTTCTTCATCTTGAGCCACTTCCTGAATTCCAATTTCTTATCAATAGCACCCTTCAGAGCTGCCAATAAGTACCAAGGTTTCGGTTCTATGACTTCCACCGACGCAGCATGGAATCGTGTAAGAAAAGCTTTGATGGTCTCTCCAGGCATCTGTTCCATCTCACTAAGCGAGATCACATCCCTTGCTTTGATTGTTTGAAGACGGAACTGGTCTTGAAATCTTCTTGCGAAATCAACAAATTGATCAATGCCTTTAGGTAGAAGTCTAGTGAACCATAGTGAGGCCACATCCTCTAGGCATATGGGAAAGTACAAGCATTTTATCTCATCAGTTGCCCTGGCTCTGTTCATATTTTGATCATACTTGAATAGGAAGATGTTTGGGTCTCCAATTCCACCATAAGGTGCTATTGTCGGGGGTGTGAATTTCTTAGGAAATTTTGCTTGACGGATTCTTTATGTAAACGGGTTTTTAATGGATGAAAATTCCCATTCTTTCTCTTTATCTTCTCGGATTGTTTTTTCTTTCATTATTCGCTGGATCATATCTATAATTCTCTCTTCGTTGATCGCGTGTTCCACAAGATTGGCATTGATTCTTTTATTGGTGCGATTGCGATTCAAGATCTGATGCCTTGCACCTCTTTTGGGAGGTGTCCTTTTGGTGGGACTCACGACGCTTTGAGTTGCGCGTTTCTCCTCGTGCTGTGAGGAGTTGACCGTAGAGTCCTCAACACCGGCCCCTCCTTTGTCTTCCACTAAGAAGTGGGATCGACCAGGGTCTGAAGCTGAAGAGTCCTATTTTTCGTCAACATTATTTATAATGTTCGTTGGCTGAAGATTGGCTTGAGCATTAATCAGGGCATCAAGCCTTTCCATCATTATTTTTGTTGTAGCATCCATTCTTTCATTCAAGCCGGTCACCGCCACGTTCAATTCATCTCTCGTTACAGATGGCCTAGAGGTCTCCTCAAATTCTCAATTAAAAGTCTGCGGCGTAGCTTCATCACCACGAACATCTTCAACAACCGGAGTAGCTCTAACGGACTTGTTATTTTTCTTCGAACTAGCCATGGCTTAGCGGAAGGAGGCGGTTTAGGATTTCAAGGGTAAGCTATCGGAATTGGAAGAAAGTGTGAAGGAAGGAAATATGAACACAACCCCATGGTGGGCGCCAAATGTTTTTACCAAAAGTGGCTCAAACACCAAGAGTATGAGAATCGTATTTCACCAATACCGTTAGTAAGTAAATAGAGTCGTACTCAACAAAAGTTGAAAGTAAATAATGTAGGGAAAGCAAAAGAAGACAAGGTTTTAGAGTGGTTCAACCCTAAGCTAGGTCCTACATCCACTGTGGATATAGTTTGCATTATCATGACAATGATTACAAAGCATATAAACTCTCTTTTGTACATGCATCCTCTCTTTTTTACAACATATTCCCTCTCTTACATATAGATCTCATTTAAATTCATGGAATTCAATGGAGAAATGATAAGATCAACGGAGGAGAAGGGGAAGTCAGCGGAGGAGAAGGAGAGTGTCCTTGGTTGAGAGGAGGATGAAGGAGAATCTTAAAAATCTTCGCCACTTAAATGATTTCAATGGATGCCACGGCCAAATGAATGAAACATCTTCCAATGGAAATGATGACGATGGTTGAGAATGCTTGAGGAAGGGTGGAGGGAAGGATTTAGCAGCACTTCATGGTGGTCAAAAACCGATCCCCTTTTTGGTAGGAATCATGGCCGATTCATAGGTGTGCCTCCATGAAGAAATGATTTGAAAATCATATATGCAGACTATGGTTCGCTTGTCTCATTAATTACGAATATGCCATCGCTTAGCTGTAGCCAACTGGTGACAATTGTATTCAGTTGTCCTGGAAGGAAGCGAGCGGCTTCATAGGAGCGAGCGACTGCATAAGTCTGAGCACACTGAATTAGTGGATAGGTGATGAGTGTACAGGCGATTTGTCAAAGATTCCTGTATCCGATGGTAGATGGGCGACTGATCAAAACTTGTAGAGCAGGCATATGAGCGACCGCTCTGGAGTTGATATCTGTCGGGTCGGTAGGTGGCATGTGATTGTCGCATTAGTGATTGATTGAAAAATGAGTGAACGGATAAGGTTGCGATCCATGAGCGGACATGGGATGTATGTGCGATTCCTTGCACCTTTGTATCCCCCGCTATGTACGATCGATCGGGGTAACGTGGACGAACGACTGTAGAACAGAGTATGCGACCGAAACCAATTCTTTTCTTCATCTTGTACGACCGATTTCTTTGATACAAGAATGAGTGATTTCCTGAATGCGGACGATCTTTGCAGGATGTACGTGCCTCACCATCCTTGGGCAGTACCATCCTGGAGTTGGCTTAGCGCACGCGGTCCCTCTGTATGATTGTATTATGTTGTATGACCGATCCTGATTGGATTGAGTGGAAGACCTGACTAGTTCTGATGTATGCGACCTTCCTTGTCGTGTTAAACCTTAAGTTGGCGCTTGATCATTGTTTTGTGTGGTCGTTCCTTGCACTTCACAAACTGCCTGGGTGAACTGAATTGGAGTGGACTATGCACGGCCGATCTCAATGACGTTTGCCCCGTAGACCAGCAAATGTATAGGGGATAAACACTAATCAAGCCTGAGTGTTCCCACCCTGAGAACCTTGGGGGGAAGCACTACAAGAAAATATTATATCAATAGCAAGTGGGATAGCACGAAAAATTGATTTGCTATAATTAAGTGGCTATTTTTTATTTAACTTAAAAAGACAACAACTTCAAGTGCACTAAGATTAAATGTCCGCAATTATATTGACCAAGTGTACGGTGAAATCGCGTTCCACTTTTATTTCCCTCCATCTTATTTTTTGGCCGCCAAATTTTCGCTTTCCTTTTTGCTTCTCCCTCCGGGTTTCTCATCTTCACCCTCTTCGGACGGGTTTTATTCCTAGTCTTCTTCTGTCGCTTTCTTCCTCAAGCTATTATTCAAGCTCCATTCTTCAAGCTCAAATCTTTCCAAGTTCAACGTCCTGAATCACAATTCGTTCCCACAGTTTCCGAAATTCCATTCTTCAATTCTCGGAAGTTCCCAAAGTTCAACGACCTAAATTGCAATTTGATTCGAAGCTTGATGCGATCCCAACAATTTGAAGGATGCTTGAAGCGCAATTTTATCCGAACGCAATTCTTCAAGCTCAATTTGGTTTGAAATTCAACGACCTGAAGGCCTTCAGAAGCGTGATTTGGTCTGAAGTTCAAATTTTCAAGCTTGAGGATTAGGTATAATTTTCTGAACCTTTTGAGCCTGCGCAACCTTACAGTCATTTTTTTGTTTACCGATGATCGTTCAGTTTAATTCTTCAAGCACGAACCCTGATTTACTTGCTAGTTTCAGTTTTAGTTATTATGATGTTAGAATGAAATTCTAGAGCTAAAGTTAAAGTTTAGGAAGAATGTATACTGCGTTAGAATGAAATACTACTGTCATTTGTATACCATATTTTTGTAATAATCATTCACTTAAGAATGAAATACTAGAACAAAAATTAGTATTTAAAACATGTTTAATTCATAGTTAAGTTGAAGCATATTTTAAAAGGTACCCGTATTAGATGTACTTAGATCCTATTATTAATGAAGAAGTTATTATAGGATTATGATGTGAAATATTAACCCAATGGCCTAATGTTATCAAGATGGGTTCATTAATTGAACTAGTTTCTTCAGTTCACATTTTTCTTGGATTTGGTTAAGATGAACAAACTATAAAGTTTTTGGAATACTAAATTATTTGATAACATACTGTTGTTCCCAATGTTCATACTATTGGCCTCTAGGCATCTAGAGTGATATATTTTGGATGTCTTAAGTTGCTTGAGTACATTATGGACTTGATTTATAATTTCTACCCTGTACATGAGCATGTCTATTGGTATTCGTTCGTACCTTTGCACTGGTCCATGCTTGTTGTTTCCGATACCTTTTTTTAAAATTTGAAAATAAAACAATAAACTGAGGAAATATCGAGTTCAAATAAATTTTAGTTGTTTCCGATACTTTTAAAATTTGAAAATAAAACAATAAACTGAGGAAATATCGAGTTCAAATAAATTTTAATTTTTTGCACCGATGGGATTTATTGCTTCATGAAATAGTTTCAAATCCCCTGCCAACTAAAATGTCAACATAAACAAAGATATCTATTTAGTTGTGTTTTTGTAATATTGAAGAAATAATGAAGCTGAGTTGTTTTGTGATATATTTCAATGTGTTGCATTGTCTAATGTGTTGCACTGTCCGATCATAACTAGATAACCTGGCCTGAAAGGTATTGGCCTGAGGGATGTACTGTGTACATTTCAAGGGGGTCTATTTTGGAAAACCTAAAACCAATTTGGTTAATTAGCCTAAATATATGGACACTCAATTATGGGATTTTGGGACGATCTTTTTGTTTTTTACTTTCTTCACGCTCTATATATAAATTAGATAGATTGAAAGCTATACAATCATGCAGTAATACATACCCATTCATGTACTACGCTACTATAATAGCAAATCACAACGCTATAAAATCAAAAGAAAGCTTCATGGGTCGTTTCCCGCTTCCGGGAGTGAATCGTATTTGACCTCGGGCACACCCTTGTAGCGGTAGAAGTGTGCACAAATCAAGAAGTATACAAAATTAATAGCTTCAAGCCCCGGTATTAAGTAGTAGAAATAATCCAGCTTCCCGGCATTTATGTTGTTATTGGCCAGCCAGTTTGTATGGTTCTGCACTACTGATATGAGGAAACTACTGAAGTAGCCTGCTCCTGCTAGAGTGCAGTAAAACAAAGAACCTGCTAGAGTTTGCATATGTTCTGGAAACTGCCGGTTGTAAAACTCAATTTGGCCGACTGCGCTGAAGGCCTCACCTATGCCTAGGATTATGAGTTGAGGTGAGAGCCAAAATGCGGACATGGGTGAAATTCCACCATGGGCTAGGGCCAAGGTTCTTCTCTTTTCTTCTACTAAGCCTGCTATGACCATAGATAAGGCCAAGATTACACGCCCAATGCCTTGTCTTCGTAGAAGAGTTATGCCGCTTTCGAGTTTGGTGAACCTTCGCATAAAAGGCACGAGTACAAGGTCGTAGAAGGGGATGATATGGTTAGAGCAATTAGAGATAGGGTGCCGAGCGTGGCGGGTGGGACCTCGAAATGGGGGCCCATGTGGCGGTCCATCATTAAGCCGTGTAGGACTGCAAAGGTGAACTATTGCGATAGGGCTACGAAGCCAACAATGCCTGATGCCCATAGGGGTACTATTCGGAGCAGGCATTTTACTTCTTCAACTTTTTGGACCGTGCATAGCCTCCAATGTTTAGCTATTGTTCCCTGATGTTTGTAGGGCGGGCATGCAGGTTGGTCGGCGGAGTACAAGAACACTTGCGGTCAGTGTTAGCACGATCATGCCCAGAAAAGAAGCTACAAACGCATAAGAAAGAGTCGGGAGTCTTCCCCAGTAGGCATCAGAAATAAAAGCACCGAGCAAAGGCGCAAAATTAGTAGTGGCACCAAAAATATTGGAAACTTGCGCAGCTACTACTTGCTCCATATGAAATTGATTCACTAAATATATAGTGAAGTTCGCTATTAACCCCAAGCTTGCGACTCTCTCGAATGACTCGTTTCAAATTATGTAAGGCATGCATTTCCATCGGTTAAGATTCTTTTTGTCGCCATTGTTGTCTTTTTGGTCGTCTGCGGTAGCTTCAATGTTGTTTTCTGTTGTGGATGAGTTGCATTTTTTGAAGTAATGGTTCTTCATTCTTTTTTCTTTTCTTCCCTTCCCCCCCCCCCCCCCCGAACTTCTTCTTCTCCTATCTCCTCTCTTTTGGCTGGAGGGATTGTGAAGAGGGAAGTAAGTGTAAAATTAAATAGGAGGAATGAGAAACATGGAAGAATTTGGGACGATCTTGTACAGCAACGTGGTGCAAAATTAACAAGGATCTTAGTATTTTTCTGGAAAAAAGTTTAATTCTTAAAAAATTGACAATTATTATAAAATCAACCAATCTACTATTACTTTGCCGTCATATGCTTGTACTCGTGTATAATCTTATATATATATATATATATATATATATATTTCTTCTTAATTCGTTTCTGTCATGTAGCAAAGGGCCACACATGCTTGTACATGTAATATTAGTTTATGATATAGTGTGCTTGCATTTTGACATTTCTGAATTATTTGCAAAATAGTACTTAGGAAATATAAATAATTAGAATGCTGAGTACGGTATTTAAGTAGTTTTTGTGGCCAAGTGTGTGTAATATAGTTTGATTTTTGTTTTGTAAGATAATATGTTTATTTGTTTAATTTTTGGGTATGGCTTGTTGATTTTGCCTGAATTTATGAAGAAAGCATGTTTAGTAGTGGTATGAGCCAGCTAATACTCAGATCCACTAGAGAGCATTATTTAGAGTATTCAAATGTGCTTTATGTTTTTTTAACTATTCAAATGATGCATATTTATATGTCTGTGTGTGGAGTACCACTTTCCATTGGTCACAGTTGTAAGCAATTGGTAATATTATGACTAAATCATATTAGTATGTATGTTGATTCCACTCAAAGGGTCTAATTATTGTACGTTTGTAATGTTATATCAAACGGGAAAAAATAAATTAATGTAGGCATGAAAAAAAAATATAACACACCGAAGATATAATAACACATGCAAACCCCCCAAATCCACATACAAACCCAAAATCTTTCTGGGATTAAAAATAAAGCGAAACTAGACGTTTGTAAGCGAGTCTATACAGTTTATGTACATAAAATATTTTAGGTTCGCAAAAATACTTCAAGTTACCATTTACATTGTTGTAATAGGAATAATAGCGAAGGTGGAATTAAATGGGTTTGTATTGCAACCACATGGTGATAAAAGAAATATTGGTCGATCATTGCCAAGCTACAATTGCACTTGTGACTATTTTTTGTATTTTTACTTTATTATCATTTTCTCCCTCACTGCAAGTATATATAATATTCCTTACGCAATAATTAGGAAGGAGCTAATATACTTACAAACAAATAATTGCAGTGCAAGTTCTAATGATATTTGAGGCAACACAAACCATCAAGAGAATATTTTTTATTGTTATCATCGCTCTATTAATATATTATAACTTTGAGGAAACTGAGGCGACTCATGTGGGTAGTAATCCTTACGTAGTGCTCTTTGTTTCAATGTGGATTTACTTGAGCCAACGTCATCCATGGCGCACATATACGTGCCAACACGTAATTTTACCAAATCAGAAGGGAAATATTTAAAAGCTGATTCTTTTGACATTTTTCCAGTTCACGTTCATGTTTCGGACAGAAGCTTCAGAAATATATATTTTTTCGTTCTATATATAACGTATGTATGGGGGAAACAATGCTTAATATCTCCCTGCAACTTAGATAATTAACTAACTAAAATTTTTATGGGCACGATCCAGGATTTGTATTATTTTTGGACTGGCCTTTGGGTTAAACAAGCCCTGATTCTATTTACCCTGTAACCCTACAACTGGATGTGATATTGGACCAACTTCTCAAGGTGCTAAGGTGTGACTATTCGAACTTTATTCATATACGGAGTTAAGTCTAACCTAAACATGCATGTGTACAGCTAATGTATGAAGAAGTAATGTGTTATTTTTAGGCTAACATTTTACTATAAAATGGATTGATCCTCATTCCTCACAAAGACTTTGGCAAGGAGAGGCATTTGTTTGCAAAATGAAAAAATAGCGCCGTGCATTCATTTTCCAGCTGTAATAATCAAAATAAAAATGTCCTCAAAGGACGAGAATAGAAGATTGCTGGGATCAGTCCAAGGATGGCCCCTAGTTACATGTGTCATAGTAAATGGCTTTGTTCTGTCTGCTTTGGACATACCAAAAGAGATAGGCATTCATATTTTCATTCTTCGTACCAGCAGTGCTTGCAATGTATGGGCTACCACAACTTTCCTCAACTTATTGATAGCAAAGAATTCCCCTTTCTTCAAGGTAATAGCCATTTTATTAGGTGCAACAAATGGTCACAGCTATCCCTGTGTGTTATTTTTCCTAAACTTATTAGGTTGTTATGTATTGTTTGTACAAATAACTTGTGTATATACAATCTACTTATGGTTCAGAAGAGCGATATAATTAGGTGGGGCGCTGATTTTTATTTGTCTGTACAATTAGGTCTAAAAGTGGAATAGACATTGAAGTATTATGAAGCAAGCTTGGTCGATCATGAGATGGAAAAGACATACGAGGAGTGAGTTGAAGTGACGTCAAGATCTCATGACAGGCATAGCCAAAGGCAGAACTGAAGAGGAAGGCCGACATTTTTTCCTTCTTCGCCATGCAAAAGACGGGCGAGGCAGAGGGCAGAGAGACGATTAGAGGAAGGTATGTATATTTAAGTAATTGTGCATTCTCTATTGGTAAATTTACCATTGTCCAGTTATGAGTGCGGTTGACCCTTCATTTGCTGCTCAACAAAGCAATATGAATGTAGATTTCAGATTTGGGTCATTTTTAATATGCATGGTGGTATGGGGGAGCTTAATCAGAACACCTCAAATTGGTTGTTCTAAGTTTGGTCAAGGTTATGCTTTAAAACTGTTTTTTAGTAATATTTTTTGTTTATGTTGGAACTATTAAATGTCAAATAAGCACAATATTAGGACTGTGTGCTTTCATGTGTTGCTGTACTCTATACCATGCATCACAAAATGCAGAATCTTGCATTAATAATGTTTGTGGTTACTGTTCAAGTGAAGCAGGTGCTCTTGACGTGGGAAAAACCTCTGTCTTTGTCTGTTCAAGTGAAGAAGGTGTTCTTGACGCAGGTGTTAAAGTTACTGTTCAAGTGAATCAAGTCCATTAACTTGAATTTCTTGATATGTGAATGCTATTCACGTTATATGTGTAAATAGGATAAACAAATATGATTGGAGAATGATTCACCACATATATTTGGCTGAAACTACACCGCATATATTTGGCTTGTCTTTTTCCCATTCTATTCCTTAGTTGCATTATTTTTGTGTTGCTTGTACCTAGGCTGCTGCTACAGAACAGTTGCTATGTGAACCAGTTCCTTTTTTTTGGAGCAAAGAAAGCCTGGTTCTTTCCTTCACTAGGTCCCAGCAAAGAAATCTCCAGATCTATAATTGGTTTCAGTTTACGTACATCAGTTCTTTCCTCACTAGTTAATATAATGCTCAAAACTGCAGAGAACCATTAGTTCACTAATATGTATTATATGCATTTATGACATTGGAATTTGGTGAAATAAAGAGCATTAAGAGCGCACATTTGAGAAGAGTTGCAATTGGCAGAACAGGAAGTTGAAGATTTTGCATGCATATTCATCTACTTATATATGTATGCACTCATTTATATGTGCATGTGTGCGTATTAAGTTTTACAATCTGGAAAATATGGAATATTCACACCAGGACGATGCTCTTTTCCATTCGGCATAGTCAATTACACTGCTAGAAATTCTACAAGTGAACCCTACGTGGTGGTCCATAATATTCTGTTAGCACATGCAAAAACTGTCTGTCAAATTAGAATCCAGTCATTGTCTTTGTCTGCCTCTGCAGGTTGGCACAACCAAATTCAGGGAGGAGGAAGAGCTACTATTAAAGAACATATCCAGTAGATTCTGAGAGATTTCCCAACTGATGTAATATAGGTTTTCTTCTTTCAAAATCATCAATATAATTTTTTTTCTGCTTTATCAATTTTTCGCAATTTTGTTGGAGAGTATTATCTAAATTGTTGAATCCATTTGAATGCCTTTTAGCGTTATAGCAGTGGCTAGTACATGCCAAATAGGTGAAGCCATATTGCATATAATTTACCTCTCTAATTTACCTTTCTGATTTTGTAGTGTATGGATGTGAATTTGCAATTTCAGAAAGTTGCATCATATAATTTACCTATCTAACAAACGGTTTACTTTTCAGATTTCTAAGCATTTTGCGATTGCCAGCAAATTTTTTGGATCAAACACGGTGGTTGGAATGTCATGACAAGTATAAACATGGTGACTAAGGTAATTTTTCTTGTTATAATAAATTATAACTAGTAGCATTTAAGGTACTTTTTTTGAAGCTTTTTGTTACGATATGCATTAACTACTCCGTATTTTCAGTTTGACATGCATGTGACAGAACAAAGGTCAAATTTTCTTGTTATTTTCCGTTCATTGGTAGAATTCATTTTCATATATTACCCGTATAATTGCGCAACGTACACGGGTTCAGGCTAGTTTGCTTTCTAATAAGATGTCCTTCTCTAGAGTCTAGACAAATAATATACAATGTGAGGTTTAATTTATTTAATAATAATAATAAATTTACAAGCTTATCTTATAAATATTTAACCAATAGTATAATAATATAATACAGTAATAATAGTAATAATAATAAATTTATGAACTAATCTTGTAAATATTTAACTAAATTAATTGAGTTTTATAAAATTTTACTAAAGATATATAATAAATAAATAAATAATAATAATACAATAATAATTGTAATATAATAATAATAATAAAATTATAAACTAATTATATAAACATTTAACTAAGTTAATTGAACTTTTTATAATTTAACTAAAGTAATATAAAAATTAATAAATAATAGTAATAGTAATAGTAATAATATAACAATAGTAATGTAATAGTAATAAATTTTATAAATATTTAACTAAGTTAAGCGAGTTTTGTGAAATTTAACTAAAGGTATATAATTTAACTAAGTTAATTGAGTTTTATAAAATTTAACTAAAGGTGTATAAAAAGTAATAAGTAATAATATAATATAATAGAAATTATAGTAATTTAATAATAATAAATTTATAAACTTAATTTACAAATATTTAACTAAGTTAATCGAGATTTTACAAAATTTAACTAAAAGTATATAAAAATAAATATATAATAATATTATAATATAATATGATATAATAATATAATATAATAATAATAATACAATAATAATACTAAATTTATAAACTAATATTATAGATATTTAACTAATAATAATATAATATTATGAATATTACATGTTCTTTATGCTGATATCTTTGATAAATTGTTATAAAAGTTGACTAAGTTTAATAAAAAATATCTATTTTTTTATAAAAATTAACTAAGTTAACTAAGTTTTATAAAAATTAATTAAGTTCATAAAGTTAACTAAATTTATAATTATAATAGTAATATAATAATAAAGCTACTAAGTTTAAAATTAGTAATTAAGTTAATTAAATTTTCAAATAATTAAATAAACAACTATTTTCTTAAATTAAAAAAGTTTATAAAATTTAGTTAAGTTTTATAAAAATTAATAAGCTTATGACAATAGACATGTAATTGTTAAATAAAATATTTAAAACAAAATTTACGTTCATTTCAAGAAATTCCATATGTTATTGATATCGTTTCCATATGTTTATATAAAGTAACTAAATTTTATAAAATTAACTAAGTTAATTTAATTAGTTTATATAAATGAACTAAGTTTATGTATGCTAAAATTTAGTTTTCCTCGGGTGCCTTAGACATACATATACATTTTATGTATGCTGAAAACCCATTTATGTGTGCATCTGGCAGGTTCTTTGTTTGCCGCAATTTCTTTCCTCCATATTTTGCTTTTCATGATAGTTTATGTTTACATTTATGACTAATAGACGTATGTTTTTATTGACAGGCGTTGTATGATGCTCTAGGTTTACTCTATGGGGAAAGACATGAAAAAAAATATGTTGTCGCACTCATTTTCCTTCAAATATATTTTACGTCGATGGTCATACATCTTTACTTTTACTATGCATCCTTTTGGTTAGCTACAGTTGTATGAATTGTTCTTTTTAGTATATATTGTATTGGCTAGCAACGATTGTAAGAATTGTTACTTTTGATGATAAATATTTATATGCTTCAAACTTTGTGTGACATACTTTTGTTCATAAATATTTATATGTTTAATATTGTGCATGAAGTGCTTTTAATAATGACTATACATACTACAACATTATGCTAGTGCAATAAAAATATTGAAAAATGGTTAAACAGCTTTCATGGCAAGTAAATAATGCTATAAAATGCTGAATTAAACTTTATATAGTGTTTCTACAGCGTTTATAGTTTCTATAACAATTAGGCTATGAAATTTCTACAGCGTTTGTAGTTGCTATAATAATCAAGCAATGTTTATATATAGCGTTTATAGTTACTGTAAATAGCAATTAAACAATGTTATAAATATTAGTAGCATAAACCATAACTCTGCATAAAAGATTTATAGCAAGCAATAAACGCTATAAACATGAATTTGTATGTTTCAAGTCGCCCATTTAATAGCAATTCTGAAATGCTATGAATAACATCATTTATAGCAAGCTTTTTATAGCGATTATTAGTGTGCTATTATAAACCCCTGACATATTATAGCATGTTGATATATAGCGTTTATAAAAACGCCATAGTAGCCTTTAATAGCGTTTTTTAAACGCTATAAAAAGGGCTTTTTCTTGTAGTGAAGGGGGAAGGAAGAGAGAGAAAAGGAAACAAATTGGGTCAGACATAAAGTGTAACACCCCACTTCCATTAATGTCACTCACAAAGGGAATGCATTAACATTCATGGAGCATTATTAGTGTATAGAACAAAATATAATAAGACAGATACATATATTGGTACTTGAAAATTTTAAAACAACTTTTATTGCAGCGGAGAAATAGTTTGATTATTACAACTTCATAAACCAACAGTAAAACCAAGTACACTTAATATCCATCTTGACAAATTACTTTCTGAGTACATAAAGTAAAGGGCATAACCCCAAACACAAGTAGCCATAAAAGAGATAAGCTGAACTTTACTTTCAGCAATCCAAGCACTGCCAAAAGAGAGAGAAAGAGATCCAAGATCAAGCTCCACTAGTACTAGTCCCACCTTGAGAACCTGGGGGAGGGGGGAAAGGAAGAAAAGAGGCGAAAACAAGGGGGTCTGACATAAAGTCTGGCGAGTATAATAACTTTAACAATATAATTATTAAAGTAACTAGGATAAGGCATAAACTAGTAAAACAAGGTATGACTGTGAAACAAGTGGCCATGACAAAGAAAACAAGAGGAATATTCTGGCGTTAATCTCGTTCCTAATCACTATAGGACAATTACTAAACTGCACCAATGGTAATTACACCGCACCATTACTAGTCACCCTAAAAGTTGATCCCGCCAACAAAACATAATAATGATAATGGTAGTTTCGTGTACCGCCAATTGCCTTCATAGGTGCCGCCTGCCCCTATCTCCACTAGTTGTACCCACTACCCCTATGTGATTGGCTCCTTAACTCATAGATACCCATGTTGGTCCCACAGTGGGGTGTACCACTCCCCAAAGTGGCAACCCGATACCACTAAAGATGCACGGCTTATAACTACACGATTAAACAATATCTTACCTACCAGTCGGGGCCCACGCACGCACATGACCCTGTTGGACTTGCATTGCCACCGCTAACCCGTTTTGACCTCTTACAATCAAACCTAGTAAGCGTGTCCCGTCCTCGACTTGGGTCGAGCTCACAAAGATACTTAATGGGTTACTAGTTTGAAAAGGGCCCCCATGCCTGACATAAGCTTTCCACCTAAGATTGGTCCCCACTAAAGTTTCCCACTTAACCCCATTCTTATTCATATCTTCTTACATGTTTCAACTTGGTTAAGTGCTTCAAATCGTATTTCACAAGCCACCCAAGGCACCCACTTAACCCCCATGTCCCACCATATGTTTATCCGGTTAAGTGTTACTTAAATTCATTATAACCGTAACCTTGTAAAGACCTCCCGCATTAGACTGACATTTGCAGTTGCTGGATTTGCCGGGTGGGTCCGGGCCATCTTATACCGCAAATGAGCCTAACCTCGTGTCTTTACAATTGTTACGCATTTAATTCGCGCCTTTGACCTCTCACATTAGACTACCGTTTGTGGCTGCTGGATTTACCGGGCAAGTCTGGGCAGTCTTACACCACAAACGAGTCTAACCTCGTGTCTTAGGTGGTTAATTATTACACATCTTTATTTAACCCCAAATTGGATTAATGTCCCTACTCAAATTTGTCAATAAATTCCAAATTTATTTATGTCCATAATTGTCACTTAAATTATGCCCATAAATTCCAGATATACAAATTATACCAATTTATGTCTCAAATTAATTATATGCCTTTTAAGGCCATTTCATGCCAATTCACAATTATGTATATTCAATATTTTCCCATTGTCCCAACGCTATTCGTAAGTTTTAATATGACATATGTTAGACTCGCAATAGTCTAACTTATAAAAGAAAAGCAACATCGCAACTTGCATAACACATAAAATAGATCTAAGAATCATGACATAAGTTTATATAGCCAATAACTTGCATATATGGATATGATTTTCCTATAACTTGCATATGAATTTCATTCAAACTAGCATATGATTCACATACAAAACTAGCATAGGCAATAGGCATAAATTTACATAACTATGTACTGCCATGGATCTACATATAGATCTAAACATAAAGATGTGAACTTGCATATGGATCAAAATATAAAGATTAATGTCACATGTTTGCATATAAACTAGCATATGTATCTACATGACTCAAATATGTTTTAACATCCCAAACTTGCATAAGATTCACATATGTCTTAATATCCCAAACTTGCATAAGATTCATATATGTTTTAACATCCCAAACTTGTATAAGATTCATATAAGAACATATAGTCCAACATCACAAACTTGCATATAATTCATATAAGAACATGTAATCCAACATCACAAACTTGCATATAATTCAACATCACATGATTCAAAATCATATTCTCATAATCCCAATTATAACTTATCATAATTAAATTAATTAATTATCTTGTGATAGATATTGTACTCACGAACAAAAGAATAGTCTTGGCTTTCGGGGATCTGTATTCTGAAATTGAATTGCTCGCCTTTGATGTAGACTAATTGTTATTTAGATTTAGATTTGATTTTGATTCTTGCTTCTATCTTGTTTTTGAGTTGAAAGAGACGACGGCTACTCTAGGTTGTCCATTGATGGCATGGCGGCTCTTGGTATGAATTAGTGTGATTTTAATATAAGATTTAGGTTGCTTATATAGAATTTTAGTTAATTAAGAGCTGTCCGATTAACCTAGAATCAATCAAGACCATCCAGTCAAGCTAGAATAACACCTCAGCCCTAATGACTCACCAACAAGTCATAACAGCGTCATCTTTCAGATCTGCCCGGGGGAGGGGGGGAGGTCGACCCCCTAGTCGACCTGTATAGGGAGGTCGACCCCCTGGTCGACCTGGCCTTGGGCGGGAATTTTCCCTCCCAGCCTGCTTCCCTGTTTTGAAATTTGAATTTCAAATTTTCTGAACTTGAACTGTTTTTAATTTATTTAAATTCTGAAACTTCTGAAGGCCATAACTTCTTCATACGAAGTCCAATTCACACAAACTTGGACTCTACCTCAAGCAGAATTCTGAGACGAACGCAATGGCATAACCTGTTTCCCTTAGTTCTCACATTTGAAATTAAGTATTCTTTAATTTTAATATTTAAAATCACATGTTGTTACATTCTCCCCTCCTTAAAGGATTTCGCCCCTGAAATCTCCAACTTAAGGAGAATGTATATCCTAACATCCAATCATCCATCTACTCAACCATCAAACACAGGCGTCCATTGTCCTTACAAGATTTCTAATGCCGTATGAACATATGCAAAAAAGTGTGTGTATATGTTCCTTGTCTAATGCAAAATCAGGCGGTCTACTGATTCAATTGACCTCCTTAATGCAATTCATGATAGTGCCATGCGTCCATTATGTATGTGAAAGAATCCTATCGATATATATTATTTCTACATGCGTGCACAACTATTCATCAAAATGCAGCATCCATATGATAACACAACCATTATACATCCATTAATTTAGATATGCCCACACATTTATATGCAACATGAAGGTGACTGGGCCGATCTAGTGCCTAATGTGTGAGTACATTCATCCACGAGCAACCACTAGCAACCACTTGCATCCATTTGCACCCACCAAACATAATATATCTCAAACACATGTTTGCAACCATAGGATTCTTCCTAACTAAAGATCGAAGATGTCATCGCAAAGATAATACTAAATGATAGGACAAGTATCAACAAAGCGGAAAAAGGAGGAAATAAAACATATCCTAAAAAAGGAAAGGGTACAACGTACGCATCTTGTCTTCCATCTCCCAAGTCGCGTATCTTTGGTCATCTCCCCATTGCACTTTGATGAGCCTGACCCCTTTGTTGCGTAGCTTTTGACCTCCGATCCAAGGATGTGTGTAGGAGCTCGTCTAACCATGGCATTGCGCTCTACTTCCACTTCTTCGAGCGTGCTCGGCTCCACCACTTCCGCCATATCATGCAAACACTTACGCAAATGCGAAACATGAAACACGTCATGAACTCCACTGAGTTTCTCTGGTAACTTTATTCTATATGCCATCTGCCCAATCCTCTCTGTAATTGGAAAGGGTCCTATGAACCTCGGTGCCAACTTTCCTACTGATCCAAAACGGACTACGTTTCTCAACGGTGACACCTTAATAAAAACCATGTCCTCAACATTGAACTCAAGATCGGTTCGTCTCTTATCAGCATATGATTTCTGTCGGTCTTGCGCCATCTTCATTCGTCATCGAATCAGATTTATCTTCTCAGAAGTCTCCCTAATCATGTCGGGTCCAAGAAAAACCTTGTTTGTGGATTCCTACCAACAAGTAGGTGATCGACATGGTCGTCCATAAAGAGCCTCAAAAGGTGACATGCCAATGCTAGCCTGAAACTGTTATTATAGGCGAACTCCACTAATGGAAGATGTTATTCCCATGTTCCCCCAAAGTCTAAGATGCATAGCCTCAGAAGGTCTTCTAGAATTCGATTTACTCACTCGGTCTGGCCATCCGTCTGAGGTTGATAAGTGGTACTTAAGCATAATTGTTTTCCAACCGCCTCTTATAAGCTTTTACAAAATTCGCTTGTGAAAATGGGATCTCTATCGTTCACAATGCTAGAGGGTATGCCATGCAAACGAACTATCTCTCGAAGGTAAACAGATGCTAATCATGCGGCGGTCCTTCTACTTTTAACTGGAATAAAATGGGCACTTTTGGTAAGTCTGTCAGCAATTACCCAAATCCCTGTATTACCCTTCATTGATCTTGGTAACCCATCTACAAAATCCATGGAAACACTTTCCCATTTCCACAACGGAATCTCTAAAGGGTGGAGCAAACCTCCGGGCTTCTTTTGCTCCGCCTTTACTTGCTGGCACATTAAGCATCTAGAAACGAACTCAGCTACGTCCTTCTTCATTTCGGCCCAAAAGAAAACTCGCTTCATATCCCTATACATCTTGTCACCACCGGGATGTATGGTCATCTTATAGCGATGTGAGTCTTCAAGAATTCCCCTCTTCAAACTCTAGTCTTGGGGTACGCAAAGTCTTCCATCCCTACGTAGCTTGCCTCCCTCATCTATAGCATATCTATTAAGATGACTCGAAGACTCCCCTCCTATAAGCTTGCCTACTATCTCAACCAATAGTGGGTCATCTCGCTATGCATCTCCAACTCGACCCAAAAGTGTAGGTTGCACCTCTAACGATGCCAATAATCCAGGTACATAATCGACAGAGGGTCTAAAGTCAAAGTTAGATATATACTCCAAACTCTGTCGCTCTACGAACAAGGGACTCAAAGTCAACTTCTTTCTACTTAAGGCGTCAGCTTCAACGTTACCCTTGCAAGGGGTATATGCGATCTCAAAATCGTAGGATGCCAAAAACTCCATCCACCTCTGTTGCCTCAAGTTTAGGTCCTTCTGAGAGTCTAAGTACTTTAGCGACTTATGGTCTGTATACAACTCAAACCTCTCACCAAGCAAATAATGACGCCATGACTTAAGCGCAAAAACTATGGCAGCCAACTCTAAGTCGTGGGTAGGGTAATTTTTCTCGTGGGCTGTCAACTGCCTTCCACCATAGCATATTACCCTTCCCTCTTGCATTAAAACTGCGCCAAGCCCTGTCCCGCAAGCATCGGTATATACTGTGAATGGCTTGCTCCCGTCTGGCAAAACTAAAACTGGAGCTATCGTCGAAGCCCTCTTCAGACGTTGGAAAGCAACGTCACAGTCAACATCCCAAGAAAAAGTCAAGTTCTTCTTCGTTAACCGAGTGAGTGGGACTGATATCTTCGCAAAGTCCTTAATGAACTTCCTATAATAACCAGCCAGCCCAAAAAAGCTTCTTGCTTCTATTGCGTTCTTAGGAATTTTCCAATCTTGGATTGCCAGTATCTTTGCGGGATCTACAACTATCCCTTCCTTAGAGACCACGTGTCCTAAGAACCTCACTTCTTTTCTCCAAAAAGGCACTTGGAGAACTTAGCTTTAAGTTGATGCGCTCGTAGGGTCTCTAAGAGTTCCCTAAGATGTAGGGCATGCTCTTCTTCATTTTTAGAGAAAATCAGGATATCGTCCACAAAGACTACCACAAACTTGTTTAGAAACTCCCTAAACACCCTACTCAATAATTCAACAAAGTATGCGGGTGCATTCGTCAAACCAAAAGGCATGACGAGCCACTCGAAGCAACCGTCAGGAGTTCTAAATGCAGTCTTATCTATGCTATCTTCAGCCACCCTTAGCTGATGAAACCCTATAGCCAAATCCAGGTGCGAGAAAACTGAAGCACCCACCAACTGATCGAATAAATCATCTATCCTCGGCAATGGGTGTCTGTTCTTCTTTGTTAGCTTATTCAGCTCTTTATAGTCCACGTACAATCTAAGTGAACCATCAGCTTTCGTAGCAAAAACGACTGGAGCACCCCACTCCGAAATACTTCTTCTTATGAACCCCTTCTCAAGCAACTCTTTCACTTGCTTACTGAGTTCTCTTCTCTCTCTCGGAGCCATGTGGCGCACTGGTAACGCAACTGGCTTTACATTATCTACTAGGTATATTCGAAAGTCTATCTCACACCTCGGGGGTAAACCTAGAACCTCGTCGAAGGCGTCACTATATTCACGGACCACATGAACAGATTCCAAATCATCATTGGATGCGTCAAGGGATTCTAGGTAGCTAAGCATTACCGAACCCCTAGGGTCACAAGAAATATCGAGGGTCTTCCCACAACGAGTCAACAATCTAACTACCCTTCTTTCACAATCTAGGATGGCACCGTATCTAGCTAGCCAATCCATGCCTAGAATCAGGCCGTAGTCCATGAAGCCAAGAATGAAGGCGTTGCATTCAAACCCAACGCCCAAGATAGACACTCTCAAATCCCGACAAATCATTGAAAGATGGGCCGAACCACCAATAGGATTTGAGACTACTATGGGATCCGCAACTAGACTAGTATTTAGGTGCAGTGTTTCAACTAACGAAGCAGATACAAACGAGTGTGAAGCGACAGAGTCAAACAAAGTACGAACAGGATGATCAAACAGAAAAACTAAACTTTCAACGGAAATGTTTCTACCTCTCTCCTGTCCTGGTGCCATGAGAGCATGAACCTGCCCTCTTGCCTGTCCTGGTGCCATGAGAGCCTGAATCTTCCCTCCAGAAGTGGACCCTGTCCTTTGCCCTTGCCTTTGTTTCCTTGGTCAGTCTTTAATTCGATGTCCTGCCTCTCCACAGTGGAAGCAGCCAGTCTTCTTCTTTTTCCCACAGTCCTTGCTCAGATGGCCTGGTGTCCTACAATTAAAGCACCTCTTCTTTCCTTTGTTATTGTTATCCTTACCACCTTTCTTGTTTGCTGTTGTTATTTCTTTTGATCCCCTTTCTTTTCCGGTGTCTTATTAGCATTAGCACCTTTCTCCTCTTCATGCATAAGCACCATGTCAACCAATCTCTCAAAGGTAGCCCCAATCGGAATGTGGGTCATAGCCTACCCTTGTAGCGGCTCATTCAAGCCTTTAACGAACCTCAGAGCCTTCTTCTCAGGTGTGTTCACCATGTCTAAGCCAAATCTCTCCAACTGATTGAACTTTTTGACGTACTCCTTTACTGACAAATTTCCTTGCTTCAACGCTAAGAACCTCTCCATATATAAATTCGCTTCTGCTCGTGAGAGAAATTTCATCTCGAACCTACGTCTGAAATCCGTCCATGTCTCCACTGGACGCTCTCCATTCGTGACTTCCCACCAAAACGAGGCTTCGTCCTTCATTAACCAAGTAGCCAATTGGACCTTCCTCCCATCTTCTACCTCGAAAATACCAAATAGATCTTCCACATCCTTCAGCCAATTTCGAGCTTCAACGAACGTCTCTGATCTATGAAAAGGTTTACCTCCCATTGCCCTAAAATCTTTACATATCTTCGAAAAAGTATCAACGCGAGGTGGGGGAGGACGAGGAGCGACTGCAGCATGGGGAGAAGGAACATTTGCTGGGCCTGCGGCATTAGCCCTAGCCTCCGGATACCTTATAAACCAGCCTGGTATCGGTATGCCCTCGGGTGTCTCAGGTTCCCCACACATGTTGAAAAAGAAAAAGGAAGAGATTCAAAACGTAGAATCGAAGGAAAGATATATGGCTCTCGTGGGTTATGTTTTTAAAACAAACTTTTCTCTAAAATATACTTTCCTTAAAACATATTTTTGAAAGTATTTCTTTATAAAATTCTTTTTGAAAAATAGTTTTTTTTCTTCAAATTCTCATATCTGCTCTGGTAACCTTCAGCTCTGGTACCACATGTAACACCCCACATCCATTAATGTCACTCACAAAGGGAATGCATTAACTTTCATGAAGCATTATTAGTGTATAGAACATAATATAACAAGACAGATACATATATTGGTACTTGAAAATTTTAAAACAACTTTTATTGCAGCGGAGAAATAGTTTGATTACAACAACTTCATTAACCAACAGTAAAACCAAGTACACTTAATATCCATATTGACAAATTACTTTCTGAGTACATAAAGTAAAAAGCATAACCCCAAACATAAGTAGCCATAAAAGAGATAAGTTGAACTTTACTTTCAGCAATCCAAGCACTTCCAAAAGAGAGAGAAAGAGATCCAAGATCAAGCTCCACTAATAATAGTCCCACCCTGAGAACCTAGGGGGAGGAAACGTAAGAAAAGAGGCAAAAACAAGGGGGTTAGACATAAAGTCTGGCGAGTATAATAACTTTAACAATATAATTATTAAAGCAACTAGGATAAGGCATAAACTGGTAGAACAAGGTATGACTGTGAAACAAGTGGCCTTGACAAAGCAAACAAGAGGAATATTCTGGCGTTAATCTCGTTCCTAATCACTATAAGATAATTACTAAACTGCACCAATGCTAATTACACCGCACCATTACTAGTCACCCTAAAAGTTGATCCCGCCTACAGAACATAATAATGATAATGGTAGTTTCGTGTACCGCTAGTTGCCTTCGTAGGTGCCGCCTGCCCCTATCTTCACTAGTTGTACCCACTACCCCCATGCGATCGGCTTCCTAACTCATAGATACCCGTGTTGGTCCCACAGTGGGGTGTATCACTCCCCAAAGTGGCAACCTAATACCACTAAAGATTCACGACTTATATCTACACGATGCAACAACGTCTTACCTACCAGCCCGGGCCCACGCACGCACATGACCCCATTGGACTTGCGTTGCCACCACTAACCCGTTTTGACCTCTTACAATCAAACCTAGTAAGCGTGTCTCGTCCTCGACTTGGGTCAAGCTCACAAAGATACTTAATGTGTTACTGGTTTGAAAAGGGCCCCCATGCCTGACAAAAGCTTCCCACCTAAGCTTGGTCCCCACTAAGGTTTCCCACTTAACCTCATTCTTATTCATG
This sequence comes from Allium sativum, assembly GCA_030737875.1. Lineage (NCBI taxonomy): Eukaryota > Viridiplantae > Streptophyta > Magnoliopsida > Asparagales > Amaryllidaceae > Allium > Allium sativum. The sequence goes on along the minus strand of CM060913.1, from coordinate 839,838,359 downwards.
TCTTCTTATATGTTTCAACTTGGTTAAGTGCTTCTAATCGTATTTCACAAGCCACCTAAGGACCCACTTAACCCCCATGTCCCACCACATGTTTATCTGGTTAAGTGTTACTTAATTCATTATAACCGTAACCTTGTAAAGACCTCCCACATTAGACTGACATTTGCGGTTGCTAGATTTGTCGGGCGGGTCCGGGAAGTCTTATACCGCAAACGAGCCTAACCTCGTGTCTATACAATTGTTACACATTTATTTCGTGCCTTTGACCTCTCACATTAGACTACAGTTTGTGGTTGCTAGATTTGTCGGGCGGGTCCGGGCAGTCTTACACCACAAACGAGTCTAACCTCGTGTCTTAGGCGGTTAATTATTACACATCTTTATTTAACCCCAAATTAGATTAACATCCCTATTCAAATTTGTCAATAAATTCCAAATTTATTTATGTCCGTAATTGTCACTTAAATTATGCCCATAAATTCAAGGTATACAAATTATACCAATTAATGTCTCAAATTAGTTATATGCCTTTTAAGGCCTTTTTATGCTAATTCACAATTATGTATATTCAATATTTTCCCATTGTCCCCACGTTATTTGTACGTTTTAATATGACATATGTTAGACTCGCAATAGTCTAACTTATAAAAGAAAAGCAACATCACAACTTGCATAACACATAAAATAGATTTAATAATCATGACATAAGTTTACATAGCCAATAACTCGCATATATGGATATGGTTTTCCTATAACTTGCATGTGAATTTCATTCAAACTAGCATATGATTCACATACAAAACTAGCATAGGCAATAGGCATAAATTTGCATAACTATGTACTGCCATGGATCTACATATAGATCTAAACATAAAGATGTGAACCTGCATATGGATCTAAACATAAAGATGTGAACTTGCATATGGATCTAAATATAAAGATTAATGTCACATGTTTCCATATAACTAGCATATGTATCTACATGACTCAAATATGTTTTAACATCCCAAACTTGCATAAGATTCACATATGTCTTAATATCCCAAACTTGCATAATATTCACATATGTTTTAACATCCCAAACTTGCATAAGATTCATATAAGAACATATAGTCCAACATCACAAACTTGCATATAATTCATATAAGAACATGTAATCCAACATCACAAACTTGCATATAATTCAACATCACATGATTCAAAATCATATTCTCATAATCCCAATTATAGCTTATCATAATTAAATTAATTAATTATTTTGTGAAAGATATTATACTCATAAATAAAAGAATAGTCTTGTCTTTCTAGGATCTGTATTCTGAAACTGAATTTCTCGCCTTTGATGTAGACTAATTGTTATTTAGATTTAGATTTGATTTTGATTCTTGCTTCTATCTTGTTTTTGAGTTGAAAGAGACGGTGGCTACTCTAGGTTCTCCATTGACGGCATGGTGGCTCTTGGTATGAATTAGTGTGATTTTAGGTTAAGATTTAGGTTGCTTATATAGAATTTTAATTAATTAAGAGCCGTCCGATTAAACTAGAATCAATCAAGACCAACCAGTCAAGATAGAATAACACCTCAGCCCTAATGACTCAGCAACAAGTCATAACAGCGTCATCTTTTAGATCTGCCGGGGGGGGGGGGGGGGGAGGACCCCCTGGTCGACCTGGCCTTGGGCGGGAATTTTCCGTCCCAGCCTGCTTCCCTGTTTTTAAATTTGAATTTCAAATTTTCTGAACTTGAACTGTTTTTGATTTATTTAAATTCTGAAACTTCTGAAGGCCATAACTTCTTCATACGAAGTCCAATTCACACAAACTTGGACTCTATCTCAAGCAGAATTCCGAGATGAATGTAATGGCGTAACCCATTTCCCTTAATTCTCACATTTGAAATTAAGTATTCTTTAATTTTAATATTTAAAATCATGGGGTGTTACATAAAGTCTGGCAAGTCCAGTGATTTTTAGCGTATGAAGAAATAAAAGTATCAAAACAATAATAAATTGGATAAGAGATAACTGTAGTATATAACATGTATAAACAGAATGAACAGGATAAACTACGCTTCTCAAATACTTTCTCTGCACCAGTACTAGTATATCGAACTAAGTATTTTTCAATCACTTAACAAAAACAGAGTGATCCCAGCAAAACATAAATGGTAGACTTAGGTGTACTTCTAGTTATGGGTCTTACCCAAGCAGAACTAACCGGTACCTAAACAGAAATAACAGGTGCTACCCTAAACAGAAATAATAGGTACCTAAACAGAACTGGATGTACCCTAATTACTACCCCCAACGATCGGCTCTCTACACGTAAATACCCTATGTCATCCTCACAGTAGGGTGTATTACTTTCTAAAGTGGCAACCAGCAGAAGGACACAAACCTATTTATAGGTGTTGTGGCGTCTTATTATCCTAGACAGACCAGACCCATGCAGGTACATGACCCCGTTGGAACGCACCATCGGAACACCCCATCCCAAATGAACCCCTTATAATTAGCTTAGTAAGTGTGCCCAGACCCCTACCTAATGCGGGGTCCCCCTTTAATACTAGAATGGTTTTGAAACGACCCAAAATCCCCCTTACGGGAAATCACGGATAGAATTGAGAACAAGCCACATCAGAACGCATATATAACAACATTTCATTGTATATAACAACAATTCCATCAGAATACAAGAATATACAGAGTATGAATAAATATTACACAGAAAATACCAGAGATTACAATACATTTAAATACATCGCAGCGGAAAAATAATACAATACACAACTAGAAGTAATACATGGGTACAGAGCTTTCCGAGTATCGTTCCAGCTGTAAATCAGGATCTTATGAATATAAATCTGCAAAACCAAAACTACCAGCTGCCCGTGTGGAATATAAGGGCACCCAGAGTTTAGGTTAAAACAATAAACTCCAAGTCAGTCATGTGACTGGTGTGAGAACTAAAAGAGTTATTTAAAACTTTACTTTAAATCAGATATATCAAGGGACCACGCCGTATAACATGGAACGGGTTTCCTCCCAAGAATACCAATGCATATAACAAAACAACGCAATGTTTTTTGGAAAAATGTAGCTATTATAAGACCCAGGTCCTATCACATAATGCAACGCAAGCCGGGGGATAGGGTTTTCCCTTATAATAGCCAAACATGCTTAGTACGTTTAAAACAAATCATTTGATACTATTAAAAGTGCATAGTGCATAAAACAACTTCAAATCATAAATATTAATCATAGACGGCATGGGTACCATATATCATGTCGCCATACTAGTTCCACAATTAAAACCGCAAAATCACGTATTTGGAAATTGGAGTTCCATTTGTGAACCGAGGCAAAAGATATTCCTCTACCGATTCGAGACGCTCTAGCCCGCCCCTCAGGAACAGCCGCAACTACCCCTTGGATCGTCAGGGCCGGTCCACCGATGTGGATTATTATGCTTGAACACTGCGTTTCCCCACCCTTTGGGGTGTAAATGAGCCAACAAATGACTCCATCGGCTTCACATAGTCACCGGTATATCTGAGGCGCCTCGCAATAGCAACAACCACATAAGTCAAACTCGTCAGGGCGTGTAAAACCATTGACGCCACTTCTAGCTAGAAAGAAACGCATGTCCTCCCTGATGTCCTCTCCCGTTTCTGGTTCACAACCGGGGTGTGAGGCTCGCGAATCTACGGTACACAAAGCTACGCCACAAAGGCCGTGCTTTGATCATCAACCACAAGACTCTGCTTTTCAACAGAAGCCTTGATCATTTGCATCTTAGCATGCCACACAGGCAGACCACTCTATGCAACCAATATCAGTCACACAGAATGAAATCCAATGTCAGACACACATTCCATTTACAAGTTCGTTCTGGGTCTGAACGAAACCGGAGGCACCTAGTACCTCGCATATCCATCGATCTCCAAGTACGTCTGGACGACCACTAACTGATTCCCTCCTCTTGGGTGTACGACCCAATCAAGATCATCAGTAATCACCCAAACGACGTGAAGACCTCCGGTCTACAACCACCGTCTTCATCTTCGACTCATCGTTGAATCAGTTATTCAGAATGGGATAAACCCGGTCTTTCTGAATAACTCGCGTATATAATAAACAAGTGTTACACAAACACAACATACGCCTCATTCCAATTCATCAGTCGCTAACCGTAAATTAGCAAGAGAATAATTCCCCAAACATTAACCCGAAGTCCGAAACCAACATCAGATCAATACCCAGGAAACCATTCTTCTTAGCTAACCTACAGTTAGTTTCTAAATTTCACATTCTTAGGGAAAGGTTCCCATTAATTTTATCAAAGATAAATTCTTTTAAATTTATTCTTAATCTTCCTTTGAATATCACTTCAAACTAGTTGGGATTAGCAAACCACACCGAAGTAATTATTTATTTTATTTCTGTATCCCAACCTATTCATCCTATGCAGTAAAACTGGTCATACTTCATATCTAACACCACAGTGTTATCGGTAAATTCAATTACCATTTCACGTTCAAATCTAATTAAAGATTTAACTATCGCCTGTAGCAAAACTAGTGATACTCCATTCTCGATCTTTCCAATCTAATTAAAGATTTATTAAAAATCCACTTAGTTTTAATCTTTAACTGGGTTAAAGAACCGATGTCATTTAAAACACGATTCGCGATAAACACAAAATCACATCACATTTCAATCAGTCCCTAACCGTAAATTAGCAAACGTGCAATTCCCTAAGTATTAACCCCGAAGGCCGAAACCAACATCAGATCAATACCCCAGAAACCATTCAACTTAACTAATCTCCAGTTAGTTTCTGATTTTCTTAACTCCTTTGGGTCTAAAAACAATATTATTGAAGATACCGTTCACGACAACCCAAAATCACATTCCATTAATTATCGGGTTAAAGAACAAGTGTTATTTAAAACACCGTTCACGATAAACCCAAAAATCAATTTCAATTCAATTCCAATTAAATATTATTTAATTGGTACACTTCATTAAATCTAAATAAAAAGATATAATCTTATTCTCAACTGGGTTTAAGAACAGTGTTAATGAAGACATCGTTCACGACAAACCCAAATCACATTTGATATTCAATACAAGGCACTGAATAGAAAATATATCGGCTTATATTCAATATCAAATTCTACGACCAACAAATATCGTATTGGAAATAACGATATCTATATATCTTTTAAATTTCCATAACGTTATCTGTACAATCACGAAATCCAACATCAAAATATTCCAAAGACAATTTCGATTCAAATCCATTCCAATTTAATTATTGGAAATTCTGGTTATTTTCAAAACCATTTCAAATCCAATTTATTTATTTAAAATAAATAGAATTATAATTCTAGTTCAAAACTAGTTCATTTCGATAAAAAACTATTTTTATCTTTTCAAATATGGAGTTTTTCATCCCAATTCTTCCCAAATCATTTCTTATGATTTAACACAAATTATTACTATTTTGAATAATTTTATCAAGGCCCGTACAGTCGATTTCCATCAACGGCCATCGAATTGCACTTACAGCGACCTTTTCCAAATTTGATTTGGATATAATTCCAAATCCAACCGTTAGATTTCAAATCTCTAGTATTCGTTAGAAATCTCTTTTCGATATGAACCAACGGTTCCGGTTTTAGGAGAATCCGACGGTCGGATCTCCCGTAATATCAATTCGAAGTCAATGGTCGAAATTCACGAGTTGCCAGGCCATTATATATATAATATATATATATATATATATTATATTTCGTAGATTTCCTTTCAAAACGTATTTTATAAATCGTTTTAAATTCGTTTTCGAAACGATTTCAACTTCATTTCAAATTCAAATCAAAATTGAATTTTTCCTTATAAATTCTTTTTAAATTCATTTCAAATTGATTTCAATTCAAATCGATTTTTAACTCAATTTAAGTTCGTTTTCAATTTAATTCAATTTTAATTCGAATTCATTTCTATTTGAATTTCAATTCGAATTCAATTCTATTCAATTTCAATTCGAATTCAATTCTATTCAATTATAATTCGAATTCAGTTCTATTCAATTTCAATTCGAATTCAATTCTATTCAATTTCAATTCGAATTCAATTCTATTCAATTTCAATTCGAATTCAGTTTCAATTCGAATTCAATTCTATTCAATTTCAATACAAATTCAATTCTATTCAATTTCAATTCAAATTCAATTCTATTCAATTTCAATTCGAATTCAATTCTATTCAATTTCATATCGAATTCAATTCTATTCAATTTCAATTCGAATTCAATTCTATTTCAAATATTCTATTCAAATATTTCGTTTTAAATATTCTATTCAAAACTGGAATGAGTGCCAATCAATTTCCATAGATTTTATTTCTGTGGATTTCCATACAACGCATGTATATATCAACAATGACAAATAATCAACCATCATCCAAAGTGCATTCTACACTGTATAAGCATCAAATATAAATATTTAACGCTTATAACAGCCTGTCAATCAATCGATCGACATACAACTAATTATTGGGAATAGTGTACGTCATATACATCCCAATACCCGTGTGGGGTTTCAAACAATCAAACACATATTTTATTTGTGCAATTGGGCGATGTGTAAAATTTATTGTCCCAATCCATATCAGTCAAATGTGTGTATATAAACAAATCGTCTGATTTGTTTATATTTATTTCATTTCATATACACGTTAAAAATTCTATTTTCAACTATAAATATTTTTAACTACATAAATATTTTATTTTATTTCATTTCACATCACATCACACATCAACTACACATCAAAATCAAACAAACAAGCATACAAGCCGTCCATGGTCTGTAGACGACGGGTGTCGGGTGCTACTAAACACCATCTGCATCCTAGTATATATTTTTAACTAGAAAATTAAATTAAAAGTGAGAAGTTCTCACCGACTAGCTAAACCAAACGCCACGACTCTTCATATGTAGGAATCTTCGTCGTTCTCGCCTTTTGTCAATTTCGTTGTCCGTAGCCACTATATATATAAAAATCACATTTTAATGTTGTTGCTATGTATATAAAAATTCTATTTTTATACCGCTACTATATAGATAAAATTCTATTTTTACACCGCTACTATATAGATAAAAATTCTATTTTTATTCTTCTCACTATATAAAAATCCGACCTTTTCACTTTGATTAACTATATAAAAATCCAACCTTTTCACTTTGATTAACTATATAAAAATCCGACCTTTTCACTTTTAAAAATCGAATCTTTTTAATGATAAAAAATCAAACCTTTTGCTTTTAAAAATCGAAGTTTCATTCGCTACGTATTCATAAAAATCTAATTTTTTTTGTAGACGCCATTATATATTAAAACAGAAAATAAAATGAATATAAATTAATTTTGCCGTGGAAGGGGGGCATGGAGGCGTCGGAGGCTGAAGGCGGATCGGGAGGGAGGGTGCGGACCTGGGGAAGGCGGCTGTTGGCGGTTTCAGGTGGAGGCGGCGTTGGGTTTCATGGTTTGAGGGGGGTACGGACTTGCGTCAGAGAGGGGAGAGAAGGGATCGCATGGAGGACAGAGGATAGAGGAGGAGGGGAGGAGGAAAAGGGGCTGGAGATGACGCGCGGCACGAAGCGGTGGGGAGCGGCGTTCCTCCCTAGCGGCGCGTCGGGGCTTTGGGGGGGCGTCGAGCTCCTCCTTTCTTTTTTTTTCTTAGTTATGAATGAAGAATCGGGGGGGCTTAGAGGGAAAAGGGGGATGAAGAGAGAATTTTTTTTATTTAATTATTTAATTTTAAAAAGCAACTTTTAATTTCGAACTCGAAATTGAACCCACCGACTGTCGTTCATAGCTAATTACCCCCATTCCGAACACAACGGGATATGTACCGCAAGATGATTCGATAGTTTCGGTCAGTTTCGTCAAAGTCAAAATATAACTCTATATATTGAATTTGAATGCACCTTTCAATTTACCGGGGCCACATACTAACTAGAAAAATTCCTAAAAATTATTTTCTAGCTTCGTATTGATGATACGGTCCTAACAAAACTAATTTCATCGAATTCTGAGACCATTGGAAAAATGGCCATTTTCCAGTCGATTAAAATCAACTAAAACTGGTCAAACGCGTTTTCCTTTGCCATACTCACATATTGATTCGAAAAATTATGAAATTTGAAACCTAACAATAATTTGACATCGCGGATCCAACAAAAGTGGTTTCATCGAAAACCGAGGTCATTTGCTAAATGGCCATTTTTAAGGGCCGAAATTCCATAGCGACTATTCTGAATTTTCAACTGGACATAACATTTTACCCCCGCTATGAAATTTCAATTTTTCGGATTCATTGGAAAGATATTCTCAATTAGATCGTAATATTTTTGGTTTCGCTAAAATCCGGTTTATTTTGCACCTGGTACATTCATTTGAAGTTTGAAATCGAATTTTCTAACTACCGCGCCATTTTCAATTCCTTTTATAATTTAAAATAAATATTTATATTCTAACAACGATTCAATTAAATATATATGTTCCATCTCTATTTAAAATAAATTTCTCGTCGTCATTATTTAAAATAATTCATTTTAAATAATCAAATTTCACTAAAATTGCCAAAATAAAAATTTTAAATTGGCTCGAATTTCCGGGTTATTACAATCTCCCCCACTTAAAACTTTTCATCCCGGAAAAGGAACGAAGCCGAAAGTTGTTTTACTAATCAACTCAACTTTCATTATTTTCTTTACGGCTTAAGTTCTTCAACTTTTCAGTTTCTAAGAACTTTTCAAATTTCTCAAAAATTTGGCTAACACCCTAAATTTTTGAAAAATTTCGCCATAACCTCCCCTGCATCGGGGATTTCGGGATATTTCATATAGCCTCCCATGGCCTTCTTCAATCCAAAAGAAAAAGCCAATCGGCTCATAAAATCATCATCACCCAAACAAAACAGTAAATTATGGTAAACATGTACCTATTTGTCGGGCAAGCAATTTTATTCTCCTGCCCCAGCCTCCTTGCTATAACCTGTTCAATGTAAGTACATGTATATGCAAGCAAATGCGGCAAATTTTCAATACACTCACTATTTGATCAATTTGGCTAAAAGTTCGACATTTATGAATCAAACAATAATCAAACAACACAATCAGCAATCAATTAGTTGATTCGTATTTCAAATTCATAATTTTGATATATAGTCAAAAATCACATTTTTGATGCCAAATCACAACAATAGGCCCCATATAGTTTTGGTTCTCTCACCAGTCAATAGGAAATATATAGAAATCCCACTTTCGAAACTCGAATACCAATTCTGATGATGTCTAGACTATCATCAGAATCGTTGCCGGGCGACTAGAGTGTGATTCTATATACATCCAGTATATTGGAGGCTTTCAATAGACGTGGATCAGATGTATACTAAAATCTCTATATACCTGATAGTCCAAATCAATATAAAATAAATATTCAAATACGTTGAATAAAGTTTGTTTTCATTTTAAAAATATACTCTTCACACTCGTTCTAGGATACTACTGATCTCATCTCTAACGAGCCATTCTTACTGGATATTACTAATCCAATCTCTGATGAATCCTTTCGTATGGTTCTAACGTGTCTTGTTCTCTGAGCTTTGTAAACCAAAGCTCTGATACCAAAATGAAACGACCCGAAATCCACCTTACGGGAAATCACGGATAGAATTGAGAACAAGCCACATCAGAACGTATATAGAAGAACATTTCATCGTATATAACAACTATTCCATCAGAATACAAGAATATACAGAGTATGAATAAACATTACACAGAAAATAACAGAGATTACAATACATTTAAATACATCGCAGCGGAAAAATAATACAATACACAACTAGAAGTAATACACGTATACAGAGCTTTCCGAGTATCGTTCCAGCTGTAAATCAGGATCCTGTGAATATAAATCTGCAAAACCAAAACTACTAGCTACCCGTGCGGAAAATAAGGGCACCCAGAGTTTAGGTTAAAAAAATATAACTCCAGGTCAGTCATGTGACTGGTGTGAGAACTAAAAGAGTTATTTAAAACTTTACTTTAAATCCGACATATCAAGGGATCACGCCATATAACACGGAACGGGTTTCCTCCCAAGAATACCAGTGCATATAACAAAACAACGCAATACTTTTTGAAAAAATGTAGCTATTATAAGACCCAGGTCCTATCACACAATGCAATGCAAGTCGGGGGATAGGGTTTTCCCTTAGAATAGCCAAACATGCTTAGTACGTTTAAAACAAATCATTTGATACTATTATAAGTGCATAGTGCATAAAACAACTTCAAATCATAAATATTAATCATAGACGGCATGGGTACCATATATCATGTCGCCATACTAGTTCTACAATTAAAACCGCAAAATCACGTATTTGGAAATTGGATTTCCATATGTGAACCGAGGCGAAAGATAGTCCTCTACCGATTCGAGACGCTCTAGCCCGCCCCTCAGGGACAGCCGCAACTGCTCCTTGGATCGTCAGGGCCGGTCCACCGATGTGGATTATTATGCCTGAACACTGCGTTTCCCCACCCTTTGGGGTGTAAATGAGCCAACAAATGACTCCATCGGCTTCACATAGTCACCAGTATATCCGAGGTGCCTCACAACAACAGCAACCACATAAGTCAAACTCGTTAGGGCGTGTAAAACCACTATCGCCACTTCTAGCTAGAAAGAAACGCATGCCCTCCCTGATGTCCTCTTCCGTTTTTGGTTCACAACCGGGGTGTGAGGCTCGCGAATCTACGCTACACAAAGCTACGCCACAAAGGTCGTGCTTTGATCATCAACCAAAAGACTCTGCTTTTCAACAGAAGCCTTAATCATTTGCATCCTAGCATGCCACACTGGCAGACCACTCTATGCAACCGATATCAGTCACATAGAATGAAATCCAATGTCAGACACACAGTCCATTTATAAGTTCGTTCTGGGTCTAAACGAAACCGGAGGCACCTAGTACCTAGCATATCCATCGATCTCCAAGTACGTCTGGACGACCACTAACTGATTCCCTCCTCTTGGGTGTACGGCCCAATCAAGATCATCAGTAATCACCCAAACGACGTGAAGACCTTCGGTCTTCAACCACCGTCTTCATCTTCGACTCATCGTCGAATCAGTTATTCAGAATGGGATAAACCCGGTCTTTCTAAATAACTCGCGTATATAGTAAACAAGTGTTACACAAACACAACATACGCCTCAATTCATCAGTCGCTAACCGTAAATTAGAAAGAGAATTATTCCCCAAACATTAACCCCGAAGCCCGAAACCAACATCAGATCAATACCCAGGAAACCATTCTTCTTAGCTAACCTACAGTTAGTTTCTAAATTTCACATTCTTAGGGAAAGGTTCCCATTAATTTTATCAAAGATAAATTCTTTTAAATTTATTCTTTAATCTTCCTTTGAATATCACTTCAAACTAGTCGGGTTTAGCAAACCACACCGAAGTAATTATTTATTTTATTTTCCAATCCCAACCTATTCATCCCATGAAGTAAAACTGGTCATACTTCATATCTAACACCACGGCGTTATCGATAAATTCAATTACCATTTCACGTTCAAATCTAATTAAAGATTTAACTATCGCCTGGAGCAAAACTGGTGATACTCCATTCTCGATCTTTTCAATCTAATTAAAGATTCATTAAAACTCCACTTAGTTTTAATCTTTAACTGGGTTAAAGAACCGATGTCATTTAAAACACGATTCGCGATAAACCCAAAATCACATCACATTTCAATCAGTCCCTAACCGTAAATTAGCAAACGTGCAATTCCCTAAGTATTAACCCTGAAGGCCGAAACCAACATCAGATCAGTACCCCAGAAACCATTCAATTTAACTAATCTCCAGTTAGTTTCTGATTTTCTTAACTCCTTTTGGTCTAAGAATAGTATTATTGAAGATACCGTTCACGACAACCCAAAATCACATTCCATTAATTATCGGGTTAAAGAACAAGTGTTATTTAAAACACCGTTCACGATAAACCCAAAATTCAATTTCAATTCAATTCCAATTAAATATTATTTAATTGGTACACTTCATTAAATCTAAATAAAAAGATTTAATCTTTTTCTCAACTGGGTTTAAGAACAGTGTTAATGAAGACATCGTTCACGACAAACCCAAAACACATTTGATATTAAATACAAGGCTCTGAATAGAAAATATATCGGCTTATATTCAATATCAAATTCTACGACCAACAAATATCGTATTGGAAATAACGATATCTATATATCTTTCAAGTTTCCATAATGTTATCTGTATAATCATGAAATCCAACATCGAAATATTCCAAAGACAATTTCGATTCAAATCCATTCCAATTTAATTATTGGAAATTCTGGTTATTTTCAAAACCATTTCAAATCCAATTTATTTATTTAAAAATAAATAGAATTATAATTCTAGTTCAAAACTAGTTCATTTCGATAAAAATCTATTTTTATCTTTTCAAATATGGAGTTTTTCATCCCAATTCTTCCCAAATCATTTCTTATGATTTTACACAAATAATTACTATTTTTAGTAATTTTATCAAGGCCCGTACAGTTGATTTCCATCAACGGCCATCGAACTACACTTACAACGACCTTTTCCAAATTTGATTTGGACATAATTCCAAATCCAACTGTTAGATTTCAAATCTCTAATATTCGTTAGAAAGCTCTTTTCGATATGACCCCAACGGTTCCGGTTTTAGGAGAACCGGACGGTCAGATCTCCCGCAATATCCATTCGAAGTCAATGGTTGAAATTCACGAACTGCCGCGGCGCGGCGCGTTCTATTCAGGCCATTATATATATATAATATTATATATATATATATTATATATTTCATCGATTTCCTTTCAAAACGTATTTTATAAATCGTTTTAAATTCGTTTTCGAAACGATTTCAACTTCATTTCAAATTCAAATCAAAAATGAATTTTTCCTTATAAATTCATTTTAAATTCATTTCAAATTGATTTCAATTCAAATCGATTTTTAATTCAATTTCAGTTCGTTTTCAATTCAATTTCAATTGGAATTCATTTCTATTTGAATTTCAATTCGAATTCAATTCTATTCAATTTCAATTCGAATTCAATTCTATTCAATTTCAATTCGAATTCTATTCTATTCAATTTCAATTCGAATTCAATTCTATTCAGTTTCAATTCTAATTCAATTCTATTCAATTCAAATTCAATTCTATTCAATTTCAATTAAAATTCAATTCTATTCAATTTCAATTCGAATTCAATTCTATTCAATTCGAATTCAGTTCTATTCAATTTCAATTCGAATTCAATTCTATTCAATTTCAATTCGAATTCAATTCTATTTCAAATATTCTATTCAAATATTTTCAAATATTCTATTCAAAACTGGAATGAGGCCCAATCAGTTTCCATAGATTTTATTTCTATGGATTTCCATACAACGCATGTATATATCAACAATGACAAATAATCAACCATCATCCAATGTGCATTCTACACTGTATAAGCATCAAATATAAATATTTAATGCTTATAACGGCCTGTCAATCAATCGATCGACATACAACTAATTATTGGGATTAGTGTACGTCATATATCATCCCAGTACCTGTGTGGGGTTTCAAACAATCAAACACAGATTTTATTTGTGAAGTTGGGCAATGTGTAAAATTTATCGTCCCAATCCATATCAGTCAAATGTGTGTATATAAACAAATCGTCTGATTTGTTTATATTTATTTCATTTCATATACACGTTAAAAATTCTATTTTCAACTATAAAATATTTTTAACTATATAAATATTTTATTTCATTTCACATCACATCACACATCAACTACACATCAAAATCAAACAAACAAGCATACAAGCCATCCATGGTCTGTGGACGATGGGTGTCGGGTGCTACTAAACACCGTCTGCATCATAGTATATATTTTTAACTAGAAAATTAAATTAAAAGTTAGAAGTTCTCACCGACTAGCTAAACCAAACGCCACGACTCTTCATATGTAGGAATCTTCGTCGTTCTCGCCTTTTGTCAATTTCGTTGTCCGTAGCCACTACATATATCAAAATCATATTTTTATATTGTTGTTATGTATATAAAAATTCTACTTTTATACCGCTACTATATAGATAAAAATTCTATTTCTACACCGCTACTATATAGATAAAAATTCTATTTTTACACCGCTACTATTTAGATAAAAGTTCTATTTTTATTCTTCTCACTATATAAAAATCCGACCTTTTCGATTCGATTAACTATATAAAAAATCCGACCTTTTCATTTTGATTAACTATATAAAAATCCAACCTTTTCACTTTGATTAACTATATAAAACCCGACCTTTTCACTTTGATTAACTATATAAAAATCCGACCTTTTCACTTTGATTAACTATATAAAATTCCGACCTTTTCACTTTTAAAAATCGAATCTTTTTAATGATAAAAAAAATCAAACCTTTTGCTTTTAAAAATCGAAGTTTCATTCGCTACATATTCATAAAATCTAATTTTTTTTTTGTATACGCCATTATATATTAAAACAGAAAATAAAATGAATATAAATAAATTTTACCATGGAAAGGGGGGCATGGAGGCGTCGGAGGCTGAAGGCGGATCGGGAGGGGGGTGCGGACTTGGGGAAGGCGGCTGTTGGCGGTTTCAGGTGGAGGCGGCGTAGGGTTTCGTGGTTTGAGGCGGGTGCGGACTTGCGTCAAAGAGGGGAGAGGAGGGATCGCAGGGAGGAGAGAGGATAGAGGAGTAGGGAAGGAGGAAAAGGGGTTGGAGATGACGTGCGGCACGAGGCGGTGGGGCGTGGCGCTCCTCCCTGGCGGCGCATCGGGGCTTTGGGGGGCGTCGAGCTCCTCCCTGGCGGCGCGTTGGGGCTTTGGGGGGGCGTCGAGCTCCTCCTTTTTTTTCTTAGTTATGAATGAAGAACCGGGGGGGCTTAGAGGGAAAAAGGGGATGAAGGGAGATTTTTTTTTATATTTAATTATTTAATTTTAAAAAGAAACTTTTAATTTCGAACTCGAAATCGAACCCCAACTAAAACTGGTCAAACGCGTTTTCCTTTGCCACGCTCACATATTGATTCGAAAAATTATGAAATTTGAAAGCTAACAATAATTTAACATCGCGGATCCAACAAAAGTGGTTTCGTCGAAAACCGAGGTCGTTTGCAAAATGCCCATTTTTAAGGGCCGAAATTCCATAACGACTATTTTGAATTTTCAACTGGACATAACTTTTTACCCCCGCTATGAAATTTCAATTTTTCGGATTAGTTGGAAAGTTATTCTCAATTAGATCCTAATATTTTTGGTTTCGCTAAAATCCGGTTTATTTTGCACCCGGTACGTTCATTTGAAGTTTGAAATCGAATTTTTAAACTACCGCACCATTTTCAATTCCTTTTATAATTTAAAATAAATATTTATATTCTAACGACGATTCAATTAAATATATATGTTCCATCTCTATTTAAAATAAATTTCTCATTGTCATTATTTAAAATAATTCATTTTAAATAATCAAAATTCACTAAAATTACCAAAATAAAATTTTTTAATTGGCTCGGATTTCCGGGTTATCACAGGGTTACTGACTAATATGAGTCCCACACAAAAGATGACACAAGTCAATCCCCTAAACTTGTGCCCCTAATCAGCTAGGATTTCCATAGGTTAAGTTTTACACTGGTTAAAAGTGTCCCTACAACCCCTACAAATTTACAAATTTACCTAACCCCCAACAGATTACACAAGTGATATACGGTTCCATTAACATGTTCCACTTAATCTTTGATTTAAGCCTATATGTTTACATGTTCATACACCCCATATTTCAGCAATATTACATAGTATAAGTTATGCTCCAAACAAAATATGTCCCCAAATTTTCATTCTCAATCATCCCCAATTGATCCCAATTTCGTTCGTACGCATATTTCATTAGTATTGGCCTAGGCAATAAAAATAAAAGGGGAATGAGAGAGGAAGAAGAACATTAATAGGCAAATATAGCAGAAATAGACACAGAAATAGGCATATAGTGATAAATGAATAACGTAATAGGTGTATGGAAAATTACATATGATTATAGCAGATATGTTTAGACATAAATCAATTTCTTAATAGACATAGGTTTAAAACTGGCTTATTAACATGTCAATATTGTAGTTAAATATTTATAACTAAAAGTAACATGAACTTACATAGATTGGATCTAAAGAACAGTGAACAGTATGCTGATATTGTAGTATAAATTCTTGTATACGTATAAGCAGCTGTTGTAGAAGATAGTCTAATTCAATCCAAGCTGAGGCAGTATCTCCTTTTCTCCATTGTTTTAGGTGTATAAAACAATATAAATGCCAGCCCTTATATAGACTTTTTTCCAATGAAACTCGTTCAGAAATAAGTCCAGGTTCAGAAAATTAATCTAGGTAGATATGGGGTGGGTCGACCCCGAGGTCGACCCAAGGGCCGACACACCATGGGCCAACCCGCTTGAGGTGTGGGTCGACCCCAACGGTCCAAAATCCTGCATAGGTCTCTTGCCTTTGACTTTGAATTATTTTGAATTTCTGGACTGATTTTTTTTATATATTTCTCTTATTTGTATACAAACTTCAAACCTTAATATCTTCTTTATACGATGTCTGTTTTACGCAAACTCAGAGTCTGTCAGAACCAGAATTCCGAGACGAACGCAATGGTACAGTCCACTTTACTCAATTCCCAAAAATTAAATTAAGTTTTATTTAGTTTATTAATGTTCTTTAAAATTATGGGGTGTTACATTCTCCCCTACTTAAAGGATTTCGTCTCTGAAATCTCCAAGTTAAGAGGAATGTCATTATCCACAACCACAACCATCTACTCATTCATCATCCACAAGCATCCATTGTCCTTAAGATTTTTCTGATGCTTGTATGAATATATGCAATAGTTTGTGTATATGTCCTTACACTAGTGCAAAAAATCAGGTGGTTTACTGATTCAGTTGACCTCCTTAATGCAATTTATGTATGTGACATGTAACCAAAATGTATGCAAATATTCCTAATATAATCTATAAGTTCTATATGTATGCATAATCATTCATCCACATGCAACATCCATATGATGATACACCCATTTTCATCCATAAAATTTAAAATGAACACACATACATATGTAATATGTAAGTGATTGAGTCGATCAAGTGCCTAATATATGTGTATATGCATCCACGAACAACCACTAGAAAACACATGCATCCACTTGCATCCATCAAACATAACATGTCACAAACACATGTTTACATCCATTGGTTTTTCTACCTAAAGGTTGAAGATTCGATCGATAGGATATACTCAAATGACAGAAGCAAGTATGAATAAAAGCTAGGAAAAATAAGTTAAGAGCATATGCTTAAAAAGAAATGGGTAATGAGCGTGAATCTTGTCTTCGGTCTCCCAAGTTGCATCTTTGCGGTCTTCTCCCCACTAAACTTTCATCAGCTTGACCTCTCGACTACGTAGCTTCTTAACCTATGATCCAATATAAAGGTAGGAACTTGTCTAACTGTCACCCCATTTCTACCTCTACTTCCTCAAGCATGCATGACTCAAGAACCTCTGTTGTATCATGTAGACATTTCCACAAATGAGAAATGTGGAAAACATCATGAACACCCTCCAGTCTCTTTGGTAGCTTTACTTTATAGGCCATTTGACCAATCCTTTCCATTATTGGAAATGGCTCTACAAACCTTAACCCAATTTCAGTACAGATCCAAAGCGAACGACATTTCTCAAAGATGATGCCTTGATGAAAACCTTGCCTCCCACCTCAAACTCAATATCTGTCCTTCTCTTATCTGTGTTGGACTTTTGCCTATCCTGAGATGTCTTCATGCATCTGTGGATAAGATCAATTTTTTATGATGTTTCTCTAATCATCTCAAATCCAAGTAGAAGCCTATCCATAGACTCCCACCAACAAGTCAGTGATCTACATGGTCATCTATACAATGCATCGAAGGGTTCCCTGCCTATACTAGTCTGATAGCTATTGTTGTGGGCAAACTCAACCAACGGAAGATGCTCTTCCGAAGTCCCTTCGAAGTCCAGGATACACAGCCTCAAAAGATCCTAAAGAACTCTATTCACCCCCTCAGTCTGTCCATCGGTCTGAGGGTGATACGTGGTGCTCAAACATAAATGTTTACCAAATGCCTCTTGTAGGTTCTTCCAGGACTCACCAGTGAAGATGGGATCACGATCACTCACTATGCTATAAGGCAATCCAGGTAGACGAACTATCTCACAAAGATAAACCGATGCCAACCATGCTGTCGTTCTCTTGCTCTTAACAGGAATGAAATAAGCGCTCTTAGTAAGCTTATCTACTATTACCCAAATACCAGTGTTGCCTTTCCTCAATCTAGGCAAACCATCAATTAAATCCATAGAGAAGCTCTCCCACTTCCACTGTGGGAATTCCGAAGGATGAAGCAAACCACCATGCTTTTTCTGTTACGCTTTAACTTACTGGCAAACTAAACATCGAGTGACAAACTCCGCTACATCTTTCTTCATCCCAGCACAAAAGAAAATCCTCTTCATATCTCTGTACATCTTATCACCGCCCAAATGGATAGTCATCCTAGAATGATGGGCTTCCTCAAGGACTGTCTTCAACAAACTCCCATCCCGGGGAACACAAAGCCTTCCATCCCATCGCAGCCACACTCTATCATCTGTGGAATTTCTACTGAGGTGACCAGAAGTCTCCCCTCTACTGAGTCTATCCAAGATGTCTGCTATATGTGGGTCTTCTCGCTGCGAAGATCCTATCTGATCCATAAGAGTAGGTTGCACCTCTAAGGATGCCAACAAACTAGGTGTAAGTTTTGTGTATGGCCTAAAATCGAAGGTCGATATATACACAAACTCCGCGTCTCTACGAATAGAGCACTCAAGGTCATTCTCTACCTACTCAATGCGTTCGCCACTACATTACCCTTGCTAGGAGTATAAGCAATCTCAAAATCATAGGACGCTAGGAACTCCATCCATCTCTTCTGTCTCAAATTGAGATCCCTTTGCGAGAACAGATACATGAGAGATTTATGATCCGTGTACAACTCGAACCTCTCTCCAAGTAGATAATGTCGCCAAGTCTTGAGCACAAATACTATAGAAATAAACTCAAAATCATAGGTAGGGTAGTTGTTCTCATGAACTCTCAACTGTCTACCACCGTAACACACTACTCTTCCCTCTTGCATCAAGACGACACCAAGTCCTGTACCACATGCATTAGTGTACACCGTAAATAATTTGTTTCCATCAGGTAAAGTTAAGACTAGGGTTGTTGTCAGATCCATCTTTAATTGCTGAAAAGCATCCTCACAATCAATGCTCCGAGAAAAGGCTAGATTCGACTTCGTCAGTCTGGTCAGTGGGGCTGATATCTTTGCGAAGTCCTTGATGAACTTCCTATAATAGCCAACCAACCCTAGAAAACTCCTCCCCTCCATTGCATTCTTTGGAAACTTCTAATCCTAAACTACAACTACTTTAGCGGGAACCACCATTATCCCTTCGTTAGAGACCACATGCCTTAGAAATTTCACCTCCTTTCTCCAAAAGTGACACTTGGAGAATTTTGCCTGAAGCTGATGTGTTCTAAGAGTCCTCAAAACCTCTCCTAAATGTAGGGCATGCTCTTCCTCGCTCGATAAGAAGATCAGAATGTCATCCACAAAGACCACTACGAACTTATTCAGAAACTCCAGGAACACCCTACTCATTAGATCCATAAAATATGAGGGTGCATTCGTCAAACCAAAAGGCATGACTAGACACTCAAAGAAACCATCTGGAATTCTAAAAGCAGTCTTGTCTATACCGTCCTTGACCATCCTCAACTGACGAAAGCCCATGGCCAAGTCTAACTAAGATGAAACAGATGCACCAATAAGCTAGTCAAACAAATCGTCAATCCTCGGAAGTGGGTGCCTATTTTTCTTAGTGAACTTATTCAACTCATAATCCATGCATAAGCAAAGTAAGCCATCCGCCTTAGTTACAAAGACGACTGGAGAACCCTATTCCGATATGCTTCGCCTAATAAAACCCTTCTTAAGTAGATCCTCTACTTGCTTGCTGAGTTCCCTCCTTTCCCTAGGAGCCATATGGTGCACAGGCAATACGACTGGCTTCACATTATCTACCAAATATATCCGAAAATCAATCTTGTGCTTTAGGGGTAAACCTTAACCTCATCAAAAACATCTGGATACTCATAGACTAATGGTACAAACCGCAAATCATCGAAAAAAGCATCAAGAGACTCTAGGAAACTAAGCATGAAAGACCCCCTTGGGCCACAAGAAATCTCAAGAGTCCTCCCATTGCAAGTCAAAAGTCCGACGACCCTCATCTCATAGTCTAGAATGACACTATACATGGCTAGCCAATCCATTCCTAGAATCAAACCGTAGCTCATGAAACCAAGCGTATATGCATCGCACTTAAACTCGAAGCCCAACACAGATACCCTCAAACCCCGACAAATAATAGACAGATGAGCCTGCCCCCAATGTGGTTTGAGATAATAAAGGGACCAGAAACAATACTAGTACTAAGGTGCACAGACTTAACCACATAATCAGATATAAAATATGACAAGCTCAAGAATCAAAAAGAGTCCTAACTGGATGATCGAAAAGAGAAATCAAACATTCAACGGAAACTTTCCTACCTCTGTTCGGTCTGCTAGCCTCAAGAGCATGCACTTGCCCTCCAGAAGGTAGTGCCCTTTTCCCCTATCCTTGCTTCTTCTGGCACTCCCTACTATAGTGTCCAGTTTCATCACAGTTGTAACAAGAATTCTTCCTTTTTCTGTAATCCTTGATAACATGACCCAAGCCTCCACAACCATGAAATTTCTTCTTATTCTAATATTTGTCATTCTTTCCATCTTTCTTTTGGTGTTCATTCTAGGGCCATACCTTCTTGTTTTGTGTCTCCTCAGTCTTAACCTCTTTCTTTTCGCCTTTATCCTCTTCGTGCAACAATGCCATATCAAGGAGCTTCCTAAAAGTTCCCCCAATCAGAATATGAGACATGACCAGTCCATGAAGGGGTTCATTCAATCCTCTTGCGAACCTCAAAGCTTTCTTGTGCAGAGTATTTACCAGCTCCAGACCAAACCTCGCCAACTACTTGAACTTATTGACATACTCCTTGACCGGCATGCATCCTTGCTTAAATGCCAAAAACCTCTCCATTTGCATACTCTCTTCCACCTGGGAAAGAAACTTCATCTCGAACCTCTATCGAAAATCACCCTAAGTATCCACTACACGCCCTGCTTTCGTCACTTCCCACCAGAAAAAAGCCTCATCCTTCCGCTGCCATGCAGCCAATTGAATTTTCCTACGGTCGTCAACTTCGAAAATCCCAAACAAAACCTCTGTCTCTTTAAGCCAATTCCATTCTTCCACAAAGCTTTCAGTTCCACAGAATGGTATTCCTCCCACAGCCCATAATTCCTTGCATATCTTAGTGAAATTATCCACTTGCAGAGGAGGAGGAACGACAGCCGCAACTGGGGGAGGGGCGTCTGCTTGGCCTTCGGCAGATGTAACCTCAAAATACCTATGGAACCAAGTCAGTATCTGAATGCCCTTGAGAAGTTTCGGTTCCCCATACATGTTGAATAGAAAAGGAAAAGGGATTTAAACAAAGAATCGAAGGATATTTTATATGGCTTTGGGAATATGTTTTTCAAAAACAGACTTCTCCTTGAAAATAATTTTCTTTTGAAAAAAAATTCAAAACTTTTATCCGATCTTGCAACCTTCAGCTCTGATACCAGATGTGACAACACCCCACATCCATTAATGACACTCCTTATCGGAATGCATTAAGTTCCATGAAGCGTTATAGGTAATCAGAAACAGAATTTCACAAGATAGATATATAAAGTCAGCGGAAATTTTAAAACCTTATTTTTCAACAGAAAACATCGTGGTGTCAACATCCAGTTACAACATAACACTGAAATACTGGAACAAAATACATTAAATAAAAACATCTGTCTTACGCTAAAAACCACTAGAGTACAAAAATGAAAAATCATAATCCCCATAAGTAGCCATAAACAAGTAGACAAGTAGTCAAAGCGATACATCTAAGCAGATCCAAATCCAAGCAGAAACATGAGAGAGAGTCCTAATCAAGCCTGAGTGTTCCCACCTTGAGAACCTGGGGGATGGGGGAAGGAAGAGAGAGAAAAGGAAACAAAATGGGTCAGACGTAAAGTTTGGTGAGTCTAGTGATTTTTAACATATAAAGAATTAAAAGTACCAAGACAGTAAATAAACTGGATGAGAGACAACTTTAGTATATAACAGGTATAAACAAAATGAACAGGAGAAACTATTGTTCTCAAATACTTTCTCTGCACCAATACTAGTTTACCGAACTGAGTGTTTTTCAATCACTTATCAAAAACAGAGTGATCCCAATAGAACATAAATGGCAGACTCAGGTGTACTTCTAGTAACGGGTTCACCCCTATTAGAAATAGCAGGTACCTAAACAGAAATAACGGGTATTACCCCAAACAGGTATAACATGTACCTAAACAGAACTAGAAGTATCGTAATTACTACCCCCAATGATCGACTCCCTACCATGTAAACACCCTGTGCCAGCCCCATAATAGGGTGTATTACTTCATAAAGTGGCAACAACTAGAAGGACACAGACCTATTTATAGTTGTTTTAGCAACATATTTTCCTAGACAAACCGGACCCACGCACGCACATGACCCCGTTGGAATGCGCCATCAGAACGCCCCATCCCAAATGAACCTCTTATAATTAGCTCAGTAAGCATGCCCTAACCCTTACCTAGTGCGGGGTCCCCCATTAATACCAGAATGGGTTAATGACTAATATGGTCCCACACAGTAGATGATAGAAGTCAATCCCCTAAGCTTGTGTCCCCAATCAACTAGGATTTTGACAGGTTAAGTTTTACACGGGTTAATAGTGTCCCTACAACCTCAGTAGGTTAAAAAAAATTATTTAATCCCAAACAGGTTAAACAGATTACACAAGTGACATACGGTTCCATTAACATGTTCCACTTAATCTTTGAATTAAGCCTATATGTTTACATGTTCATACACCCAGTATTTAAGTTATATTACACATTATAAGTTATGCCCCAAACAAAATATGTCCCTAAATTTTCATTCCAAATCATCCCCAATTAATCCCAGTTTCGTTTGTATGCATATTTCAGCGGTATTGGCCTAGGCTCAAAGGTAGCCTAGGCTATAAAAATAAAAAGGGAATGAGAGAGGAAAAAGAACAGTAATAGGCATATATAGCAGAAATACACACATAAATAAGCATATAGCGATAATTGAATAACAGAATAGGTGTACGAAAAATTACACATGATTATAGCAGATCTGTTTAGACATAAATCAATTTCTTAACAGACATAGGTTTAGATCTTTTTTATTAACATGTCAAGATTACTGTTAAATATTTATATCAAAAAGTAACATGAACTCATAGAGATTGGATCTAAAGAACAGAGAATAGTATGCCGATATTACAGAAGAGATTCTTGTATACGTATAAGTGCTTGTTGCAGAAGATAGTCTAATTCAATACAAGCTGAGGCAGCATCTCCTTATCTCCATTGTTTTCGATATATAAAACAATAGATATGCCAAACCTTATATAGACTTTTTCCAATGAATCTCGTTTAGAAACAAGTCCTGGTTTAGGAAATGAACCTATGTAGTTCTGGGGTGGGTCAACACCGGGGTCGACCCTAGTGTCGACACACCCTTGGTGGGTCGACCTCCAACATGCCAAAATCCCGCATTGGTCTCCCGCTTTCGACATTGAACTATTTTGAATTTCTGGCCTGATTTGTTTATATATATTTCTCTAATATGTATACAAACTTCAAACCTTAATATCTTCTTCATACGATGTCCGTTTTATGCAAACTCGGATCAAAATCTGAACCAGAATTCCAAGATTAACGCAATGGCACAATCCGTTTTACTTAATTCCCAAAAATTAAATTAAGTTTTCTTTAGTTTATTAATGTTCTTTAAAATAATAGGGTGTTATAGATCCCGTTATTGTCTCAAACCCCACCGAGGGCACGACTCATCTGTCTATGATTTGTTGGAGTTTGAGGATATCTGTTTTGGGCGTCAAGTTTGAGTGCGACAATATGTGCTTGGTTTTATGAGATATGGTCCGATTCTAGGGATGGATTGGCTAGCCATATATGGTGCCATTTTGGACTGTGAGAGGAGGATCGTTAGACTTTTGACTTGCCAAGGGAGGACACTCGAGATTTCTTATGACCCAAAGGGGTATTTCATGCTTAGTTTCCTAGAATCACTTGATTCTTATGTCAACTATTTCCGATATGTACATATTGTCTATGAGTATCCAGATGTTTTTGAGGAGGTTAGGGGATTACCTCCGAGGTGCGAGATTGATTTTCAGATATACTTGGTGGATAATACGAAGTCAATCGCATTACCTGTGCTCCACATGGCTTCTAGGGAAAGGAGGGAGCTTAGCAAGCAAGTAGGGGAGCTATTGAGAAGGGATTTATTAGGTGAAGCATATCAGAATGGGGTTAAGTCAACTATTGGTAGAAGTCTGCCCAGACCCGCTCGGTAAATCCAGCGTCCAGAAGTGTAGGCATAATGTGAGAGGTCTAGTGATTATATTTATAAATATATGTATATAATAAGATATGAATAAATGGCAATGATGGTAATTAAATGTTTAACTCGGAAAATAAGAAATTAAGGGATGTAATGAACTGAGTTAGTGTGATACGAAGGAAAAGTGACGTATTTCCCTAAATGACCTATTTTTGAGAACGTGGTTGCAAGTAAGCCACAGTAAATAAAGTACGAAAAGTAAAGAAATTACCTGCTACCACGAATTTAGATGGGATACGTTATGAAAATAAATCATTGATTCCTTCTATCAAACTAATAAGGTGCATGAAGTATTTTCCTTAATTAAAATAAGGAACATATATTACAGTGAATGAAGAAATACCGTAATTCAACAGTAAAAGAAAATGGTTTAAAAGGGGAATGATAATCACCTATTATAAATAAATAACATTAATGAAAATGTTGTTTAATAGTTAGACTTGTCCTAGGGACAAGTGGGGATTATAACATAGGTTATAATAAACTAATAAGTAAATTGGATAATTGGTGAAATGAGATAAGGGACACTTAATTGTTAATTAAGTAATTAGAAAAGGGAAAAACCTGAAACCAGTTAAGAAAAGAGGGAAAATATATAGTACTTAATTATAAATTAAGTAATCCATAAACTTGGAGGTTTGAAACCTGCTGATAAGAATAGCATGTTTAGACTTGTCCTAGGGACAAGGGGAAATTATAACATAGGTTATAATAAATGGGTAGAGAAACTTATTAATGGGCCTTAGTTAATAGAACTAAGTTAATAAGTAAACAACGATAAGTTGTATTGACGATGTAAAGTGGAATTATGATTAAATGAGAAAGGATGAGGAAAACTTATGAAATGAAATAAGTTATATTTAGTCATAAATGGTAAGTGACATGTTAATTGGAAAACATGTGAACTGAGATATACTTAGTTACATATTAAGTAAAACATGTTAGTGTAATGATGAAATCAAACAAGAAAATAAAAGAGAATGTGGATTACCGACCTTAGGCCACAATTTGGAGAATAACATGTTGCGGGCTTATTAATAAACTTAAATAGGTTAAGTTATAACTGAAATTAATAAGCAAGCGGAACTTGGTAACTGATGAAGAATTCAATGTGAATGGGAATAACCAAGTCAAAAAGAAACCTAGTAAGGAAAAGCAAGCGTGTAAAAGAATGTTTAGACATAGGGTCTAACAACATATTAAAATGAGGCGCTTGGACCAGTCATACGTTTGAGAGTGAATAACCCAACGGGGCAGATCATCGAGGTGTTATAAGGCACAAGGGGAGCACACATTCATCTGATTTTTATGACGGCTCCAAAGGACTGGAAGGGGAAGCACACGACTTCTTGAGGTACGTAAGGTGCTCCTAGTAGTCATGTGTGCGATGACAGATTTCTTAGGTTGTGCTCGTAGAGGTTGGGTCTGCGCGTAACTACTAGGTGAGTGGGCCTTGACTGTAGAAGTAGCTATGCAGTTAGAATGCTGTAACGCGGTTACACCAGGGTGATTCGGCGGTTGCCTCAAAAAGAAGGCGGAGGGTCACGTCCAACAAGGATATCAGATCATCGGATATCGATCATCGATAGACGGTGGGATGCGAAAAGAATAGAGTTAAACCCAAGATACCATTCACCCTTCACTATCAGGGTAAGGGGTTAAAGGGAGACGCCAAATGGATTTTTAGATTGTTTGTTATTAGGTGCATGTTGCTTAGCTCTTGTAGTCTTTACTAGTTGAGGAAAGGGCCTAGGTGGGGCCATAGCCATTGTGAAAACAGACCCTAGGAATATTTGTAGAGGCTCTTAAAGACGAGCCTGTACAGATATGGAAAAGCTCGCGACCGAGTTTCGTGTTTCTTGGATCGCCCTGCCATGGAACTGGGTTCACAATAAAGGACGTGCGATTGAGGCATCGAGCTACAATTGAAGATACGTATGGTGGACAGTCTAGATTCATGCATGTCAGCTCTGGGTGGTGTATCATAGACTTGAGGGCATTACTCTAGTATGAATTCTGATTCGAACAATGGTGGCAGTCCATACGTTCGCGTAGCGTAGTAATGAAAGATATATGTGGAACGTAGTATTGTTTTTCGTACGTCACAATGGCGTAGGATCAAGAACTGCATATATTTCGATATTGTTACAGTGGAGACCGTGCGAGTAGGGTACCATGGGGTGTACCTTAATATAGGGGGTAGCTACATATATACTATATTAGGTTAATCCATTGGGAAGTAAATGGGTATGACGTGTGTGTAAGCCTTGAGTGTTGATAACCCAAGTAACGTAATAAATAAAATTACATGATTGGACGGCATATGTAGGATTATCCAAAGTGTATAGTTTAAATCTAGTCACCAGAACTTGTGTTCTGACCCCCTCCTCATAACATACTTGTAGGTTAGATTTGTGGCAGAGGCAGCATAGCTTTGGATACTGTTTAGGCAGTATTAATAATACAGTAAGGCTATGTTTTTTATTATACTATATTTTATCCATTCCGCGGTGAGATATTTTCTGAGCTCTGACATATTTTGTGTCTTTGTCTTTTCTGTAGGATACTAGGGAAAACCAGTCCGAGTTTCGATGGATTGGAATTTAAAAAAAAAAATTGGTCCATTGGAATTCAGGTTGTCATATTTGGTATCAGAGCTTAGGTTTAGGATTCCTATATAAATGGTGAGTGAACATATTTGTATCTTTAAAAAAATAAATATATATAGCTAGATCCATAGAGGAACCCACTAAATAGAAATAGTATAATATGGTAAGAAATGGGATGTTTATTTTGTACACTAAAGAAATGAATATAGAAATTGGAGACCCTTAGGTAATTTAGGTGGAGAGTGTACAATGTACTTTGTATGGATGGAAAATAAATCCCATATGATTAGTATATTGGGTTAGTGGGTTAGATAACCTTATAAAATGGAAAAAGATGAAAAGAGAAAAATGGACTAGGAATATATATAGTTGAAAGAATTGACCTTGGGGAGTGTCTAGGAAAGCCTAGGAGAATTGGAAACCCGCTTTGAGTCTAAACCCATTATTAACTTTTAAGAACTTGAAATTATAAAAGTTTTGGGAAAATAATTTATGGTATTTTCAAGTTTTAATCTTAAAAGTTATAGTTTTAAATATATAAGGAAGTACATATATTGAGTTTTAAAGAAAATTCTCTCAAAAAAAGGTGCATGGTATAGAGCATGTATAGCTCGCTATTTTTCTTGTTATATTTCATGCAAAAGTTTTTAATAAAGAAAGATTTGAAATCTCTATTCTTATGACAATCCTTTTTAGATAAATTATTTTTATAAGATAATTTTGTTGGGTGGGCAAAATAAGTGTAGAAATTTAGAATAGAGTGGATGTCTGCACCTTATAGTAAGAGACTAAACCGACCTTATAGGTAAGAACAAGTCATAAACCCGACGAAGAAAATAGTTGTCCGTATCTACTCCGGTTTTGTGATTTGAAAAAAAAAATGATGATTTACATTTTTAAGATGACATGTTTTTATGGTTTGGCAAAAGAAAGTTTTCACGAGCAAAATAAATTTTGACACTTCTAATTTTTGGAAGAAAATTTAAATGAAAAAAATCCAAACCATGTTGTAAAAAGTATGGAGTAGGTAAGGATTAGTGCCTAGGAAAGACAGGAAAAGTTTTGAGGCTATAAATTAAATAGCGAGAATTATCTTGGAATAATAGTGAGTTCCCGTAAATGCGTAAGCATTGAATAGCCTAGGGTTTTGCTTGGAATAATTATTGGTACACAGCTAGGACTAGTAGCAACTACTAGATATAATAATTAAGTGTTCAGATCCCGTTGCTAATTTTCATGTTAGGCGTAAAACCCATTATCGCATTTCTGTTGGGATCATTCCATTATTTTGTTAGGTAGTTAGGGTAACACCTATACCTGTCGTGGATCCCATAGTTTGGACTTTTCTGTCTGAGGGGGACATAGTCCCGAGATTCTTGGCCCTTAGTAGTAGCTGTGTATGGTGTATGTTCTCCTGTTTTAGTTGGAGGACTAGAAGCTTTTTTAAATTTAAACTAAAATCAAATAATTAAATAAGTTAAAAAAAGAGAAAAGGTACAGCTGAAAAGAAAACAAAAAATTTAGTAAAGCAACAAAAAAATGGAAAATTATGAGAAAAGATGGATAAAGATAAAACTTTCCAAGATAAGATGAAAAAGAAAATCAGTAACAAAAGAAAATTTTCTTATGTGGGCTGTGCTTGGATAGGAAAATAGGAGAATCTTTATAATAGTTTCATAAAATCCAAGTACGGTGGGAAAAAGGTATATAAAAGAAAAACGGAAGATGTGCAATTTTTTGTTTTCCACCTTTTTGTAACATAAAAAATCGAATTTAGAAAATTAGATTTTTCTAAAATTCAAAAAATAAAGTTGGTTGGTAGGATTATGGATGCAACAATTGGATGAACTATGCTCTTACTCAGTAAGAGTGTGGGAAAATTTGGATGAAGAAGTATTTTGATTTACAAAATATTGCATTCATGTAGAAGTGCCAGTATATTTAGGATGTGAGCATCATATTTTAAAAAGGACTTTTTGAAAAATTTGCATACACATAGGAGGTACCGCTTAGGCATACATGCATTATTATGTTGTACTTCACTTTGTACAAGTGCACAATGTTTGCGAAAATTGGATGCACACATGTTGGATGTATATTATGCGAGGGGTTAGTTGATTTTACCCTTATCAAATTTCAGGGACGAAATTTCCTAAGGGTGGGAGAATGTAACACCCCGCATTTTTAACTTAAGATAATAAAATAAGAATAACTTATTTAAATATTCAGAATTAAGGAAAACAGACTGCGCCATTGCGTCGGTCTCGAAATTCTGGTCAAGATAGACATCTGGTTTGCGTAAAACGGACATCGTATGAAGAAGTTGTGAGCATTAGAAGTTTGTATACATAAAAGGAGCTTATATGTATGTATATATATAATAAATATATCTAGAAAATTCGAAAATTAGTTCAAAAATCAAAATTCACGTACGGGAAAATCTGGAGGGAAATTAGACCGTTGGGGGTCGACCCACCAACAGGGGGGTCGACCTACCAACATGGGGGTCGACCCACCAGCGGATCTGGAAAGTTCTTTTCTGACGTGGACGATTCTGATGTTTTTGAATTAAATCTGAGGGTCCTGGTTCCTCTGCTACACCTATAAATAAGACCTTAGACCTAACCCTAGACCTCATAATTTGGTGGCTACCCTAGAGCTCTGCCATTACTCTCTCTCTCCTCAATCTATTCTAAAAATTAAAATATTAGCCTAGGAAAATTATGAATCCAGATCTGGAAGAGAGAATTGACAATAATAATAAGATTATCCAGAATCGTGAAAAGCAAGGTAACGTTCCAGATCCAATCTATTCAATTTTTCCTCCTCTTTCTTTTCCCTTTTCTCTTTTAGTAAAAATAGTAAATCCATGATTATTAAATTCTGAATTCAATTAGTGGAAAATCATGGAAGATTAGATCTGGACTAGATCCAGGATTTGGAAAGCTTACAAGGTGAGTGGAGTTAAGCCATAATATTTTAGATAATGGTACATAATCATTTAGCATTCCCCTTTTTATTAATTGTGAAATTGCCAGATTAATTATAAATTGTTGTTGTAACGAGTTGAAATGTTAATATGAATATGTCAGGAAATTCCTATGTTGAATTGGCTAAAGTGTTGAATGTTTACATGTTGGAGAAAATAAACTTGTTAGGATATGAATAGCCAATTTAGTGATTGTAACTACATGATTTACTTCTGGCATATGATTGAGTAATTGACATGTAACTTGTTAGATCTGAACAATTACCCGATTAAATGCTTACATGTCAAAAATTAGAATTAAATACATGTTAAAAAGGACATGCGCCAAAATATAGGCATAACTTGACAACATGGAAATTGGATTACAGTAAACATGTGAAGAGGAAAATATGCCAAAAAAATTACATGGAAAAAGGGATAGCTATTAAAATATGTACATGCCTAAATACACGGTAATTTGAAACTGTAACGCCTTAGACACAAGGTTAGATTGCACTTGTGATAGAAATCTGCCCGGACCCTCCCGGCATATCATGCATTCACAAGTGGTAAATCTAATGTGAGGGGGTCTAAGTGCAAAATTAAAAACATGTAATGGTGCTAAGACACGAGGTTAAGTCAACTTGTGGTAGAAGTCTGCCCGGAAACGCCCGGCAAATCCAGCGTCCACGAGTGAGGCTTAATGTCAGAGGTCTAGTGCTTATATATATATATAATAAGACATGAATAAATGGCAATGATGGTAATTAAATTTCTTACTCGGAAAATAAGAAAGGAAGGGATGTAATGAACTGAGTTAGTGTGATACGAAGGAAAAGTGATGTATTTCTATAAATGACCTATTTCTGAGAACGTGGTTGCAAGTAAGCCATAGTAAATAAAGTACAAAAAGTAAAGAAATTACTTGGTACCACAATTTAGATGGGAATACGTTATGAAAATAAATCACTGATTCCTTTTATCAAACTGATAAGGTGCATGAAGTATTTTCCTTAATTAAAATAAGGAACATATATTACAGTGAATGAAGAATACCGGAATTCAACAGTAAAAGAAAATGGTTTAAAATGGGAATGATAATCACCTATTATAAATAAATAACATTAATGAAAATATTGTATAATAGGTAGACTTGTCCTAGGGACAAGTGAGGATTATAACTTAGGTTATGATAAACTAATAAGTAAATTGGATAACTGGTGAAGTGAGATAAGGGACACTTAATTGTAAATTAAGTAATTAGAAAATGGGAAAACCTAAAACCGGTTAAGAAAAGGGGGAAGATATATTGTACTTAATTATAAATTAAGTAATCCGTAAACTTGGAGGTCTGAAACCCACTGATGGAAATAGCATGTTTAGACTTGTCCTGGGGACAAGGGGAAAATATAACATAGATTATAATAAATAGGTAGAGAAACTTATTAAATGGACTTAGTTAATAGAACTAAGTTAATAAGTAAACAACGATAAGTTGTATTTACGATGTAAAGTGGAATTATGATTAAATGAGAAAGGATGAGGAAAACTTATGAAATGAAATAAGTTATATTTAATCATAAATGGTAAGTGACATGTTAATTGTAAAACATGTGAATTGAGATATACTTAATTACATATTAAGTAAAACATGTTAGTGTAATGATGAAATCAAATAAGAAAATAAAAGAGATTGTGGATTACAGACCTTGGGCCACAATCTGGAGAATAACATGTTGTGGGCTTATTAATAAACTTAAATAGGTTAAGTTACAACTGAAATTAATAAGCAAGAGGTACTTGGTAACTGATGAAGAATTCAATGTGAATAGGAATAACCAAGTTAAAAGGAAACCGGGTAAGGAAAAGCAAGCGCGTAAAAGAATGTTTAGACATAGGGTCTAACAACATATTAAAGAGAGACGCTTGGAGCAGTCCGTACGTTTGAGGGTGAATAATCCAACGGGGTATATCATCGAGGTGTTACAAGGCACGAGGGGAGCGCACATTCATCAGCCTTTCTGACGGCTCCAAAGGACAGGAAGGGGAAGCATGAAGCTTCCTGAGGTACGTGAGGTGCTCCTAGTAGTCCTCTGTGTGGTGACAAATGTATTAGGATGTGCTCGCAGAGGTTGGGTCTGCGCGTAACTACTAGGCAGGTGGGCCTTAATTGCAGAAGTAGCTATACAATCAGAATGCTATAACGAAGTGACCCAAGGTGATTCAGCGGTTGCCTCAACAGGGTGGCAGAGGGTCATGACCAACAAGGATAGTAGATCGTCGGATACCCGTCATTGACAACCAGTGGGATGTGAAAAGACTAGAGCTAAACCCAAGATACCATTCACCCTTCACTATTGGGGTAAGGGGTTGAGGGGAGATGCAAAATGAATGTTTAGATTATTTGTTATTAGGGGCATGTCGCTTAGCTCTTGTAGTCTTTACTGGTTGAGGGAAGGGCCTAGGTGGGGTCATAGCCACCATGAAAACAAACCCTAGGAATATCTGTAGAGGCTCTTAAAGATGGACCTGTACAGATATGGAAAAGCTCCCGACCGAGTTCCGTGTTTCTTGTATCGCCCTTCCATAGAACTTGGTGCACATTAGAGGACATACAATTGAGGCATAGAGCTACAATTGAAGATACATATGGTAGACAGTCTAGATACATGCATGTCAGCTCTAGATGGTGTATCGTAGACTTGAGGGCATTACTTCAGTATGAATTCTGATTCGAACAAAGGAGGCAGCCCGTACGTTTGCATAGCATAGTAATGAAAGATATATGTGGATCGTAGTATTGTTGACCGTACGTCACAACAACATAGGATGAAGGACTGCGTATATTTCGAGTGTTACGGTGGAGACCATGTGAGTAGGGTACCGTGGGGTGTACCTTAATATTGTGGGTAGCTACATATATACTATATTAGGTTAATCTACTGGGAAGTAAATGGGTACGACGTGTGTGTAAGTCTTGATTGCTGATAACCCAAGTAACCTAATAAATAAGATAACATGATTAAACGATATATGTAGGATTATCCAAAGTGTATAGTTTAAATTCAGTCACCAGAACTTATGTTCTGATCCCCTCCTCATAACATACTCGCAGGTTAGATTTGTGGCAAAGGCAGGATAGCTTTGGATACTGGTTAGGAAGTATTAATAATACGGTAAGGCTATGTTTTGATTATACCATATTTTATCCATTCCGCTGTGAGATAATTTATGAGCTCTGACATATTTTATGTCTTTGTGTTTTCTGCAGGATACCAGAGCAAACCAATTCGAGTTTGTTGGATTGGAATTTTGAAAAAAAAAAATTGGTCCATCGGAATTCGGATTGTCACACTTTTAGAGAAGGAGTTGATGTGATATTAATGCAAAAAAAAGGTGGTTGCTTATGCAAGTTAGCAGCTTAAACCACATGAGAAGAAATATGCCACACATGACCTAGGATTGCTTACTGTTGTGTTTTCCTAAAAGATTTGGAGACATTATTTGTTGGGTGAAAAGTTTGAGCTCTTTACTAAACATAAATCACTGAAGTACATTTTACCCAGAAGGATTTGAACATAAAGCATCAACATTGGTCAGAATTTTTGGCAGCATATGATTTGGATGTACTTTATACTTTGGGGAAAGCCAACGTTATACTGATGCGCTCAAGAGGAGGCATGTTATTATTGCTCATCTGATTATTACACCCACCGTGACTGAGAATATTTATGATCAATAGAAGGATGATGAATTTGTTTAGAAAATATGCAAAATGATTCGAGAGGGTGAAGTCTCTAAATTTAAGATTGATAATCAAGGAATTCTGAGATTGAAAGGTCGAGATTGAAAGATTGATAATCAAGAAGGAGCGAGCATAGTCCATACTCGGTTTAAAGAGATCTGAATGTACTCGGTTCAAGGAGTAGGTTTCCAGAGATTGTTGTAGGCTTTCGCGCTGACCATATTTAGGAGGGACGAGCGTTAGTCATGCTCGGCTTAAATCGTTCAAACATAATCCATGTTTGCGAAAAAAAATTCATAGTCGATAAGGAACTATTACAGCAAAATTAATTCTAAAGGGACAATTGTTGACTCCAGAGCATGCCTAGGAGCTAAATCCTAACCCCGTATATGTGTACATCAAAGTGTCTGTTTTGTTAAATAGAAAAACATTGAAAAAGAAATCTAAACTCAATTAATGATAATGGCACATGAGCTAGTTTCGGGGTCCCTTCCGTTTCTAGGAACTTAGGGAACAAACTGAGGAGATTGGACAGAAGATTATGGCGGCATGGCATGTGTGTTCTTCTTGACATATTCGGGAAGCTCCCCTTGCCTGACCTATCCTCGATGAGATCGCGTAAATGCCTGCATTCATTGGTGATGTGACCAACGATGTTATGGAACATGCAGTGCTTTCCAAATCCGAGCTCTTTCCGAGTCGGCTCTCTTCGAGGAGGACTTAGAAAGGCAAGGACCCTCGTACATTAAGGTAGATGTTGAGCAGGGAAGAATTGAGTTTGGTATACTGATCATACTTACTTTCTCTTCGAGGTCGTACGTTGCGCTCATTCCTATCCGGGGCCTTTCCTCTTCCTTTATTCTGGCCATTAGTGTTGGATGGACCTCCTTGTTTGGTGGCTAAGACCTCGAGGCTCTCCATCTCAATCCCGACATCTTCTTGTCGGAGAAATCGCTCGGCCTCGGCATAGAAATCTTTTATATCCTTGGGGGGATCTCTGGTTAAAGAGATTGAGGATTCTGATCGATTCTGAACTCCTGCAATGGCGGCAATAAGCATCATCGATGGCTCAGGTCGATCGACTGAGGCTACGACCGCGTTGAATCTTTCGAGGAAGGATCGAAGTGTTTCTCCCGGTCGCTGCTTGATGGTGGTCAGGAACATTACACTCTTTGGCCGGAAGATATGAACTCTGAACTGTTCAATGAAGCAGGTGACCAGCGTATTCCATCTACTGATCGACTCCGTTGTTAGCTGCCGAAACCACATGTCGGCTATATATGTGAGGAAGAGCGGGAAGCACTTTGCCATAACATTGGTTGATGCACCGAGCACTTCCATGTGATGCATGTATCGCATGAGATGGATGGTCAGATCAGTCCGACCATTATACAGTTCAATAGCTGGAAATTTGAAGTTCGGAGGATTGTAGGAGTTAATGGTCTCCCTATTGAAGGGGATACGGTTGATGTTACCTATATTTTGCTGAGAAGAATTGTAACAACCCGCCCCGCACCAACCGTCACATCCATAGGATATGCCCAGCCAATACGGGATGGATCGTTAGAAAGAAAGAAAGTGGAGAAGGAAAGGAAACAATGAACCTTCATAGAACCTGTAACACATCTCACAGCGCATGGGATAAAATATAATATCAACATACTTTAGCATAAACAGATGAAACAGTGCATAAGCTGAAGAACTAAACAACATAGCAGCGGAAAATCCAAATACAGCTTATGTTCCAAACTACCATTATTACAACTTTTCAAAACTGTCTCTAAAGCAAAATAAGATAGGTATACTACTAGTGCCCAAAGTAGATACCAACAGCGACACAGGGAGAATAATAAGAGATAATACGTAGGAGCCTCCTGCTCGTCTCCGGCAGCTACCCGTGCACTACCAGTCAACCTGTCTCTAGTCTGCTCGTGTGAGCAATCAGAGTAATAAGAAGAGACATAAAACTCTGGGTCAGACAAAAGTCTGGTATGAGCGATAAGCAACAAAGCATACATCTCTAAGATGAACAATAACAGGTATAATACTCTAAGAAATCATACCTGAACCTGGACCTGCAACCAAAGAGTTAGCACTACATACTGTACAATTCTCTAAGGTGCCACTAACATATGGTGTAAGAAATACGGGGCTGGGGGTGTGTATGTCATAGTGATAGCAACCAAAACAAGCATAGCAACCATCCTCACATCTCTCACTCAGTGCATAAATCATACGATATCCACTACTCGATCACCCAATCCTTGGTTACGATCACTTTGCTCCATGGAGTCACCATGACACCATTGCACTGATCCATAGCCATTAATCTGTCCATAAGTGGTAAACTAAAGTTATGGATATCGATAACCCCTTC
This sequence comes from Allium sativum, assembly GCA_030737875.1. NCBI lineage: Eukaryota > Viridiplantae > Streptophyta > Magnoliopsida > Asparagales > Amaryllidaceae > Allium > Allium sativum. The sequence continues at coordinate 839,801,782 of CM060913.1, read as the reverse complement.
GCACACGTCCCGCAGCAAAGTCCAACCATGAAGCGAACTCGTTGATTCCCATCTGAATCTTGAGCTCTAACTTCTCATTTGGACTTCCTTTGCATCTCGGGTTATAGTCTTCACTTCCGGATCGGTCTTCATTCAGTTCGTAGTCATCACTGTCGGATCGTGAGTAACCTCCTCCCCAGCTCGGATCGTGGCACACTCTCCAGGTCGGGTCGCCATCGTCGGATCGTACTCCACCTCGGATCGGTTCGCGGTCACCATCCATAGGCGGATCGGTTCGTGGTTCATCAGTACGTGGCGATCGGAGCTGCGATCGGGTTGGTTCGCATAGCGTAAGGGGCGATCCGATCCGGTGTATTTCCTGCACTTCGTTCCAGCAACTGTTTTTCGCCATTCTACAGCGTTTTTGACCAAAGTAACACTTCTAGACAATCCCAAAACATACCATACAGTCATAGCAACATATAGTATCGACTACGAACACCCAAAACATAAATCATAGCATGTAAAACGGATCAAACATGGCCAAATTCCCAAATTTTCCCTTAAGCATTTTTAAGTAAATCTAATCATAGGGTTAACAAAACTTAATCAAATCGAACCAAATTTCTAACAGAGACATAAAATATTATTTTCGAATTTCTAAACATTTTTCCAGAATTTATTAGTGTATAAATTCGCTAATCTTCACTAATTACCCTTAATTACCGTAATTAGTGCTAAAACTATGCAAATCACTCACCTTGGCCTCAAATAAAATTCTCAGATCTGAAACTTCTCTGATTTGGGGCGAATACTGATGCCCAACAGCATCTCTAACCTTGCTTTGGTGCCTTTTCTTCTTAATTTGATGTTGCTAAGCCTAATCTTCAATTAGAAAGTGATTTGGGGTGTTTTAGATGTAGGAAGCTATTGTTAGAGTGTCTAAGGATGAAAGTGGCGGCTGGAAAATGTCTAAAGAAATGTTTTCTAACCCTAATCAGCCCCTATATACCCCTAAACCCGAAATTCCCCTTGGGCCTAGCTGTTAATCACCCGGTTAAGCCCAATTAAGCTGCTTTTCACCATCTGAAACTTGTTTTAGCCATATCTCCCAAACGGTGAGTCCGTTTGGCTAATGTGACCACTCTACGGAAAGAGAAACCATCATCTGAAGCCAATGGAGGTGGTTTCAGGTCAAAATTCATTTCCAGTCAAAAGTTATAGACGAAACAAGATCAGCTAGGGGCAAATCGGTCATTTAAAAATCGGCAAAAATTGTGAACATGGGAAATGACCCTAATAGCCGTCCCCCAAAGTTACATGACCATACGAATTCATACGAAAATGAACTAAATATTCTACGATCCTAGATGCATAGAATGCGGGTTGTTACAAGAATTTCCCCGAGTGTAGCATCGGAATATACTTGCAAGCTGGCTTCCATCTCCAAGGAGTCGCTGCCATGAATCCAGCTATGAGTTCGGGAGAGTTCCAATACTAGGGTCCAACGAAAGCATGCTCGAAAGGGTGGCCGCTGGTTGGGCTCGACCTCCGAGAGTTGAGTGAAGGTGAGGACGAGGGTTCATTGTATTTGTTGGTTCAGGGCCGACTGGCCCCTTTTGAACCTGATAAGAGTTGGATCGAGTCGTACCTAAGGTTGGAGGTCCTGGTTGATCCACTATAGCATGTGATGTTCGGAGTTCTTCGATGCCCCCACCCAACGCGATGTTAAGAGGATCTACAGTAGCGTTTTCATCCACCGACTAGGGAGCTGGTATGGTAGAGTGATCTCCCTTGTTCGAAGGGAAGGCTACACTAGCTCTTCGTTGAAGGGAAGGCGGTATAAGGCGAGTCTACGGTAAGATACTGGGTTGTAATGGGAATGGCATTGATCCCAGTTGCCCTAGTGGTAGCTTGATTGGTTCGAGGGTCCGAGATACTCCCAGAGTTGAGGCAAAGTGGTCGTACAACCTAGATATTGATCGCGGGCCTCGTCTAAATCTATAGTTGCGAATGCACTGGTCGTTGGAAGTGATACTCCTGTTTATGATTGGTCGGGAGGTGGAGCCAAGCCAGGAGGAAGAAAAGATGGGATCTGATCAGTGGCCCGATTCTATGTAGACTGAAGATCAGTTGTTGCTCCACTCCTGGTCGATGGAGGAAATGATGTTGAAGCGTTTAGCCTTATCTCCACCCAACCGAGAAGGTGATCCATCAACTGTTGCAGTCGTTCGAGGAGTTTACCCTGAGATGTCATATGGTCTATGAACTCGGTCATTATTTTATCGATGACATCCCGGGTAAGTTATTGGGGGTATATCTTCATGAGAGGAGGCTTCCTGAGCTGCTTCTGCAGCATTTGTATCTACTGCATCGGCATTAGTGGGACGTGAAGATGTTGTATCTTTCTTTCGTTTGTTCGCCATAGACTGAAAGTAGTAGAGGGTCGCAGGGTACATTGGTGCGTGCCCCCTTCCTAGCGCGCCAAAGTGTTGACGTCAAAAGTTGGTCACTTGTGACAGTCAACCCCCGATCGCATGGAAAGCACACAAATAACGATTATGAAATGCGATAAAGCAAAGAATAACAGGGAACTCATATAAGAATTTATAGTGGTTCGGCAAAGTCAGTGCCTACGTCCACTTTATATAGGTATATATATATATATATTGACTTTCTTTTGATTACAAGTACAAAGCCTTTTCTTTTGAGAATGAAGAAGAGAAAGAATGGCTAATTTATGAGTTAGCCGTCAGAGTCAGAAGTCTTAACGGAAGAGTAGAGTATCCAAAAAAGCCCCTTTCCTCTTTGAGCTTTGTGGTATTTATAAGTGAAGTGCTGGGCTGAGCGGGCTGCCACGTGGCCTTCCTCTTTTTTGGAGCTCGGACACGTGGAGCTCGAATGGTAGCAATTGCGACGGTAGGACCCATTCCACTGCTCATTAATAGTTTCCTCAGAAATAGCGGCTTACGTGGCACTTGAGGTGAGGTGTATCAAAAGTAGAGCTCTGTCCGGATATGGTTGACCGCATTTATTGCCCTGAAAGTTGGGCTAAGCATTTAAAAGACTCAGTTGGATATTTCCATGCAGATCCGAGATATTCGGTCGATGCGCCTTTTATAGGAGCGATTTACTCGGTCGACTGGCAGCGATTCTTTCGGGCTCGACTAATTGAAGCTTGAAGATAATCAGACGGAGTTGAAATTGATTCGGGCCGGCCTCAAAGCAAACCGGTTTGGTCCGAACCTTGTCTGGGCTTTCTGGAGCATGAGCTGCTATGTTGGCTGATGCTGGAGAGAATTTCTAGATATTGGGCTTCGATTCGAACTATGAAAGCTTTTGGTAAAAAGTTAGTTAATAGAGTCCTACATCGGAGTGTGCATACTTGGAAGATGCCTTTGTTACTACGACAGCTTGGCCAACCACACATGTAATTGGAGAATCTAGTTCTAGTGAGTATAATTTTTTGGTACATCATATAATGTTACAACTCTGATTCAGTTGATTTAGTTTTGGGTTACCGAACAAACCGATCAAAAATAACTGTGATTAACCGGTTTATTTGAACTGGTTAACCAACTAATTTGAATGGTTCGGTTAACGATTATTGGTATCTTCCATGACCATGCTATTTCCAATTGGGCTTAATTTTTCAAGCAATCGACATAGCCAAAACCATATTTGATTTTCAAAGGGGTCATTAGAAGGATTCCATTTTTCAACTATAGATGTGAGGGTGCTGAGTGCATGGCTCATAGTAGGTCCAAAGTGATGGTCATAGGCACAACAGTGGCTAGAAAGTTCGCCTACTACTTTGATCCATGGATGTGTAACCCACTTCTATCCTTAAGAAATTTATCTTTTCAAAAGCATAGTATCAAATTGTTGGAGTAGTAATTCCCATGCTATATAAAATGATTTCGTGCTTTTTTTATCAAGTAATTGACCTTCTAGGGAAGAAAAATGTCCTAAAATTATGTGTAGTCATAGCTATAACAATGAGTTGATAACAATTAGCCTTCTTATTTAAAGAAGTACGGTTGGCTTTTTATTGAGTTTGCTGGTGATCAGTTCAAATAGGTGTAGGCACTGGTTGATAATTAGTTTGTTAATGGAAAGAGGGATACCTCGATACAATCGATCAGGTAGTGTATATAGCAAGTTGCCAAGAAGTTTGCAGGCTGCGCTGGTATGGTTTGCAGATTAGTATGGTGAGAGAGAAGAAGTTTAGGTGTTCGAGTGATTGAAGCAATCGATGATTAGAGTAAGCAGAGGGTGATAATGCAGTACTAGCTGTTCTGGTTATACATATGGAAGTGGGGGTTTCAGTGCTGATTGGAGCGGGCAGTGAGAATTGGTGATAGTTAGAGTACGATTTCAGGCATTCGAGTTAGTGCTAGTGTTGAGTCAGGTTATTGTAGTAATGGGAGATAGCAGCGGTAGGAGATGGCAGTTTCCAAGCTTTTATAAACTGAATATTGAGGTTGAAAGACAATTTTGGATTGAAAAAATCATTATCAATTTCTTTATTGAAGCAACCTTGGGTGAGTTAGTTGGTTGATTTTTGATACACAATCAAAATTGGATGCCCTCAGTATATGCTAAAATATTGGTTCGGTCTTTTTTTAACCAATACCTAAGAATTAAAAATTGTACTTAAGTTGAGTACAAAAGCTTTAGGGACTTTGTCAAGTTAGTTACCAAAGGACAAGGGAAGAGTTTGATGTCAAAATGGAAGTATAGACTATAGAGTTTATTTTCAAAGAAAATGCAACCGAAAGTAGATGTGCAGTAAGTAAAGTTGACACTGAGAAAGCCAAGCATTCACTTCATTTTTTCTTCTTTGGTGTTTTATAACAAAGCCAGAGGGATTTTATAATTCTTTGTTTGCATTGCTCGCCACTAAAAAGTTTTACAAAAAATATAAAATTATATAAGTACAATTATTTTGTCACTTAGTATTCGAAAAATCTCATTTGCAATGTCATTTGTGCCAGTCTATAGATATTTAGAAAGGATATAGATCGATAGCATGGCTTGCACAGTTGGGCATATTTACGTGGATGATTAAGGCAATTATAATTATTGATTTCAGAGTAAAAAAAGTGAATGCCTCTACCCAAGCACACACATCTGTATCCATATTATTGGATGACGTATGGCAAGTAGATATTATAATAAACCATTTCAAAATGCCTAAAGGATAGTATGAAGCATCCCTTCGTGTTCTTTTGGAGTACTCTCAGTGTGTGCTTCATATATTTTAATTTTCTAACTTCATAATTTTTAAGATCTTTTGCATGAATATATGAGATTTTTTTTAAATAAACTAAAATTTTGAATATGCATCATTAGAGCAGTGCACAAGTAACCACCAACGCGTATTTTGTACATAATTTATATTAATTAGCTATGATATTATGTGAAACAAAACAATGAGAAGTTGTACATTTGCTACATTTTGAAACCAAAATTGCAAATGTTGATATGAGCTCAACTTCTATAAAGTTTTCCTTTAAATTTAATATCCATGCAAATAACCAAATCTGGATCGGTGTAAACGTGTAGTAAAATATTAGCATGAAACATGAAGGTAAGATATAGAACTGAGTCACATTGTTACCACTAGGATTATTAAATTCTATACCGAAATCATCCAGTAGGAACGGTACAAAAATGTTGATAATGTGTTCCTTTTTTGTTTGGTATTTTTGTTTGCAATGATCGCCGACGAGCGCGACTAGATTTGAAGTCAAAGAAAAGTGGAAATCATGAACCATGTTGAAAAATAAACTTGGTTTTAAGGAAACATTTATTGCATTAACGGAAAAAGTTATTAGTAAGATAATGTTTGTATTTGTGGAAAAAGAAAAATATAGACTAAATAAATATGTAATAAGAAGAAATATTTAGAAAGTATAGAATTCAAGGAGAATCTAGAAAAGAATAGTCTAGAGATTTTCCCTAATATAAATTGGGATGTACTAATTCATTTGTATCAAGCAGTATGAATGTTGTATTAAGCAAAAATAAAGGGAAATAAAAGCAATCAATAAAAGCAATAAAAATATTCCTTCTTTCTTATAGTTTCTTCTTCCTCCTCTAAAATTTCAACAAAGTGGTATCGGAGCTATAAGATCCTAAAGATGGCGAATAATAGCGTTCCCGCACCGATTCCAATGCTTACCAAGATCAACTATGATAATTGGAGTTTAAGGATGATGGTCATACTTGGAGGATATGATCTATGGGAGATAGTTGACAAAGGCTATACTGAACAAGATGACGAAGATAGTCTATCTCAAACCTAAAGGGATGAATTGGAAAACACAAGGATGAGAGACAAGACGGCTCTCTGTCTAATTTATCAAGCGTTGGATGATAATGCTTTTGAAAAAATTGCGGAATCAAAGTCAGCAAAAGTAGCATGGGAAAAGCTTCAGATATCTTACAAGGGAGCTGATCAAGTCAAAAAGGTACGTCTTCAAACATTAAGAGGAGGACTTGAATCTCTACATATGAAAAAAGGTGAACTTGTTTCTGATTGTTTTTCAAGAGTTTTAGTTGTTACTAATAATTTGAAAGGAAATGATGAGAAATTAGATGATGTCAAAATCATGGAGAAGATTCTTAGATCATTAGATCCAAAGTTTGAACATATTGTCGCCATCATTGAAGAAACCAAGAACTTGGAAACCATGGCTATAGAGGAGCTTTTATGCTCATTGCAAGCTTATGAAGAAAAGAAAAGGAAGAAGGAAGAAACGGTGGAGCATGTTATCAAGACACGAACTAATTCAGAAAAGAAAGAAAATAACCAAAGCCAAGAAAGATCGGATCATGATCAAAAACGAGGAAGAGATCGTGGATATAGATATTAACAAAGTTGGAGGCTCAACAATGAAAACAACAATAACAACAATAATCAAAGAGGAGAAAGCTCAACTAGAGATTGTGGCAGAGACAATTTAAAGTGTGACAAGTCAAGCATTCAATGCTATAATTATGAGAAATTTGGGCATTATACTACTGAATGTAGAGCTCCAAGAAACAATAGAGTTGAAGAGAAGATCAATTACTTGAAGAAAGATGTATAGAAGAGGGTATATCACTACTGGCCCACAAAGAAAATGAAGAAGAAGAGAAAGAAAAGAACAAGAACGAAGAAAAAGTTATAGAAGAGCCAACAATAAATGAAGAGACAAAGTTAGTTAAACTTGATGAAATAAAGGACGATGAATTCGATGATTTGAAGGAAGAAGATCTTCCAAAGATCGAAGAAATGAAAAAATTGGTAATCAAGGAACAACAAACTGAAATGGTGGATGATGGAAGGAATAGTAATTGTGAGAAGAAGGTTGATGATGTTGCCAAATATCAGGTCATTAATGAGAAAGATGATCATACCATGAAAGAAGAAAATAAAGTTAAGGTTAAAGCACTTTGTGCAATTCCAAATAACAAGTTTGCCTATTTATGTCATATATTTGGAGACTTTAATTTTGAACCAATGGTTTTTGGAAAATTCAAGAGACTTTTGGGAAATTATGGAAGAATTGATGAAGCGAAGACGCATGATTTTGCTTTGAAGAGCTCTACGATGGATAACAAATTCATTGCAATCAATGAATGTCTACTCATATCACTCTTTCCACTACAAGAAAAACCGAGATTAGCGACAGATTTTTAGCAGCGGAAATTTCCGTCGCTAATTAGCGGCGGATTTCCGTGGGCTTTGTAAGAGAAAATATTTTGGATTTTATATGTCATCTTATTATAAATTATTACCGTTGAATACTAATTCTGTCGCTAAATCAATGGAAATTGCAGCTCTTTATCGTCATATAATATTTGACGCTAAATTCCGTTGCTAATAGAGTCGGATTACCGTCGACATAATTTTGAAGCTATTTTCCTGCAGTTTTCCAAGAGATTTGAAACGAATTTTTATATTTTTTTATTTATTAAATGTTTAAAATTTGTGTTATTACCTAGTAATTAATTAGTAAATTTAAATTTTAAATAATTAATGTTAATAATACATTAGTAATTAATAATAAATAATAACTATTAGAAGTAAATAAAATTCAATAGTTAATGCTGATTAATTTTTTTTTTTGAAAATTAATGTTGATTAATCATTAATTACTATATAATATAAATAAGAGGTAATAGTAATTAATAAAATACATTGTTGTTCGATGTTTATTAAATTTGTTTTGATAATCAATGATTATTTAATCGTCTTTAATACGATTAATTAAATTAATATCAAGAAATTATTAATACATATTTGCTTTTAAGAAATTGATTGGTATGTATTATTTGATAAATAATTAGTAATTAAGAAAAACAAAATGGTCAAAGTTTAAAAATAAGAAGTTAAATAAATATTAAAGAATTTCGAAATTCCAAAAATTCAAACATTACCATACAAGTTATTATTTTCATGCATATTAATGTACTATTAAATAATTAATAATTGATATGTGATAGTTAATATAAGTATATAATAGTTATTATAAATTAATATCTACTATTAATAATTAGTTGTTGGCAATCTATAATTAATAATAAATATTTAATTAGTGATTAATTACAGCTGAGCATAAGATTTAAGTAGTGAACTTATCTCTAATAAATTGTGAGACAACACATTTTCAGTTTATAAAGATCAGAATTTAAACTGTAAGATTATATATACATATATAATATCATGTTCTTTTATACTGGTGTATAATGTGATTTCAGTATACATGTTTCCTAAATTCAATAAGTATTGCAATTATCTCTAATATAATATGAGACAACACATCCTCAGTTTATACAATTCAAAGTTATATATATATATATAATGTATGTATATATATACACATACATAATATATATACATACATTATATATATACATATAAATGTATATATGTGTTTTTTTCTTTTTTCTTTTTTATGAATTTTCAGAATTCTTTACTTGGTCATATAAGATAATTCTTTACTTGGTCATATAAGATACTTATGAAATGATATATAACATTCAATAATTAATTTTAAATAATTTTATTTAATAATTACAGTTTATAATTATAGTTGATACTTAATATTTTATAATTATAGTTGATAATTATATTTTATATTTCGAAAAATTTGAAAATTTGAAATCATCTTAAATAAATTTGAAATAAATCATAAACATTATATTGGTTATAAAATATTTGTTTTAACTGATGCAAACTTTACAATGATCATAAAATGTCTGTTGTGATAAATGGTTGTTATCAATTTTCGATAATCAATAATTAATAATTACAATACTTTCTTAAAATTAGTATTGATTATTTCTTAATATTTAATAATTAATCATTAATATTTAAGATATAATAAATTTTAATTTTAATGGTACTTAAAATATATTTAAGATTTTTAGTGTAAGGTTTAACTATGTAGCACCACTTAAATTGTAATATTACTATTTAAAATATATTAAATTAAATTAATTTTATATTAAACTATTTAATAGTTTAAATTTTAATGTTATTCAAAACTTTAATTTTGTTATAGCATTCATCAATGTAGAACACAGTTTTTCTTCTCAGCAACCCGCATCAACAATCAAGAATGAACAAGGACCGTTGATCTGAAATCCAAGCATGCAAATAATTTAACCCGCGGATTACTCCAGCAATCAGATTTCCACCACTAAGTCTTCCTCCTAAAATCGAAACAAAATCTCAAATGTTCCTTATCTTCTTCCAGCGCTAAACCTAATTTACTTTATCCTATCCTTCATCACGTCTATCCATCAAATTAATAACCAAAATTCAAAACTGTTTTGCCTTTTCGAAGCAAGTATATTCAGATTAATCTAACTCTCCAAATTTGAGGCTTCAGATTTGTGAATCTACAAACTGCAAGGTTGATGTGTCAACAATTTTGGGGCGTTTATCTTCATTCGAGCTCTCATATAGCAAATTAGGTATGCCGCTCTATTTATGTCACTGTTTATATTCAGATCTTTAGATTTCGATTTGAATTTGATTTCGATTTCAACTATAACAGTAGATCTGAAAGCATTTGAGCAAAACCTAGCCTGCGACAGTATTTTCTCTTGCCCCTTATTTGATACTTTCCACACTTGGATCCGTACTGCGCAATCAACAGTGAGATTACCATCAACGTCGCATAAAGTTGATTACTTGGAACATTTGTTTCTGAAAGATTTTGAACATTTTAAGGTATTCGAACCCAGTTTATTCATTTTTTCTGTTATGGTCTTGAAAATCAAGTATGAATTTATTCTTCTGTTAATGCTTGATTTGTTTAATGCATAATTAGATGGTAAACATATTAGTATATAGATGTGTTTATGATTATGATTAGGTGCTAGAACATGAGTTATCGTAGAATATGGCCATCCTCTTTTATTCTAACACTAGAAGGAATAACTGCTGATTTTTGATAGTTCATATTTTGTTTTGCTTTAACTTTCCGCATCACTGTTAGATAGGCTGAAGGGCAACAAAATTCCTAACTATGTGCTTTATCAGAAGAATCTTTAGTTTAAACAATTTATAACTATGTGCTTTATTGGAAGAATCTGTAGTTTAAACAATTTATTTGTCAACCATAATAACCTAAACTAATGAATAACCTAAACTTGTCGTGACTCTGTACAGTTCGATTTTGATTATTCCTATGGACAATGATTACGCATTTTGTATGCAGTTGTATTAATTATCTTGACTCATGTGATTTTTTTAGGGATTTCACTGAAAACAAATAGAAATGAAGTTAAATCTGCATATATCGATTAAAGCGGGTACATTATATATAACAGTTGTATGCTGTTTGATTTGCATATTATGTTCTAATCAGGTTTCCTGTTGTTTTATAAAAATATATATTTGAATGATATGGGTAATATATTTAATATTATTTGATTTGATTAATCAATGATTGTATTTAGTGCTAATGATTGATTGTTTGATTTGTAAAGTTGGTGTGTTCTTAATTTGAAGTTGCTAAGTATTTTATGCAAAATAATCATTTACTTGTTCTACTACCATTTTAATCATGCTATCATCGAAACAGGAAACTAAAACATGCGCGATCCTTTTGATACGCATATCAATCTTGATAGTTCAAGTCGGCAATCGTCGGATGAATTCATTTCATCGCGAAATGTAACGGGGATCAATAATGGAGATGCTGGAAACTGGACTTCGAGCTCGGATTCATTAACCAGGAATAATTTACATAGAGATTCAGGAACAAAAACTATGAAAGATGAATATATATGTTGCGCTATGGATCCTGAGCTCATGGAACTTTGAAGCAGATCCAGGTCACAAGAAGACGAGATCTTACTGCTCCATAAACAGATTGCTGATGCCTCCGTAAAATAACTTCTATTATTGAAAGACAAACATCTTTTAGAGAGGCAGCTTGCTAATTTACGAATGGTATGAGCACTTTGTCAAATATTTTACCATTGTGTTAATTTCTTTAACTTAATTAGTCATGGATTAGGCAGTTGATGAGAAGCAAGATGATGCCATATCAGCTGCTATGAAATATCTCTCTCTAAGAAAAGGCTGTATTGAAGAAAATATTAGATTGGCTCATGACTTACAAGTATGGTAATGCACTTTAAGAAGTGTGAATTCCACAGCATGCTTCTTTTGGTAGTCTGATACCCAGTCTTAGAGAAGTGTTTTATTTGCACCATTGGCATTGCATGATTTTGGTGTCATTGTATAAATGGAGAACCAAATAGTAATTCTTCTCTATTACGAAAGTAACATGTCCAACCTTCTATAGTAGTTTTCAGTAGTCAGGAACAATTAGTCTGTAAGACAGTCAAAACTAATAATTTGGGCTAAAAAAAAATCAAATGACAGTACTACCATGTATTAACATCAAAGTTTGTCTATCCTTTTAATCTATCCATAAGTAACTACCATGTATTAATGTAATTTCCATCAAAGTTTGCTACATGCCAAAAACCTTAGATTGTTGGATGAATTCTTGTCAGATTCTTAGCCTTATTTTTAAGAGTTGTTTACTGTAACTTAAACAGCTATGAGCGATTATTAGGCACTCTTAAAGATACGTTCTCTTGCTTCAAAATTCTTATGGAATGAATTTAGAGAATTAAATGTTTACAAAAGCCTTTTAGTGTTATTGTTCTACTTGTTACTGTTTTGATTAGGAAATATTTTAACTGAGAGGAGCCTAGTTGATATTGTAGGTGGGATAGAGTATGTATCCACATATATGGTGATTGGATTTTAGCTGAAGAAGTCCCAGGGTGGTAAGTTTCCATTTATTATGTCCCATATTATTGTTCTCAAAATCGTTGCTTGCATGTAAGTTCAATGAGTCAGGTCTTATATTTATTTATCATACACCTATACAATTTGCATTTGCGCTCGCGTGCACAGACATGTACACTTGAGGATCCACTTGTAACAACCCGAAAATCTGGGCCAGTTTAAAATTTTTATTTTGGCAATTTTAGCGAATTTTGATTATTTAAAATAGATTATTTTAAATAATATCAACGAGAAATTTATTTTGAGTAGAATTCGAACGTATATATTATACGCGTCGTCGTTAGAATATAAATATTTATATATAATTATAAATAGAATTGAAAATGGCGCGGTAGTTCGATAATTCGATTTCAAACTTCAATTGAATGTACCGGGTGCAAAACAATCCGGATTTTAGTGAAACCAAAAACATTAGGATCTAATTGATGATATCTTTCCAACGAATCCGAATAATCGAAATTTCATAGCGGGAATCAAAAGATATGTCCAGTTGAAAATTCTGAATAGTCGCTATGGAATTCAGGCCCTTAAAAATGGACATTTTGCAAATGACCTCGGATTTCGACGAAACCAGTTTTGTTGGGTCCGTGATGTCAAATTATTGCTAGATTCCAAATTTCATAATTTTTCGAATCAATATGTGAGCGTGGCAAAGGAAAACGCGTTTGACCGGTTTAAGTTGATTTTAATCGACTGGAAATTGGCCATTTTTCCAACGGTCTCAGAATTCGACGAAACTAGTTTTGTTAGGACCGTATCGTCAATACGAAGCTAGAAAATATTTTTTTGGAATTTTTCAAGTTAGTATGTGACCCCGGTAATTTGAAATGTACATTTAGAATTCAATATAGTGATTTAAATGTAAATTCAACGGAATCTGATTGTAACGATCGAATCAGCTTGCGATACATATCGCATTGTGTTCGGAATGGGGGTAAAACGCTATGGACGACAGGCGGTGGACCTCGTTTAGAGGTCGTATGTAAAAGTCAACTTTTTAGAAAATAAAATAATTGAAATAATTAAAAACTAAAGTTTTCTCTCTCCTTCTCCTTAAATAATTTCTGCCCCCCCCCCCTTTTCATAAATCGAATCGGAATAAAAAAAAGAAAATATCGAGCCGCCACAGCTCGTCGCGATCACCGTCGACACGACCACGCCCCACCTCCGGCGAACGATGGCCGACCCTCCCCTTCTCTTCTCCTTCCTCTCTCCCCCTCCTCCTGTACGAATCCTGGCCAGAATGCGCTCCACAACCATCGGCGTTCGTGCGCCAATCAAAGGCGCTGGGCCCCATCGTGAGGCGAGCCACTTATGGCGTGAGGGGAGGTTGGCTTGGGCTTCGTCGTGACGCCATCGGATCCAGCTCCGATCATCTATTTGCGGCACGGTGGAGACCTAGGGTGAAGATGTGAAGATGGGTTACGGTGTTAAGCAGGAAGAAGGTGATTCCTTTTTATATACTTTTAAAATCAATTTTTGTATTAAAAATAATTAGATTAAAATCAGTTTTAAAAAGTAAGTAAAAAAAACCTTTGTTTTTGTAAATAAAAACCTTTGTTTTTGTAAATAAAAACCTTTGTTTTTGTAAATAAAAAACCTTTGTTTTTGTAAATAAAAACCTTTGTTTTTGAAAGTAAAAACCTTTGTTTTTTTAAATAAAATAGAATTGATTTTTGAAATTAAAATATACTTTGTTTATGAAAGAAAATATAATTTTTGTCATAGGAGAAGCAGAATAAAAAATGAGGTTTTTACATATACAGTAGCAGAGATATAAAAATGTGATTTTTATATATTGAACATCGAAGTAAAAATATGATTTTTAAATTGAAAGTGAATAAATAAAAATGTGATTTTTATTTTAAAGACATCAAAATATAAAAATGTGTGATTTTTATATATATGTAGTGGCTACGGGCAAAGGAGATGACGAAGATGCGATAGCGATGAAGATTTCTATCGATGAAGTGTCGTGGAGCTTGGATAGCTATTAGTGAGAACTTCTCACCTTTCAATTTAATCTTTCTAGTTATATATATATACTAGGATGCAGACGGTGCTTAGTAGCACCCGACACAATCGTCTACAGACCATGGACTTGTTTGTTTGGTTGCATAAATTAATTTGATGACTTGATTTGAATTGGTTGTTTGGTGAATTTGATTGATGTGTGAATGGCGTGGGCCTTCACTAGACCGGGGATAAGGCTAGGCCTCGTCCCATTTCTAGTATCGTGCCGTTATGTCGCCAAAATTTTCTAAAATAAGTTAGAAAAATAAAATACCATTTTATTTGAAGAATGAACTGAATAGAAATTCATATGTTAAAATTAAATGTTTTATCATTAAAAATAAAATGTTTTATCGTTAAAAATATAATTTTTAACATGAAGTGAATAAAATAAAATATTCATGTACAAACCAGACGGTTTGTTTATGTACACTGATTTGACTGACATGGATTGGGATGATAAATTTTACACATCGCCCAACTGCACAAATAAAATATGTGTTTGATTGTTTGAAAACCCCACATGGGCGTTGGGATGAAATTTGAAGTTCACTCATCCTGATTAATTAAATATGTCGATCGATTGATTGACAGGCTGTTATAAGCATTAGATATCTATATTTGATGCTTATACAGTGTAGTGCACTTTGGTTGATGGTTGATTATTTTCAATGCTATTATATGTGTGTAATGTATGAAAATCCATATAATTAACATTATATGGTGATTGATTGGACCTCATTCCAATTTAGAAAATAAAGAATAATATAAAATAAAGGTTCATGTGTTGACAGTACTCATCCATTGAGATTGGTCATGTGTTGAACGAAATATTTTAGTAATAAAATTTACATCTTTACCAATATAAAATAAAGGTTCATGTGTTGACAGTACTCATCCATTGAGATTGGTCATGTGTTGAACGAAATATTTTAGTAATAAAATTTACATCTTTATCAATATAAAATAAAGGTTCATGTGTTGACAGTACTCATCCATTGAGATTGGTCATGTGTTGAACGAAATATTTTAGTAATAAAATTTACATCTTTATCAATATAAAATAAAGGTTCATGTGTTGACAGTACTCATCCATTGAGATTGGTCATGTGTTGAACGAAATATTTTAGTAATAAAATTTACATCTTTATCAATATAAAATAAAGGTTCATGTGTTGACAGTACTCATCCATTGAGATTGGTCATGTGTTGAACGAAATATTTTGATAATAACATCTATTTTGAAAAAGAAATATTTGAAATAGAATATTGGAAAATAGAAATTTATGAAGCCGTGTTGATTAGATTGATGCCATTTTGACGTGAACGATATTTATATCGATTTTATTCATTTTGAAATGAATTGAATTGAATACGATTTCGAAATGAAATTGAATTGAAAACGATTTCGAAATGAATTGAATTGAAAACGATTTCGAAATGAAATGAATTGAAAACGATTTCGAAATGAATTGAATTGAAAACGATTTCGAAATGAATTGAATTGAAAGCGATTTCGAAATGAATTGAATTGAAAGCGATTTCGAAATGAATTGAATTGAAAACGATTTCGAAATGAATTGAATTGAAAACGATTTCGAAATGAATTGAATTGAAAATGATTTCGAAATGAAATGAATTGAAAACGATTTCGAAATGAATTGAATTGAAAACGATTTCGAAATGAAATGAATTGAAAACGATTTCGAAATGAATTGAATTGAAAACGATTTCGAAATGAAATGAATTGAAAGCGATTTCGAAATGAATTGAATATAAAACGAATTCAAATTGAATTGAAAGCAAATTGAAATGAATTCAAATTGAATTGAAATTTGAATTGAATAGAAATGAACTTTAAAACGAATTTATAAAGAAGAATTCAATTTTGATTTGAATTGAAATGGAAGTTGAAATTGCTTTTGAAACGAATTTAAAACTATTTATATAATCCGTTTTAAATAGAAATCGATGAAAAATATATTATATATATTATATATATAATATAATGGCCTGAATAGAACGCGCCGCGCCGCGACAGTTCGTAAATTTCGACCATTTATTTCAAACGGACATTACGGGAGATCCGACCGTCGGATTCTCCTAAAACCGGAACCGTTGGGTTCGTATCGAAAAGAGCTTTCTAATGAATATTAGAAATTTGAAATCTAACGGTTGGATTTGGAGTTACGTCCAAATCAAATTTGAAAAAGGTCGCTGTAAGTGCAGTTCGATGGCCATTGATGGAAATCGACTGTACGGGCCTTGATAAAATTATTAAAAATAGTAATAATTTGTGTAAAATCATAAGAAATGATTTAGAAAGGATTGGGATGAAAAACTCCATATTAGAAAAGATAAAAATAGATTTTTATCGAAATTAACTAGTTTTGAACTAGAATTATAATTCTATTTATTTTTATATAAATAAATTGAATTTAAAAAGGGTTTTGAAAATAACCAGAATATCCAAAGATTGCATTGGAGTGGATTTGAATCGAAATTGTCTTCGGAAGATTTCGATATTGGAATTCGTGATTATACAGGTGTTGTTATGGAAATTTGAAAGATATATATTTATATCGTTATTTCCAATACGACATTTGTTAGTCGTAGAATTTGATATTGAATATAAGCCGATATATTTTCTATTCAGAGCCTTGTATTGAATATCGAATGTGATTTGGGTTTGTCGTGAATGGTGTCTTCACTAACACTGTTCTTGAACCCAGTTAAGAAATGATTAAATCTTTTTATTTAGATTTAATGAAGTATACCAATTAAATAATATTTAATTGGAATTGAATTGATATTGATTTTTGGGTTTATCGTGAACAGTGTTTTAAATAACACTCGTTCTTTAACCCGATAATTAATGAATGTGACTTTGGGTTTATCGTGAACCGTGTTTTAAATGACACGGATTCTTTAACCCAGTTAACGATTAAAACTAAGTGGAGTTTTAATGAATCTTTAATTAGATTGAAAAAGGTCGAGAATGGAGTATCACCAGTTTTACTCCAGGCGATAGTTAAATCTTTAATTAGATTTGAACGTGAAATGGTAATTGAATTTACCGATAACACCATGGTGTTAGATATGAAGTACCACCAGTTTTACTTCATGGGATGAATAGGTTGGGATTGGGAAATTAAAACCAATGATTACTTCGGTAAGGTTCGTTAATCCCGACTAGTTGAATCGAAATTCAAAAGAAGATTAAAGAATAAATTCAAGGAATTTATCTTGGATAAAATTAATGGGAACCTTTCCCTATGAATGTGAAATTTAGAAACTAACTGTCGGTTAGCTAAGCAGAATGGTTTTCTGGATATTGATCTGATGTTGGTTTCAGCCTTCGGGGTTAATATTTGGGGAATTATTCTCTTGATTAATTTACGGTTAGCGACTAATGAATTGGAATGAGGCGTATGTTGTGTTTGTGTAACACTTTTATAATATATACGCAAGTTATTCGGAAAGACCGGGTTTATCCCATTCTGAATAACTGATACGACGATAAGTCGAAGATGAAGACGGTAGTCGAAGACCGGAGGTCTTCACGTCGTTTGGGTAATTACTGACGATCTTGATTGGGTTGTACATCCAAGAAGATGGAAACAGTTGGTGATCGTCCAGACGTACTTGGAGATCGATGGATATGCGGGGTACTAGGTGCCTCCGGTTCCGTTCAGACCCAGAACGGACTTGTAAATGGACTGTGTGTTTGACATTGGATTTTAGTCCGTGTGATTGATCTCTATTAAATATATATCTGTTTGGCGGCGGAGAATTTATTCTCTTGCTTAACGCCCTTCTCTGAGACGTACGAGCTCAGGGGTTATATATTGATGGATATCAATCGCATGGAGTGAATTGCCTGTGTGGCATGCTAAGATGCAAATGATCAAGGCTTCTGTTGAAAAGCAAAGTCTAGTGGTTGATGATCGAAGCACGGCCTTTGTGGCGTAGCTTTGTGTAACGTTGATTCGCGAGTATCACACCCGGTATGAATCAAAAACGGGAGACGGACCTCAGGGAGGACATGCGTTTCTTTCTAGTTAGGAGTGGCGTCAGTGCATGAACTGGCTGACGAGTTTGACTCATGTGGATGTTACTTATTATTACTTGCTGAAAAGCGAGGCGCCTCGTGATATCGGTTTCGGCCGATGCTTCTGGTCGGCTGACGGGCCAGATTTACGCCCCAAAGGGCGGGGAAACGTAGTGTTCAGGCATAATAATCCACATCGGTGGACCGGCCCTGACGATCCATGGGGCAGTTGCGGCTGTTCCTGAGGCTCGGACTAGACAGTCTCGAATCGGTTGAGGATCTTGCCCCTAGCCTCGGTTCATACCATAAATGATAACCCAACTTCCAATACGACATTTGCGGTTTTAATTGTAGAACTAGTATGACGACATGATATATGGTACCCATGCCGCCTATGATTGATACTTATGATTTGAAGTTGTTTTATACACTATGCACTTATAATAGTATCAAACGATTTGTTTCAACCGTATCAAGCATTCTTTGGCTGTTATAAGGGAAAACCCTATCCTCGACTGCGTTGCATTGTGTGATGGGACCTGGGTCTTATAATAGCTTCATTTTTCTTTATTTAGCATTGCGCTGTTTGTTTTATGCACTGGTATTCTTGGGAGGAAACACGTTCCGTGTTATACGGCGTGGTCCCTTGATTTACCGAACTTTAAAATAAAGATTAATAACTGTTTTAGTTCTCACACCAGTCACATGACTGATCTGGAGTTTATTGTTTTAACCTAAACTCTGGGTGCCCCTATTTTGACATGGGCAGCTAGTAGTTTTGGTTTTGCAGATTTATATTCACAGGATCCTGGTTTTCAGCTGGAACGATATCCGTAAAGCTTTGTATCCGTATATCTCTTCTAGTTGTATATTGTATTATTTTCCGCTGCGATGTATTTAAATGTAATTTAAATCTCGGATATTTCTGTGTAATATTCATTTATACTCTGTATATTCTTGTAATCTGGTGCATTGTTGTAATATACAATGAAATGTTCTTTTATATGCGTTCTGCTATGGCTTGTTCTCGAACTATCCGACGCTTTCCTTTACGGGGAAGTTACGGGTTTTCACAGTTGGTATCAGAGCTTTGGTTTACAAAGCTCAGAGAACAAGACACATTAGAACCGTACGAAAGAATTCGTCAGATATTGGATTAGTAATATCCAATGGGAATGACTCGTTAGAGATAGGATCAGTAGTATCCTAGAACGAGTGTGAAGAGTATATTTTTCAAATGAAAACAATTTTGTTTTGAAAATTTAAGTCGCTTTAAACGTATTTGAATATTTATTTATTTTGAATTTGGACAATCGAGTATATAAAGATTTCGCATATACGCGTCATGAACGTATAGTCGAAGTTTTAGTATATTGGGTAGATATAGCATCACATTCTAGTTGCCCGGGGATGATTCTGATAGTGCTGCAGCGTTACCAGTATTTATTTTCGAGTGACGAAGGTGTGATATCTATATATTTCCATCAGGCTGGTGTGAGAACCAAAACTTATATAGTTAGAACACATTGTTGTGAATTGGCATCAAAAACATGATTTTCTGTATATGTATCAAAGTTATGAATTTGAAAACTCTAATCCACTAATTGATTGATGATTGTGTTGTTTGTTTATTTGTTTGCTAATTTTTAACCATTTAGCCTAATTGAACCAAATATTGAATTATATTGAAAATTGGTCGCATTTGCTTGCATATACATGTACTTACATTGAACAGGTCATAGCAAGGAGGCTAGAGCCGAAGAATAAAATTTGTTTGCCCGACAAATAGGTACATGTTTACTACATAATTTACTGTTTTGTTTGGGTGATGATGATTTTATGAGCCTATTGGCTTTTTCTTTTTCTTTTTGAGATCTGAAGGACCGGGGAAGCTATTTGAAATTCCCCGATGCTCCCGGTGCAGGGGAGGTTATGGCGAAATTTTTCGAAAATTTAGGGTGTTAGCCAAATTTTTGAAATTTTGAAAATTCTCAGAAACTAAAGAGTTGGAGAATGGAAGCCTGATCGATCGTAGAGCTGAATAATCAAACCACTTTCGACTTTGTTTCTTTTCGGGGACGAAAAGTTTTAAGTGGGGGAGATTGTAACAACCCGAAAATCTGGGCCAGTTTAAAATTTTTATTTTGGCAATTTTAGCGAATTTTGATTATTTAAAATAGATTATTTTAAATAATATCGACGAGAAATTTATTTTGAGTAGAATTCGAACGTATATATTATACGCGTCGTCGTTAGAATATAAATATTTATATATAATTATAAATAGAATTGAAAATGGTGCGTTAGTTCGATAATTCGATTTCAAACTTCAATTGAATGTACCGGGTGCAAAACAATCCGGATTTTAGTGAAACCAAAAACATTAGGATCTAATTGATGATATCTTTCCAACGAATCCGAATAATCGAAATTTCATAGCGGGAATCAAAAGATATGTCCAGTTGAAAATTCTGAATAGTCGCTATGGAATTCAGGCCCTTAAAAATGGACATTTTGCAAATGACCTCGGATTTCGACGAAACCAGTTTTGTTGGGTCCGTGATGTCAAATTATTGCTAGATTCCAAATTTCATAATTTTTCGAATCAATATGTGAGCGTGGCAAAGGAAAACGCGTTTGACCGGTTTCAGTTGATTTTAATCGACTGGAAATTGGCCATTTTTCCAACGGTCTCAGAATTCGACGAAACTAGTTTTGTTAGGACCGTATCGTCAATACGAAGCTAGAAAATATTTTTCTGGAAATTTTCAAGTTAGTATGTGACCCCGGTAATTTGAAATGTACGTTTAGAATTCAATATAGTGATTTAAATGTAAATTCAACGGAATCTGATTATAACGATCGAATCAGCTTGCGATACATATCCCATTGTGTTCGGAATGGGGGTAAAACGCTATGGACGACAGGCGGTGGACCTCGTTTAGAGGTCGTATGTAAAAGTCAACTTTTTAGAAAATAAAATAATTGAAATAATTAAAAACTAAAGTTTTCTCTCTCCTTCTCCTTAAATAATTTCTGCCCCCCCCCCCCCCCTTTTCATAAATCGAATCGGAATAAAAAAAAAGAAAATATCGAGCCGCCACAGCTCGTCGCGGTCACCGTCGACGCGACCACGCCCCACCTCCGGCGAACGATGGCCGACCCTCCCCTTCTCTTCTCCTTCCTCTCTCCCCCTCCTCCTGTACGAATCCTGGCCAGAATGCGCTCCACAACCATCGGCGTTCGTGCGCCAATCAAAGGCGCTGGGCCCCATCGCGAGGCGAGCCACTTATGGCGTGAGGGGAGGTTGGCTTGGGCTTCGTCGTGACGCCATCGGATCCAGCTCCGATCATCTATTTGCGGCACGATGGAGACCTAGGGTGAAGATGTGAAGATGGGTTACGGTGTTAAGCAGGAAGAAGGTGATTCCTTTTTATATACTTTTAAAATCAATTTTTGTATTAAAAATAATTAGATTAAAATCAGTTTTAAAAAGTAAGTAAAAAAAAACCTTTGTTTTTTTAAATAAAAACCTTTGTTTTTGTAAATAAAAAACCTTTGTTTTTGTAAATAAAAACCTTTGTTTTTGAAAGTAAAAAACCTTTGTTTTTTTAAATAAAATAGAATTGATTTTTGAAATTAAAATATACTTTGTTTATGAAAGAAAATATAATTTTTGTCATAGGAGAAGCAGAATAAAAAATGAGGTTTTTACATATACAGAAGCAGAGATATAAAAATGTGATTTTTATATATTGAACATCGAAGTAAAAATATGATTTTTAAATTAAAAGTGAATAAATAAAAATGTGATTTTTATTTTAAAGACATCAAAATATAAAAATGTGTGATTTTTATATATATGTAGTGGCTACGGGCAAAGGAGATGACGAAGATGCGATAGCGATGAAGATTTCTATCGATGAAGTGTCGTGGTGCTTGGATAGCTATTAGTGAGAACTTCTCACCTTTCAATTTAATCTTTCTAGTTATATATATATACTAGGATGCAGACGGTGCTTAGTAGCACCCGACACAATCGTCCACAGACCATGGACTTGTTCGTTTGGTTGCATAAATTAATTTGATGACTTGATTTGAATTGGTTGTTTGGTGAATTTGATTGATGTGTGAATGGCGTGGGCCTTCACTAGACCGTGGATAAGGCTAGGCCTCGTCCCGTTTCTAGTATCTTGCCGTTATGTCGCCAAAATTTTCTAAAATAAGTTAGAAAAATAAAATACCATTTTATTTGAAGAATGAACTGAATAGAAATTCATATGTTAAAATAAAATGTTTTATCGTTAAAAATAAAATGTTTTATCGTTAAAAATATAATTTTTAACATGAAGTGAATAAAATAAAATATTCATGTACAAACCAGACGGTTTGTTTATGTACACTGATTTGACTGACATGGATTGGGATGATAAATTTTACACATCGCCCAAATGCACAAATAAAATATGTGTTTGATTGTTTGAAAACCCCACACGGGTGTTGGGATGAAATTTGAAGTTCACTCATCCTGATTAATTAAATATGTCGATCGATTGATTGACAGGCTGTTATAAGCATTAGATATCTATATTTGATGCTTATACAGTGTAGTGCACTTTGGTTGATGGTTGATTATTTTCAATGCTATTATATGTGTGTAATGTATGAAAATCCATATAATTAACATTATATGGTGATTGATTGGACCTCATTCCAATTTAGAAAATAAAGAATAATATAAAATAAAGGTTCATGTGTTGACAGTACTCATCCATTAAGATTGGTCATGTGTTGAACGAAATATTTTAGTAATAAAAATTACATCTTTATCAATATAAAATAAAGGTTCATGTGTTGACAGTACTCATCCATTGAGATTGGTCATGTGTTGAACGAAATATTTTAGTAATAAAATTTACATCTTTATCAATATAAAATAAAGGTTCATGTGTTGACAGTACTCATCCATTGAGATTGGTCATGTGTTGAACGAAATATTTTAGTAATAAAATTTACATCTTTATCAATATAAAATAAAGGTTCATGTGTTGACAGTACTCATCCATTGAGATTGGTCATGTGTTGAACGAAATATTTTAGTAATAAAATTTACATCTTTATCAATATAAAATAAAGGTTCATGTGTTGACAGTACTCATCCATTGAGATTGGTCATGTGTTGAACGAAATATTTTGATAATAACATCTATTTTGAAAAAGAAATATTTGAAATAGAATATTGGAAAATAGAAATTTATGAAGCCGTGTTGATTAGATTGACGCCATTTTGACGTGAACGATATTTATATTGATTTTATTCATTTTGAAATGAATTGAATTGAAAACGATTTCGAAATGAAATTGAATTGAAAACGATTTCGAAATGAATTGAATTGAAAACGATTACAAAATGAAACGAATTGAAAACGATTTCGAAATGAACTGAATTGAAAACGATTTCGAAATGAATTGAATTGAAAACGATTTCGAAATGAATTGAATTGAAAGCGATTTCGAAATGAATTGAATTGAACACGATTTCGAAATGAATTGAATTGAAAACGATTTCGAAATGAATTGAATTGAAAACGATTTCGAAATGAAATGAATTGAAAACGATTTCGAAATGAATTGAATTGAAAACGATTTCGAAATGAAATGAATTGAAAACGATTTCGAAATGAATTGAATTGAAAACGATTTCGAAATGAAATGAATTGAATTGAAAACGATTTCGAAATGAAATGAATTGAAAGCGATTTCGAAATGAATTGAATATAAAACGAATTCAAATTGAATTGAAAGCAAATTGAAATGAATTCAAATTGAATTGAAGTTTGAATTGAATAGAAATGAACTTTAAAACGAATTTATAAAGAAGAATTCAATTTTGATTTGAATTGAAATGGAAGTTGAAATTGCTTTTGAAACGAAATTAAAACTATTTATATAATCCGTTTTAAATAGAAATCGACGAAAAATATATTATATATATTATATATATAATATAATGGCCTGAATAGAACGCGCCGCGCCGCGGCAGTTCGTAAATTTCGACCATTTATTTCAAACGGACATTACGGGAGATCCGACCGTCGGATTCTCCTAAAACTGGAACCGTTGGGTTCGTATCGAAAAGAGCTTTCTAACGAATATTAGAAATTTGAAATCTAACGGTTGGATTTGGAGTTAAGTCCAAATCAAATTTGAAAAAGGTAGCTGTAAGTGCAGTTCGATGGCCATTGATGGAAATCGACTGTACGGGCCTTGATAAAATTATTAAAAATAGTAATAATTTGTGTAAAATCATAAGAAATGATTTAGAAAGGATTGGGATGAAAAACTCCATATTAGAAAAGATAAAAATAGATTTTTATCGAAATGAACTAGTTCTGAACTAGAATTATAATTCTATTTATTTTTAAATAAATAAATTGAATTTAAAAAGGGTTTTGAAAATAACCAGAATATCCAATGATTGCATTGGAGTGGATTTGAATCGAAATTGTCTTCGGAAGATTTCGATATTGGAATTCGTGATTATACAGGTGTTGTTATGGAAATTTGAAAGATATATATTTATATCGTTATTTCCAATACGACATTTGTTAGTCGTAGAATTTGATATTGAATATAAGCCGATATATTTTCTATTCAGAGTCTTGTATTGAATATCGAATGTGATTTGGGTTTGTCGTGAATGGTGTCTTCACTAACACTGTTCTTGAACCCAGTTAAGAAATGATTAAATCTTTTTATCTAGATTTAATGAAGTATACCAATTAAATAATATTTAATTGGAATTGAATTGATATTGATTTTTGGGTTTATCGTGAACAGTGTTTTAAATAACACTCGTTCTTTAACCCGATAATTAATGAATGTGACTTTGGGTTTATCGTGAACCGTGTTTTAAATGACACAGATTCTTTAACCCAGTTAACGATTAAAACTAAGTGGAGTTTTAATGAATCTTTAATTAGATTGAAAAAGGTCGAGAATGGAGTATCACCAGTTTTACTCCAGGCGATAGTTAAATCTTTAATTAGATTTGAACGTGAAATGGTAATTGAATTTACCGATAACACCATGGTGTTAGATATGAAGTACCACCAGTTTTACTTCATGGGATGAATAGGTTGGGATTGGGAAATTAAAACCAATGATTACTTCGGTAAGGTTCGTTAATCCCGACTAGTTGAATCGAAATTCAAAAGAAGATTAAAGAATAAATTCAAGGAATTTATTTTGGATAAAATTAATGGGAACCTTTCCCTATGAATGTGAAATTTAGAAACTAACTGTCGGTTAGCTAAGCAGAATGGTTTTCTGGATATTGATCTGATGTTGGTTTCGGCCTTCGGGGTTAATATTTGGGGAATTATTCTCTTGATTAATTTACGGTTAGCGACTAATGAATTGGAATGAGGCGTATGTTGTGTTTGTGTAACACTTTTATAATATATACGCAAGTTATTCGGAAAGACCAGGTTTATCCCATTCTGAATAACTGATACGACGATAAGTCGAAGATGAAGACGGTGGTCGAAGACCGGAGGTCTTCACGTCGTTTGGGTAATTACTGACGATCTTGATTGGGCTGTACACCCAAGAAGATGGAAACAGTTGGTGATCGTCCAGACGTACTTGGAGATCGATGGATATGCGGGGTACTAGGTGCCTCCGGTTCCATTCAGACCCAGAACGGACTTGTAAATGGACTGTGTGTCTGACATTGGATTTTAGTCCGTGTGATTGATCTCTATTAAATATATATCTGTTTGGCGGCAGAGAATTTATTCTCTTGCTTAACGCCCTTCTCTAAGACGTACGAGCTCAGGGGTTATATATTGATGGATATCAATCGCATGGAGTGA
Organism: Allium sativum; assembly: GCA_030737875.1. Classification (NCBI taxonomy): domain Eukaryota; kingdom Viridiplantae; phylum Streptophyta; class Magnoliopsida; order Asparagales; family Amaryllidaceae; genus Allium; species Allium sativum. The sequence goes on along the minus strand of CM060913.1, from coordinate 839,775,531 downwards.
ATTGCCTGTGTGGCATGCTAAGATGCAAATGATCAAGGCTTCTGTTGAAAAGCAAAGTCTTGTGGTTGATGATCGAAGCACGGCCTTTGTGGCGTAGCTTTGTGTAACGTTGATTCGCGAGTATCACACCTGGTATGAATCAAAAACGGGAGACGGACCTCAGGGAGGACATGCGTTTCTTTCTAGTTAGGAGTGGCGTCAGTACTTGAACTGGCTGACGAGTTTGACTCATGTGGATGTTACTTATTATTACTTGCTGAAAAGCGAGGCGCCTCGTGATATCGGTTTCGGCCGATGCTTCTGGTCGGCTGACGGGCCAGATTTACGCCCCAAAGGGCGGGGAAACGTAGTGTTCAGGCAAAATAATCCACATCGGTGGACCGGCCTTGACGATCCATGGGGCAGTTGCGGCTGTTCCTGAGGCTCGGACTAGACAGTCTCGAATCGGTTGAGGATCTTGCCCCTAGCCTCGGTTCATACCATAAATGATAACCCAACTTCCAATACGACATTTGCGGTTTTAATTGTAGAACTAGTATGACGACATGATATATGGTACCCATGCCGCCTATGATTGATACTTATGATTTGAAGTTGTTTTATACACTATGCACTTATAATAGTATCAAACGATTTGTTTCAACCGTATCAAGCATTCTTTGGCTATTATAAGGGAAAACCCTATCCTCGGCTGCGTTGCATTGTGTGATGGGACCTGGGTCTTATAACAGCTTCATTTTTCTTTATTTAGCATTGCGCTGTTTGTTTTATGCACTGGTATTCTTGGGAGGAAACCCGTTCCGTGTTATACGGCGTGGTCCCTTGATTTACCGAACTTTAAAATAAAGATTAATAACTGTTTTAGTTCTCACACCAGTCACATGACTGACCTGGAGTTTATTGTTTTAACCTAAACTCTGGGTGCCCCTATTTTGACACGGGCAGCTAGTAGTTTTGGTTTTGCAGATTTATATTCACAGGATCCTGGTTTTCAGCTGGAACGATATCCGGAAAGCTTTGTATCCGTATATCTCGTCTAGTTGTATATTGTATTATTTTCCGCTGCGATGTATTTAAATGTAATTTAAATCTCGGATATTTTTGTGTAATATTCATTTATACTCCGTATATTCTTGTAATCTGGTGCATTGTTGTAATATACAATGAAATGTTCTTTTATATGCGTTCTGCTATGGCTTGTTCTCGAACTATCCGACGCTTTCCTTTACGGAGAAGTTACGGGGTTTCACACCACTACAGCCCTCTTTTTGTTTCATATGGTTTGGTTACCATCACATGGATGAAGGCAAAGATTGCAGAGCTTTCAAGGTTTGAGCTCGAAGGCCATAATCCGTGTTCAGCTTCTACCGAGGTACTTATTGCACTTTGCATTGGTGCACTTCATTATTGTTTGAATGCTGTTTGATGTAACATTGGAAAACAATTGTACTGTATTTGCATACATGCAGAAAATAAACACACAAGAATGTACGAGATTTTATTTGGATATAGCAATTATGTTATGCAATTAAATTCTTAGATTATATTATGAAATAGTAAATTATTAATATAACAACAATTTTTAACTAAACTATTTGATTTTCTTTCATCTTTTAAGACTTTGGATTAGATTTGATTTCTTTCTCATATCGCGAATATTTGTGGATTTGGGAAGGAGGTGAATATGTATCATTGGTTTTAGCAAACATAAATGGATTAACTGTCGAGCTCAGAACTGTTTGTTTTTAGCAGGTGTGTTTTTCTTCAATTCTGCCTGCAAGTGTTTGCCCCAAATCAACTAGGCATTTAGCAGGTGTGTTTTTCTTCAATTCTTTTATTGTTGATTTAGATCTTTGTATCATTAGTTTAAATTTATTCTCATGATACAAATTTGCTGGCATTTAACAATTACCTACCGGTTTCCTTAATTTTGCTGATCTCAATATACAGTAACCGTGCTATTATCCATATTCAGTCTTCTGTAATTCTTCAGGTAATATGAGCTTCAACCACCCTCATCTAAAGATTAAAATGGACAGCAACACGTGTTTATAGTGCAACAAATACAAGAATATTCTTCACTACGAAGCAGCTGAAACACAACGGAAGCAGATGATACCTTATCAGTACGAGTTTCTTTGTCAATTGAGAGTTGAGTTACATGGTCAGTGATTGGAGTGACATTTTGTTTAGTAAGATCTAAAATGTATAATTTAGCTATTAATAAATCCAGTGTTTTGTAGGAGTTCATGACTATGTTTCATAGATTTGTAATATAGTTGCATCCAAACTGGGCTTGGAGCTGTTTGTTTTTATTTGCATGCTTCACTATATTTTTTAATGTCCGGTGCATGATATCAGCTGTATAATCACATTTTCTTATGCAGCAGGTATAAGATTGAAAATATTCATAGTTTAACATATTTTCAGTTTTGGTCACATTAATTTATACACATGTCCATCGGACGTGCCTTCGTGCTGGTGTGTGTGTGTGTGTCTCTCTCTCTCTCTCTCTCTCTCTCTCTCTATATATATATATATATATATATATATATATATATATATATATATATATATCAGAAAGGGAATAGCAGCAGATTACCAACAAAAAAGGAAGGTTAAGTTTACCTTAATTTAATTTTCGTCGCTAATTCCTTGGTAATTAGTAAGGATTTACCAACGTCTTTTATAAATAATATTTTATTATAAATTAATTATCCGTCGGTAAAAGTCGGTATATAAATTAAAATAAAATTAATAAATAAAATTTTATTTTTATTATAAAATTAGTAAAATGACGGAAAAATATCGGAAAACTCATGCTAAAATCCGTCGCAAAATCTAACACATACCATCATGGTTTTTACCGACCAAACAGTTATGTAGGAAATCCGTCGCTAATGCCTGCTTAGCGACGGATTAGAAGCGGATTCTGCCGCTGCTATTTGCTGTTTTTCTTGTAGTGTTCTCTTGAACACGTGAGATACAAAAGAATCTTCTTGAAGTAATAAAACCAAGTTCATGGGGGATGTTGAAAAATAAACTTTGTTTTAAGGAAACATTTATTGCATCAATGGAAATAGTTATTAGTAAGATAATGTTTGTATTTGTGGAAAGGAAAAAATCTAGACTAAATAAATATGTAATAAGAAGAAATATTTAGAAAGTATAGAATTCAAGGAGAATCTAGAAAAGAATAGTCTAGAGATTTTCCCTAATATAAATTGGGATGTACTCATTCATTTGTATCAAGCAGTATCAATGTTGTATCAAGCAAAAATAAAAGGAAATAAAAGCAATAAAAAAATTCCTTCCTTATAGTTTCCTCTTCCTCCTCTAAAATTTCAACAAACCATGGTTCGGTTAGATATGGAACTTAGGGGTGTTGAAGCGACCATAATAATCGGCATTGACATGCGAATTTCTGGTTCGAGGAAGATCATAGTCATGTGTGTTGCAGTTATTCAGGGGAATTGATCTAGTACGCATCTGCAAAAAGACATGTGAAGAAGGAACTCTCTTTTCTTATTGCGTCTGCATCAATTATGTGGCATGTATTAGTAGAAATTTGCATCAATGCATTAAAGTGATGCATTTTGATCGGTGTCTTCTACAGGCACAATGGAAATGAATAATTAAGCTATGGATGTATTGGGCTTACTAACGCTATCTGATAATTAAATAAAAGGAAAGAGATGATATGAAAAATGATGTTAATTAACTTAGATGGATACAGAAATTCATGTTGAAGAATGCAGTCTAAAGCATCTCAGGTAGATTCAAGCAGTCGAATGGAGAGTCATATTGGTGAGTTTGATATTTTCTTTGATGACATAGATTTGCCTTATACTTGCAATTTCTCCTAATTTGGACTTCTAGATGATTTAATGAGGAATTTTAATTTTACTTTAGGCCATCAAGTAGTCCAGTAGCTGAAAAGTGCAAGTCACATGGTAATTTATTCAGAGTTAAAAAGATATTCAGTTGCGTGTTGCACTAGATAATCAAATGCATGAGCCAGGGAGTGGAAAGAAACGATGAGAAGGCTTGGAAGACTCTAGATAACTAAGAACGGCGCAGGGAGGTGCACGTGACTGACACCGTGGAGCACGCTAACTGTCGTAAAAATGCAGCTAGCATCTGTGAGTGCCAACTGCGGAGGCTAAGTGAAAAGCTTCTACAAGTTGTGATTGACCAATGCCAGTTAAAAAGTTTGTACATGTGCACTCCTACTGGCAGCTGGATGTGTTATAGTAATTGAAATGCTGAAACTTTGAATTGATTTTGGTTCCATACTTATCTATCTTACTAGTGCATTGTTTGAAGCTTGCAAACTTCTCTAGAAGTTTCATGCAAAAAAAATATTATATAATTATTAATGGCATAATAGTGTATGCAAACTTTGTCGGTCTGCACATCGTTTATTTTATTAATTAATTATTCTTGCTATTGTTTTATATCATGATATTATATCATGGAGGTAAGTTAGATTTTAGAAGAGAATCAAAGTTTTTGTTATTGCACAGAAAATGTAATTTGTCTTTGAATACAAGAATGTAATAATAATATTCTGTACACAACATTAGGCTTTATATAATAGCCTATTCAGAATGATGGGCCAAGCCCTAACTGAAAACAGAAAAGAAAAGAGGATACACGGGAAGTAAAGTATTCGACCCATTAAGCCCATACTTTAACTCTCCCCCTGAAACCCTAATCGGTTATTATACCAATTAGGTTTCCAAACATAAGAAAATGGCGGCGGCTCAGAGAAAACACATAACGATGACTTCAAATTGCTCGAGAGCGAAGATTATCAGCTAATTTTCTTCATCGTCTCTCTCAGAACATCAGGTAAAAATTAAGTCTTTGAACATCAGGAATTGATAAAGGAATTTTATGATTTTGAGCAAATTACATCTTCAATTCTGATATAGCTTTAGCTGAAACAACCTCAATCTGGAATATAAATCATTTTTGTTGATCTCTTGCTCAAATCTGCAGCGTCTACGCATAGTTCTTCCTTTAGTCTCGTGAAATTGAGCCTGGAAAGTGGTTTAGTAAGTACATCAGCTTTTTGATGCTGTGACGGTATATATCCAACCCTTAATTTTCCTTGTAACACTTGCTCTCTGATAAAATATAAATCGATCTCTATATGCTTTGTCTTTGAATGAAGAACTGGATTAGAAGCTAATGAAATAGCACTCACATTATCACACCATATTACAGCTTTTTTTTCTGATTTAACCTTAAGTTCACTCAATAAGGATTCGATCCACAACACTTCTGCTGCTGCACTAGCAACACATCTGAACTCAGCTTCTGTACTAGATCTAGAAACAGTACTCTGCTTTCTAGCACTCCATGAAACTGGATTTTTTCCTAAAAAGATGCAATAACCAGAAGTTGATTTTCTGTAATCAATGTCTGCACCCCAGTCTGCATCTGCATATGCATTTATATTTAGAGTATTGCTGGCTTTAAAAACTAGTCCATGATCCAGTGTTCCTTTCAGATATCTAAGAATTCTCTTAACTGCAACCCAATGAGTATCTAAAGGATTTTGCATAAATTGACTTGCTTTATTTACACAATAAGCAATATCAGGCCTTGTAATGGTAGCATATTGTAATGCACCAATTATACTCCTATAGAACCTTGCATCTGAAAATGCCTCTCCTTTGTTTTTAGAAAGTTGACTGTTAGTGATCATAGGAGTTGGTAGAGGGTTTGCCTTGTCCATTTTAGCTCTTTGAAGGATTTCAGTAATAAATTTTCTTTGGTTAAGATGGATTTCTGGACTGGATCTTTTGACTTCAACACCTAGGAAATAGCTTAAGTCACCAAGGTCCTTGATAGAAAATTCTGTATTCAAACTTTTAGTGACATTGTCAATCTCAGATTTATTGCTTCCTGTAATAATAAAGTCATCAACATAAATTAGAATATATGTTGTATCAGTTTCAGAAAATTTTGTAAAAATAGAATTGTCAGATTTGGTAGATGTGTATCCATAGTTGACAAGTGTAGATTTTAGCTTGTCAAACCACACTCTAGGTGCCTGCTTTAACCCATAAATTGCTTTATCGAGCTTGCACACCAAATTTGTATTATTGCCTTGACATAATCCTTCTGGTTGTTGCATGAACACCTCTTCCTGTAAATCACCATTAAGAAAGGCATTATTGACATCAAGTTGTCTGATGTTCCAATTCCTAAACAAGGCTATTGACAATATTATTCTAATTGATGTGGGTTTCACAACAGGTGAAAAAGTTTCAGTAAAATCAAAACCACACTGTTGTGAATAACCTTTAGCAACTAACCTAGCCTTGTATTTAGAAATTGAACCATCAGAATTTTTCTTTAATTTATATACCCATCTGCATCCAATTATATTTTTATTCTCTGGTTTTTCAACCAGAGACCAGGTTCCTTTGCTAATTAAGGCATTATATTCTTCTGCCATAGCTTGTTTCCAATTGTCATATTGATTAACTTCACAAAAGGAAACTGGTTCATCTTGAAACACAATAGTATTAATATTTTTGGGTTTAAAAATACCACACTTTGCTCTAGTTAACATTGGATGCTGATTGAGATTATCTCTATTCCCTCTGTCATGACTGATTTTTTCAGCTTGTTCTCTAGCAGATGATTGACTGCTGCTTTCAGTAGTTTCTTGAAATGACTGATCTTGAACTTCAATGTTGTCATTAGTGACATGCTCTTGACCTGGCCTCTCTAAAGGCACTGTGAGTTGAGAGCTGGTGGTGGTGTCTCTAGCAGCTAACGTAGATGGCACCATCACTTGAACATCCTCAGGTATATCAGGAATAACCACTCTTTGCTCAACAACTTTTTCAGTTGTCTTACAATTAATATTACTAAATGGGAATTTCTCCTCATTAAATTTTACATGTCTGGAAATGTATATTCTACCAGCATTATCTAAACACTTAAAACCCTTATGTCTATTGCAATATCCTAGAAAAGTACAGGATTTAGATCTGAAATCTAATTTATGAGCATTATATGGCCTTAGACAAGGAAAACACTGACATCCAAATATTTTCAAGTGATGATAATCTGGTTTAACTTTAAATAAAATCTCCTGAGGACAATTAGTGGGTAATAAATTTATTAAATGTACACTTGTCTCAAAGGCTTCAGGCCAATATTTTAAGGGCATTGAAGCTTGAGCAAGTAGAGTCAAACCTGTTTCAACAATATGCCTGTGTTTCCTTTCTATTAAACCATTTTGTTCTGAAGTATATGGACAAGTAATCCTATGACTAATACCTTTCTTTTCAAAAAATAATTTCAGTGGTAAGAACTCTCTTCCACCATCAGTTTGAAAGGTTTTAACATGATGCCCAGTTATATTTTCAACTTTATTAATATACTGCATTACCACATTACTCACTTCAGTTTTAGATTTTAGCATGTAAATCCAAGTGAATCTGGAATAAGCAACAATAAAGGAAATATAATACTTGTAACCATATACTGAACTAGTGGATGCTGGTCCCCATAAATCAGTTGCCACTAATTCAAGTGGATTAGAATAAATTGTGTGTGAATTTGGAAATGCAAGTTTATGAGATTTTCCCAATTGACAAGAAGAACAAACATATGAATCAGAAATATTGTTGACATTCAAGTTATTGCATTTCATAATTTGTTTCACAATTTTAGCACTTGGATGTCCTAACTTGCAATGCCACAATTCAAACTGCTTGTTACATTCAGAATCATTTACAGAAGTAGATAAGCACACTTTATTTAAGCATTTAGAATTTCTAGAATTAGTGACATTGAATCTGTATAACCCTTTAATCTCATTACCCTGCAAAATAACTTCTTGTGTCAGAATGTCTTTGACAATGCAATAATTAGGATAAAATTCAAAAAATACATTGTTATCCTTAGCAAATTGGGAAACACTCAATAGATTCTTTTTAATAGAAGGAACCCTTAACAAATTTTTTAAAATAAGTTCTTTAGGTCCTTTTAAACTTGCATTTCCAGTATGTGTTATATGTGCAATCTTGCCATTACCAACTAAAAGATTTTGCATACCTTTGTATTCTTTGTTCCCTAAATTGAGATTATTTAAGTTGTTGGTAATATGATTTGTAGCTCCTGAATCCGGGTACCAGCAATCATCTGTAGCATCATCAGTAGAAATAGAATCTGTATTTGAATTTTCAGATTGATTTTTGTTGCTGTCCTTCTGCACATTCACCAAGTTTACACTAGAACTATTGCTTGACTGCCCTGGATTCACACTGGAATTATACCTAAAATAGCATTTATTGGCAGTGTGACCAAATTTTTCACAAATTTGGCATCTAGGTCTGTTGTTGTTATTTCAATCTCTGCCTCTGCCACGATTTGACTGACCACCTCTCTGAAAATTAGGCTGATTCTGATTTTTTGAAGCATTGCTTTGATTTTTACCCCTTCCATAGGATGTGTAATTAACAGACATGTCTGAAATCACATTTCTTTTATGATCAATTCTGCCTTCATGAGCTAATAAGGTTGAATACACATATTGTAAACTTGGTGTAGGATCCATAGACAAGATAATTGCAGTCACTGCTTCATAGTCATCATCCAACCCACTCACAATTGATAAAACTAGTTCAGATTCAGGAATTTTTTGACCTGCTGAACTTAATTGATCACAAATGTTTTTTACCTTTAGCAAATACTCATTCATTGCTGAATCACCTTTTTTAATACTGTGAAGCAGTCTTCTGTGATGCATGATTCTTGCAGAGGACTGTGCAGAAAAATTCCTCTCAATTATAGACCATACTTCATTAGCAGTTCTAACACCAATTAACTGAGGTAAAATGCTTGCACCAATGGATGACATCATCCATGCACAAATGAGACTAACTTGTCTCTGATAAGATTGAAATTCTGGATTTTGAACAAGTTTACCCTCATTATCTCTAACAAATTTTGGAGGAATGATTTTTGTTCCATATATGTAATCATCAAGACCATACCCTCTAATTGCTGTTTCTATCTGCAATTTCCATAACAGATAGTTAGACTCATCAAGTTGGATTGAAATTAACTGACTTTGTGGTTTGATGACTGCTTTCATCAAATCTTGAATGGGATCAGAAGGAGGTAGATTCTGAGAAGTTGATGTTCTTGCACTGGATACACTGGCACTGGTTTCATCACCAGGTCCAGCCATGATAGAGAATACAGTCGCAAATCAAACAAGAAAGGTAAAAATACTCTGATTTCTGAAGCCTTGAATTGAGAATTTAAAGGAACTTCTCTGTTTTGATTTAAGTAGATACCTTTAAGACTTGAATGATGAACAATCTTGATAAATTGTTAAACTGACAAGTCTTGCTGGATGGCTCTTAAACCAACTGGACCAGTTTCTTTGATTTCTTGATCGGTTTCTTGAATGAATTAGGTAATTTTCACTACAAAGCATCAATGGAAGAACTGTTGCAGTCTGAAGAACTTTAGGCGAGGCACAGTTCCTTGATTGATGCCAACAACTCTCAAATGAAGAGGTTAAAAACTTGGATGAGAGGGTCCAAAGGATGATATATTGCTGATGGACAATAATCTCTTAAAAACAGTCGTTCAGGATCAAGCAATTGATCCTGTTAAGCACATGAAATTGCTCTGATACCAAGTTAGATTTTAGAAGAGAATCAAAGTTTTTGTTATTGCACAGAAAATGTAATTTGTCTTTGAATACAAGAATGTAATAATAATATTCTGTACACAACATTAGGCTTTATATAATAGCCTATTCAGAATGATGGGCCAAGCCCAAACAGAAAACAGAAAAGAAAAGAGGATACACGGGAAGTAAAGTATTCGACCCATTAAGCCCATACTTTAACTAATTTATGCTATGTTATTATATCATGTTGTGTAATTTAACATGAATGAAATTCTTATTATAGTCGGATATCATGTTGTGTTATTATGTAGTTCAATTAATGCTAATTTTATTATAGTAAACTTAATATGGATAAGAGCATTGTAAACTCAGTGCTACTTTAATGCATGAGCAATTCCGTTTGTGGAGAGTTTTTATCCACTATGCTTTTTGGTGCCTATCATATTTCTCAGATATATTTCCATTTCTAACTCTTGGTTGAGTCGGCCTCAGTTTGAAACTTTGAATGTTTAACCAAAAAGAATGTTCTGGCCGAGTTCTTTTTAGTTTCTAGAGAAGCATATTTTGTTCTAAATGCTCTAGCTGAGAGGCTTCCAATTCTTCATGCGGTAGATTAATTAGACGAGCAAGGCATGATTGTTTCTAATGATATTACGGTAGTGTGGTCATGGAGTCATGTGATTCCTATGGTTGATCAGGTTTTCATCAGAAAATATATAGTTCATATCTTCGGGTATCTATAAAAATCTTTCAGTTGTATTGTTTGGGTGTTATCAGCAGTGTTGCACATGCTTTATCATATTTTTGACAGAATTGCTACAGTGACTGACACAAATGTACCTTGGCTTCCTCAGTTTGCTCACAGAGTTAGTCTTGAAATTGTCAATATTTTAAAATCAGTTTGTCTAATCGATCAAAACATGGAAGGCAACTAAACTGAAAGCAACTCGCTAGTTATGGCTTTTTATTGCACGAGGCAACAAGGTGACTTCGATGCATCTATGTCCTCAATCAGTTTTCTCATAGTTTTGAACTTGTTGAAATTAAACCATGTATATTCTTGTGATTTCTGTAGGTATGTTAACCGAACTTTCAAGAAGAGAAAAAGAGGAAAATATTAAACCTGATCCGGATATCGCTGTATATAAGAAGGTAATAGTGTTGATTATGTAAAATTCGTTAAAACATTTCGATGCTTCCATTTAAATTTACTGAATTAAAATATGATGATGACGAATGTTTTTCTTTGTCTTATATGTTGTGTAAATGATTGTAACAACATCTTGATAGTAGGTAGGTTATGTTTAAAACATTAGCGGGTCACTATATAACTTGAAGCATGACTTTACATCAAAGGACTTTATGACAATGTACATGCAATTTGGTTCATCTGACATTGAAAGATAGGCATCCAGTGATGACAAATCATGTTAGTCGAGCAAAGGAGAAAGATATCCTGAAGTGCTTGGGAACTGACCTATAGGCTAGGCTTCAGATTGTGTATTGTGAATGAAATAGAAGTGCAACCATTTGAAGGTAATTGTTGCTCAACACAATTTTTTTTATTTATCCAAATTCATACACTAGTTTATGTATTACTACTTTATACATCTGTTTTTATGTAAAAAAAAGTGAACAAACTTAATTGCAAATATGAAGAAATTAAAGTATCAGTCTATCTATTTTCTTGGTGGATTTTTTAGTTTTTATGTTGCACACATTGTCGTTTTAGATCATATGAATCTTTTCATGTTAGTTCTACTTTGAAAAAAAAATACCATTTTGATCTTTGGATATTTGCAGGTATGGGCTGTAAACGAGAAGACAAAATTTTAGGTTGATTTATGAGATTATATGTTTTTATAACATGGTCAACTCATTTTTTATTTTATTTTATTTTAAATTCTTTTGCAGCATATTTCCAGCCTGGAAATTCGATATATTCAACAAAAACTGTTAAATTCCTATGTATTATGAAAATACGCTTTATAACAGAAATGCAAAACTTAAATTTTTAGCTAGAAAGCTAGATTGTCATAAAGAACTAGAACATGTGTGCTTAAGTTTTTAGCTATAAACGATGTATACATTCCCAGGCTTGATATATATTAAAATATATATGAACTCATGTGGTCTACTATATATATATATATATATATATATATATATGTATATATATATATATATATATGTATGTATTTGTGTATGTGTGCGTGTGTGTATATGTATATATATATTTGAGAGCATATATACTTGTAAATTATCAGGACATGTATGTATTTCTAACTACCGACCATTATACTTATGTACAGGTAATTAACATTTTCGAAGTGAAAAATAACTGGATTAAGGAACTGTTGGTAATTAAGCCATGAACAAGATTTTAACTATTATGTAGTATAATATTTTGTATGTACAGCTGTGTAGACTTGTTTGTAAATAGTTATGGAATATAAATTTGCTTATTTTATCGAACTATCATTATTGAAATGATTATGGATATTATACTTGATTTTGCGATAAATTTGTTTCTTTAATTATTTGAATATGACGGCTATCCAGGTTGGTTTGAAAATGATAACTATGCCATTGTTTGTTTGCTTAACATGGCAATTATATATAAGTGATTATAGGAAATGATACAAGCCATTAACAGTAAATAGCTGCAATTAAAATGTGCCGTACATTAATCAATAAGTTTTGGTAGTGTTTCAAAAGTGCTACAGAAAAAAATGCAATTTACAAAAATAATAATAATAGTATAGTAGCATAGGAAAAACGCTACAAAAAATAAAAAGCAAGGATGCAAGGACAACTTTGGTAACATTTTAATGACGCTGCCAAAGAAAACTTTTGTAGGGTTTTAGAAACATTGCAATATGTTCATTTTTTGCAGCATTTTCTACAACGCAACTAAAACTTGTAGATTTTAGTTGCATATCGTGTCGTAGCGTTTACTGAAATGCTACAATAAGAATCAGCGGCGTTTTACAATGCTACGAAAGGTCACTTCTGGTGTAATGATTCCTCTAAAATCTCATTGAGATTCTCCTCAAAAAGACCATCCGAAGTATCTTAATCTTCATCTCCGAAACGACGATCGCCTTCGAAAGAACCTATTCGAACAAGGTATAGCAAAGGCAGATGCAGCACAACCACAAATCATATTCTGAGATCTCGAAGCAATGGGCCGGTGCAAGCCCAACTGCCTTGCCAAAATTTTCGTAGCCCTAAAGCGGTGAGACCTTTTTGCTCATTCCAATCAAACCAAATGACCTCTACCTAAGAAGGATACTTTAATGGTGTGAGTAAGATTGAATAGTGCAACTAGGTGTTATAGGCCAAAAAATGTTCGGAGAGAAGAAATTAGATCTTGGAGTGCTAGTGAGGAATGATCTAATGCGCAAACAAATGCGGAAATTAGGAGACGAGGTGATGACAAGAAGGATAGGAATATAGGTCGGCTAGATGAGGAAGGAAGGACAAAAGAAAGAAGTTATGAGCGTAATTTGGATGCACTTTTATAGTTGAGTCCTAGGTCTAAGTTGTACCAAAGCTCATCAACTAATTGACCATCCTAGTATAGCACCAAATGGTCAGCTACCAAATGGGCTTTGGATAGAGGTTGAACCTTGACCTAATAAGGCCGGATAAAAAATTAATCGTCCTGCATCATCTTTTAAGAATTAGTGCAATCTGAAAAGCAGTTATCCTCTTCACCGCGGTATTTAAAGACCGTAGTTATGCTCCGAACTAACTCCAAGGATTTATAGTCTCAACAACGATGTTGCTACTACACAACGAACAGACGAATTCCAAAATAATTCAGCTAGAAATCCGTAATATAATTTAAAAATTGTTTTTTCCCTTAGTAACTGACATAAACTGAACAATGCACGAAATTAAATACCCTAAAATCCGAACGAAGGATTTTCCTTGGCTTTTTCGAAGAAAAATTTAAAACTTTTCCAAAAATAGAATTTATCATAAGTAGCGGTTTCGTGTACATAAACCAAGTTTATTATTACTATTATTTATAACCAGTTAATATTTCAACTGGAAAAACCCTTTCATGTTCAAAAATGTTAGAGCTTTGAAATCTTAAGGATTAATTGTGATAATTTTAATAAATTACCCAGTATATATAGGAAGAAGGACACTAGAAATCACAAGAAACACATATTTATTAATTTCTAGTTTAGTGGCATATTCCTTGTCATTTCTAATTCCATCTTTCCTACCAGTCCAACCATATCTATTACAATTACACAATAGCCCTATAATTTTGGAACACGAATAAATTAAGAATTTAAATCCATTTTCTGAAACCGTATCTCAAAACCCATTTATATTCTTTCCAAATAGTTTTGAAATAAAATATCCTCGAATACAAGGCTAAGAACTCAATAGAATATTTCAACAAAGGTAGATTCGAGAATTCAACGAAGTAATGAATGGATATACCTCGTAATTACATTTCTGAATGGATACAACATATTAATGTGGCTCTTTCCCCGTATTGGATCGAGTATTGGTCTTAACTTGGACTACCAAACAAATCCAAAACATAGAAATTGCCACTATCTTGGTCGTAGCTAGATTTTTGTCCAGTCTCCAAACTCGAATCAACGGATTCCACTATATGCCGTCCTCATGCTCTTCACGGCGAGATCACCAACGTACTATGGGGTAAGACAAAATTGGCTAGAAACCTGAACTCAACATATTTCAACCCTTAGTCGCTTAAAGCCCATTCTATATAATTAGGTCCATGACTAATTCATCATTGAAATAAATTAAAGTCGAGAAAGAAAGACGAAAAAACAGAAAATAAAATCGAATTATGTTCTCTCACGAGTCCTAATTTAATTAATTTCTCTGATCGTTTAACTTAAGCTCTGATACCAAATGTAACACCCCACACTTTTCTGCGCCTAAATTTCGACAAAAAAATCGAAATTCAAACACATCCAAGCATGGAGCTTGCAAATCTGGTACCTGCAATAAATGAGCATGAACATAATCAGAGTACGATAAATATAAATCACAGCAGAAACAAGATAGGATAAACTTGTATTAACACAAGTAACTACCTTTTCCAAAGTAAGTCACTTTACCAATACCAAGCATGAAGGAGAACGAGAACTGAAAGCCAAACTTAATCATTTGTGAGAACCCGACCTTCTCTATGAAACCTGGGAGGTTGAAATGAGGAGGGGGGTCAGAACAACAAGTTCTGGTGACTAAGAAATGTACAACACAGATTATAACACAGATATATTCCATTTGGTTTAACCCAAGCTGTATGCCTCACAAGGTTAGTAATTCTAACCCAACCTTGTTGATGTTTATGCACGACTCTACTACCTTTCTCAAAATAGTATTTCCAAAGTATAATATCGAGATAGGACGTTTACACATATTTCAGTGAAGCCTTTATACTATAACATAACTGGTTAATTAATCGAGAGCCGGCCTCTAATTACGAGGTTTCTATCTATATATCCTCATTCACTATCCTTTATTATTTAGCGCCTCACTATAAATTATAGGTAGGGTGGATTCTCCATGATTGTTTAAGACCCTAGGCGGACTTATTGGTCACTTATTAACCCCCAGTAATGTATTCAACGTTAACATGAATTTGAGGGAACTAACTACGGGACCTATTATTTAAGGCTTCCGTCATTCACGCATATACCCTTTCCCCGCATAAGGTGAGAGATGGTATTTTATCTCTTGCTATATCTTCTGGCTGACCTTACTAGATAATCTTCTTACTCGTTTATTGCTTCCTGTAGGATAGGTAGCCATATCGGACGTTTTAGTTTCCAGGTTTGGGTAGGCCCATACACACCTGTCATTTAAGACCCCTAAACTGAAAGACCTATTCCCAGGTGGACTCTTCAACCCTGGTCACTTAGCCTTTTAGGACCAAGGAAGCGGGCTATACGTGAAGGTTATTAGTTCATACCCCATTTTTATTTAGCACCTTTCCCTTTTTGGGATAAAGTAGGCTACATTATTAAGTCATTCCCATTTAGTCCCTCTACACGGAAATACTATACTTACACGATTCATCTTCGTCACGAGTTTATATGGTTAATAATATATTACATTATTAATCTACTAAGTCCAACTATATTTTCTATTTCTATCACTATAAATAAGGAAGGTTATATTCCTTTTTTCCAAGGATAATTGTTTAATTCCTTCCCTAATTTGGACCTGGTGTTTAAATGACAATCATAAATTCCCATATGACACCCATTTCCTTTTATTTCCTTGTTATTTCCCTTTATGACCATAACCGTCATATTTTCTTAAGGCAACTATTCATCAGTCCCAAGCTATCTATTTGTTGTACCCCAACGGACAATTGCTATTCTTGTTCATTTATTTATTGGTTGATTGTTATATATATATATATATATATATATATACGTTCCAGGCCTCTCACATTAAGTTGACTACCTATGGATGTTGGATTTGCCGGTCGGTTCCGAGCAGACTTCTACCACAAGTGAACTTAACATCATTCCTTAATACAGTTATATTTATGCATTTGACCCCTCACATTAAGCTGACTATTTATGGTTGCTTGATTTGTCGGTCGGTTCCGGCCAGGCGTACACTATAAGTTCACCTTAACCTCATGTCTAAATGCGGTTATTATTCAAATTTCCTAGTTGGGGTTAACAACATTTATCCTAATTGTTTTTAGAAATTGTGACCATCTTCCTATCACATTTATTTTTCCCAGTGAATATTGGTTACAATGGTTATTTATTGATTTGCAGTCTCATTTATGGCAATTAATTATATTGATTGCTACAAAAGTTCACCACAAATATATTAATTCAAAATGGATTATATTTACACATAATTCCATAATTGAACCTTATCCAACATTCAAACATTCCATACAATGTATATTTACCGTTTTACGCTGGTTTTGAAGAATAATATGCATATATTTATTTTTATGTTTTCGCGCGTTTAACTTTGTTATTATTATTATTATTCTTTTTAAATTGATGATTTGGTTTAATCAATTAAACAAACATTTCCTTTTTATATTCAATCTTGCAAAAGGTTTCAAGTCTCACAAAGGACCGTTAGCCGTAATCATTGTAAAAAATGCCTATTTTGTGGAATTGACATATTTCCAAATCACAAAGAATATATGTTTTGGAATAGTCGATGCAAATTACACACAAATATATGTATTTATATGTACCTTTGAACCACTTTTCCCTTTTTAATCCTTTTTATCATACCTCTTGTGATTTCAAAATAATGCCTCTTTATCGAAAAGGGGGAAAATGACATGTTTTACAATGCTTAAGCCAAAACTCAACAATATTGTATATAAACAGGAATATTTCTTTTATTCTTACAATCACATAATTCACAAATTTCATCTTTTTAATCAAATTCACATATTTCATTTTTCAACACTGGACTAAAGATCTTGAATGTAACTACATCTAATTCACATATTTCATATTTCATTTATATGTATATAAATCTGGGCAGGTGCTAGTTTTTGGAGAGCGTTGTAGATATATAATAATATTAATATCGTGCGTTTTAATGAACTTAAACTTGTTAGTTAAAACCTAATAATTAATAACTAAGAGTTCCAGCGTTATACAGTTTGTACTGGGTTTTGGACTCTTAAATTCTAGTTAATTGGGGGCATAAGCATAGGAGGTTTGGCTTGTGTCATATTTTGTGTGGAACCCGTATTAGTCAGTATCCTTGTTGGTATTGGATAGGGACCCCGCACTTGGTAGGGGTCAGGGTACACTGTATTGAACTAGATAGTAAGAGGTTCATTTGAAGGGGGTATATACGGGCGCGTTCCGGTGGAGTCATGTGCGTGCATGGATCCAACCGGGGAAGACAAGACACTGTAGCATCGGTAAATAGGTCTGTATCTCTAAGTTGCTACTTTAGGGAGTGATACACCCTACTATGGGGATGACACAGGGTATTTACGTAATAGCGAGCCCATCGCTTATGTAGTCATTAGGGCACACTTAATCCTGCTGTTATGTAATCCCGTTGAGTAATAAGGGTACTCCTTATCATGTTTTTATGTAATCCTATTGACTAATTAGGGTACACCTAATTATACTGTAATGTAATCCAGTTGAGTAATTAGGGTACACATAATCCTGCTGTTATGTAATCATGTTGAGTAATTATGGTGCACTTAATCCTACTATTATGTAATCATGTTGAGTAATTAGGGTGAACCTAATCCTTCTGTTATTTAATTAGGGTAACACCTAATCCTGACATTCTAGTTGAAGTGCAAAACAGTCAAACTACCGATCTTATTTCTAGTATTTTCATCATTGTCCGTTTATATGAGTAGTCAGTCCTTATTATCAGCTCATATCAGCTATAATTCACCTTTAGACATGCGTAGATACCTGCCCATTTATGATGGTTGAACAACTGTTTATCTGTTTTACTTAACTTAGTAAGTCGGACCGATAATCCTAACATCTCACTAGGCTTTATGTCTGACCCATTTTCTTTCTTCCTTTCTCTTTTCTTTCCCCCAGGCTTTAGGGAGAAAGTACATAGTTTCGTTTTCTTTGTTATCTTTGTCAAGATGGGTTTCTACAAGTTGGAATTCTACCTGCTGTCTTTCCAAGGTTAGGTTGTATCTTTTTGACAGAGTTTGGGGGATAATATTATTTTACTCTGATGTTGTTTTGACTGAGGTTTTTGAGACATGAAATTTTGTAATCTATTGATTATATGAAAATTTTCTTCTGTTGTAAATTTATTATTATGTCTTGAAAAATCTTAGCCTTTGTGATGTTTTATGTCTTTATACTTACAACGCTCCATACTTTCTTAATGAAATCCTCAAATGGGCGACATTAAGGAATGTGTGGTGTTACATTTGGTACTAGTCCCTAAGGTTACGAAGATCACTAAAATTTTGTTTAAAAAGAAAGAATTTTCATATGAGAATGCATTTTTCAGAAATTAAAACCTACATTTGAAAATAAAGTATCCCCTATAGTCAATTACAACTTTCCTTTGACTCTTTCAAAATCTTTATCTTTAAAGTTGAGTTACAAGGTTTTCTATCTAAGTTTTCCTTTATAGGTTAAAATTTTGAATAATGGACAAACTTGTTTAGCTTAGTTGTCGGGAAGAGTCGAAGAAAAGGAACTTGCTACTAGACAGATAATAAAAAGGGTTGGTTAATCTTGGATGGAACTACCTTATTAGTTTAGTTGAAAAAAGAGAATAGTTTGGAAGATAATAAAAACCTAGATTGATTGGTTAAAGAAAGGGGGTGTATTTCCATAGTTTGGTTTAACATAGAAAACATCATTGCAGGAATGAATGGGTTAGTGCGGAATAGGAGTTTTATCGTAATGCACACTAATCGCCAATTCAAAGACAATTAAAAGAAATATCTTGCAATCACGGGTTTCTATAAAATACATTTTCTGATGCTATGGAAATAGATTTTATACGTTTTAGTTAACCTATTAATTAGGGAACTTCTAAAAAGGTAAATTTAAGGATGGTACGTAAAAGATAAACATGAGTATATTGATGTCTAATGGATTATAAGAAAGATTGTTGATCAAAAAATGGTCAAGGAAAAAAAGGCAAGGGTTGTGAAAGAAAAGATTGTTATCTATATTTAGTTCATTTTAGTTTTCATATTTGGTTTAGGAATATGTTGTCCCTTTTTCTTTTGATATATTGGCTACACTGGGATAGCCACAATAAGTTGAATCTTGTAGAGCATCTTTATTGTGGGCTCAGTGGAGCGGTCCTTTACAGATAGGGTAAATCCCTGAGGGTGTGATCATAGCATTAATGATTATTTTGCACTTAGGTCCAGTGGTAGTTTTTGAACCCCGTAGGGATCAACTTGATTATTTGTTTTTCTGTGGTAAGTCGGGGTTGCAACTAAAATCTTGATGTTTGGGGCATGGATTAGGTTGCCATACATATCCTAACTATGGGAATATACCATCAATGGGTGGGTTGGAAGCTTAGGTAAGCTATCATTACAATAAGTTGTCTTAGGTGGAAAGTAGAATTTTCCTAGGGGTACTCAAACTCGAGAATGTACTTGTGAAAGATTGGCTTGATTGGAATATTTTACTCCCTAAACCCTAACTTTAAAAAAATCAGTGCGGCCTTTATGTTGGAGCTTTCCGCATGTGTTTGAAGGAAGTAGTTGGACTTTGGTTGTATTGGAAAGGTTTTTGGAAAAATCCAAGTAAAGGAATTTTTGAAATAATGTTGTTCCTAGGCAAGAGTGTAACAAGGAAGTGTTGTGCGGAAACTTGTGGAACCACTTTGAGTCGAAACCCCATAAGTGTAAAGTTTTAAAGAACATGAGTTTTGAAAGACTAATGTGTTTTGATATGAAATTTGTATTTCAGAAATTTCATAAAAGTAACTATATATGTTTCAAAAAGGAATTTTTGCCTCATTAAGATTTTTCAATCAAAGAATTTGGAGAATTTTGTACATATAAAAAGGTGGGGTGGTAAGTAAGTCTTTATGGGGTTGGACAATATAAGTAGAATTAGCCATGGAACACAAGATTAGTAAAATAAAGACTGGACATATGGAAAGGAGTAAAAGTGTAAGCTTAAGGAAAGCTTTTGGATTTGTTCACTTGAGATTTTTACCCCGAAGTAACTAAGATAAGTAAGATAAAAGAACTTCTGAGACGACCCCAAACCCCCGTTCCACGGTAGCAAGGGTAATCTTTGGAATATAACACATAAACAAATAACAGCAGAATAGAAATAATTAAGTACACCAGATAATGTACAAATAATACACTGAATAAACATGATCATCAGAGTTACACAGTATATAGGATCATACTTGGTACGAAATACAGTTCAGCTTTACATAAAATGTCTACAGCGGAATCAAAACATAATATGTACAATAGGAGCTGAACAGCATAAAAAGAAAGAAATGGTAGAATCCATCTTCAGTCCAGCTATCTAGAAAGAGCCTGCTAAAACCTGAATACAAGGCTTCCCGTGTAGAAAAAGAGGCACCCAAGTTTGCAAGTGAAACAATCTATGAGTCAGTTGTGGGACTGGTACGAGAAATCTACTCTACTTACTTTAAAATATGGCCAATCACAGGACCACGCCGCTAACGTGGAACGGTTTTACTCCATTGGATTGCCAGTGCTTTAAAACAAGTAAATCTTTTAAACATCGCAATGCTTTTTATAAAAATGAAGCCATTATAAGACTCAGTTCCCATCACACAATGCAACGCAAACCGGAGGATAGAGTTTTACCTCATAACGGCCAAAATATGCTTGATACGAGCAAAACAAATCATTTGATATTATTGCTAGTGTTTATATGTTTCAAAAACAATTTCAATCATAAGTATCAATCATAGACGGTATTAATGCCCCATACCACTATGTCGCCATATATAGGTATATAATCAAAAACCGCACGATGTATTTGGAATATGGATTCCGTCATGAACCAAGGCAAGGGATCGTCCTTACCGCTTCGAGACAATCTAGCCCATGTCTTAGGCAAGCGCGCAGACAAGCCTTGGATCGTCAGGGCCGGTCCACCATGTGGATTAAAATGTCTGAACACTGCTCTTCCCCGCCCTATGGGGCGTAAATTGGTCATATCCGACCAAACCATCGGCTCCGAAGAGACCGAAGTAACCGAAGCCTCTCTTTCCATCATCCACATAAGTAAAATGCCCGGGCGTGTAAAACCCAAAGCATTACTCCTAGCTAGAAGGAAACGCATGTCCTCCCTGAAGTCCTCTCCCGTTTCTGGCTCATACCGGGGTGTGAGGCTCGCGAATCAACGCCAAACACAAAGCTAGCTATTTAAAGCCGTGCCTTGATCATCAACCACAAAGCTCTGCTTTTCAACAAAAGCTTTGATCACAGCATCTCTGCATGCTACGTTGTCAATATACAATGTCAGACACACATCCATTTATAAGTCCGTTCTGGGTCTGAACAAAACCGGAGGCACCTTATACCTCGCACATCCGTACAATCAACAAGTACGTCCGGACAGCTACTACTTTAGCCCCCTTCAAGGTAGCTACTCCCATCGTGAGCATCAGTAGCACCCATCCATTCGATGTGAAGATCGTCGGTCTTGCACCGTTTTCATATCTTCGACTTCTAACCGTCGATCAATTATTTGAAATGAGAATTAACCCGGCCTTTTCAAATAATTCACGTATATTTAGAATTTCAAATCAATTCATTCCACTGGTTAAATTATTCGATATCAATAATTCTGTTCTTTTTTGTAATTTTCATGTCCAACACATTCAACCATCAAATATCCAATAAACCAGGTAAATTCGGTCTATTTCCATTCCATATCGTTTATAATATTTTATCACGATTTATTGCTATTTTTATCCATTTAAACATAGCCAATTTATATAAACGACTTTTCAGGCCAGAATGCGGCCATAGCGCTGTTTTTCTTCAGATTTGATTTACACATATCTGAAAATCTAACCGTTGGATCTTTACAAATTTTATATCATTGGAAAGATCTTTTCAAAATGAATCCAATGGTTCCAGTTTTGGGAAAATCCGATGGTCGGATCTCTCAGTACAATCGTTTGAAGTTACGATTTCAAAATATGAACTACAGCGTCGTTATTTGATTTATTTTAATTGTATATATATAATTGATTCTGGTGTTGTTTTTCTTCCGATTTGAATTAAACATTCCAGAAAATCCAACCGTTGGATCTTTGCAAAGTTGGTGTCATTGGAAAGATATTTCCAAAGCGAACCCAATGGTTTCGGTTTCGGGAAAATCCGATGGTCGGATCTCCCGCCATAGTCGTTTGAAATCACGATTTCAAAATACGAACTGCAGCTTCGTTATTCAATTTATTTTAATTATATATATATATATATATATAATTCATTCTTCGATTTCAAAACCATATTCATTTCATAGTTTTTGATAAAAACGGTATTTTTATCCAACAGTTATTTATTTCAACTCATCACTATTTTTAACAATTCATATATATAATAAAAATGTGATTTTTATTGTCAAAAGCATTTATTTCTAAAATGAAGAATTTTATCGATTTATATATATGGTAAAAATGTGATTTTTATTATCAAAACAATTTATTTCAAAAATGAATATTTTCTATACTTCATACATTCAATAAAAATGTGATTTTTATTGTCAAAACAATTTATTTCAAAAATGTAGATTTTTAGCAATTCGTATATATTATAAAAATGTGATTTTTATTGTCGAAACATTTTATTTCAAAACAAGATGATTTTATATACTTCATACATTCAATAAAAATATGATTTTTATTGTCAAAACAATTTATTCCATTCATTCGATAAAAATGTTATGTTTATCGTTCAAACCATTTTATTTCATTCATTCGATAAAAATGTTATTTTTATCGTTCAAACCATTTTATTTCATTCATTGGATAAAAATGCTATTTTATTGTTCAAACCATTTTATTTCATTCATTCGATAAAAATGCTATTTTTATCGTTCAAACCATTTTATTTCATTCATCACGTGAATATATTTCAATACATGAAAATAAATCAAACACAGAAATGTTTCAGAAAATTTCGGCAGCATAACGGCAGGGTAGTTAAAAACGACACCGTCCTGAGTACAGCTCCTCGCTCTACCTTAAAGCCTCGCAGCTTTTGACAATGGGGATTTCAATATGTAGTTCTCACGCAGACGAATTTTCCAATACACTAATCCTATTGGGATTTCAACCACAATCAATCATTTCCAATCAACCATTCATTGTATTCACCAAATTTCATATCAACCAAATCCAAAGAATATCACAACCAATATATATCGTCTATGGTCTATGGACGAGGGGAGTGTGTGTATATATATATATATATATATTCGTATATAAATATATTTCGATTTCATTTCAATGTCATTTCAAATTCATTCAATGCATATATGATTTTTACAACGCATATATAACTTATACATCGAACATACAACTTATACAACACTTATACATGAGGTGTACAACGCTTATATAACTCACACATCAACTATATAATTTATACATCGTCTTTTCCATATCGTTTATAAATCATAAATCCCACATTGGGTTCCACTCCTCCAAAAATTGTAGAAGGCTCAGAAAAATATCTGGTCTCTTCTAAAATGTAGAAGACGTCCACACGAGTCTGATGTCTCTTGTTATACTGGATTCCGACTACATAGCAAAAAGAAATGATTTTTATTTGAAAATCAAAAATTGCAACACTAAAATGTGTTATTTTCTATTATAAAATTTAAAGGCCGTATACCTTTCTTGAGTGTTCAAATCTAGGTTTAGATTTTTACTCCAATCCACGAAGTTGCAGCTCGATCAGATCATACCACGTCGTCGAGCTTCGAATCGCGCTCCTGTCGATGGTGGTGGGGCCCACTGTGATGGAGGATCGGAGGCGCGATTTCAGTTGAGGAGGACGAACTTCGAGGCAGCGGATCTCGCTGAATACGCGATGAGGAGGGGCGAATCAGGGATGGATGTGTAGATATCGGAGAATACTATAAAATCTTCTAAAGGGTCGATGGGTTTCGTTAAGTGTGGAAAGAGAAATCAAAGAGGGAAGATTTGAACAATTTCCGCCGTTCGATGAGGCTTCTATCGGGTTTGGGAAGAAAAGGGGTGGGTCAACGCGAATTCTGATTGGTTGTGGTATTTATATTTAAATATTAATTCTTTTTAAAACCAAAAATAGCTCTTAGTCCAAACGAGCTCCGATCCAAACCCAATGACTATCGTTCCTAGCTTAATACCCCCATTCCGAACACAATGGGATATGTTTCGTAGGCCCATTCGACTGTTTCAGTCAGTTTCTCTTCAAATTAGAATATGAACCATTCAATATTTTATTTGAATGTACATTTCAATTTGCCGGGGCCACAAACTGATTTTAAAAATTACCGAAAAATTAATCTAGCTTTGTTTTGATGATATGGTCCCAACAATACTAGTTTCGTCGAATTCTGAGACCGTTTGAAAAATGGCCATTTTCTGGTCGATCCGATTTAACTGAAATCAACCAAACACATTTTCCTTCGCCACGCTCACATATTAACTTCAAAAATTATGGAATTTGAAACCTAGCAATAATTTGACATCCCGGATCCAACAAAAGTGGTTTCGTCGAAAACAGAGGTCGTTTGCAAAATGGCTATTTTCAAGGGCTATATATTCTCTATAGCGACCTTTCTGAAAATTCATTTGGCCATAACTTTTGATTCCCGCTATGACACTTCGATTTTTCAGATTCGTTAGAAAGATAATAAACAGATTTAAATGTTTTTGGTTTCACTAAAATTCATTTTATTTTGCATCCGGTACAGTTAGTCAAAGTTTGAATTAAAATTTTGAAACTGCTACACAATTTCAGGCCTTGTTTATAATGAAAATAATTATATTTATCTTCAAACATCGATTCAAACATACCCTTCGTCATTATTATTTAAAATAATTTATTTTAAATATTTAAAATTCAATATAATAGCCAAATTAAAATTTTTAAACTGGTTCTGATTTCCCGGGTTGTTACAACTTCACTTAAGGATTCAAGTTTCTTAACCGCATTCTATAGAGAAATATTTCCTCTTTAATATTCAATCTGTTTCTTTCTACTTTGGTAAGGAGATTCCCTCTAATATATCCTTGGAAAGCGTAGGTCATAGGATCTGAGCATGTAGATGATTGAATATGGTTAAAACGTGTGTTTGAGACATGTTATGCTTAATGGTTGGAAGTGGATTCAAGTGTTCGCTAGTGGCTACCAGTGGACGCATATACACACACATTAAGCACTAGATCGAGTCAAAAACTTACATAATGTATATGAATGTGTGCGCATTTTAATTTTCAATGGATGAAAATGGTTGAATCATCACATGGATGTTGCATTTTGGTGAATGGTTGTGCAAACATATAGAATTTATATGTATCATTAGGATTCTTTTGCATACATGTTGGATGCATCGCACATACATGAATTGCATAAAGGACGTCAACTGAATCTATTGACCGCCTAATTTCTGCATTAGTGTAAGGACATATACAACCACAAGCATATGTTCATAAAAGCATTAGACATTCTTAAGAACCGCGGATGCTTGTGGTTGATGGATGAGTAGGTGGTTGTAGGAATTATAACATTCTTCTTGACTTGGAGATTTCGAGGACGAAATCCTTTAAGAAGGGAGAATGTAACAACCCAAGTTTTTAATAAACGATAATTAAGCGATTAATTAATTAAGGGAGAAAATGATAAAATGAATAATACTTAATTAAATATTCAGAATTTAGTAAAATTTACTTTACCATTTCGTTTGTCTCGAAATTTTGGTTTATATAGACTTCGAGTTTGCATAAAAAGGATAACGTATGAAAAAGTTATGAACCTTAGAAGTTTGTATGTATATAAGAGACTTATATACAAATATATTCAAAACATTTCAAATCGAGAAGTCAACACAGAAGTTAATGTACCAGGAACGACACACTACGGGGCTGGGTCGACCCAAGTCAAGTTGGGTCGACCCACCCAGATGCAGGGCGGATTCCTGGCTCTGAACTTGGACTATTTTGTTTGCAAGGTTCGTTAGTTTAATTTGATGGTTGGATTTGAAAACCTAATATCTAACGGTTAAGGGTTGACTCTGTTAATCTATAAAAAGGGGCTCTCTCTCCCATTTTATCTACACGAAATTCTTCACCTCTCTCTGTCTCCATGACATGCTCTAAATTAAAATAATAAAATGGGGAGACGTTGTTGAAATATATATTAACAAAGAAGATTCGAGATCTATGACCAACCTCCAACCCTGTAATCACAAAAAGATAAAAGTGGGCTTTCTTCTACAACAATTATTTTAGAAGATTTTCTAGATCTACAACTATTTTAGAAGATTTTCTAGATCTACAACTATGGTGAGTATTACTGTGATTATTCATACTTCTTCTAAGTTAAAGTTAAATAGATATAGTACTTGTTGTAGTAGTCTTGACAGTAAATATATTTTTGATCTGAAAGTAACAATGTTTTTATATGTTATTACTTTCAATTGCCTATTCATTTTCAATCATTTGCTTGTATGTACATCTCTCTTCCTTGTCCATTTCTATTATTTGTTTAATTTATAGTATTATATTCCTTTTTGAATTGCATAGAATTGGAAAAGTAAGAAATAATGTTAAAAAGAAAAAAATGGGACATATTAGAATTTGTACTGTAAATTGTAATTATTAAAAAGGAAGAACATGAATAGACTAAACTTAATTTAAGATTGAGCGGAAATGTCATTTGCAAACATGTAATTGACATGAATATGGCATTGAAGAAGAAGAACATGGTATTTGACGTTGATTAACCTATGAACATATTAATATGGCATTGATTTGGCGAACACAAATTCGACATTAATTGTGGACATATAAATATGGCATTGACAGGTGAACATTTATTTGGCAATAATTTATAGATATGTCAATAAGGGGTTGATTTAAAAACAGGTAATTAACATTAATCTGTATATGTTGTTGAATAACAAGATTTTGATCGATGCCAACGAATAAAGCTACTATGGGAATCGAATCGTAAAGATAAGGTCTTATATATATATATACATTGAGTCATGTTAGAATTATGTTAAAATCTATCCTCAAGTATACACGAATGTGCTAATCAAGTAATATATATATATATATATAATTAAAACCTTAAAAAGCCAGATATGTACCGAAACTAGCCTACCAGTCGACTGGTAGGAAATGGACCAGTCGACTAGTCAACCTGTTTTTGCACATAACGGCTAGTATTAAAAGTTTTAATTAAATAATTTAATTCTACCAGTCAACTGATGATTTTTAACCAGTCGACTGATTCGACCTAGAAACTATTTTCTGAAGAGTCACCATTCTTCATGAAGAGATCCCTCTTCATTAATCAAAGGAAATGGACATAACTTTTTATGGAAACTATTCATGAAGGATTGCTACTCTTATAGTACTATATAAACAAGTTTAATCATGTTTTACAATCACCTAATTTATCCAAATTTTACCGATTTTCTGATCATCATTCTACTCTCTCCATTTACATTCTTTGCAATTAAAAAGCTCTCCAATTCAAATACTTGTTGAATCCGTGAATCATCTTAATATCATTTGATTCAACAAGAAATATTCTTCCTTAAATCTTGGCATTCAAAGCATATACTCGAGGATCATAATATAGGAAGGTTGTACATAAAATATTGGCTATCCGTGTTGATTCAAGAACACAAATCAAAAGTCAAACACTTGTAAATGTTGAAGACCTTTGTAGTTGCTCAGGAGAGAGGCATCCTTGTTGGGGCTCGGGTGTACTAACCTATTCCTCTGGGTTAAGAGAGGGCGTTGTTAGTGAATTCCGAAGAGGAGCTTCGGGACTGGACATAGGGCAGGAAGTCCGAACCAGTATAAAAATTCCTGGTGACACTTTACCTTACTTTCCGCATTTACTTTGATTGTGATATATCTCCGTAGTTTAGATTGTATTTGACTATTGCATATCATTTAGCTAGCATATCACATATATTTCCGCTATATCCATATAGATCCTTTAAGTCATACATATCGACTATTTTCATATGTTAATTAAAGGAACATGCTGACATTAAAGGAAATGTAAGGAATATGGAAATTTGTCATTCATATTAATTAGCATTAAAAAGGAGATGTTAATTGGAAGAATATGGTAGTTGTCGCTTATTAACATTAATTTGGGGAGAATACGTTAATTTGGGAAAACATATCAATTTGACATTTATGAGCAATCATGTTAATTTTGGAAAAACACTTAATTAAATGTTTATGTTCATTTCATGGTTAACATGGGAAAAAGCTCGTCGATCAGACATTAAGATCGTTTAATGTTAATTTGGACATTTATCCTCATTTGATATTTATGTTCATTTGTCTTCCTTGTCCCTATTACACAACTTGGTTTATTTACAGCCTTGTTTATATGCTTATTTCTGTATAGTGGGTTGTTTCTGTTCTTCTCCTTCTCTTTTCCCTTTTTATTTATGTCGAGCCAAGGCCAAAAAAGCCCAGGTCGTTCTCGCTTAAGATTGCAATTGAATATGGGATAACATGAAATGACAGTGAATAAGGAGAATTTGGTGGCATATTATAAATTGAGGACTTTTTGACTGTAATTTGGGAATATCACCAAAAAGAAAGAATATGCAAATATGTTTACATTTTAGATTTAAACTTAATATGGATATTAAGTAAAGAACATGTTATGAAGTTGTAAGTACCAGATGTAATCAAGTAAAAAAGGGAAACTTAATTTATATGTATATACATCTGGGGAGGTGCTTGTTTTGGGGGAGGATTGTACACATATAATAATATTACAACCGTACTTATTAATGAACTTAAACCTGCTAAGTTAGAACCTAATAATTATAAAGCTAAGAGGTCCTATGTTATGATGTTTCTATTGGGTTTTGGTACTCTTAAATCCTAGTTAATTGGGGGCATAAGCTTAGGAGGTTTGACTTGTGCCATCTGCTGTGTGGAACTCATATCAGTCAGTATCCCTATTGGTATTAGATAGGGACCGCGCACTATGTAGGGGTCAGATCATGCTTTACTGAAATCGATAGTAAGAGGTTCATCTGAAGGGGGTGTGTACGGGCACGTTCCGGCGGAGTCATGAGCGTGCATGGGTCCGATTGGGTAAAATAAGACATTATAGCACCGGTAAATAGGTCTGTGTCTTTAAGTTGCTGCTTCAGGGAGTGATACACTCTACTATGGGGCTGGCACAGGGTATTTACGTAACAGGGAGTCGATTGCTTAGGTAGTAATTAGGGTACACCTAATCTTGCTGTTATGTAATCTTGTTGAGTAATTAAGGTACACCTAATCATGCTGTTATGTAATCCTATTGAGTAATTAGTGTATATCTAATCCTGTTGTTAAGTAATCTTGTTGAGTAATTAGGGTACACCTAATTCCGCTTTTATGTAATCCTATTGAGTAATTAGGGTAAACCTAATCCTGTTGCTATGTAATCCTGTTAAGTAATTAGGGTACACCTAATCGTGTTATTATGTAATCCTGTTGATCAATTGGGGTACACGTAATCCTGTTATTATGTAACTCCTATTAATAATTAGGGTACACCCAATCCCACTGTTATAAATCCTATTATGTAATTAGGGTATCACCTAATCCTGACAGTCTAGTAGAAGTGCAAAACAGTCAAACTTCCTGAATTGATTTCTAGTATTATCATCATTGTCTGTTTATATGAGTAGCCAGCTCTTTTTATCAGTTCACATCAGCTATTGTTCACCTTTAGACATGTGCAGATACCTTCCCATTTATGATGCTAGAACAATTGTTTATCTGTTGTACTTAACTTAGTAAGTCAGGTTGATAACCCCAGCAGCTCACCAGGCTTTATGTCAGGCCTATTTCCTTTTTTCTCTTTTGTTTCCCCAGGCTACAGGGAGAAAGTACATAGTTCCGATTTCTTTGTTAGCTTTGTCAAGATTGCTTTCTACAAGTTGGATTTCTCCCTACTCTCTTTCCAAGGATAGGTTGTATCTTTTTTACTATGTTTTGGGGTTTAATATTATTTTACTTTGATCTTGTTTTGAATGAGTTTTTTGAGACATGACATTTTATAATCTTTTGATTAAATGAAAATTTTCTTCCGTTGTAAATTTATTATTATGTCTTGAGAAATCTTAGCCTTTGTGATGTTTTTTGTCTTTATACCTACAATGCACCATACTTTCTTAATGAAATCCTCATACGGGTGACATTCAGGAATGTAGGGGGTTACAAATGCTTGCGACATGGGTTCAGGTGCGGTCATTATGCAGGAGGGTAGAGTTGTCTGCTATAGGAGTAGGCAGTTGAGGATACATGAGAAGGATTATCCTCCCCACAATTTGGAGCTTGCAGCGATAGTGTTTATGCTTAAATCTTAGAGGCATTATTTACTAGGTAAGAGGTTCGAGCTATATACCGAACATAAGTCTCTCATGTACTTGTTTTCTCAAAAGGATCTCAATTTGCGATAACAACGCTGGATGGAGTTTCTCGCATCATATGATTTTGAGATATCATATACCCTGGGAAAGAGGAGCACAGTGGCGAATGCACTAAGTAAGCAATGGATGACTTTGAGTCCATTTTTCGTAGAGTTGCAGAGTTTGGAGTTTATCTCGTTATTAGATTTTAGACCATCTACATGTTATTCACCTAGATTATTGTCATCATTGGAGGTGTGACCTACTCTTTTAGAGCGTATTGGATCCAGTTAGTGAGAGGATCAACAACTTGCGGATATCATTGACCAACTCAATAGAGGATAAACCTCTAGTCACCTTACTAAGTATTCTGTGGATAAGAGAGAGTGGCTACATCGTGAAGGGAGATTATGTGCTCGTAGGTTTGATGATTTGTTGAGATCAGTTTTAGAGGACGCTCATCACTCTCGGATGACCATCCATCCAACCGGTGATAATATGTATAGAGACATGACGAGGGTCTTTCATTGGATAAGGATAAAGAAGAACATGGTAGAGTATGTGGCAAGATGTGTGACTTGTCAGAGAGTGAAGTGGATCAAAGGAATCCTGGTGGATTACTTCAGCCTCTAGATGTGCCATAGTGAAAGTGGGCGAGCATCTCGACGAACTTCATAGATGGGTTTCCTAGATCGAGGAAAGGCAACACCACTATTTGGGTTATAGTCGATAGGTTGACTAAGAGTGCTTATTTCATCCTGGTTAAGAGTAAGCGGATGGCAGCTTGGTTGGCATCAATGTATCTCATTGAGATCGTTCGATTGCATGGAGTTCCCTCTAGTATTGTTGGTGATAAAGACCCCATCTTTACCAGTCAATTTTGGAGGATCCTGCAGGAGGCATTGGGGATAGAGCTATGACTTAGAACATCCTATCACCCTCAAATAGATGGATAGATAAAGAGGCTTAATACGATTCTTGGGGATTTATTACGGCTGTGTATCTTGGACTTCAGAGGGACTTGGGCAGGGCATCTGTTGTTGGTAGAGTTTGTGTACAATAAAAGTTATCAAACAAGTACATATACGTCTCCCTTCGAGGCATTATATGGGTGGCCTTGCATATCACCTACACGTTGGTGGGAGTCCGCGGATAGACTTCTACTTGGACATGAGACGGTTTGAGATACCCCAGAGAAGATAGATTTGATTCGACAGAAGATGAAGGCAGGTCAGAACAGACATAAGTCGTATGGATATCAGCGGAGGAAAGACCTAGAGTTCGAGGTAGGGAAGATGGTTTTCATTAAGGTGTCACCATTGAGGAGTGTTGTTTGGTTCGGCTCAATGAGGAAGTTGACATTGAGGTTTGTAGATCCATTCCCTATAGTAGAGAGGATAGGTCAGATGGCATATAGGGTTAGACTATAAGAGAGATTGGTAGGATTTCATGATGCATTCCATGTTTCTCACTTGCGAAAGAGCTTACATGATTTTGCAGTAGTAGTGGAGCCGGGTTGAGATAGAGACGGAGGCATCGGTCAGGAGAGTTTCTATATGGATACTAGGATCCGGGTGAAGAAATTGCGGAATAAAGAGATCAAGCTTGTTAAGATTCAGTGGGTAGAGGACAACGATGACGTAACTTGGGAACCAGAGATTGTCAAACTAGGACAGTCACATAATAATATAAGGATGTGTGCGCATTATTTAATTTATTTTAAATATGGATTAAAATGGTTGAATCATCACTTGGATGTTGCATTTTGGTGAATGGTTGTGCGCGCATATAGAATTACATGTATCCTTAGCATTCCTTTGCAAACATATTAGATGCATGACATAGACATGAAATATCATAAAGGAGGTCAACTGAATCAGCAGACCACCTGCTGTTTACACTAGCTTAGAGACATATACACTATACTTTTGCATATGTTAATGAAAATCATTATAAATTTTAAGCACAATAGATGCCAGCGGTTTATGGTTGAGTAGATGGGTGTAGATATCGGTTAATAATATTTTACCTTTAGAGATTTCAGGAATGAAATCCTTACAGAAGAGGGGAACGTAACGCCCTAAATTTTAATAAAAAATTATTAAATAGAAAAGGTTAATAAACTAAATATTAATCAGAATAAACCTCAGAATAAGGCAATGGGGCTAGCATCGTTGGTTCCGTTGTAATTTTCTAATAAAAATAGACAATTGGTATGCTAGACACAGAGTTAAAATGAATAAGTTATGGATCAAAGAGGTTAGCCAAAAAATAAAAAATATAGCAATATATTAACTAACAGGTAAGTAGGAGGACACATACCCACTTGGGTCAACCTATCGACCCATAGGTGACTAGTTTGACTTGTGTCGACCTAAGGCACGGGTGTGTCGACTCCAGGCGCCTATATGCATAGGCCTAGGTCCGCACGTATTGCAGCGAACATTTAATTTATTTCCAACATTATTTTTTGGATGAGTCTTAGTTTTATTGGGCAATTTTAAACCAAAGGCTGAGGTGGCACTTTTTGATTGGTCCAATGACATGGTTGGTCTAGAATTAATTCTAAATTTGGACGGCTGAGGGCATCCAGTAAACCCTATAAATAGACTACCAGAGCCTCTCTCATTTCTACATATCCATTCTTTCCCACTTCTTCTTCCCCGGGCCTGTCCTCAAAATTAGGGAAGGGCCAAATAATTAAAATTTTATGGGGATAAAATGTTCTTTAAAGTTTTAAATATTTATTTTTATAAATACTTCCAGAGGAAGAGGTTCTGCCAGAATAAAGAAAGGCCACGAGGGAAACTCTATTCCTTAGATTTGTGAGTTTTTATGTAATTTTTAAATTAATAAATTTTATAGGGGTTAATCGATGGGTAGAAATTAGGTAAAGCCTAATTAATACATCTCGATAAGTTGGTGTAGCAATCTTGGGTATGAATGAGAAGCCTATATTTATTCATGTTTATCTTTCCTGCTATTTCATTTACGCCTTTATGTCTTATGCTCTTAGAATTGTTCATCTGTCTAATGCTTCCTTAACTTATGCTCATGCTAGAAATTACTAGAACTCATCAGACATATGTCTGACCTAGTTTGTTTTCTCCTTTTCTCTTCCTCCCCCCTCCCACGGTTCGCAGGGTAGAGGGTCTCAGCAGTGATTCTTGATTATTCTGTTTAGCTTGGGTTCAGACTCATTTCAGACTCATGTATTGGTTCATTTCTCAATTTCTAGTTGTTGTTGGCATTTGAGAGGGATCATTTTCCTTATACACTATCTTATTATGGTATTCCACGAGAAAGTGTATTGTATTTTATGTTGATGACTATCTAGTACATTGAAAATGTAATAAGCACTGTGATTTGACTCGCTTTAATAACTGTTATTTTAAATTTCCTTGTGTTTTATATTTTTTCCTTGTGAAATTTAGTCTATGTGTTGTTACTTTATACCTAAGTGCTTCATAAACCTTAGTGCATCCTCATATGCATAAATAAAACATTATAAGTAAAATAAAGTGACTTACGCTTCATCTTTTAAATACTCTCTTAAATCTTACTCCTTGTCAATGAGAAAACAACAATGGAACCTTTGTTCGGAACGACAAGGAAAGCCTTCCTATATAGGATCTGGTGAAAGCAAGAGAACGGGAAAGCTGATATTGCAAAATCATTAACTATGTTGGGATTCAAACCAATCTCAGCACCAAGATCTAAATTATTAAAGGAACTCTGCCAAATTCGTGAAAATGGACAAGTGAAGCCAGAAAAAGAGATGCTTAGCCTTAACGTTATGGGCTTTCTACTAAAGCACAACTAGTCTTCACTATCAACTATGCACATTTGAAATTCACTTGTATCCTCCCTCCAGTGAACCAGTCCAAAAAGTCAAAAGTAGAGAATTTCTACGCTAATAAGAGAATACGACGATGTTTATGGAGCGCATGTTACGCTGCAAAAGGAAGATTAGAAACTTTAGTCAAGCTTGGTTAGGAATTCACTATGTCCCAAACAAATTTAATCCAAGGGTTAATTGATCGCTGATTTTCATCTAAGAGATGCCTAGAGCCGTTTAGATGCAAAACAATTAAGTATGGTTTCACATGAAAGGGATATGCGAAACAAGGAGAAAAAGAGGCATTGTTCCATTAGTGCATCCAAGCCAATGGCAAGCTATGATATTTAAAGGTGGTCTAGAAAAGAGCCGCATCTCAAAAGCAATTGCACATCAAATTCTGGAGCATTCAGCTAAAAGTGGGTAATTCATAACCTGGTTAGCCGCAATTACCACGGAATATCCCGCAAGGGGATAGGATGTGACTCCTAGATAGAAAGTGAGAGTCTTATGACACGATCTAATGAAATAGCAGTAGTGATGTCATTGTCAAATATTACGCCTCTAATATTGCAAAACTATTCCCATCAACATGGCACTAACATTTATGCCATGATAGTACGACATGACTCTCAACTCCTGAAGCATATCCCATAAGTTAAGGCAAAAGGAGAAATAGTCTCGTTCAAGCACATGCGGCAATGGCGAGGGATAAAATCTGATAGAGGATGATCCACAATTTCACCCTAAGTCGACAATTGTACATCGCCTTTAGGAATGCCAAACTGAAGGCACACATGTCGAAGCATTTGATGTGTGACAACAAAGGGGCATCTCTTTGGAAGATTCAAAATGAGCCTAAACAATGGGCACGAAAAGTCAGGTACATGCACTTTCACGGTAATACTCTTTCAATAAGATCGTGAGAGGAGTCCCCCATATGAACTCAAGAGAAGTATGTGGTTGAAGTCGATTCAGGTTTAGATTGAATAGAGTTACCCCCTCTAGAATGTTTGTGGGTCAAATATTCTATTACCGCCCTACAAAAGGAAACTCGTACTCAAAATAACCAGGTGCACACGTTTCCTAAATATAATATTGTTGTAACGAAAGTCGATTGGAACTTGGAATCGGCATGTGTCAATCAAAGGTTACCAAACGCCATCCAAGGACAAGTACGACACCATGTCCATGTGAGTTGTATCACATAAGTCAAATATTCTTTCAAAAGATACCATCTCGTGAATGTGCCTGCTTGATCCAAGAAAACTTTCCATACTGTTTCTTTTTATTGGACATCTTTGTCGACTTGAGCGATCGACAACGAACCCGTCGCACAAATCGGCAAGGGAGGCTCTCTATTTCAGGTCTGTTAGATATGCCAATGCTTTCATAGACGGACTCCGGAGATCAAGCTCAGCTACGGTTCATCTGGCTATTCAGACCCGGTCAGAATATTGTTAAAGCAATCAAAAATTCCATGAACTTCAAATTATGAAATTCTAGCGCATTTGCAATCGCATAGAATGTCTTTTCACTATAAAAGGTCGATTAGGGGTAGCCGAGCCATTTTCGTAGTGAAGACAACTCACTTATAGCTCTTACGCACTACAATAATCTGTAAAGTTGTTCAACAAGGCAGTCAAGTCCAAATTTTAGACTTGTTCATCTCTTGAATGGAAGCATCAAGCTGAACCTAAGTTAAATCACATTTGGATTGAAGCTTTAAATCACCTTAAAAATCGAAAACAAGCAGTTAGAAGGTTGTAAGTGTCTAGATTTTAGTTCAATTGGGATGGATTGTCAACTTGAAATCGATTTTGAAGTGAAGTTGTTCTTGTTGCTACTAGATTTCGATCCCGAAACCAAATAAAGGAGAAGGGGTACCGGAGTACAATTAGCGCCTGGAGAAGGCTACGATCATCACCAAAGAACCAAAAATAATCGATACCAGAAGCAAGAAAGGAGGAAAGTTAGACCACATGCTATTGATACCAACATAGGCAGCGAAAGCTTGGTTTCGATACAGGAAGGATAGAGGCAAGCAGTGTCGGAGCCAATAAACAACAAGCAATCAAAAGCGGTGACGACACCAACACCAAAAGCAATCAACTTGATTCTAACTCTAGAAGTATATAGGTCGATACTGAAGCTCAGAGACATAAACGGGAAAGTATGAGACCAATTTAGGTTCGAATAAAGGGCTATCGATACCAATTACTTGGTATCCGTACCACTACCAAAAAGCAGCATTAAGGTTGCAAGGAAAGAAACGAGAATTGGTATTCATAAGACGCTGCATAAGAATGCTATCCATGCAAATATACTTAGCATCAATACCACAAATAGTATTCAGAAGCTACCAAAGCAAGTCAAAGCTTAGGATTTGCTAACCGCACAAAGGCATATTATCGGAACCGAAAGCGCAAAGGAAACTATCCATACCAATTGACTTGTTATCGATACATTAGATGAAGGACTCGAACCTACTTCATGAACAATGTGGAGCTGATGTCAACACTCCGAGTGGAAAAGAAGGCCGACACCTAGAAATCGGAACCGAAAGCCACCAATACGGGCCGATAACGACACAAAAATAGCGTTGTCGAAGCCAGAAGCAATCAAAACAGGGCTTCTGCTAACCACAACCGAAAGGAGGGGGTCCAATTTGCCAATAAATAAGATCCCAAGTGTAAAACCATATAATTTAATACACCATAATTATATAAAGAAGATAATAAAATGAATATTAATTACTTAAATATTTTGAACTGAGTAAAATGCACTTTACCATTGCTTATGAAATTCTGGTTTAGATAGACTCTTAGTTTTCGTAAATTCGACTACATATGAAAAAGTTATGAACTAAAGAAGTTTAAACAAAATTTAAAATTAAATAAATAAATTAAACTCAAAATGCAATTGTAAAACGGTGACCCAACCTTTAACTGGGACAAAACATGGGTCGACTCAGGTCTAAGGTTGGTCGACACTAGTGTCGATCCAGGTAGTAGGTGGGTCAACCCAACTTCGGGAAAAAATCTAGACCTGAACCTGGACTTTTTTGCTTGTTTTATTCGTGCTGACTTAGCATGATGTGTCTTTGAACGGTTTGATTTAATAATCTAATATACTATGGTTTAGATTATCCTAACTTATATATAAATAGGCTAGCAACTTACCCATTTTCTTACACACAAACATTCTTCATCTTCCTCCTCCTTTAAGTTATGTTCTGTAATTAAATTTAGAAGATGTCGAGGTGCTGCCAAAACTTAGATCGAGGGAATAATTCTAATTTTACTAGAACAACTATTTCAAAGACCTATTATGGATATAACACATATCTTTGTGAGTTATACATTATTTTTATATCTGCAATTCAAAAAGGGTTTTAACGATAAATATATTTGAATATGAAATAAGCAGTGTTTATAAGTTTATTCCTATATGTTATTC
Organism: Allium sativum; assembly: GCA_030737875.1. Taxonomy (NCBI): domain Eukaryota; kingdom Viridiplantae; phylum Streptophyta; class Magnoliopsida; order Asparagales; family Amaryllidaceae; genus Allium; species Allium sativum. The sequence continues at coordinate 839,737,424 of CM060913.1, read as the reverse complement.
TTTTAATTACTGTCAATTATCTATTCAGTTTACAATTATTATATGCTTACATGTACATCTTTCTTCCTTATCCCCTATCTATCTTTTATTTATTAATAGTCTTTTCTATGCCTATTTATTTAGTTTGAGTTTGGATCTATTTTCTTCTTTTCCTCTTTATTTACGCTGAGCTTAGGCCATCGAGAGCCTAGGCAATTTCTGTTTGAATTGCGTATAATTTGGGATAAATTCGAATAACTTGTAAAATAGAGAATTAGGCATCTTATAACTTCAAAACCTTTGGCCCTAATTTTAGGGTAATTATAAAAGGTAAGAATATGCGAACATGTTAATCTGAATAGGTTAGACTTAATTTAATATTAAGTAGAGCATGTTATGGAAAATATGTGGATCAGGTGTAAATTAAGTAAAACATGTTATTGTAATCAATATACATCTGAGCAGGTGCTTGTCTGTTTTGAGAAGGGTTGTACACAAAGTTACATATAATATGAGAATTCATTTACAACCATGCTTATTAATGAACTTAAATCTACTTAGTTAAACCTGTTAATTTATAAGCTAAGAGGATTTATGTCTGTTGTTTATATTCGGGTTTAAGACTCTTAAATCCTATTTTACCTAAGGAACCAAGCATAGGGGTGGCTTATGTCAATTCTTCTATTGTTTGGAACATGTATCAGTCAATTCCCTGTTGGTATCATATCGGGGCCTCATAATAGATAGGAGTCAGGGCACACTTTACTGATTGGGATTGTAAAAGGTTCAAAATCTTAGTGTTGGGTACAGCCGTGTTCCGGCGGAGTCCTTAGCGTGCATGGATCCGATTGGGGAAACTAAGACGATGTAATATCGGGGAATAGGGTTGTGTCTTATAAGTTGACATGTTCAGAACTGATATCCCCGACTGTCGTAGTTGTCATAGATTATTTGTGTCTATATGAGCCAATCACTAGGTAGCAATTAGAGTATAACCTAATCTTGATAGTTGGTGCAGAAACTTGTTCTTGAGATATGAATGAGAAGCTTACTTTATTTTTATGTTGCCTTGTTATCTCGTTTATTTTGCACTTGTATATTTTACTGCATTTCTTATATAATACCATTTATTTGTCTTGATACTTATTATCTCGTGCTTATGCTAAAAATCACTTGAACTTGCCAGACTTTATGTTGACCTATTTTGTTTTCCCTCTCTCTCTCTCTCTTCCTTTTCCCCCTTAGGTTCTCAGGGTGGTGAATTGCAGTAGTGACTGTGATTCTTTCTTTCAGCTTGGACTTGGATTACATCTTGCTTGATGTATTGTTTTGATTTCTACTCTATCATTGTTATGGCTTTGAGGAGGGATATGATTTTATGGTTTTGTACTATGATGGTTAATGTTTTCATGGTACAGATGGCTATGAATATGGTTTTTGGTATTTGAAAATGTAATTATGTAATGTTGCTTTTAATAATAAAAAAATTTCCATTGTATTTTATATATTGTCTTGTGAATTGTAATTATTGTATACCTATTGCACTACACAAAACTTAATGCATCCTCATATGGGTAACATTAATGGACGTGGGGTGTCACATTTGGTATCAGATCCTAAGGTTACAAGATCAGAGAAAACATTTTTGAAAAAAAATATTTTCAAAGCAATGTATTTTCAAGTAAAACCTATTTTGAAAAATATATCCCCTCAAGTCATTTACAATATTGCTCTAATTTGTTTTTGAATCCTTAAATCTTCTCTTTTTCAGCATGTCTGGGGCTCCTAACTTTCCCGAGGGCATTCCCATTCCAACATCGTTCCGTAGATATGTAGAGGCTACGACACCTGTTGAAGTGCAAGGAGAAGCCCCACCCCTAGCTGCAACAGCTCCACCCAATCCTATTATCAACTTCTCTAAGCTTTGTAAGGACATCTATGGGATGGAAGGCAAGCTGTTTCGTGGCACTGAGAGTATCATGGTGGCGCTCAATTGGCTTAGAGAGATGGAGAATGTGTTCGATTGATTGGAGCTCGGTGATAGGAGAAAGATTCAGTTGGCCACTTGGCAACTGAAAGAGGAGGCTTCATATTTGTGGGAGGTGACGCAGGAAGGGCAGGCGGTGGCCACTTGGAATAAGTTTAAGCACATATTTGAGATGAAGTTCCCGTCGCCGGTAGAGGAAGGGATGCAAATGGAGAAATTCTTAAGTTTGAAACAAGGAGAAATGTAAATGAAGGAATATGTCAACAGTTTTAATCAGTTAGCAAGATTTGGTTTGGATTTGGTAAACACTCCTCATAAGAAGGGCATAAGATTCACAAGAAGGTTGAATCAACCTCTCCATGGACTAGCATTGACGTACATCCCGATGGCGGACACTGTTGAGAGACTGAGAGACATAGCCTTGATGCATGAGGATGGGAAAGAGGAGAAGAAAAAAGTTAGGATTGAGGAGGAAAAACCCAAGATTGAGAAAAAGAATTAGTGGCCTAAGAAGGGGGCGCCAATGAATGTAGGGGAGCTGATAAGGCTCAGATCAAGACAAAAGTTAAATGTCATGATGTGGGAATTTAGGGCACTTTGTGAGAGATTTTAGAAAAACAAAGAATGCATGTTTCAATTGCGGTCAAGTTGGACATTTCACCGAGCAGTGCCCTCACAGGCAAGGTCAAAAGGCAGCAACGTCTGGTGGACAAGTCCCTGTTCTAGAGGCAGCTCAGGCTAGAGGACTGGATTAATGTAGGAAGGTCACTGTGGAAGGTTGATTTCTCGTTTTGACTCTCCTATTAGGACTCTCTTTTGATCCCGTCGGACTGACCTTGTCGGATTAATCCAGCCGGTTAGATCCTGTAGCCTTTTCGATTCTTTCTTCTAGGAAGGTCTCGGTTGATGCAGCTTTCGGACCATTTCTCCCTACTCTTGACTCCTCCTAGTATTTGACATTGTTTTCTGAAGGATCCCCATGAGCTTGCGGTCATTTGATACCCATTCACCGTCAGCCTATTTCATTGTTAATTTTGGTAGTAACAGCGACCTAAGAAAAGGGCGACAAAGAAAGTAGGAAAACCTGACGTGGCCCAGATCAAAACAGAGGTTGAGTGCCATGGCTATGGAAATTTAGGGGACTTTGTAACAAATTATAAAAAAATGAAGAATGCTTGCTTCAGTAGTGGTCAAGTTGGACATTTCACTAGGCAATGCCCTAACAAGCAAGGTCAGATGGCAGGATACCATGGAGGACAAGTTTATGCTCTAGAGGCTGCTCAGGCTAGTGGACTGGATCAAGGCAGGAAATTCATCGTTGAAGGTTTGATTTCAATTTTTGACTCTCCTATTAGGACTCTCTTTGATTCCAAGGCTTGTTATTCATTCATATCCAATTCTGTGGTAGATAATCTGCAACTAAATACTAGTACTTTTTATGATCCTGTTGTAGTCTCAAACCCCACAAAAGGTACGGCTCTCTTGTCCATGATATGTAGGGTTTTGAGAATTTTTATTATGGGCGTCGAGTTTGAATGCGCGCATATGTTCTTGGCTTTATGGATTATGGGTTAATTCTAGGAATGGATTGTCTAGACATGTATGGTGTCATTCTAGATTATGAGTGGAGAGTTGTGAGGCTTCTAACGTGCCACACAAGAACTTTCGAGATTTCTTGCGACCCACAGGGGCAGTTATGCTTAGTTTCCTAGACTCCCTTAATGCTTCTAGAGATGATCCCCGTTCAATATCCATTGTCAGAGATTTTTTGGATGTGTTCGATAGTATTCTGGATTTACTTGGTGGAGAATGCAAAGCAATCGCTTTAACAGTGCGCCACATGGCTCCTAGAGAAAGGAGGGAGCTCAGCAAGCAAGTTGGTCTTTGCGACCAAGGCAAGAAGTCGCTTTACCGGAGCATTTCTGAGTGTGGAGCTCCAGTCATTTTTGCGACCAACGCAGACGACTCTCTCTATCTATGAGTGGAATATAGGGAGTTGAATAAGCTCACCAAGAAGAATATGCACCCACTTCCGAGGATTGATGACCTGTTTGACCAGCTAGTATGTGCTTATTTTTTCTCACAGTTGGATCTAGCCATGGGGTTTCATCAGCTGAGGTTAGCAGATGATAGTATAGACAAGATGGCTTTCAGGACTCCAGACGGTTTCTTTGGGTAGCTGATTATGCCTTTTGGGCTGATCAATGCACCTGGGTACTTTGTAGACTTGATGAGATGGGTGTTTAGGGGGTACCTGAACAAGTTCGTTGTGGTTTTCATGGATGACATCCTGGTTTTCTCAAGGAACGAAGAGGAACACACCGTACACTTAGGAGAGTTTCTACGCACAATCAGATCACATCAGCTGAAGACTAAATTTTCTAAGTGTCATTTCTGGAGAAAGGAAGTAAGGTTCCTAATGCATGTTGTCTCCAAGGATGGAATAGCGGTGGACCCAGCTAAAGTTGTCATGGTGCAAGATTTGAAAGCCCTAAGAATGCAATAGAGGTTAGGAGTTTCTTAGGGTTGGCGGGTTATTACAGAAAATTCATTAAGGACTTTGCACAGATATTGGCTCCATTCACCTGCCTGACAATGAAGAATTTGGCTTTCTGTAACACCCTAAATTTCGACGGTCCAGATTTTTCTAGAAACTTAAAATCCCAAACCATTGAAACCTGAAGTGGCTCATCTAGTATCCTGAAGAAAAAATAGAGATATAAAAATATATCATAGCTTATTAAAAACATCTCACAGTGGAATGGATAAAATATTAATGTAATCAAAATATAGCCTTACCAAGTTAATGACATCGCCTAGTGTGTGTCACAAAGCTATTCCATCTCTGCCAAATCTAAACCTGCAAATGTGTTTGAGGAGGGGGGTCAAAACACAAGTTCTGTGTGAGTGGATAAATTATAACTTTAAGGTAACCCTACATTTACCGTCCAGTTATTATTATTATGTTGCTTAGGTTATAAGCACTCTCAGATTAACACACATGTCATTCCCATCTACGTCCCAGTAGATCAACCTAAAGTAGTATAACTGTAACTGTACCCAAATCCCCCTCGTACAGCCTCCACCGTCATATTATGGCATACATGACACTACGTAGACGTACAGAATCATCATCACTATACTATACCATGACACCACATAGACGTACAAAATTATCATCACTATGATGCCATGTAAGCATGCAAAATCATCATTGCTATGACGCCGCATAGACGTACAATTCCAGATATCTGAATCCTTCAGCCATATTTCGGAGTAATACCCTCTAGCCTACGGTGCATCACCCAGTGCTTGTACCTAAACCTCTTGCCTGAACGTACTGCCAACTAATCACCAAGTCCGTAACAGGGCTAAACAAGATTTACGGAACACGAGAGGGAGCTTTTCATTCGTAATGATCCACTCGAATGGGCTTACAATACACGTATCCAACAAATATAAGAGTAAAGTCTGCATTTCGGATGGTGGATATGGTCTCACCCTTAACCGCTCCATTAACTAATGAAAGACTACATCAAAGAGCTAAGTGACGTTGCCGCCTAATCAAGCAATCTAAACAAATAACGCATGTCCCTTATCCAATGCCTCGATAATGAAAGGTCACTGGCCTCTTGGTTTAGCTCTAGTCTTTCCTGCATCACAGACCCCGGACTTTCGAATGATGGGTACCCAACGTTTACTATCCTATATGGTCTTGACCCACCCTCCCAAGAAAATTCAGATGAGGCATATCACCGAAGTCACCCTAGTGTCATTATTGCTACAGTCATTTTGACCGCCAAATAGTAGTCGCAGTCGAGTCCTACTTCTCGATGATAACATGCGGACCCACCTCTGCGAGTACTGGCCCTGACGCCGCCTGTAATAGAGGACCACGTCGAAGCACCTAACATGTCCTAGGAAGTCACGTACTTCCAAACGATGACCCGGAGACTTAGCAGAGTAACATGGGGAATAACCAACCAAACAAGCAAGTAGAATAATCGAGTAGGAAGAATAATCAGGCAGATAATCAGGTGGATGTGTTCCTCATCCCCTGTCCACTACAACCAGCAACTAGCAAGACGATCTCGACGATCTACCCCATTGGGTTCTACACCTCCATACACATTGTCTGGTCTAAGTGCCTTATGCAAATCGTTTTAATAGACCCTATGTCTAATCTATTAATCTTGCGCTTGCCTTACAAATTTAGTTAACTGGATTATTTCATACCTCATTCAGGTTACATGATCGCTTGGGCTCCCAAACCATATGTCAGCAGATGATCCCTACTAGCTTATTAACCTTACGGGTTTAATTTAACTGTTCTATCAGTTCATTAATAAGCCTCTTATTGTCTCATGTCATTCCAAGCATATTTTTTTACTTTATTAATTCAACGCCTTTAATTTAACCCGTTTAAGTTCATTAACCAAGCAAATGACATATTTTACTTAATATACAATTAAGTACATTCTATTCCAAGTTCATATATTCACGGGTAACGGGTATACTTAATATTCAGTTAAGCATGTCTTATCTCTTTACATAAGTCTTCTCTTACTTCTTTTCTTAATTATTCATAACCATGTCTCATTACAATCTACTTATCAACCTAGTCCTTTCAACCGTTATTGTTGACAAGTTTCATGTTTAACTCTGTTACAAACTTTACTTGTCCCTAGGACAAGCCTTCCTAGTGTTCTTATTCATCTAATCATTTACAATAGGTTATATTCGCCATTTTGTATAGCAAACCTTTGTTTTAACTTGTCCTCTTTATCTAATTTTTTACCTATTTTAATTGTCGAATTGGGGTACAAACACTTTATTTGATTTACCGTTAAGAGGTGTAAAGGTCATTCATAGCTTTATTGCAATACAAAGTCTAACAGGTTATATATTCGTTTGTTTCAGCTACCAAATTTATATAAGACAAACGTTTCAGATCAAATTGCTTATGTTATCCCTATAACATATATATAACAAACTAGAACAGTGTTTGCTTTACATACCTGATTACATAATATCTTATGCCTATGTTTATAAAATTATCAATATCACCATAATAATCATTTGATCCAAGTTTTTATTTTACATGACATGAATTCTATCATTAAATTCTGTTATTCCCAAATATTATAAAAATTATAGATCAAGATAAACATACTAGCAGATTTTGCCGGGATAATCTCACCACATGTCATATTTAATCATAATTGAATTCATGAATTATTAATGGGGAATTAGAACGATAAATATACCACTAAAATAAAATTATAATTTAGTTTCACTCACATTGATATGCAGATTTAGGAGAGCATCTCTTTGAATTGGTTGCAGATGGAGAAACAAGAATTTACATTGTCGTTGTAGTTGAAAACCTCTTAATTTCTGAATTTGTTGTTATATATGAGAATTATCCTTTTGTTCTTCATTTGTATGGTGCTATGATATTCTAATAACTATAATTTTATTCGGTATTTTACAGAGGAAGAAGAGAAATAAAGAAGAAGAAGAATGGAATTAATGATAATGGAGAGCCATAGGGTCCTTTATATAGGAAACTCGAATTAATGTTAACCATTTATTACCTTGATTAAATCTGGTCTCTTCACATATTTGACCAATAAGAGAATGCCAAGTCAGCAGGAATTTTGAATTAGACAACAGAATTAAGCCAGCGCAGAAGAAAACGTCACAATACTAAAATACGTCCAGATTCGGACCAAAACTGCACCTCTAATGACCTATTAATTTATCGTTTGATTATCTTCCAAATATTGCTTGCCACGTCACAAATTTCTTCTTATTATTCTCCATTTATTACATCTATCCAAATTCAAAATTTGAGTTTATATATGCATATATACGTACAATCTTTTAATTTTCCAAACGTTACCTTTAACATTTACACTACATTAATTCTTTCCGTTTTCACCTACGTTCAAATTTCAAATGAATGATTTCCTTACATAACTTTATTTATTTCACCCTTTTTTTCAACGTTTGAATTTTTGTGTATATGTATACGCGTAACTTTTCAAAATTTAAACGGCTATATGCCGTCATTTAATACCTGCTTATTTTATTGACTGCATGTTTATTATTTTGAATTTCATATATATATATATATATATATATATATATGTATACACACACACACACATATATATATATATACACACACACACAAACATATATGTATATATGTATAAATTCTTTCCTTGTATGCACATCTAGCCCACTTAAATTTTTGTTTATTTATGTGTGTACACATACGTATACATTTTTCCTTAGAACGCGCATACTTTTGGTTGGCCATTAAAAATCTAAAAATATGACACTGCCTAGACTCAAACTCATAACCTCTTATGTATCATTCATATGCCATAACCATTTGAGCTTTAACCTCTTTTGTTAACAAATTGAAATACTAAGAGCTCATATTATGTTTGTTTCATTTTCTTCCTTCTATTTTACTGTTAAATCTTTATGTGACCATTTTCTGTAAACTCATTTAATTAAATTATTAGTATTATTATATAAAAATGTGGGGTATTACATTCTCCCACCCTTTAGGAAATTTCGTCCTCGAAATTAGACAAAGGGTGCGCCAATATAATTCCTCACATAATTTGCAACCATGATGTGTGCATCCAATTTTTTGCAACTATCCGCGCACAAGCGCAAAGTGACATCCCAAAAATCCATGTATGCAATGAATTCTAAGTGATACCTCATATATCAATGCTGTCTTTTTCAGAAATACTTTGAAAACATGATCCACACAACCTAAATATATTGGCAATTTCTATATGAATGCAATATTTTCAAAACTCAAAAATATTTTTCATCTAATTTTTCCCTCACTCTTATAGAATAAGAGCTAAGTTTAACCAATTGTTGCATCCAAACCCTACCATCCAACGTTAAATTTTCAAATTTCAGAAAAACCTAATTTTCCGAATATAATTTCTTATGTTAGAAAAGGGTAGGAAGTGAGAAATTTCATATTTTCCACTTCACTTCTATGTACCGTTTTTCCCTGTACTTGGAATCCTTAATAACTATTCTATAAAAGCCCCTATTTCTTTTCCAAACACAGTTTACATAAGAAAATTTCTTGTAACCTTTCCAAACTTACTTTGGAAAGTTTTCTTTCTTTTATTGTTTTATTATTTATTTTAGTCGCTTCCTTCTCTGCATTCTTATTCGTCCATATTTTAAATTAATCTTTATGACTTTTGCTTTTTATCCATTGCTCTAATTCCATGCTCAAAATGGAATATCCAAGTCTCTAAAAAGGTAAGTAGGCTCGGCCTAGAAAATTTTTTTCCTCATAAGATTCTTCCAACTAAAATCACCCTCTTACTAACCAATTAATTTGGTGTTTAACCCCTTAATCAAAATTTCCCAAATTTACTAATAAAAGCCATTAATTTTTGTACGATGCAACAACTAAATATACAAATCCAGTGGAAATAAGATTTCGTTTTTGTCTTCATTTAAGATTTAAAATTATTACACTATTAATTATAGCCTTTCATGAATGTATCGTTACACGTCTCAATTCCAAAAAATTTATGTTTTCAACTTATTACACTAAAATAGTTGTTCCTTACATAATTTATTACCCTCCTAACACCGCACCGATTTAGGATAAATATATTCCAAAGTTGTTTTCTCTTTATTCCCTCAAATTTTTATAGAAAATATTTCTATAAACTAAAAAAACAATCACATTTACAAAACATTTCATTTCTATGCTTAAAGAGGTAAAAACTTTATCTTCAAAAACTGTACTCAATTTGGGTCAAAAACGGATGTTGTGTAAAACACCATTACTACAGACCCAAATACTGACATTTTCAGAAATTATAAATTTACATATGTTATGCAAAACATTTCCATTCACTACGAAAATATTTTTTACAACCATAAATATTGTAATCTACATTTTCGTGCTTTGAAGTTCTAATGTCAAAAAAAATTATTAAAAAACATTTCACCTTATAAAAACTGATTTATGTTTCTACTTTTTTATTTCATAACCCAAGATAATATATAAACAAATTTATATACCCAAGAAAATCAAAAACATTTTCTGCATAAACAAGATTACGTTTTATCAGAAAATCATTTAAAATCTGCTTTAAACGATTCTTTCAAAATCATATTATATTACAAAATTTATTTTAATGTCAAAATGACTAACTTTTCCAAAAACGGTAACTTTTAATTTATGAAACTTGGAAATCCTTCTTATTGGGCTTTACGCAAATCTTTCTCTACACAATTGGCATCTATTCCTTGTGTCGCCCATGCATACTATATATATATATATATATATATATATATATATATATATATTCCTTAATCTGCCAATAACAAAAAGCATAACTACATACCCATAACTTGGACCTACTTATCCATCTCCAAACACCGACATATGAACTTCCTTATTAATCATCAAATTTTCTCATACACCCTATACCAAGGTTAAATCAGAACGTATACTTTTTAGGACCCTCTATAATGCTAACTTTGGCCTATGAAGCCTTTTTATCAATATTTTACATGTGCGGTTTTTCTCTTAAAGTGGGTTTCTCTCATAGATCTAAGTATATATATATATATATATAATATTTTTTAAATAAACAAATACGACACTCACTAACTGTATATAGGAACCCTAAACTAATGCTCTGATACCAAATGTAATACATCAAATTTCGACGATCCGGATTTTTGCCAAAAACTTAAAATCTCAAACATTGAACCCTAAAGTGGCTCATATGGTTTCCTGCAGAAAAGATAGAGATATAAAAAAATATTAGAGCTTATTAAAAAAGCTCACAGCGGAATGGATAAAATATAAATGTAATCAAAATATAGTCTTACCAAGTTAAAGACATCACCTAGTGCATGTCACAAATCCATACCATCTCTGCCAAATCTAAATCTGCAAATGTGTTTAAGGAGTGGGTCAAAACACAAGTTGTGTGTGACTGGATAAGTTATACCTTTATGGTAACCCTACATTTACCGTTCAGTTATTATTATTATGTTACTTAGGTTATAAGCACTCTTGGCTTAACGCGCACGTCGTTCCCATCTACGTCCCAGTAGATCAACTTTACTAGTATAACTGTAACTATACCCAAATCCCCCTCGTACGGTCTCCACCGTCATACTGTGGAAGCATATACCATGACACCACATAGATGTACAGAATCATCATCGCTATACTATAATATGATGCCACGTAGACGTACAGAATCATCATCGTTATGACGCCACGTAAGCATACAAATCATTATCTCTATGACGCCACGTTGACATAAAATTCTAGGTATCTGAATCCCTCTTCCATATTTCAAAGTAATACCCTCTATCCTATAGTACATCACCCGATGCCTGTACCTTGACCCCTTTCCTGAACATACTACATACTAATCACCGAGTCCATAATAGGGCAAAACAAGATTTATGGAACTCGAGCGGGAGCTTTTCATCTTTAACGATCCACCCAACCGTGCTTACAATACAGGTATCCAACAAATACGAGAATAAGGTCTGCATTTCAAGTGGTAGCTACGGTCCCACCCTTGACCGCTCCCTCAACTAATAAAGACTACATCTAATAATAAGTGACGTTGCCACCTAATCAAGCAATCTAAACAAACAATGTGTGTCCCTCATCTAATGCCTTGATAGTGAAAGGTCATTAGCCTCTTGGTTTAACTCTAGTCATTCCCGCATCACAAATCCGGGACTGGAGAATGACGGGTACCCAACGATTACTATCCTATATGTTCTTGACCCAGCCTCCCAAGCAAATTCAGATGAGGCACACCGTCAAAGTCACCCCCATTATCATTACCGCCACAGTCATTTTGCCCACCAAATAGTAGTCGCAGTCAAGGCCTACTTCTCGATGGTAACGGGAAGACCCATTGTAACGACCTACATTCTACGCATCAGAGGATTGTAGAATATTTATTTCTTTTTCATTTGAAGTCGTATGGTCGTGTCACTTTAGGTAACGGCTATTGGGGTCATTTCCCATGTTCACGATTTTTGCCTAATTTTAAATGACCGTTTTTCCCCTAGCGAATCTTGTTTTGCCCATGACTTTTGATCTGTAAGGAGTTTTGACCTGAAACCACTTCAATTAGATCCAGATACTGGTTTACCTTTCCGTAGAGTGGTCACATTTGTCAAACGGACTTACCGTTTGGGAGATATGGCTGAAACAAGGTTTAGAAGGTGAAAAACAGCTTAACCGGGCCTAATTAAGGTGATTAGCAGCTAGGCCCATAACCCATTTCGGGATTAGGGTTATGGGGAGGCTGATAGGGTTAGGGAATTCAGTTTTTATTCATTTTTCAGCTGCCACTTACATCTCTTGAAACCTTGCCATGGCCTCCACCTTCTAAAATCATCCCAAATCGCTTTCTAATCGAGGATTAAGCTAAGCTACATCAAATCAAGGCAAATCAACACCAAATCAGAGTTGGAGCTGCTGTGTTGCATAGGAATTCGACCCAAACAATAGAAAAGTTTCAGATCTAAGATTATTTGTGGCTAAGGTGAGTGATTTGCATTGTTTTTCACTAATTACGGCTAATTAGGGGTGATTAGTGTTAATTAATGAAATTGTGCATGTTAAAATTCTGGAAAAAATGTTTAGAAATTCTTAAATATTATTTTAAGCCTCTTTTAGAATTTTGGGTTAATTTGGATATGTTTTGCTAATCCTATCATTAGTTATGGTTAAGCATGATTAAGGGGAAAATATAGGTTTTGGGTATGCTTGATCCATATTAACATGTTAGATTGTTGTTTTGGTGTTTATGGTTGATTATATATGTTGCTATTACTGTTTGGAACGCTTTATGATTGTTTAGCAAAGTTAGAATGGTCAAAAACGCCGTATTATGGCGTAAATAGCTCACAGGAAAAGTTGCAGAAAATAATGTAGAGTCTTGTTCGTGAAGCACGTGTTCCTCACGACCTGGCCCCTAGGATCGTGCAACACCCTCACGAACCGACTCCTAGGATAGTGAAGTATCCTCACGACCCGACCCCTAGGATCGTGCAGCACCCTCACACCCCGACTCCAAGGATGGTGAAGTATCCTCACGAACCAACCCCTAGGATCGTGAAGCACCCTCACACCGCCACCGTGAGGAAGATGGTGAACCCTCACACCGCGATTGTGAGGAAGATGGCGAACCCTCACATGCCGACCATGAGGAATAGGGCGATCCCTAGGAGGGCGACCCCTAGGATGGTGAGCCAGAAGACCACGACCAAGATAGGGACCACGAGTGGGTCCACGATTCGACCACGTGTCACGAACTGTAGCAGACCACGAACCGAGCCTTGGTGTCATGAGTCACGAGCGGACTGAGGAACCACGAGCTATACTTGGGGCGAACCATGAGCCGAGGAAGCTAATCACGAACCGGAGCTTCGAAGCCCCACAAGTCGATATGGGGGACCACGAACTGAACTGAAGGACGAACGGGGTTGATGACCAAAACCCGAGATGCAAAGGTAGTCCAAATGAGAGGTTATTGCTTAGGATCCTAAAGGGGACCAACGAGTTAACTTCATGAGTTGGACTTTGCTGTGGGACATGTGCAAAGGGGTTATCGATATCCATAACTTTAGTTCACCACTGAAAGGTGAATTAGTGGCTATGGATCAGTGCAATGGAGTCATTGTGACTCCATGGAGCAAAGTGATCGTAGCAAAGGATTTGGTGATCGGGTGGTGGATATCATATGCTTTACGCACTGAGTGAGAGATGCGAGGATGATTGCTATGTTTGATGTTTGCTATCACCATGACATGCACACCCCATATTACTCTTACACTTTATGTTAGTATCACCTTAGAGTACTGTACATCTTGTTGTGCTAACTCTTTGGTTGCAGGTCCAGGTTCAGGTATGATTGGATTATACCTGTTATTGTTCTGTTTTGTTGCTTATCGCTCATACCAGAGTTTTGTCTGACCCAAAGTTTTATGTCTCTTCTTATTACTCTGGGTGTTCCTAAACGAGCAAACTAGAGACAGGTTAGGTGGTAATGCGCGAGTAGCTGTCTGGAGACGAGCAAGAGGCTTACACGTATGATATACATATATGCTCCCTGTGTTGTAGCTGGTCACTGCTTGGGCATTAGTAGTGTACCTTTTCTTTCTTTTGCTTTAGAGACAAAAATTTGAAGTTGTAGTAATGATGTTGGATCATAGGCGGTGTTATGGATTCCGCTGCTATGACGATCTAGTTTTCAGCTTATGCACTGTCTCGCCTGTTTTATGTCAAAGTATGTTGTTATTATATTATATTTTATTCCATGCGCTGTGAGAGATACTACAGGTTCCTTGTTAGTTCATAGCTTCAAATTCCTTTCCTCTCTTTTCTTTTCTTTTCTTTCGACGACCGTCCCGAGTTAGTTGGACATTGGTACAACGCATTTTGAAGGAAATGTCGGCTGGTTCGGGGCGGGCCGTCACACCCATCTCTACGAGTAACGGTCCTGACGCCGCCTGCAACATAGGACCAACTCGAAGCACCTAACTATCCTAGGAAGCCACGTACTTCCAAACGGATGATCGAAGACCCAGCAAAGCAACATCGGGAATAACCAACCGAACAAGCAAGCAGAATAATCGAGTAGGCAGAATAATAAGGCCGGAAAATCAGATGGGCATGTTCCTCTTCCCCTGTCCTCTACAGCTAGCAACCAGCAAGACAATCTCAATGATCTACCCCGTTGGGTTCTTCACCTCCATACACAAGGTCTGGTCCAAGTGCCTTACGCATATCGTTTTATTAGACTCTATGTCTAATCTTTTAATCTTGCGCTTGCCTTACCAATTTAGTTAACTTGATTATTTCATTTCTCATTCAAGTTACATGGGCTCCCAAAACATATGTCAGCAGGTGATCCCTACTAGCTTATTAACCTTACAGGTTCAACTTAATCGTTCTTTAAGTTCATTAATAAACCCCTTGTTGTCTCATGTCATTCCATACCTCTTTCTTTACTTTATTGATCCAACGACTTTAACTTAACTGGTTTAAGTTCATAACCAAGCAAATGACATATTTTACTTAATATCCAATTAAGTACATTCTATTCCAAATTCATATATTCACGGGTAACAGGTTTACTTAATATTCAATTAAACATGTCTTATCTCTTTACATAAGTCTTCTCTTACTTCTTTTCTTAATTATTCATGACCATGTCTCATTACAATCTACTTATCAACCTAGTCCTTTCAACCGTCTTTGTTGACAAGTTTCATGTTTAACTTTGTTACAAATTTTACTTGTCCCTAGGACAAGCCTTCCCATTATTCTTATTCATCTAATCGTTTACACTAGGTTATATTCCCCGTTTTGTACAACAAAACTTTGTTTTAACTTGTCCTCTTTATCTAAACTATTTACCTATTTTAATTATCGTATTAGGGTACAAACACTTTATTTGATTTACCGCTAAAGAGGTGGAAAGGTCATCCGTAGCTTTATTACAATATAAAGCCTAATAGGTTTATATTCGTTTGTTTCAACTGCCAAATTTATACAAGACAAACGTTTCAATAAAATTGTTCATATTATCCCTATAGCATATATATATAACACATTAGATCAGGGTTTACTTTACATACATGATTACCACATTTCTTAGGCCTATGTTTGTCAAATTCTCAGTTTCGCTTTAATATTCATTTAATCCAAGTTTTTATTTTACATGACATGAATTTTATTGTTAAATTCTTCTATTCCCAAATATTATAGAAATTATAGATCCAAATCAAGATAAACATACAAGCAGATTTTGTCGGGGTAATCTCACCACATGTCATATTTAATCATAACTGAATTCAAAAATTATTAACGGGGAATTAGAACGATATATATACCACTAAAATAAATTTATAATTTAAATCCACTCACATTGATATGCAGATCTAGGAGAGAATCTCTTTGAATTGGTTGCAGATGGATAAACAAGAATTTGAATCATCATTGTTGTTGAAAACCCCTTAATTTTAGAATTTGTTATTGCATATGAGAATTATCTTTTTATTCTTCATTTGGACGGTGCCCCGATATTTTAGTAACCATAATTTTATTCATAATTTTATAGAGGAAGAAGAGAAATGAAGAAGACGATGAATGGAATTAATGAGAATGAGGAGCCATAGGGTCCTTTATATAGGAAACTCGAATTAATGTTAATTGTTTATTATCCTGAGTAAATCTAGTCTCTCCACATCATTTGACCAATAAGAGAATGCCAAGTCAGCAGGAATTTCGAATTAGACCTATAGAATTAAGCCAGCGCAAAAGAAAACGTCACAATATTTAGATACATCTAGATTCAGACCAAAACTGCGCCGCTGATGACCCATTAATTTTATCGTTTAATTATCTTCCAAATATTGCTTACCACGTCATAAATTTCTATTTATTATTCTCCATTTATTACATCTATCAATATTCGAATTTTGAATTTATAAGTGATATATACATATAATCTTTTAATTTTCCAAACGTTATCTTTGACATTAACATTACATTTATTCTTTCTGTTTTAACCAACATTTATTTCAAACGAATGGTTTCCTTACATTACTGTAATTATTTCACACTTATTATTTCCCGTCCTTTTTATTTCAACGTTTGAATTTGTGTGTATATATACATGCAACTTTTCAAAAATTCAAACGGCTTTATGTCGTCATTTAATACCTGTTTATTTTTATTGATTGCATGTTTACATACATACATATATATATATACACACACACACACATATGTGTGTATATATTAATTCTTTCCTTGTATGCACATTTAGACCACTTAAATTTTTATTTATTTACGTGTGTACATATACGTATACATTTTTCCTTAGAACGCGCATACTTTTGGCTGGCCATTAAAAATGTAAAAATATGACGTCGCCAAGACTCAAACTCATGAACTCTTGTGTAGCATTCCTATGCCTTAACCATTTGAGTTATAATGTCTTTTTTTAACAAACTGGGAACACTACCCAAATTGTTCTGATTTGTAGAGAGTTATATCTAAAAAATGAAGAAAAAGCAGAAAAGACACAAGATTGACAGTGGTTTGGCGTTAACGAGCCTACGTCCACTTTATACGATATTGATTATACATTGAATGCTAGTACAATCAATAATTTTGCTCAACCTCATTGTTACAATTATGATTCTCTCAATAATTTTGAGATAATTCTGAATAGAAGTAATGGAGATTTGATAATGGTGGAATCAGAGCTTTAAGTTGCCAAAAGATCCCCAAAAATGCCAAGTCTGAGGCTATTTATAGCTGATTTCTACAGACGTGTCGTGGTCATACGTGGCACAAATCCCGATAATCCAAGGCTGGTTCGTAGCTTGAGGAAGAATGGATCAATACGATAGTTGTGGACAGGTGTCTCGAGATCCTGACCTTTCGAATCGTGATAGACTTGGTCATGGCCTTCATTTATTAGCTTCAGGGATCAGATCGAGTGGATCTGGCATGAATGGATCGGGTTGAGATCATTGGGGAGGCGATCACGAACTGTGGGGAGTATGGCAATCCGATCGGGCCTTCGAGGGCTAAAAATGCGGAGTTTCATATTTTCTCCGTGTGTGAACTTTGGTGGCTTGGTCAAAAAGCTAGCCAACATTTTGCCCCCTCGAAGTATGTTTCATCAAGGATGGAACATGCTTCGAAGTTTCCGAACTATCTTTTCATGAAGCGATGTGGATCAGAGGTTGTGTCTGTTTGAAGCATCATACAGCTTTGGGAAGTCGTATCCCTTGACCAGTATAAATATCGGGTTAAGCCATCAACCATTTCCTTGTGCGTCGAGTGACTTTCATTCCTTGAATTCCTGGAGATATAGCTATCAAATCACCGAGTAAGTCTCAAAACTTCCTGTATGAAGTAGTATTTCATAACTTTTGTATTTCTACAAGTTTGCAAATCTGCCTTTTCGATCTATCCGTCACACCTGGGCTCGGACCGTCACTTCAAGCCACGGACCGTGGTAAACTATTCAACGCGTTTGGGCAGGGCAGCTGGATATATCGTGGATCATCGCCCTGGGTAGCCCATGCACGAATCATGGTGGGTTCCTTAAGCATTCACGGCCCACCAGGCCTTACAAGCCGTATAGGTCAAAAAGGGGGAGGCCAAAGGTTTCCTCTTTGGTTATATATACCGATTCCTTCTCCCTATTTCCCTTCTTTCTTTCTTTTGCCTTTACAGCCGCCGCCCAGTCCTTAAGTCGAAACCCTAATCTAGGTTTTACTAAAAATCGAGATTATTCCACAATCTGCAGGTAATGGTGGTAGGAATAATTCTTACCTTGTATTGTTTTCTTTTTCGCTTCTTTCCGCCTGTATGGTGATGGCAATGATGAGGGTTTGGGTATGGCGACGGCAGTGACGAGTTTGTAGGGGAAGAAGAGTGACGGAGAGGAGGAAGAAGAGCATCGTCAGCATGGTTCGTGTATGGGACAGTCGAGATGGCTCGCTTCATGGTGATGGCGAGATGATGGGAGAGGGAATGAGGATGAAGTGTTAATCTGACTAGTGGATCGGATCGTGGAAAAGAAGGAGCATCGGTTCGTAGAGAATAGGAGGTGAGGTGGATCCCTAGGGGTTATCGAGATCCGTTTGGGTAAAGAAGAATGGGTCGTAAGTTAGAGTGCTTCACGATTCGGGGTCCTTCATTGAACTAGTGCTTTTCCACGATCCGGGTCCTGCATCATGAACTGACCATGTAGCGTGATCCGGTCCCTACTTCACGATCCCATCCAATGGACGATCTGATGCACATATTGACTAAGTAATACGTTGTAACTCTGATAAATCAATGGTCAGTTAGGTTAGAGCCCTTAAGACGATCCTTCTGAACTGAATGACAACGTAACTCGGCAGCGGACAATAACTGATATCCCGATTACCTTGTTAACTTTATGCTTTTCTTTAATGTATACACAGACACACACTTGCACTCGCACACAAGGGGAACGGGTTACTGTATTCTAATTTCTTGTGCTTACTCACCAACACAGCCATGTCTGACAAACAAGTGACCGAGAGACCAGAAACAGATATAGAACAAGAGACATCAATACATGACGATCCCAAAGAGCTTACCTCAGACTCAGATGGGGATAATTCTGACTCTGATTATGAAACCGATACTGATGTAGAGTCAACAACTTCCGAAGATACGTCTCTTGAAGACGAAGATGAAAGGGCTCCTGATGAGATTCCAGGTGTTAAGGAAGTAGAGAAATTTACTGATTCTCTGGCTTCCAAGTTGGATAAACTACAGCTAGAAAAAAATCTGTTTGAGGCATGGGATTCCTTGGGGTGATGTGAAAATTCCAGAGGGGGAAGATAGACCTCACTTAGCCCCCGAAGGATACATGGCTATCAGCCGGCTTATGTGTTGGGTAGGCTCTATTCCTCCGTTTCCTCCGATTGTTGTCGATATCCTCAGGCAGTTACGGATTGCCCCTACGCAACTTCATCCTAACGCTTACACCGCCTTGTATACTCTATACGCTGCGTATGCGGAAATCTTGCAATCTGAGCTTACTTTCAAAGACTTGAAATTCTACTGTCTTTTCAAGCATCACTCCACACCAACCCCAAATTTTTCTTTCTTTGAATCGGTAGCCAACAGGAAGGTCTTGTCTGATGGTTACAGCAACATAGGGGATCCCAAAGCTGATTGGTTTTATATAAGACTACAGGAAGGGTGCGCAAGAAAATGGCTTCAATCAAGTAAGTTTTAAGCCTCTAGATAAATGGCTTAATTAGATAACCAAAGCGTTAACATATCTCCTTTCCTCGTGCAGATCACACTTTCCCCAAGACAAAAGGCTCGGTGTATGAAGACCGGCTGTCTCGCCTTCTCAAATGTAACTCAGATTTCGTAAAAATAAAGAAATGTCTTACCAACGAGAATCTTCATAAGCACCATCTTCTGGATATAAGATTTGGACTTGGCGCGGGTGGCAAACCTTACAAATATGTGCCCCCGGCTGAAGGAGAAGGAACGCCACAGGTGACAGAGACAACTAAACTTCGCAAGAGCCCTTCATCAATGATCGAGCAAGACGATGAGGAGTTAAATAAATACAAGGGAGATAAGGCCCGAGCTAATGACCCCAAATAAATTCCAACCTCTAAGGGGCAGTCTTCATCAAGGACTCCACCACCGGTTGAGCCTGTGGCACATGATGAATTAACAGAGGAGCAGATAATCGGGGAATTGAATAAAATTCCTTTATCGGACAATGTCTATACAAAGGAAGACTTCGGAGGGGAGCCATTTTTTCCTATCTCTGAGGAAACAAATGCTTTGGTTGGAGAAAAAGAAATCACACAGACGAGCCTAGCTCCGGGCCCTGGTCCATTAGGGGGGATTACATGGAATGCACAAATCACATGCACCACTTGACACCACACTCTTACACCACCAGTATTCAAGGTTTTAATATGTATACATGTTTCCTTTGCAGGCAAAATGCTTCGCAAACGGTCTTATTCTTATCGCTCCCTTCGAGAGGCCACACCAAGTCTTCTTCCAGATCCCGTGCATGTCCGTAGTGACAGTCGGGGGAGAGATAGTCGTCGGTCCCGAGACTCTCATCAATCTTATTCTACACGATCTCGATCTCCGTCAAAGCAAGGTTCTGGAAAATCTCACAGTCGTCCCTTGCCACCGGTCGGGGGTAAACAACTTCCTAGAGATTTAACTCCTCCAAAGAGTATGCCTTCTCACAACAAGCCTTCTAAGAAACACCATGAGTCAAAGGACGAAGGCAACGACAAGGGGAAGATCGTGGAAAAGGGGAAGGCAAGCCTTGTTTCCTCTAGTGAGCATGGCTTGGATACTACCGCTTCACGGGATGATGCCCCCAATTCCGAAATTCAGGCCAGACTGGAGCGCTTACGAAAGCAATTCCCCGATATTTTCTTTGAGAGAATGATGTTTGTCCCAGATTTTGAACCGGTACCAAAGGATTGGGACACAGAGGTAATAGGGTACGTATGCCATGTGGCTAAACAATATAATGTGATGAAGAGGCACGCCGTTCATCTTTCAAATGCCATCCGTCGCCTAGAAACGGACGCGGCCAGGTTTAAAGTAAAAATTGAGAACGATGCTAGGGCTAGGAGCAAAATGGAAAATGAACTATAGGATGCACAGGCCCAACCGGCTTTAGCTCGGCGAGACGCAAAAAATTACAAGTCAGAGCTGGAAAGTGCCAGGATGCGTTTTCGTAGTGAGCTTGATTCAAACAGCGAGGAACGTGTGGCTCTGAAGAAGGAAGTGGGGGATCTTAGGGCCATTAACACTGAGCTGAAAACAGCACAAGAACATTTTGCTGCCGAGAAAGCTGCTTGGGAAAAAGAGAAGGCGAGCTTAAAAGATAGTCTCGCTCTTACCAAAAAAGAAAAAGAAGTTTTGAGCGATCAACTTGCCCACGCCAAGGAGCGTGCAACTCTTGCTGAGAGTAATGCTAATAATGCTCTCGAGTCGGCCTCCACCACTGCTGATGAGCTTGCTGCAACCAAAAAAAAATAGAAAGTTTTGAGGAATTGCTATTCGACTTCTTTGGTCAAGTCATTAAAACTCGAGAAATATCTTGGATCCCGGACTATTATGTTACTCTGGCCAATGTATGGGATGCAATTGTCGAGGGTGAAAAGCAGCGGTTGAAGGTCGATGAGATTGACGAAAACCAACTAATGCAGTCCTTTCTCAGAGGTGAAGAACCTGAAGCTTTGGAGAAAGGCAGACGCTTGATCCAAGAAGAGATCGAAAGGGAGAAAGTTAAGGTTAAGGGAAAAAATATGGTTGACGAAGGTTCGAGCTCGACGGCGGAGTCCAAGGCCTCTGGAGTTGAGGAATACAACCCTGATGATCCGTTGATCCCCTTGCCCCTAACTTCTTCAGCTATTGGAGCCTCTGCTATTAATCCAGATGAAGGGGCAGCTGAAGGTATTACCATATTTTCTCCACAATTCGTCAAAGCAGATGTAACTTGTTGTCACATTGCAGAGCAGCTAATTGAAAAGACCACATTTTCTCCCGAGTTAATAACATGTGCTTCTCATAATACAGGTGACAAGATGACTGAGAAAGATGAAGAAGGGAAGGCAGAGGTAGAGAAAGTTGATGTCCCCTCTGGTACTGATGCTAAAATCTCTGAGATTCCAAAGCGGACTGAGGGTAGTGAGAAGGTCACCGTGGCACTCGTGGAATCCAGCACCGACGCTCCTGTGGATGCTGAGGTCATTGCTGCTTTGCAAGACACTGATGGTGGCCACGGAGACGACGAAGAGGAGGTCACCATTACTACGGAGGTCAAAAATGATGATGATGAGACCTTGGCTGACAGGCAGGCTAGGCAAGAGAAGAAATTGGCCTTAAAGAAAGAGGAGCAGGGGCCTTTGGATGTGCTTCCTATTTCGGTGGTTGACACCAAAACATGATTGATCATAAAGCTCTCTGCCAAATCAATAATTGCACAGCTCGCATCCAGCCTTCCGCAAGACACTCTTATCGACAAGAGGTAGAGGATAGAGGGTGACCGTTTTGATGCTGACAAGGAGGAGTCGGGGAAGCAGAAAAAGGATAAGAAGTCAAAATAGTCCCCCAAGCATGAGTAGGATGCAGTTATTAGTTCTTTTTTTTTGCTTTCAGGCTTTCCGCTGGCCAAGAAATGTAGTTGTGAGAATGGCCCTCACTTTTGCTTAGCTGTTTCGTTTTGTATCCATGCATCTTAGTGAATGAAAATTTGTTTCCGTTGTCTTTAATTTAATATACAATGCAGTGATTCCAAGTTCGTTGCATCTCTGTGTGACATCTTGAGCAACTAGTATAGCAGTGTAAGAGGATAATTCATCTCTGTCAGCCTTGGCTTTCATCCCGCCTGTGATACGAACAAGAGTTTCCCTTCCAGAAAAATTAGTCATGTGAAAGTGAAACTAAATCTGCAGACCTACAAGTTTAACTCATTGCATTTAGTCACAAATATTCACGTCGTAACCAAGCTAAAACATAACTATAGGTAATTCTAGTAGTGAAAATTTAAAATTTTTGTGCTGTGTTGCACAAGTATATAACAAGTGTATATGTATATGCCCCCAATCAATCATTAATATGATGCCTGGCCAAGGCATATTGATGGTTGATTAGATTCATATGTGTGTTGCCCCACGTTCCTAGAAACGGGGGGTTCGGGTTTCACTTTCATTCCCTTTTCCTGCTGTGTGACGGGGTGGGAACCCTTGATTGGCATCCGTCTTCGTGCCTTTATGCTTTCCCAATCCCTCACCGATCCTTTATCGGGGCAGAATCTATGGGGGCACCAAGTCTCCGGCGCCTCTATACTCTCCTGATCCTTCAGCGGGGTGGAGTATTGTCAAGGAGGTTTTATAATGGTGCACCTTCACGCCTTGTGGACGTCATTTTCATGTCCTTTATACTCTCCCTCTAATCTTGAGAGTTAGAGTGAAAATGATAATGTCATTTACTTCGTTGCACATTTGAAACTTCGGTTGTTGTTTGCCTTCCCGTCTGGCAGGCGACACCTTGTCATAGATATTTTGTGATCACTGCATAGTTTATGACAAATCCAAATGTGGCAAAAATTTATGTTAATCGAGGTAAAGTAGATAAGAAATAGTGCAATAAAGGTAAATGACACACAATGTTTTTATAGTGGTTCGGTCGAATCTTGACCTACATCCACTTTATAATTTTTTGTTCAAGTAACCAGACTTTTCTAGGCAAGTCGAGCCTTTTTACATGGTCCTATAAAACAAAAGAATAAAACTGACGATTTCACGTCAGATAAGGCCGCAAATGCTCGGCGTTCCACACTATGGGGATTTCATCTCCATCCACGGTTGCTAGCTTGAAGGTTCCATTATCAAGCCTTCGTAGAATGGAATACGATCCTTCCCATTTCGGGCCCATATGTGATTGGGGTGGAAAGACACGTTTCAGAACCAAGTCTCCAGGTTCAAAGGTTCGAGCTCGGACTTTCTTGCTGTAATAACGAGCTATCTGTTGCTTATTCCTTAAGGCATGCAAGTCGGCTTCGTCTCTCTTTTCTTCGATCATGTCCAAGGATTCAAGGAGCAGCTCATTGTTGGTCATTGGGTCATAATAAGTGACTCGATGAGATGGTACTTTCAACTCTACCGGGATAACTGCTTTGGCTCCGAAAGCGAGGGAAAAGAGGGTGTGGCCTGTCGCCGACTTATAAGTTGTCCTGTAAGACCACAGTGCCAAGGGTAACTCATCAACCCACATGGCTTTGGCCCGCTTCAGTCTCTTCTTAAGGATGGATTTGATCACTTTGTTTGCTGCTTCGACTTGTCCGTTTGCTTGCGGATGTGCCACAGAGGTATATCTTTTCTCGATGTGGTATTTCTAGCAGAAGTCTCCGAACTCGGTACTGTCGAATTGGGTTCCATTATCGGTTATAACGACTTTTGGAATCCCGCATCGGCATATAATGTTCTTGACGACAAAATTTATCACTCACTTGGTTGTGATCGTGGTTAACGGCTCTTATTCTACCCACTTAGTGAAATAATCCACGGCCACAATAGCGAACTTTGCTCCGCCCATTGCTATGGGAAGGCTTCCAATAATGTCAATCCCGCACATAGCAAAAGGCCATGGGCTAGTCATCGTCTTCAACTGGCCAGGAGGTGCCCTAGGTATCTTAAAGAATTTCTGACAAGCGTCACAGCGTCGTGCATACTTGGCTGCGTCCTTATTTATGGTTGGCCAGAAATAGCCATACCTTAATATTTTCTTTGACATCGTTTGTCCTCCCATGTGATCTCCACACTCGCCCTCATGTACTTCCTACAACACACGCTTGATGTCATCACGGGCGATACACCGGAGGAGGGGCATCGAGAATCCTTGTCTGTATAGGACCCCTCCCTGCAAAACATATCTGGAAGCTTATCGATTGATTGCACGTCTCTCTCTCTTTTCTTTGCAGGAAGCGTTCCATTCATCAGAAAATTCTTTAGAGGAGTCATCCATGACTCCCTCTCGGGTTCAATATCTAGTACCGGATCAATTTCCATCAGATCTATACTAGGTGACTGTAAGACTTCAATCGGGACTAGCTTCGTATCTTCGGGATTATCGGAACTAGCCATTTTCGCTAACTTATCCGCCTTCTGGTTCTCCGCTCGAGGAATATGAGATAAGCTGTGGTGATCGAAATTGTCCAGCAACTTCTTCACTTTTTCCAAATATGATATCAGCCTTGGACCTTTGGCCTGAAACTTCTCATTAACCTGGTTCACAAATAAACTGGAGTCACAAAAGATATCTAACTTCGTGATCCCCAATTCCTTTGCAAGCTTTAGCCCAGCAATCAGAGCTTCATACTCGGAATCTTTATTAGTGGCGTGGAACTCTAGTCTAAGGGCATAATATATTAGCCATTTTTCTGGAGTCTCAAGCACCACTCCAGCACTGGATTGTCTGTCGTTTTTAGCTCCATCAGTGTACAGTTTCCAGGCATTAGGGTCGAGGAGCAACTTCAGTGGATCGTCTTCTTGGCTCACTACATCATCCTCTGGGATGGTAAATTATGCTATAAAGTTCGCAAGCACTTGCCCCCTTATCGACCTTCGGGGCTGGAAATTCAAATCGAACTGACTTAGTTCAATGTTCCACTTGAGTAGCCTTCCTGATGCTTCTGGTCTTTGCAGCGCTTGTTTAAGCGGGTGATCAATGTAAACAGTAATGGGATAAGCATGGAAGTAGTGGCAAAGCTTCCTAGACGCGATCAACAAACTGTACGCAAGCTTTTCTATTCTCGGGTAGTTTTGCTCAGCCGCCGTCAACTTCTTGCTCACATAGTACACTGGTCTTTGCACCTTATCTTCCTCTCTTACCAAAGCTGAACTGATTGCATGGGATGATGTACACAAATAAATCCTCGTGATCTACGGGCTTAGACAGTATTGGGGGTTTCTCCAAATGATTCAATAGGTTCTGGAATGCCTCTATACAATCGGGAGTCCATTTAAAGTTGCGTTTGCCCCGCTTTATCAGCTTGAAAAACGGGATGCACTTATCCGTAGCTTTGGAGATGAACCTACTCAACGCCGCTACCTTTCCAGCAAGGCTTTGGACATCCTTGATCAGCTTTGGTTCTTGGATATTTCGAATTGCTGAAAATTGATCTGGATTAATCTCGATTCCACGCGAGATGACGATGAATTCTAAGAATTTTCCAGACGCTACCCCAAATGAACATTTCAAAGGATTCAGTTCCATCCCATATTTCCAGAGAATCCCAAACATCTCTGCTAAATCGGTAGTATGGTCGGATGATTGTCTGGAATTTACCAACATATCGTCAATGTATACTTCCATTGTTTTCCCGATTTGGTTGTAGAACATTCTATTCACCAAACGCTGGTATGTAGCACCGACATTTTTCAAACTGAAAGGCATTACTACGTAACAGTATAATCCCAAATCTGTGATGAAGCTAGTATGTTCTCGGTCCGGGACGTGCATGAGGATTTGGTTATATCCCGAGTAGGCATCCATAAAAGAAAGGATATCATGGCCTACCGTCGAATATACTAGTTGATCAATTCTAGGTAGCGGAAAACTATCCTTCGGGCAGGCTTTATTCAAGTCTGAGAAGTCAATACATGTGCGCCACTTTCCATTGGCGTTCTTTACTAAAATTTGGTTTGAAATCCAGTCGGGGTATGTTGAGTCTTTGATGAACCCGTTACTTCTCAGTTTTTCGACTTCTTCCTTCAAAGCAGCGGACCTCTCTGGGCCCAGCATTCGTCTTTTCTGTTTGACAGGAGGTTGCTTCAGGTTGATGCTCAACGAATGACTCATAATTGAAGGAGATATCCTACACATATCCGAGTGGTTCCAGGCGAATACATCCAAATTAGCTTTCAAGAAATCCGTTAGATCTCTGGCTCGAAGAGGGTCCAACTGGGATCCAATCTTTAGGACCTTCTCTGGGTCTCTATCATCGACTGGTATATCCACAGTTGTTTCATTGGGAGTCGCCATTCTATCCCCAGGCTCTTCATCCTCTCTGGGATCTATGTCCTCGAGCCACTCTCTGGGTGACTCCCCTTCAGTTATTTTCTTTAATTGCTATGATATCTCCTCCCTTGCAGGGGAGGAAACTCCTTTGGTCTCTACATATCTTCCTTTGCGTAGCAACTTCAGCTCTGCAATATAGCGTGCTCGTGTAACTACTTGATCTCCTCTGACTGTGCCTATACTGGCATCCGTCGGCTAGAGCCGGTCGGCCCAAAAAGGCATTGTATGGCGACTCAATATCCAGAACCACGAAGGGGAGGATTCTCAATCTCTAGTGTTCTCCTTCCTAAAGGGTTACTGACAGCTCCACGTATCCCATTGGAGCTGTTGAAGCTCTGTTAAATCCATGTATCCAGCCTTCACACGGTTTCAAATCTTTCGGCTTGAGTTTCATTTGGTCGAAGGTTTTCTTGAATAGAATATTAACCGAACTCCCGTTATTCACTAGAACTTTATGGACTATAGCTGGACCAATGGTAACGGTAATCACTAATGGATCTTCGGTTGGGGAGTGGACTCCAACACTCTCTCGCTCACGAAATATGACGTCATCAGACATTGTCTTTTGTTGTTAACTGGAGCGTTATCATCGGGATAACTACATTCTCCTACTCCCAGGTATTGTTTAGCTGCGTTCACGTACTGATCCATAGCTCTGAAACTGTGTTCTGCCGGATGAAGTCCACCAACAATGGTATTAATAACGATATTTTTTCCTTTTTGCTGAGCTGTTGGTTTGCCAGCATGTTGGCTTTTGTTCGGGGCTTTTGCGGCTTGCCCCATGTCCCTAGGAGCCACCTTATACTCATCAAGCTTCCCTTCCCAAAGCAGCCTCTCAATCACGTCTCTCAAATGATGACATTCATTTGTGGAATGACCTTGGATTTAGTGAAAAAAACAGAATTTCCCAGTTTCACGCTCCTTTTCTGTAGAATCTCTCAGAGGATGCCTTTTGTATTGGAGGACATTATATGTATCCAGGAAGATGTTCTCCAACGTATCATTTAACTGTGTGAAGCTCTCAAATGGTCTGGGCCAGGATCTTCTCTGAGAGTCATTCCCTCGATTTCTCTTTCGATTATTGTTATTATTATTCCCCGATTGACGACCGTTTCCTTGATTCTTGTTCCCAACATTGACTTCAACCTTTCCTGAGCTATCTCCCGTCTGCTTGATGGCCACATTGCTTTGGATATCTTCCTTATCGGTAGCCTTCCTTTTCCTGTTAGCTTATATCTCCTTTTGACGTAAGCGAACATTGGCTTTTTCATAAAATATTTCTGTGGTCGGAGGTGGCTTGCCGGCTAGATATCTTCCAAACTCAGTATCTTTGTCAACACCATCGATCAGGGCCATCAAAACAGTTTGCTCATGAGGATCTTTGACTTCTGTGACAGCTAAGTTGAAACGATCCAGATATGAGCTCAGGCTCTCATCAGGTCGTTGTTTAATAAGGGATAGCTTGATCACATTCTTAGACCTCTGAGCGTGAGGGCGGAACTTGTTCACGATTTTTTCACTCAATTCCCTGAAACTGGATATCGACCATGCTGGCAAGCAGGTGAACCACAAAAATGCCATATCTTAAAGGAATATAGGGAATGCTTTACATTTTATCTCGTCTGTAGCTGCAGCAGTGTTCATTGACCAGGAATATCACATCAGATGTTGGATCGGGTCAGATTTGCCCGCATAGCGATTCATTGTTGGCATATTAAAACATCTCGGGAATGTAACATCCAGTATATCATCGGTAAAAGGTGTATGACTGTGATCTATGCCCCAATCTTCGTCCCTCTGCCCATGGCTATCTGCCATGTTCTGCCTAATCATTGCTTCAACATCTGCACGGGTCAAGGTGGACTCAGGATCAGCACTCCTTGCCCGATGGGCCTCTCCAGCATTTCTTTGACGTGCTACTGCAAAGTATAGGACCTGAGCTGAACTTCCTTGCCCCTGGTTGCCGCGGTCAATCATGCGATGAGCGTGGGGAATGGGTTGATTCTGAGTAGGGTAGACAACGTTTCCATTCCTCGATGGTAGAGCAGGTTCATTTAAGTTACGGTTACTAGTTCCCTGATTAAGGGCTTCTTCTTCTCGGGATGGCAGTGACCCGAATCGAAGCTGCTCTATATTCTCAACCCTTTCTAACGGGGGTCATCGTCGGTTCCTTCGGGGTTCTTCAGACGAAGATGTGTGTTCTGGGGAAGGAAGACGAGTCGAAGAAGAAACCCTCTGCCTTATGAAATCATCAAGTCGTCTGTCGATAGCATTCAGATTCTGTCATAACACTGAACTCTCTTGCCTCTGAGCGGCTAACTCGTCAAATAGTTTATCCCACATTTCAATGACGCGAGAAAGGTCCCCTTTAGTAGTAGGGGCAGAAGGGTCGAATTGATCATCAACATTCTCTCTTTTAGGTAAAGGGCTTGAGCCAGGTCGAGTAGACGTACCAGCACGAGAAGAACGATCCATAACCTCCTTTCCGGGTCGAGCCGTGGTCTGATTATCGCTTCAGATCGCGGTACCCTTGTGTCGGTGGCCCGTGGTGGCTCCCTGGGATCAAATCGTGGGAGCATTAGAAGGGAGGATGCTGGCGTTGTCCTGAGATCGAGTCATGACACCTTCAGAGACCCGGATCGTGTGCCCCCTTCAGGTCGGGTCGTGATACCTTCTTCGGTCCGGATCGCCCCCACTTCATCGCGATCCGAGAACTCTTCCTCGACCTGCTCGTGTACACCTTCTTCAATTGCTTCATTCATGGCTTCATTCGCTTGCGAAGCTCGTACTTCCTTAGACTTCTTTCCAGCCATGGTATCTGAACTTTTCTGAAATCTTCAAAATTCGAAACTGTTGAGTTTTGGACTGTCTTCTTCGAACTTGAATATCCAAACAATAAAGCAACAATCCAATATACTGAGACTTCGGTTCTCAGTGAAATCAGCAAAATGTTAGGTCCAAAAGTGGCTCTAAAACCCAAATTGTTCTGATTTGTAGAGAATTATATCTAAAAAATGAAGAAAAAAACAGAAAAGACACAAGATTTATAGTGCTTCGGCATTAACGAGCCTACGTCCACTTTATATGATATTGATTATACGTTGAATGCTAGTACAATCAATATTTTCGCTCAACCTCACTGTTACAATTATGATTCTCTCGATAATCTGAGATAATTCTGAATAGAAGTAATGGAGATTTGATAATGGTGGAATCAAAGCTTTTAGTTGCCAAAAGATCCCCAAAAATGCCAAGTCTGAGGCTATTTATAGCCGATTTCTACAGACGGATCATGGTCATACATGGCACAAATCCCGAGAATCTCGGGTTGGTTCATAGCTTGAGGAAGAATGAGTCAATATGACAGTTGTGGACAGGTGTCGCGAGATCCTGACCTTTCGGATCGTGATAGACTTGGTCATGGCCTTCATTTATTAGCTCCAGGGATCAGATCGAGTGGATTTGGCGTGAACGGATCGGGTTGAGATCATTGGGGAGGCGATCACGAACCATGGGGAGTGTGGCGATTCGATCGGGCCTTCGAGAGCTGAAAATGTGGAGTTTCATATTTTCTCCGTGTGTGAACTTTGGTGGCTTGGTCAAAAAGCTAGCCAACAACTAGGAGCTCATATTATGTTTGTTCCATTTTCTTCCTTCTATTTTACTGTTAAATCTTTATGTGGCCATTTTCTAGAAACTCCCTTAATTAAATTATTATTATTACATAAAAATGCGGGCTACTACACTTTCTCTTGGAGCGCTGATTGTGAGGATGCATTCCATTGATTAAAAAGGGCTCTGAGATCAGCCCCTATTCTAACTCTTCCCGATGGTAGCAAGGTGTTTATTGTCTATACAAATGTTTGTGGCACAGGGTAGGTGCCGTGTTGATGCAAGAAGGAAGGGTAGTTTGCTATGAAAGCAAGCAATTAAGAGTTCATGAGAAGAAATACCCTACCTATGACTTGGAGTTGGCTGCTATAGTGTTCGCACTTAAGTCTTAGCTACATTACTTGGAGAGAAGTTTGAGCTCTACATGGATCACAAGTCACTCAAATATTTGTTCTCACAGAAGGATCCCAATTTAACGCAAACAATGATGGATGGAGTTCCTTACATCCTATGATTTTGAGATAGCTTTTACCTCAGGCAAGGAGAACGTGGTTGCGGATGCATTGAGTAGGTATAGGATAACCTTGAGTGCTCTATTCATAGAGAGGCAGAGCTTAAAGTATATATTGAGCTTTGATTTTAGGCTATCTACGGATTTTACACCTATCATTAGAGGTACAACCTACTCTTATGGAGCACATTGGATCCACACAGCAAGAGGATCAGCAGTCAGTGGACATCTTGGATAGACTCTGTGGAGTGGTGACCTCTTGTTACCTAATTAGATATTCTGTGAACAAAAAGGGTAGCTATGTCGAGATGGAAGGTTGCGCATTCCCAGATTTGGAGATTTGTTGAAGACAGTCCTTCGGTAGGCTCATCACTCTCAGATGACTATCCATCTGCGCAATGACTAGATGTACTGAGATATAAAGAGAGTTTTCCATTGGACTGGCATGAAGAAGGGTGTGGCTGAGTTTGTAGCCCAATGTTTGACTTTCCATTAAGTAAAGGCTGAAAAAAGGAAACCTGGTGGATTTCTTCAGCCCGTGGATACCCCACAGTGGAAATGAGAGAGCATCTCTGTGGACTTTATTGATGAATTGCCTAGATCCAGGAAGGGCAACACCATTATATGGGTTATAGTAGACAGATTAACGAAGAGAGCTCATTTTATCCTGTTAAGAGAAAGAGGATAGCAGCTTGGTTAGCATGGGTATACCTTAAAGAAATCATTCGACTTTATGGGGTACCTTCCAGTATAGTTAGTGACCGTGACACCATCTTCACGAGTGAGTTTTTGAAGAGCTTGCAAGAGGCACTAGGTACACAGTTACGATTTAGCATGGCTTACCACCCTCAAACCGATGGAAAAATTAAAGGGTCAATAGGGTTTTGGAGGATCTATTGAGACTGTGTATCCTAGACTTCGTAGGGACTTGGGAGGAGCATCTCCCATTCGTTGAGTTTGCCCACAATAATAGTTATCAGCCAAGCATTAGTATGGAAGTCTTCAAGGCGCTTAATAGATGACCTTGCTGATCATCGACTTGCTGATGGGATTCAACGGACAAACTTCTACTTGGGCCTAAGATGGTAAGAGAGACTTTTGAGAAGATAGACCTTGTTCGCAGACGGATGAGGGTGCCTCAGGATAGGAAGAAGTCAATGCCAACATAAGGAGGACTGACTTGGAATTTTAGGTAGGAGAAATGGTCTTTATCAAGATATCTCCTCTAAGAAACGTTGTTCGCTTTGGCTCAATAGGGAAGTTAGCGCCAAGGTTTGTAGGGACATTCCCCATAGTTGAGAGAATAAGCCAGATGGCTTATAGAGTTAGACTACCAGAGAGGTTGGCAGGAGTTCATGGCGTGTTCCGTATTTTCCATTTGAGGAAATGTCTACATGATTCAGCAGAGGTAGTAGAACCAAGTACGCTTGAGGATGTTTAAATTAAAAAGAAGGCATCATTTAGGAAAGTTCCTATCTGTATTCTTGGATCGGAAGTTAAGAAGCTACGCAACAAGAAGATCAAGTTAGTGAAGGTGCTATAGGGAGAAGATCGTGATGATGCGACATGGGAACCCGAAGACCAAATTCGCGCTTCTTAACTTTTTCTCTTTGATAGTACGTTCCTAATTCCTTTCTAAGCTTTTGAATTCGAGTTTGTTTTTCCTGTCCTTTGAATCTCGATCCTTAGATAAAAAACCTATGGTTAAAAACATGTGTTTGAGACATGTTATGGTTGATGGATGCAAGCGTTTGCTAATGGACACATATACACACATTAGGCACTAGATCGGCTCAAGCACTTACATATTACATATGGATGTGTGCACATTTTAATTTTTAATGTATTTAAATGGTTTAATCGTCACATGGATGTTGCATTTTGGGAATGGTTATGCATATATATATATATATATATATATATATATATATAGAATTTATATGTACTATTAGGATTCTTTGCATACATATTGGATACGTGGCACATACATATACTGAATTATGGAGGTCAACTGAATCAGAAGACCTCCTGATTTTCGCATTAGTATAGGGACATGCACACAACACCTTTGCATATGTTCACACAAAGCATTAGAAATTTTTAAGGATAATGGATACCAGTGGTTGATGGATGAGTAGATGGGTGTAGGATTTGATTGATAACATTCTTCTTAGATTAAATATTTCGAGGATGAAATCCTTTAAGGATGGGAGAATGTAACACCCCATAATTTAATACACTATAAGTACATAAAGAAGATAATAAAATGAATATTAATTAATTAAATATTCTGAACTGAGTAAATCGAACTTTACCATTGCATTCGTTATGAAATTATGGTTCAGATAGACTATTGGTTTTCGTAAATCCAACTAAGTATGAAGAATTTATAAACTAAAGAGGCTTTAAAAAATAAAATAAAATAAAATAAATTAATTAAACTTAGAATGCAACGCTGAAAGGGCGACTTAGCCTTTAGTGGGTCGACCCAGGTCTAAGGTGGTCGACACAAGTGTCGAACTAAGTAGTAGGTGGGTCGAACCACTTCGGGAAAAATCTGGACCTGAACCTGGACTATTTTGCAAGTTTTATTCGTGTTGACTCAGCATGAACTGTCTTTAACGGTTTGATTTAATAACCTAATATCTTATGTTTTAGGTTATCCTAACTTATATATAAATAGGCTAGAAACCTCACCATTTTCATAAAAACAAACATTCTTCATCTTCTTCCTCCTCAAAGCTACGTTCTGTAATTAAATTAAGAAAATGTCGAGGTGCTGTCAAAACATAAATTGAAGGGGTAATTCTAATTTTTCTGCAACAACAATTTCAAAGACCTATTTTGGATCTAACACATATCTCTGTGAGTTCTACGTTATTTTTAGATCTGCAATTTAAAAAGAGTTTTGAAGTAAATTTATTTGGATTTGAAATAAGTAGTTTTATAAGTTTATTCCTATATGTTGTTCTTTTAATTACTTTAATTACTTAATTAGCTTACAGTTATTATATGCTTGTATTTACATCTTTCTTCCTTATCCCCATTTTTCTTTTATTTATTTACAGTCTTTTCTATGCCTATTTATTCAGTTTGGATCAGTTTTCTCCTTTTCCTCTCTATTTACGCTAAGTCGAGGCCATCAAGAGCCTAGGCCATTTCCGTTCGAATTGCATATAATTTAGGATAAATTGGAATAACTTGTAAAAATGAGAATTAGCCATATTATAACTTGAGAAACTTTTACTGTAAATTTGGGGTAATTACAAAAGTAAAGAATATGCAAACATGTTAATCCGAATAGGTCGGACTTAATATAATATTAAGTATTACACGTTATGGAAAATATGGGGATCGGGAGTAAATTAAGTAAAACATATTACTGTAGTCTATATACATCTGAGCAGGTGCTTATCTGTTTTGGGAAGGGTTGTACACAAAGTTACATTTAATAAGAAATGTGATTTACAACCATGATTATTAATGGACATAAACCTTCTTAGTTAAACCTGTTTATCAATAAGCTAAGAGGTTTCACGTCTGCTATTTATATCTACTTTTGGGACTCTTAAATTCCTAGTTTACTTAGCGGGCGGCTTTTGTCAAATCTATTGTTGTTCAAAACCCGTATCCGTCAGTATCCCAGTTGGTATCATATCAGGGCCGCGCACTAGGTAGGGGCCAGGGCATGCTTTACAAATCTGGATTGTAAGCGGTTCAAATTTTTTGAAGGTCGATATGGGCACATTCTGGCGGTGTCATGAGCGTCCATGGATCCGATGAGGGAAACTAAGACGGTGTAACACTGGCGAATAGGGTTGTGTCATATAAGTTAATGTGTTTGAGACTGATATCCCCAACTGTTGTGGCTGTCACTGGTTATTCGTGTATATAAGGAGCCGATCACTGGGTTGTAATTAGGGTAAAACCTAATCCTAGTAGTTGGTACATAAACTTGTTCTTAGGATATGAATGAATATCTTACTTGATCTTTACCTTGCCTTGTTATTTCTTTTATTTCATACTTGTAATTTTACTGCATTTCTTATCCAGTGCCATTTATTTGTCTTGGTACTTCTTATCTCGTGCTTATGCTAAAAATCACTGGAACCCACTAGACTTTATGGCTGACCTATTTTGTTGTTCCCTCTCACTCTTCCGTTTCCCCACCTCAGGTTCTCGGGATGGTAGATTGCATCAGTGATCATGATTCTTTCTTTCATTTTGTACTTGGATTATTTCTTGCTTGATGTATTGTTTTGATTTCTGCTCTATCATTGTTATGGCTTATGAGGAGGGATATGATTTTATGGTTTTGTACTCTGATGGTTGATGTTTTCGTGAGACAAATGGTTCTGACTATGGTTTTTGATATTTGAAAATGTAATGATGTAATGTTGCTTTTAAAAATAATAAAAGTTTTTCCGCTGCATTTTATATTCTGTCTATTGAACTTTAGTTATCGTATACCTATTGCGCTTTGAAAGTGACTAAGCATCGGTAGGATCATGTAGTATGGAGTATGAATATAGAATGGTAAAGTAGTAGCTGTAAGTAAAATCACACGGTCGATTTTATACTGGTTCGGACCACTGTCCTATGTCCAGTCCCAGACTCACTTCTGGAATTTCACTAACACAACAACCCTCACTTCACCCAGAGGAATAGGTTTACAACTACCCGAACAGCCAAATGGGATTTCTTGCCTCAACTGCTGAAGAGGACTTCCACAATACAAAATAATTGATGACTTGTTTGAGTTCTTGTTAACACGGATATGTCAAGTTGAAGTACGCCCTTCCTATAACCTTTCCTTGATGATAGTAGTGTAATTCGTGAAGGAACATAGAAAGTTTAAAAGAATAAAATCTTTAGAGTATGAAGATGAAACGCTTAGAGATCTTTTAGAAAAGACAGAAAGAATTGTAGTAAGATTCGGTGGTTTGATCAATTAATCAAGTCTGTATTTATAATATACAAAAGGATATAACTTATCACGAAGAGATTCGATAAAAAGATATGGATTAGAAAGTTGTGACTCTTTATTTAAAGTTTCATCTCTTCGTATTCAGATGTCTGAATGAAAATTTCATATGCCTGTTTTGATTTAAAAACAAAACAGCAAGAAAATAGGCAATTTCAAAGCAGATTTAGATGTCTGAATTTTTTATTTCAGATGTCTGAATTAAAAAATTCAGATGTCTGTTTTTGAATAAAGTTCAAACAGCAAGGAAATAGGCCATTTTGGAGGTTATTCAGACGTCTGAAATTTTTGACTCAGACGTCTGAATATTATGGGAAATTTATTCTTTGCTTCAGTAGATAGACGTCTGAATTAAATAATCCAGACGTCTGTTTTCTGTAACAGACCTATGCCTTGTGCATGTCATATATAAAATCATATATATATTAAAACGTTCATGTGTATGTTTCATCAAGGAAGATTTTAACAATTAATACTAATACTAACAAACTCTAAACATATTTAATCTTCAATTATAGCTCTTGAATCTGTTGTTGAGTATCTTCCTACAAAACAAAGTTAGTCGATAATAATATATATGTACATGTATAGTTGTCATAATCAAAACGCCATATAGAGAGATCCAACATTCTCCCCCTTTTTAACAATCACAACTATATATGTGACTCCCCCTGTCAATATGCATATATTATCATATATTTCTCCCCCTTTGTCATTGACAAAAAGGAGATACTTATGTAAATAATTCATGAATATGCATATACACACAAACGATACACATGCATATTAAGCACAAACAAACAGACAGATGATAGACATTTTAAGTTCATTCAAACGACTGAATTATGGGATAAAATTTTGATCCCATGAATATTCAGACAACTGAATCTAGGATTTAGTCGGCTGAATATATAGTTTTTCTGAGTTATGCATATGATATTCATGTTTATATATAACTTGTAAGTTTATATTCAAGTTCAATATATATTTCATGTCACAAGCTACAATTTGATCATACGAAAGCATATTTACACAATCATTTAGAGATGTATTCATATATAAGTCAAAAGAGAAATGGTAAGCTCTATTTACTTATGAGCTTGTGATATATGAAGTATTTCCATAAGAAACTGTATAAAAATATGTAGAAATGATATAGTATATCAATTGACCATTAATATGAAATATGATGTGTAAAAGAATAATTGCATATCAATATAAATGTATAAGATTACCAATTTTTCTGATTTATTCTTTCATTTTGAGCTCTGTTTCCAAAAATTTCGGAGATATTGGAATATCCTTATTTTTGTGGTGTACCTGCAAAAAATATGATAAATACTTTGGTACCCACTTCCATTGTCAGGGTCCAAGGGGTAAATGAACGGTAACCATACCCAAGAGGGTGTAATGGAACCTTTAAAAATAAAATTTTCATTATTAACTACTGAATCAAAATAATCATCTATATATCTTTCTCTGTTTTTCCAATTTACAGGAACCCAAATACTTAAATAATTTATATTGATATTTTCTTTGGTACTTTGGTACTTCTAGATTTATTATAAATATCTCTAGTCATGGGATTATTCGAATTTTGATAAAAATTGAATCTTGGATTTATTTGTGCTTTAGTACTAACAGTGATATTTTTCATAAAAGAATATCTAGTACTAATCCTCTGATTAGTTTTATTATATCCTAAACCACTTTTGTCGTGTAAAGGTCTGGAACAAGATAAAATCACATTTAAATCATTTTTACCTTTATTGAATTTTGCGAACTTATTTGTACATTTTTCAAATTTGATTCCAAAGTCATGATTAACACTTTCAAAAGAAATTTAGCTGCTTTTTAAATTATCATTTTCCTTATTTAATTCAGAATTCTTTCTTTTCAAAGTACTATTCTCAGTTTCAAGATGATAAATTTGAGATTCTGAATTAAAAGTCGATTGTAAATTTTAAAAAAATTCTTTTCAGTCACAAATTTCTTTTTTTTTTTTGAAAAATATTATTATTAACTTTAAAAAAAATCACATTCTTTAGATAATTGTAAATTCTTTCCAATTAAAGCTTCATTCTCTTTTTCAGGAGACAAAATTAAAGAACTAGAATTATTTAAAGAATCTTCTATAGATGCATTTTTATTTTGTAAAAGATCAATTTCCTTTAAAAGAACCTTGTTTTTATCTTCGCTCATTTTCTTTTTGAAGGAAATCTTTTTGAAAAACAAGCTGTTCTAAAGTATTTTCGAAACAATTGGCTTGTTTTACTAAAAAAATATTTTCCTCTTTTAATTTGGAATTTTCTTGCTCACAATCTTTAGATTTGGCTAAAAATAATTGCATTAAGTTTACCCAAACTTTTAAAATCTTTTAACATTTTTTCATGGTCTAACAAAAGATCTTTATATAATGAATCTAAACATACCGATTGTGATCTGACTTTAGCCATGAGATATTGTTCTTTTGATTCTGCTTTGTTGCTCTTCTTCTTTCTAATTCCTTGAATAGATTTCTTTATTGCCATATATTCTAGGATGTTGTTTCTATAATACCTTGCTCTGATACCAATTGAAAAGTGACTAAACAGCGGTAGGATCGTGTAGTATGGAAAATAAATATATAATGGTAAAGTAGTAGCTGTAAGTAAAATCACACAGTCGATTTTATACTGGTTCGAATCACTGTCCTATGTCCAGTCCCAGACTCACTTCTGGAATTTCACTAACACAACAACCCTCACTTCACCCGGAGGAATAGGTTTACAACTACCCGAATAGCCGAACGGGATTTCTTTCCTCTATTGCTGAAGAGGACTTCCAAAATACAAAATAATTGATGACTTGTTTGTGTTCTTGTTAACACGGATATGTCAAGTTGAAGTACACCCATCCTATAACCTTTCCTTGATGATAATAGTGTAATTCGTGAAGGAATATAGAAGGATTAAAAGATTAAAATCTTTAGATTATGGAGATGAAGTGCTTAGAGATCTTTTAGAAAAGATAGAAAGAATTGTAGTAAGATTCGGTGGTTTGATCACTTAATCAAGTCTCTATTTATAATATACAAAAGGGCATAACTTATCACGAAGAGATACGATAAAAAGAAATGGATTAGAAAGTTGTGACTCTTCATTTAAAGTTGCATCTCTTCGTATTCAGATGTCTAAATGAAAACTTTAGATGTCTGTTTTGATTTAAAAACAAAATAGCAAGAAAGTAGGTAATTTTGAAGAAAATTCAGATGTCTGAAATAAAATTCAGATGTCTGAATTAAAAAATTCAGATGTCTGTTTTTGAATAAAATTCAAACAGCAAGGAAATAGGCCATTTTGGAGGTTATTCAGACGTCTGAAATTTTTGTCTCAGACGTTTAAATATTATGGGAAATTTACGCTTCACAAAATTTAATGCATCCTCATATAGGTGACATTAAGGGATGTGGGCTGTCATACCAGGGGTCTCGTTTTGGGGAACTATTTCTCATTCTCAATCTTATAACCATTTCTTACAGAGTAAACTCTAATTTGTAAATCGATTTGGGTCTTTTGCTAAGAAATATCTATGTACTCAAAAAAGTGATCAATAAAGGGAGATTCAACATTATTTGCTTATTTTCCTTATTCCCATATTATGGTTTCATGACAAGATCCTTCTACAAGAGCATAATTACCAAAATAACATTCCATAAGCCATTTAGCTTTCTATCTTGCATTGATTTACGAAACCCTTATCCCAAGGTAAATGTTGGTCCTTGAGTCACGTAAGCGTGATACTCACCTCATAGAAGGAAGAGTAACTAATATTTGGGCTTAGGACCTTGATATCTAAGGAACGGTGAACTAACTCAAGCTTATAGGAACTAAATAATCCCTAGGTACCCCTAGGTCCATACCCTTATTTACTTATTTCAACATTGACGAAAAATAATGTTAACATTTTGGCGCTAGAATGAAGGCTCGAACCTCTGATCCTTCGGATAACCTACCACATCCCTAGTTGTTCCATCTCAGTTGGACTAAGCTTTGGAAAACAAAACCATGGGTAAAAGATCTCGGCAAGGGTCTTCTGAATCTCGAATGGCTATGTCAAGAATCATGATCCAAGAATTGTTGAAAAACAAAGGCTTAGAATGGAAGCCCTACAAATTAAGAACAAGGATAAGGAAGTAGAGTCTTATGACCCTGACCGTTGGAGCATTAACATGTCCACAGGTCCAACCCCAATCTTTGCTCTAACAAATTCTGTATAAAAGGAATATATCATATTCACTCGCATAAAAGAAGCCATCTATGCATAGGCTAAGGGAACTATGTTTGAGCAAAGAATTGTGGAGGACCTCAGTCAATTTACCACAAGATAGTCTAAGAAAGTTGAACCTCAGTCTCAAAATATAGTAAAAAAGAAAGTTTGAAGATGAAGAAGAGCTGGTAAAATTAAGTAATAGAAGGGCTAAGTTCCGACATCGAAAATGAGGCTTTGAGATAAGATTACCCAAAGAATGCAAACTGGCCATGTCTATTGAAAATATATACTTCCTAACCAAACATGAGCTCAATTTCTGGCCACCACAAAGGAAGAAACCCAAGAAAGAAGTCAAATTGGGAGGGGCTTACTGCTACTATCATATGATGAATGGACATGAAACCAATCACTATAGAGTCTTAGAAGGGATGATCACAAAATCTTTCAATCAAGGACAACTATATAGATATGTAAAGTAGATTTAATGAAATACAATAAAGGATTTCTTGTACACAGAATATCTACACGGGCAGGAGGACAAAAATCCTTAAAACTTGGAACCACCTAAAACGGGTGAAGCCACCTACGGTGGTAGAAACCCCTTGTCACTACCAAGATGGCTAGGGTAAGGCACCCTTCAGCGGGGTGATGTGTAAGCCTTTATCCATGCCCAAATCAGAAAGGGACAGGTTAAAGCATCAAAAGTGTAAGCCTCTGTCTCCATGGCAGAGCAACTAAAACCGTTACTCCCGCCTTCGAAGGTCTAGGTAAGGCACCCCTTGGAGGGGGGTAAGTGTATGCCTTTATCCGCGAACAAATCAGATAGAACTAGGGTAAAGCATCAAAGACCCTTATTGGCACCTACTATGGCCAAATTAAGGCACCCCTTGGAGGAGGCGGTTTTTAAGCCTCTATCACCGTCAATGATGGCCATAGTAGAGCATCAAAAGAGTAAGCTTTTATCTGCGCCTACGATGGCTAAGTTAAATTATCTGAGCCTTATCACCTCCTACGATGGCCAGGGTAAGGTGCCTCCTAGAGGGAGTTCGGGTAAGTCCTTGGTCCCTGCTTGAGAATAAGATAGCAAAGTGCAGCGGACAGATATGCCTAGAGAGTGGCTAACAAGGCACGTACATCCTCTGCTTTGACAATCAGAAGCCCAGAGGTGGCTAACAAAACACGTACATCCTCTGCTTTGCAAATCAAACCCGAAAGGGGTAACAAAATTATAAATGATGGATCTGGATACGTTGTCTTCTATTAAATACCCGAATCTGGGTCTGGTTCGGGACATCTATTAATAGCAGAATTAGATTTCTGGTCTTCTATCAAATACTTGAATCTGGGTCGGGTTTGGGACTTCTATTAATACTAGAAGTCGATTTCTAGTATTTTATCAAATACCTGAATCTGGTTCTGGTTTGGGACATCTATTAATACCAAATGTGGATATCTGGTCTCCTTTTAAATACCCGAATTTGGGTTTGGGACTTCTATTTTATAATTGCCAGAGGTGATTTCTGGTTCTTTATTATGAATGCCTAAGTATGAGCTGCAAAACTTCTATCTACACTTCCAAAGAAGGGACTCCAAATTTCTTACTTTTAATACCAAAATATAGGTCACGAGACTCTAAATCTCATTCTTTGAAAATGGTATACTATCAATACTCGGGTTGGTAGCTCGAGTCTGCCATCTAAGAGCCTTCAAATGAAGATTGTAATCTTCCACATCTCATAGGGAGATTCTCTAAACACATACTCAAAATATAATGATAAACTTCTATCTCCAGATAGAAATTCTGAGTTTACCCCTAGATTGGTGTAATTCAAACACATAAAGTTAGGTGATGATTTTCCTATCCTTGCTTCAAGGAAAGAAGAGATTCCAGACTTTTATTATTATGCCTAAGTAAAGGGCCCAAAGTTATTATCTTATTTTCGAAAAAAGAATTTCTTAGTAGGTACTCGAGTAGGAACCTCGAGTCTTCTGTTTGAAACTTTATAACAAAGATTATGCTTTCTCAACACCTCACACAGGGAGGTTCTCTAATCTTCAATTATGCAAAAATTGCTATTTATTATTCAAACACAACATAAGATATGATTGATGATATCACCCTATCACAAATTCACATGTCACTAATTTGCAATTCAAATGTTGTCTCACATAAGTCAAGAAAGTTATCCTATAAGATTAATACCAAATGTTGTGTGTTAAGCTTTGTGAAAAATATTGCAACGAGACTCCTGGAGAAGGGTGTTCTTAACAAAAGAAAGTGTTATGTATTAGGTGATACTAAATAATTCACCAATTTATTCACAAAATCATTCCATGAGTTATCAAGTACAAAGCATATTAATATCAAGCATTTTACATTTCCACATTCATATCACCCTGACGCTTCACTATGTAATAAATTCGAAGCCTTCGTCTTAACTCTCTGACACCACTTAGCAACAACCGACTTATCCGTGAGTAGGATTTACCAAATGAAGGAGCCTCTTGATAACTAAGTTCCTGATCGGGATCGGGATTGTTCAAGGCAAATTTCCAAGATTTATAACTTGCTTTGGTTTCCTCCAACTCAGATTCTAAGTTGGTAATTCGTTGAAGTAATTTAGTTATCTGTTCATCGCAGTCAGTAGAGGGAATGTCCTTGTCTGTATTTGTAGCTCAAGAATGGTTTAATCTTTTTCTTTCAATTGGGCTTCCAACGGATATTTATTCGTTTTGATTCTTAATGATCACCTTTTGGAGATAAAATGCCCTTTCCCAACTTTTAGATGGAGCCTCTTTGAAAATACCCTTTTGCTCTACAATTGCTAATTATTCCTCCATGGGTTGGGAAGATGGATTTTTGAGTTGATTCCCCTATTTACAAATAAGAAGAAGCACAATTATTCACAAATTCTACTTTGAAGAGTTAATAATGATAAATTAACTTTCATTAACAAAAAAGTTTACTAGAAGAACTCTTAAATATATCCAAATAAGCTTTTGATTATCTTAAAAATACACACACACTACACCAAAACAACAAATTTGGCACATGAGGATGTGGAGATTTGATACGGCTTAAAGTTGTATCAAATTTGATAGTGCTTATAGATGTATCAAACTAAACTTTGTGATCTGCACTACCCTAAACACCTTAAATCTAATTGTACGTCAGCAAAGCTCCAGATCGGTTAATTTGATACGGCTTTGGGCCGTATCAAATCCGTATCGTATTTTCTCCCTACTCGTCATATAGAATAAACATTTTGGTCGCTTCCCTCTTTTTTTATTTTATGGTGACCGAAAACCTAAATTAGGATTTGTGACCTCTAAATCGTGGCTCTACGTTGCTCTGGAATCGCCTCCTCCGACAGATACGAGCCGCCCTCTCCTTTTACAGAAACGGAGCAACCTTAGGTCTCTAGCCCTTCTTCGACAGCAGGTAATAGCTACTAAATTTAGAGTTTTATCTGAAGTTGTCATCTAAATTTGGTTGAAATCAATACTGGTAATGGCTATTGTAGCTACTTATGAAAATATCAAAACCTTAATAATTGTTCATTGTATAAGGAGACAGTGAAAGCATGTTTGATTGAATTCATCGTGCGAAATGTTTCAAAAAAAAAACTTTGCTATCAACTGTTTTTTGAATAAGCACTTTTTCAACAGCTGAATGAAAACTGGTTAATGTATTCGGTGCTTTTTCAGTGTTTGGCATTTGTTAGTTATGTTTAGCATTTTTCAAACATGAAATGCTTAATGTGTTCTCGTGAAAAAAAATTAGTTTTCTTGAACAAAATTTCCAGTAACTTTTAGCTATTGTAAGTTATGTTCAGCATTTGTAAATATAAAACAAGTATATCGAAATTACTGGTAGATTATGTTCTGTGCTAATAGTTATATTAAATTAGAATTGTATACTTAAACATGAAATTGTATCAACATAGCACTAGAATTCTATGTAAACTATCGAATGTTTACACAAAAATCAAACAAGATTTCTTTTTTGTAAA
This sequence comes from Allium sativum, assembly GCA_030737875.1. NCBI lineage: Eukaryota > Viridiplantae > Streptophyta > Magnoliopsida > Asparagales > Amaryllidaceae > Allium > Allium sativum. The sequence continues at coordinate 839,692,886 of CM060913.1, read as the reverse complement.
AGTATCATGTAAAAAGCTAGTGTTAAAAAACCATAACAAGAGAATGTAAAATTATGTCCTTGTGTATACATGTTTATTATGTTCTTACCTTTCATATTCGTGCTGCCTGTTATGCTTGGAATTGAACCTAGATGCACTACTTTGACTTGTTGTTCCATGTGGTTAAAATGCTACAACAACAGTTACTTGGTTGTTCGGCACATGAGCACATTACATGTACACAAAAATCTGGACAAACATTATCGCTTCATGTTTTCTACTATAAAAAATATTAACAAAAAGTGGACGATTACTAAAAATTTATTTTGTTCTTTTTACTCCTTTGAGTTCTGTTTTTTGGGTTCCAACAAGTAAATATGCAGAAGGATAAACTTTTTTCCTGATGGAGAATCATTTTTAGGGGCATTGTTAACCAAAAGTAATGTCTATCATCAACATTTAAAAAAAAATGTTGTACTATGATTTTATATATAGCTATGTTATGTGTGTGTTGTTGTTATCACGACTCTCGACTAGTCATTGACTAGTCGAGATTGAGCCATCGACTGGAAAGCTCGACTTGTAACTTGTAAGTATTTCGAGCACCTGGAACGAAATTCGTCGACTAGTCCATCGACCAGGCCTTACAAAATGCTCCATCTTGCTATGACTAGTTGTTATTTACCCAATAAAATAAAAATAACCAAGGTTATATAAAAAAAGCAATGTCGAAGCCAGGAAAAAGAAAAGTCGACTAGTTCCTTCAAGTGTTACTGTTGCCTCTCTAGTGCAGCCATATACTAAGACTTATGACTACTATTCACGAACTAGTGGTTGTGAGGCAAACAAAGAAGTCGAGCTAGATGACTATATTCGAATTGATGGCCTCATTTGTTTTTATGTTGCACTCTATTAGATTGAAAGTTCAATTTGGTTTGTATTTCCTTTGAAATTTGCAGTTTATTAAATTCTATGCATCATTTTATTGGCAACAAATATAACATGGTGTTATTGTCATTATATTCATGTTACATTTATTATCAAGTATCAATACTAATATTCTATGCATCTATTTATTTATCAACTAGTCTGTTTATCAAGTGTCATTATCCGGCATGTTCTCAGTTTACATTAGCGTAAGAGTGCATTTTAGGTATGAATATTATGAGCATTTTTGTAAATTTTATGTGACTCATTGTTCTAATGCAAATTAGGTTTCAAGTATAGAAGAAGATGATGGATGTTTATTCATCCAAAGCATATGAGCCAGATGAAGCCTCGCCAAGATAAAGGTTTTACTTTCTAGGTAAGATTTACTTGGTGATCGACCAGGTGGACGCATTTTATCTCACGCCGCCGAGTCAGGTATTCATGCTTAATAGCTGAAGCTTAATTAATCATGAATACCTGACACAGGTGCATGAGCTAAAATGCATCCACTTGGTGGATCATCCAGTAAATTCTTAGCTAGAAAGTTAAAACCTTCACAATGTTGGAGCAGGTATATTCAGATATTTTACACTTAACTTTATGTAGTATCTTACATAAGAATTGAATGGACATGTTGTGTGCAGATGTCAAATATACAATATATTTTAGAATACAAATCAGATACTAACCTCAACATATTCACGTATTCTTCAAATTCACATTGAATACAAGCAAATGTGTTCACATAACCGCATTAACTTCAATGTATTCACATTAATTGTTGTATAATTCTGAATTGCATAACACTGCCCATTGTACATTAGTGGGAAGCATTGGATTAGTCCATTTAACTATGATTATTCGTTGAGTTTGATAGCCTATATTTTCAATTCTAAATTGCATAACACTGCCCTTTGTAGATTAGTGTTCACATTAACGATTTCGAGATTTTTAGGTCTTATATTTGCAATGATTGGGTAAATTAGGCTTCTATATGTGACTGATCAAGTGCTCTCTTAGAGGCATTCATGTGTGCACTTGTATACTTGCCAGTTCTGACTATAATTTTGCCCTGAACAATTTTGGCATATGCACGATTATACTTGCCAATTCTATGAAGTTGCACATGAGCTTTTGTTGTTGCATGCATGTGTTCTTGTGTGTGTGGGTGCAAATATTTGCATGGTTTTCCTAATTGTGTGCAGTATTTATATACGTGGTCGTGTGTGTATGTTTGCATGCTATAATTTTGCCCTGAGCGGTTTTGGCATATGCACGACGCCCTTGAATCTATGTTATTCTCTAGCCTATGTACATGTATTCATGACCTGTTAGTGCATGCAAGCCTGAACACAAATGACGTACATATGCTTTAACACCTTCAACTGTTTATATGACCAATGCAAAAAAAATTGATAGACTTGGAGAATGATGCTCAAAGCTGAAAAGCGGAGAGTAGTCGCCGAATTTGCTAAAATACCGAGTTACCTTTCTACTGAACTAATGACGTGTATGAACTGAACTGGTACTGTTTTTTATATATGTTGTTGGAACAACATGTAATTATGAAACATTATATATGAAATAGTATGTATCTTCTTTATTGTAATGTAATGAAACAACATGTATCTTCTTTATTGTAATGTAATGAAACAGCATGTATCATTATATATGTTGTTGGATTGGTATGAAATATTTTGTACAACTGTTTTGTTTATTGTTATAATTTATCAAATAGAGTTTGCATGATATTTACTGGCCCTTTGTGTAAATTGGATTGGTTATGCTGCTGGCTGTAATTCGTAAATAGTATTACAACTTAGATACGGTTTAAGGCTATATCTTATTTATATAGTAAAACGACCAAAGGTCGTATCTAAATTTCCTAGTTGATATGGCTTAGGGTCGTATCCATTTATACTTTATATACGACTTATGGTCATATCCTATTACGATTTAGATATGGATTGGCTGTATCTAATATATAAACACATCATTGTTTGATAGGCCTAAAGCATTGCCTAATTGCAGTAGATATGGCCCAAAACACGGCCTAATTTGCATATATGGTGTAGTGACACAATAAGGGTACAAAGGATGATGTAGTTGGTCAAAAGGACATACTATTTATGATTAACTCAACAGGTTGGGTTCTAAGTCTCTTTCAAACTTACTCCTCGGTCATTACCTAGAAAATCTAGGGGAAGTCGACACTTCACATAAATGCGTTGAAGGTCACATAGCAAGTGGTCCCCTCCAGGTCTGGATGTTGTTTGGGAAATAATTTGCAACAAGTATTCCATCATTAGTATAGAATATGATTATAAAGCATCTTTTGAAAATACATCATCAAGTAGAGAGAAATTCTTCCATAACGTGGGACAAAATAAGAAATTACTGAAACAAGAGGTTATCATCAAAAGCATCATGTTCTTTTCAATAGCTACACTAACTCTAAATGAGGCTAAGTTATTTGATTCTATTTATTATCTAATACCACATTATATCGTGAAACAATGTTTTCTCTTATTCATATGTTGTTGTAGGGAATCAGTTACCTAGAACTAAAAAGGAGAAAAACACTTCTAAAGTAAAGGTCATACCTGAGAACTACATGTTTATGTTGAGTAGGATGCTCTTTTCCTTTCCGTCTTTGATTTAAAGGACCAATATCTTTGGAAAAAGTTTCAGCTATCCAGATCAGAAGAAGCATCCAAAGGACCAGGGTTTACCTCTTTGGAAACATGAATACCACTAGTAGAAGGAGAAGGGATGACTTTTCCTCCACTCAAGTCATCAGGAAGCTTTTTTTTCTTTGAAGATATGATCGTCACCATTGTCATCCCACTCATCATCGGTATCAACAGCTTCGTCTTCCTCCTCGTGTAGGTCAGAATAAGCCGGAAGGTCCTCAAGATATAAAATGTCTCCAAGCTTCATTGTAGCTTCCTCGGGATCATCAATGCCTTACTTGAGCTACTCAATTTTGTGCATGACTCTGCCCTCAATAGATGACTCAATTGAAGGAAACTCAATTTCTGGATACTTTTGACAATTGTATGAATAAGCCAACAAAAGTGCATCTTCGAAAGATTTCAGCACCGCCTTCGAAAAATAAGATTTCTGAAACCAAGAGATTCTAGTTTTGGCATCATAAACTATGCGCTTGGCATTGTAGAGCGCATTTTAGACCTTGGAAAGTTGGTCATTTTTCTCTTTCATCCATTAAATATGGTTAACTGTCATTTTGGCCTTCTCGTCTTTAGCTTCCTGTTTAGACAACTCAAGTGCCAGTACTTAGTCATTCAAAAGGAGCTTAGCTTTTCTCTCGTCCTCAAGCTCTGATTCAACCCTTTCAAGAGATGTCCTTAGTTCCTCATACTCTTTCTTATGCTCCTTCATGAGAGATTTAATTTTGGAATCCAATGCAACCTTCTCTACTTTAAGTGTCGTAACTTCAAAATAAAGCGGAGTATCTATCTCCAGAAGGGAGAACCATTTCTTGATTATATAGGAAAATAAAATAGGGTCAATGCTCCTATATATATGCAGCCTTCTTGGCTAGATTGTGACAATTAAAAAAGAACAAGAAACCCTATGAGAATATCTGGTGAGGTTGTGCGCCTTCATGGGCTTGTGCCCTAGAGAGGAAGATGTAGGAATTTGGGTTGAGGGTAGATATTCCTATTTACTGCTGAAAGACGCAGTTGGTGCCTCCAGATTGTCCAAGGGTTTTTCGTCGTTCTTTATCGCTCTTCTGCTTTAACAATATTTGTAGTTGTCTGGATATTTTTTGCCTATCTCAATAAGGTTATTGATTTATTGTATTTTGTTTATTTTTGGTTGTAATCCATTGAGTGTAAACAAATTTTGTTTTTGGTGAATCAATAATGAGGGTGGTTGGGTTGAATATTTGTGTACTGCTATTATTTCCGATTTATTATGTTGTTACTTTCAATCAAATTCATCTTCGAGTGAATGAGTGATAAAGATCCTATTTTCTCGGCGTTTTGTCAAACTTCCGCTGCGCACAAAACCCCAACATTTTGGTATCAGAGCAAATTTTTGCATAACAGTTTTTACTCTGATGGACAACAGTACAAATCACCCACTTCTGAATCAATCTTCAACAACAAAACTGTGATCAACGAACTTAGCTTTGATACCAAGTTAGAAATTGAAGATGTATTAAAGTGGTATTATGAGAGAAAGTGAAGAAATTAAATAAGGCTTGTATTATTTGATAACGTTGAATGTACATACATAGTTCACGGCAACCTTATTTATAATGCAATACTTCGGCCAAGTCCAGTAGCTAAATAAAAGACAAGCCCAATAGAAAAATAAAAGAATAAGTGATAAGCAGAGCCGATACTGTCTTTAACTAAATAAAAACGCAATTAGTCCTAATATCAATTGCAAACACACATAAGTTTCACATATAATTTTCTTAATAAGGTGGCATTCAATATTTTTTTTTTCATTGCTCTCTTGCTGTTGTTGTATTTGATCAAAATTTGGAATGGTCGTATATTTTTCTTAAATAATAAGGTGGCATTCAATTTTTATTTTTATTTCTTTCCATTCTACATTCCAATGGTCTTATATTTAAAGGATACACTATTTTTTTTCTTCAAATAATTACATGAAAAATCTCAGTATTATTAATTAATTGGTGTTAATACTAAGATTTTAAAATGATCTAGTGGCTTTGCCACAGCGTTAATAGTGTAAGTTAACCGTTAAGTCGCTAGATGAAAAAATTGAGGATATTTGGTTTATGCTTTTTATTTTTCGGTTTTCATCCACGGTAAAATGCGAACGACGCATGTATAACGTTAAAAACGATCGTTTTAGAAAACAAAGTTAACACAAAAAATAGAAAACAACTTTTATTTGTTCCTTATTTTGGGAATTGACACAAGAAATAAAAATGATATATTATTCCGTAATCCCTCTCTGCTTTACGTGGTCCCCAACATCATCGTTTCACTCCCTCTGTCGTCCCTAAACTTCTCTTACCCTTTGTTATACATATTGAAAACTCAAAACACAAAATATATTTTAAACCAAACGCTACCTTATGCTATATATAGCAACATCCCTATACTTTTTTTAGTCCGATTTTATTGTAATGTGGTCCTTAATTTAAAATCATACCTCCGTGTTTAGTTTTTTTGACTATATTGAATAATAGAATTACCATTATTTAGTTCTTTGATTTCTTTTGAAGTACTCCAGTTTAATAATTGGTCTAGGCATGCATTAATATCTAAAACCTAGAAGATTAGTTAGTTAAATATGAAAATGCAATAAGTTTCCAGTTTTTTTATGTATTCATAAAATCATATTTAATTAAGGTAACTATAATGTTTTACACTAGATAAGCTTAAAATTATGTCATTGTGCAGAGAATAACGAGTTGATGCATTATCTTAAATATTCAGTTCCATCACATGGCGAACCTACATCAGTCACTTAGGAATAATGTTGGTGCTCATACCTCTGTCAATATCTAAAACATATCTTGGATGAGCATAGCATTTACCCATTGTTTTTAATAAATTTATGACAGGAACATTTATGTTTATATTAATATTGAAAATATATTAATATTCTTCTTTAACAGTAATAACAGGAGTAATATGATTATAATAACAGGAGTAATATGATTATATGATTATAAGGTCAGTATATAGCTCGAATTTCTCGCCCAAGAGATAGTGCCTCTATATCTTTAAAACAAATACGATGGTCATTAGCTCAAGATCATGAGTGGCGTAATTCTTCTCATACGTTTTAACTGGCGGCTAGCATATGCGACAACTTTGTCTCTTTGCATTAGTATCGCACCAATACCTTGAATAGATAAAAGGATAACATGTTAAAATAAGATTTGACATTAGAAAAATGTCATTTCTGACATGTTTATTTAGACAAAAAATAACCTTCTCTAGAAGCGTCTGTCCAGACTTTCAGATCCTGATTGCCATCAATAATGGTCAACACAGGAGCAGTGATCAACCTCTATTTCAGCTCTTGGAAAGTAGCCTCACATTCGGGTGTCCAAATGAACTTTGTATGCTTCTTAGTCAGCTTCGTCAATGGACAAAATAATTTCGAGAAATCCTTGACGAATTTCCGATAATAGCCAGCCAGTCCGAAAAAACTTCTGACTTCTGTGGGCATGTTAGGTTGCTTCCAATCTTAGATGGCTGAGATCTTTCCTGGATCTACTGAGATGCCTTCCTTTGATACAACATGGCTGGGGAATTTCACCTCTTCTTACCAGAATATGCATTTGGAGAATTCGGCTTTCAGCACATTTCTTCGCAAAATCTCCAAAACTTCTTTCAGATGCTTTTCATGTTCGGCAGTGGATTTAGAAAAAATTAGGATATCACCGATGAACACCAGCACGAATTTATTTAAAACATCACGGAATACTATATTCATCAGATCTAGGAAGTATGCTGGAGCGTTGCATAAGCCGAAGGGCATTACTAGCCATTCATAAAATAAGTCTGGTCCTCTGAAAGTTGTCAAAGGCACACATTCTTCGGCAATGCGTATTTGGTGGAAATCTGTAGCTAGGTCCGTCCTAGAGAATATTCGTGCTCCATTCAAGCGGTCTAGCAGATCATCAATGCGGGGCAGTGGATATTTATTTTTCAGCATTTGCTTATTTAGGTCACGGTAGTCCACACATAGCCTGAGGGTACCGTCTAACTTTGGGACGCAAACCACTACTGCACCCCAGCTCGAGAAGCTAGGCCTGATCAGACCCTTCCACAAAAGTTGCTTAGTTTGATTGCTCAGTTCCTCCTTTTCTTTCAGTGACATTGTCTGAATAGGGTGTACAACGGGCCTTGCATTCGGAACAAAGTCAATTCTGAAGTCGATTTCTCTATGCGGAGGTAAGCTGTCTACTTCTTCGAACACATCCACATAGTCTCTGACGATAGGAATATCCTCAATAGAAGCAGGAGTGACTTCTAGAGAAGACCAAAATTCTTTCCTATCTGTGGCTGAGCCGTGGCATGGTATAGTCACCATATTTCCAAATTTGGTTTTAATTCTGACTACTCTTTCAGCGCATAGTAACTCAGCCTCATACTTCGTTAGCCCGTCTAGCCCAAGTATGATATCATATCCAGAAAAACTCATAACGATCAAATCAAAAGGAAACTGGAAGTGAGAGTAAGAAACAAGCACTCTACAGTACTGATCGAGAAAATGTGAGCCTCCTATCGGGTTATCGGCTCTAATTGATTCTTTGAGTTTTCTAGGTTTCAATTTAAGCTGTTTAATTGTGTCATTATATATGAAACTTCTAGACGCACCAGTGTCAAACAAAACTGTAATAGGAATGTTCTTAATGTTAAGAGTACCTCCTAAAACATCGGATTTACTTGCTCCTTCAGAAAAAGCCGGTGCAGCCGCTCCGTCATAGACATGTGCCACTTCAGATTTCTTGAGCAGAGGACAATTCTTGATAAGGTGTCCATGCTTGTGGCAGTTAAAGCATACCCTTGGGCCATGGGGATTCTTTCCACTGTTCTGACTCGGTCCAGACTCATTCATTTTTGGTCTCTTCGGGGCTCGGCATTCATAGTCAAAATGTCCCATCTTCTGGCAATTGAAGCACTTGACCTTAGATCTGTCCCTCTTCTTTTTCTTCTGGGGCTTGGCGGTAGAAGAGCTGCCCGCCTCATGTTTCTTGTCAGACTCCTTTCTCTTATTATTGGCTTGATTCTTTTCTCGATCTTGCTGAGAACCTTTCTGGTCAATCTCCTCATATCTGCAGTCCATCTCAATCACTTTAGCAAATGGACGCTCAATGTGTGCCGTCACCCAATTATGATACCTCCTTGCAAGACAATTAATAAGCCTCTTATCCTTCTGAAGCGGGACTTGAACTAACTCTGGGGCATATCTGGAGAGCTCGTCGAATCTGTTCACATACTCAGCAATAGTCATGATTCCTTGTTGGAGGTGGGCAAACACATCATGAAGGCATTCAACTTTGTGAGGCGGAATAAACTTCTCATTGAATAGCTCTTTAAATTTCTCCCAAGTTACATCAGCTTCATTACCACCAATCATAGTCATTTCCCACCAAATCTAAGCCTAGTCCTTCAGGAACCATGTCACCATAAATCGTTTCCTATGATCTTCTAGTTCTAATCCTCCAAAATTTTCTCAATTGTCTTCAGCCATGCTTGTGCCTCTGTCACCGTCTCTTGGCCCGTGAAATGCACGCCTCCAAGATTCTTGGTTTTCTTTGCCACCTTGTCTAGATCAAAAGCACGTGGAGGTGGTGGTGGTGGTGTCTCAACCTCTGGAGTGGCCTGTTCCTGTTCCTGGGCCGTAGGAGTCTCATCTCTGGCGGGTCCCCTAGCCCCACCTCGGCCTCGTGCTCTAGTATGTGCTCTAGTGCTCATTTCTTAATTACTTCTATACCATCAAGGAAAGAGTCAGACTAACAGAAATGATAATTTAAAGGAAAGGTTAAAAGTAGAGACATAGGATATGATAATAATGAAGTAATGACTGATTAATATGTGCTACTCTATTATGCCCATTCTAGGACATTACTAATCCCATCTCTAATGAGTTATTCGCCTTAGAATACTACTGATTCTATCTAGACGAATTGTTCTAAAAAATGTTATACTCCGTACCTAAGGTTAGCCTTTAGCTCCAATACCAACTGTGACGAACCCAACTTCCGTGGTACGAAAGTAAGGATAATCATAGGAGCATAACATGATTAAAACAATAACAAATCTCAGATAATAGCAGAACATATAAATCATTACAGCGGAAATGGAAATGTCATCACAACATAACATCACAGATATCAGAGTACACAGTACAGGATACACTTAGCAAAATAGATGTCTAAACAAGGAAAGAAATAAAGTCTCAATCTCCACCAAAGTACATTAATTCTCAAAAATGTCTCAAAGTCTTCAGAAGTAAATAAAAAGATAAAAGAAAAGTTTTTCATCTTCTTTGTCAGCAAGCTCCAGTCCAAAAGATATCCATACCTAACACCTGTCATTTGGATACCCGTGTGGAAAGAGGGCACCCGAGTTTGCAAAGTGAAACAAACTACGAGTCAGTCATTAGACTGGTATGAGAAATCTTACCTAACTAACAATATGGCTAATCACTGTACCACGCTGCTAACACAGAACAGGTTACTCCATTGGATTGCCAGTGCATATGATTTATAAATTTTATTCAAAAAATACGCAATGCTTTTTAGAAAATGAAATCATTATAAGACTCAAGTCCCATCACACAATGCAACGCAAATTGGAGGATAGAGTTTTACCTTATAATGATAAAAAATGCTTGATACGTAGAAAATAATATTTTGAATATTATTATTAGTGTCTATTACGTATTAAAATACTTCAAAGTAAATGTATCAATCCTAGACGGCATAGTACCCCATCCTACTATGTCGCCATATACAGGTTTACAATCAAAACCGTAATGTCGTATTGGAGATTGGTTTTCCATCATGACTCAAGGCTAGGGACGATCTCCTAACTGATTCGAGACACTCTAGCAATGTCTTAGGATTCAGACGCTGGCTAACCCTTGGATACAGCAGGGTCGACCCACAAATACTTTAGTGGATTGGCAATTCCTGAACACACGCTCGCTGATCCTATTGGACCTATAAATTAGACATTGGCAACCAATAAATCCAAGGCGCCTCATTCCATCAACCACATAAGTAAAAGTGTCGGGCCTTGTAAAAACCCAAACACCAGTTCTAGCTAGAAAGAAACGTGTGCACTCCCTGCGTTCCCTTGTCCCGTTTTTGACTCTAACGGGGTGTGAGGCTCGCGAGGTAACGTAATACACAAAGCTATGCCGAAATAGGCTATGCTTTGATCATCCACAAGGCTCTGCTTTTCAACAAAAGCCTCGATCAATTGCATCTTGGCATGTCACATTGACAGTTCACACCATGCGATCGATAACTACCAATACATAACCTTCGAGCTCGTGCGTCTCAAAGAAGGGTGTTAAGAAAGAGAACAAATTCTCCGCCACCAAAGATATATATTAACAGATATCAATTTTATTACACAGAATGAAATTCAATGTCGGACACACATCCATTTACAATTCCGTTCTGGGTCTGAACGAAACCGGAGTCACCTTATTCCTCGTCCCGTATGTCCAATACAGAAGTGAGGTGCTCGCGTATCCGGGCAATCAACAAGTACGTCCAGACAACTACCACTTCAACCCTTTATTGGTAGCTTGCCAATGCCAGGCATCAGTAGTTATCCTTTCGATGTTAAGATCGCCGGTCTTCAATCGCCGTCTTTAAGATCTTCAATTTAGATCGTCGTATGACCATTTGAAATGAGATTTAACTCGGTCTTTTCAAATGATCCTCGCATATAAATAGTTTAAAATCATTTCATATTGTTAATGATATTTAATAACGGTTAATCTCTATTTTTATTTATATAAAAATACCCAAATTTATTTAACAACGCTTCAATGGGCGGCCCTGGCGCTGTTTTTATCGAAATTTGATTTACACTTATTTTGAAATCTAACCGTTGGATTTTAACAAAGTTTATATCATTGGAAACATCTTCCCAAAGTGGTCCTAATGGTTCCAGTTTTGGGAAAATCCGATGGTTGGATCTTACGGTATAATCGTTTGAATATACGATTGCCGAAACGCAAACTACCACATGCGATTCATTTAATTTTAATTGATATTTATATATATGTATATAAATATAAATTGTTTGGCGATTTCAACTACTTTCAATCAATCACATGCAAGCCAAGTACAGTCCGTATTCATGTTAGAAATTCTATATATGATTTTCCTAATCCTAACTAACATGATAAAAGTGGCGATTTGAGACAAATCATATTTTAATGTCTAATTCCTTTCAATGGAAATTAAATTATATTGAAAATATATTTTTCTAATGTTCACACTTTTTATTGAAACCAAACGACAATAAAACATGATTTTTAATTCTACTATTTTTATTACATCTAAAATGACAATAAAAATGTGACATCTAAATCTATTCTTTTTAATGCATATAAAATGTCAATAAAAATGTAACATTTAATTCTATTCTTTTTAATTCAACTAAAATGGCATTAAAAATGTGACATTTAATTCTACTCTTTTTATTGTCTCTAAAGTGGCAATAAAAATGTAATTTTTATTTCTATTCTTTTTATTGTCTCAAAAATGACCATAAAAATGTAACTTTTAATTCTATTCTTTTTATTTCTCTAAAATGACAATAAAAATGTAACTTTTAATTCTGTTCTTTTTATTGTCTCTGAAATGACAATAAAAATGTAACTTTTAATTCTGTTCTTTTTAATTCAACAAAAATGACAATAAAAGGGTAACATGTAATTCTATTTATTTATTTATTTCATCTAAAATGACATTAAAAAATGTAATATGTAATTTTATTCTTTTTATTGTCTCTAAAATGACAATAAAAATGAAACTTTTGATTCTATATCTAAATTGTCAATAAAAATGTAACTTTTGATTCTACATCTAAATTGTCAACAAAAATGTAACTTTTGATTTTACATCTAAATTGTCAACAAAAATGTAACTTTTGATCTATTCTTTTATTCACATCTAATATGTAACTAAAAATGTAACTTTTGGTTTTATTCTTTTTATTGTCTCTAATATGAAAATAAAAATGCAACCTTTAATTCTATCATTTTTACTACAACTAAACTGTAAATAAAAATGTAACTTTTGAATTCTATCTTTTTATTGTCTCTAAAATGAAAATAAAAATGAAACGTATAATTCTATCATTTTTACTACAACTAAAATGTAAATAAAAATGTAACCTTTAAATTCTATCTTTTATTTACATCTAATTTGTAAACAAAAATGTAACTTTTTAATCTATGCTCTTATTTTCATCTAAAATGTAAATAAAAACGTAACATTTTAATCTATGTTTTTATTTTCATCTAAAATGCAAAAAAAATGTAACCTTTTAATATATGTTTTTATTTTCATCTAAAATGCAAATAAAAATGTAACTTTTTAATCTATGTTTTTATTTACATCTAAAATGCAAATAAAAATGTAACTTTTTAATCTATATTTTTATTTTCATCTAAAATGCAAATAAAAATGTAACTTTTTAATCTATGTTTTTATTTTCATCTAAAATGCAAATAAAAATGTAACTTTTTAATCTATGTTTTTATTTATATCTATGCAAATAAAAATGTAACTTTTTAATCTATTCACATTCTTAGCATTAAAATTGTATGTTTTTAATGAATTCATGTTTTAATTAAAAACATGAATATTTTCTCTATTTACATAAATTTCATTTTTGGTGTCACTAGTTCAATAAACAAAAATAAGGATTTTTGTTTAACTAATTTTTCTGTTTACCTAAAAGTCCATTTTTGTTGCAAGTTTAATTGATACAACAAAAACAATTATTGAATTGTAAATTCTAATTAAATCCAATATTAACAAAAGGAGATATTTTTTTATTGAATTGAAAACTCTAATTCAATTCAACAAAATATACAAAGGTGTTATCTTTTCATTGAATTGAAAATTCTAATTCAATTCATCGTTATCAAAAGGTGATATTTTTATTGAATTGAAAATTCTGATTCAATTCAACAAAATTAACAAAGGTGTTATCTTTTCATTGAATTGAAAATTCTAATTCAATTCATCATTATCAAAAGGGGATATTTTTATTGAATTGAAAATTCTAATTCAATTCAACAAAATAAATAAAAGGAGAACTTTTTATTGAATTGAAAATTCTAATTCAATTCATCATTATCAAAAGGTGATATTTTTATTGAATTGAAAATTCTAATTCAATTCAACAAAATAAACAAAGGTGAACTTTTTATTGAGTTGAAAATTCTAATTCAATTTATCATTATCAAAAGGTGAATTTTTTTCACTGAATATATATGATTCAATAAAATATCAACAAAAATGATTCAACAAAATATTAAACAAAATGGTTTATTCTAATTTATCCACCACATACAGATCTATATTAACAAAATATCTAAACTAACAGATCTATATTAATACATCACAAATCAACAGATCAACAATTCTAAATTTCATAACGTCCCAGATCTAGATTACTAACATACATACAACTATTTAAATAGTGAGAAAAAAATTAAACTGATTAATTATTTAAATCAAAAATCTCACAGTGGTGTGAATCTGAATTGTTCAGATCCGCAACTTTGGCCAAAATTCAACCAGCTCGGAATTGTTTCTTTTCAGTCTAGAAACGTAGATCTCGTCTCTAAGATCGCACAGGATCTGAAATCGTTAAATTTCGAAATCGTATGAATTAGTTATGATTTAAATAATATTGATAATGATTTTTAAATTAAATTAATAAAATATTTAAAAGTATTTTAACCTTTCTTCCTCAACACAGATAACGGCCGTGATGTTTTCAGAACCTTCAAAAGTAGGTTTAAGGTTTTCCTCAAACTCGATCAGCGAGATGGCGATCGGAGTATACCACGACGAAGGGCTAAGGGCGGGGCGCAGGGGGGCTCACTGCGGTGGAGCTTGATCGACGATCGGTGGTGGGAACGGGGTTGGCGCGGCGCAACTTGAAGGGTCCAGAACTCGTCAAATACACCACCAAAAATTACAAACCGGATATGGTTTTGAAGAGGGAGGAGAATTCTATGAAATCCTCTAAAGGATTGTTGGATTTCGCTGAGTGATTTGTGAGTTATTTGGGATGAATGATTTGAACAACCTCGGCCATTGAATAGATGAACGTGGCGGCTGTACAGTAGAGTATTAGGGTTTGGTATTATACGGCGTGTTTTTATAATATTTAATTGTAAATTTTGCAATTAAACCCGTAACTCTTTAACAATTCCAATTTCAGTCCAACGGGAGTTGATCCTACCCAATAGCCCCCGTTCCGGATCCAATGGGACAGGTCTCGTCAGCCCAAACGACTGTCTGTGGCATGAATTCTTTAATTCGAAATTTAAATCCTTTATTAAATTAATTCGATCGTACGGGGCCACATATGGACTCACAAAATTCCAGAAAAATTATTGCTGGCTTTGTTTTGACGATACGACCCTAAAAAAATTAATTTCATTGAATTCCGAGACCGTTTGAAAAATAACCATTTTCAACTCGATCAAATTTGACTAAAGGGTGCGTTTTTTAGAGGTCCCTATTAAGTTTCAAAATATAAAAAAAAACCCGGTCATAAACTTATTGTAAATTAGGTCCCTGTTTCCAAAACTTATAAAATAATAATTAAAAAAAATCGTAAATTAGTAATAAATATATTACGCATTATAAAAAAATTCAGTTCAAAAAACAACAAAAATAATGTCAAAAAGAAGAAAACAGCAAAAAAACTGCAGTTAAATGCATAATATTATGCACCTTTTTGATTTTATTGCATGCATATATGCAATTATTGCAGTTCTTCCAGCGGATAGATTTAACATAATTTTTCAGTTCATTTTTATTTACATCCAAATGTGCAAATTTCTCAAAAAAATGCACACATGTGTGCAAAATTTTTATAGGATAAAAAGTAGGGACCTAATTTATAAAAAAAAACAAAGTTCTGAAAATTTTTAAACCCGCCCCCTATTTTATTTTTTCCGCCTATTTGTATTTTTTTTAAAAAAATGTGCGTACGTTTATAAAAAAAATATATTCTAAAATATGGTAATAATGTCAGGAATCTACGGAAATCGAAAAAAATAGTTGCATACATTTATGCAATTATTACTGATAATTGCATATATGTATGCAACTTTTCTGTAAGCTGTTTTCAGATTAAAATCTGAAAATAAACCTGCACAAATGTATTCAAGTATTTGAAATTTTTGCGCACATGTATGCATTTATTTGCATGAATAAAAATCAACGAAGATGTATGTAGTGAAAAATATGCACGGATGTATGCAGGAAAGTGATATATGTGCATACTATTATGCATTTAACTGGAAATTTCTTTTTTTTTTGGTTTTTTTGATTTTTGACGCCTTCGTTGATAGTTTTTTGTTCTGAATTTTTCACGTTTATTTAAATATGAATTTACGTGATTTTTTTATATATTTTTTATAATTTTTTGATGACTTTTCAGAAAATAGGGACCTAATTTACAATAAGTTTATGACCGGATGTGAGCCTAATTAAGTTTCAAAATAGGGATGTGAGCCTAATATTCACTTGACTAAAATTGACAAAACACATTTTCTTTTGCCACACTCACATATGAATTCCAAAAATTCTGGAAAATTAAACTTAGCAATAATTTGACATTCCGGATCCGAAAAAAGTGGTTTCGTCGAAAACGGAGGTCGTTTGAAAAATGGCCTTTTATACGGGCTATAAATTATACTATAGTAACCATTTTGAATATTCAGCTGGCCATAACTTTTGATTCCCGCTATGAAATTTCGATTTTTCGGATTCTTGGAAAGATATTTTCAAACAGATTTAGATATTTTTAGTTCCACTAAAATTTGTTAAATTTTGAATCTGGTATATTCAGTCAAAGTTCAAGTTTGACTTTTCAAACTACCGTACTATTTCTAATTCCTTTTGAAATTAAAATAAATATATTCGCTCTAACTTCAATTAAAATAAATTTTTAATCGTTATTATTTAAAATAAATTATTTTAACTATTCAAAATTCATTGAAATTGCCAAAATAATTTTTTTTAATTGGTTCAGATTTTCCTGGTTGTTACAATATGAGTGTATATTTGTTTGATATGTTGTTTTTTAAGTAAAAATTGTGATAATAAATTTCGGGTCATATAATGTGCATCTACATAGGTATATATGTTTGGTTTGGTCTACGTTTTTTTTTTCCTACTTTCAAATGGGTATGAAATTATGTTGTCATTAACATATATAAACATATCAATTCTGAAGACATCTAATTTTAAATGTAAAATGGATATATTATTTAAAATATTGATCCTATGAATATTAGACTAGATTGAATCATAAATTGACATGCGAACAAATATTATTGTGAACAGTAAATGTGGTTTTTTCAAAGAATATTCTGTGTTATTGTGTTGTATGTATAGTCATTTTGCTCAGTTGGATTTATATCGTCGATCTAATCTTTATACAAATAGCCATGCCAGTTGCATGCGTTACTGGCTACAACTAGGTAAAGATAGACAAAAAATAGCCATTCCCATTGTCAAGCTTACAAGAACAATTAGAATCATGCTTTTTGAGCTCAATGTCTTTACATTAATATGCGATAACAATATTTGTGGTCCTCCAGAAAGAACAAACCGTTCACTAGTTTGACCTCTAGTCTTTACATTTATTGTTCTCAATCCCATGGATTTTCATGTTCTGTAAAATCATTGAGCTTAATCTCTGTTTTCTCGTATCATAAATTAAAGATCAACCACACGGTTAGTTAGATATTGAGATTAAATAGTAGTAATGAATTTTGTTCCCCGATCCCATAAAACGTAATCCATTTATAAACAAACAACCCAGTAGTTAATCAAATTTCCTAGACTGAGATGAAAATAAGTTAGAAATTGAAGATGTAATGAAGTAGTATTGTGAGAGAAAGTGAAGAAATAAGGCTTGTATTATTTGATAACATTGAATGTACATAAATAGGTCACGACAACCTTATTTATAACAAAAATGTAATACTTGGGCCAAGCCCAATAGCTAAATAAAAGACAAGTCCAATAGCTAAATAAAAGAATAAGTGATAAGCGGAGCCGATATTGTCTTTAACTCCCCTCTTTAAACCTAATTAAGGTTAGGTTTTGACAAACGAAGAAAAAAACTGGCAGCTCCCTTGGAAAATCTGATCGATGAAAGGATCGCTTCCATCGGGTCTCCACGACAGATGAATCCCGGGAAACTTGAGCTTCAAAGCTAGAGTTTGGTTGTGATTCATTGAGAAAGGTTAAGCTGGATGAAATCTGAAACAAATCTAAACTTAGATTTGTTGAAGTCCTAGCTAAGAGTGGCGGATCAGACATCGATTAGACAAAGTAAAACCAATTAAGCTTGAAAGCATCTATATTATGAAACAAAGATTATTCTTTTCAATCTCTAAGTTGAATCAGCTACATCTGTGTTCAATCCTTCTTTAAGATTTATGAAGCATGGTTTCGACAGCGGCTTTATAAGTATATCCGCCTTCTGATATGCTGATGGTATATATCCATCCTTTAATTTTCCTAAATCACTTGCTCTTTGATAAAATAGTGTTCAAGACGTATGTATTTAGTGTTTCAATGTAAAACTGAGATGACCCCAAACCCCATACTGATGGTGGCAAGGGTAATCCGCGGAATATAACACAGAAACAGATAACAGCAGAACAGAATTAAATAAATACACCAAATAATGAACAATAGAATATACGGGATAAAAGTAATCATCAGAGTTACACAGTATACAGGATCTTACTTAGTACAATTACAGTTCAGCTATACATAAATGTCTACAGCGGAAAACAAACAAAATATGTACAATAGGAGCTGAACAGCATAAAAAGAGATAAATGATAGAATCCATCTCCAGCTCCAGCTATCCAGATAAAGCCTGCTAAACCTGAATACAAGGCTGCCCGTGTAGAAAAAGGGGTACCCGAGTTTGAAAGTGAAACAAACTACGAGTCAGTCATGGGACTGGCATGAGAAATCGACTCAACACATTTATAATATGGCTAATCACAGGACCACGCCACTTTCGTGGAACGGGTTTACTCCATTGGATTGCCAGTGCTTTAAAACAAATCATTCTTTTAACCATCGCAATGTTTTTTATAAAAATGAAGCCATTATAAGACTCAGTTCCCATCACACAATGCAACGCAAACCGGGGGATAGAGTTTTTACCTTATAATGGCCAAAATATGCTTGATACGAATAAAACAAAGGCATTTGATATTATTGCTAGTATTTATATGTTTTGAAAACAATTTCAAATCATAACTATCAATCATAGACGGCATTAATGCCCCATACCACTATGTCGCCATATATAGGTATACAATCAAAACCGCACGATGTCGTATTTGGAAATTGGATTTCCGTCCTGAACCAAGGCAAAAGATAGTCCTTACCGAATTCGAGACACTCTAGCCCGCCCCTCAGGCACAGCCGCAACCGTACCTTGGATCGTCAGGGCCGGTCCACACGAAGTGGATTATAATGCCTGAACAATGCGTTTCTCTGTCCTTTTGGGCGTAAATGAGCCAACGAATGACTCCATCGGACCCGGATCGTCCGATCAAACCGAGGCGCCTCGCAACAGCAACAACCACACAGGTGAAAAGTATATAAATGTCAGGGCTGGTAGGTCACTGACACCACCCTAGCTAGAAAGAAAACGCACGTCCCTCCTGATGTCCTGCTCCCGTTTCTGGTTCATACCGGGGTTTGAGGCTCGCGAATTCACATTATACACAAAGCTACGCCACACAGGCGGTGCTTTGATCATCACCACAAGACTTTGCTTTTCAACAGAAGCCCTGATCATTTGCCACTCAGGCATGCCACACTAGCAATTCAGACCATGCGACCGATGTCCATCGATATACAACCTCTGAGCTCATGCGTTTCAGAGAAGGGCGTTAAACAAAAGAATAAATTCTCCGCCGCCAAACAGATGTATATTTAATAGAGATCAATCAACACAGAATAAAATCCAATGTCAGACACACAGTCCATTTACAAGTCCATTTTGGGTCTGAACGAAACCGGAGGCACTAAATACCTCGCAAACCCATCGATCACCACGTACGTCTGGACGATCACCACTCATTATCCATATTTCAGGATGCCTCCCAATCAGGACCTCGGTTACCATCCAAACGAGGTGAAGATCTCCGGTCTTCGACCACCGTCTTCATATTCGATTTCTTATCGTCGATTCAGTTATTCAGAATGGGATAAACCCGGTCTTTCTGAGCAACTCGCGTATATAATAAAAAAGTGCAACACTAACATATATGCGCATCATTTCAATTCATTAGTCACTAACCGTCAATCAGTAAGAGAACGATTTCCCAAATATTAACCCCGAAGGCCGAAACCAACATCAGATCAACACCTAGGGAGCCATTCGACTTAGCTAACCTTCAGTTAATTTCTAAATCACATCCATATCGTTTATAATATTTTATAACGATTTATCGCTATTTTTATTTATTTTAAAATAGCCAATTTATTCAAAACGACGCTTCGGGCCATAACGCGGCCGTGGCGCTGTTTTTCTTCAGATTTGATTTACACATATATGAAAATCTAACCCTTGGATCTTCACAAAATTTACATCAGTAGAAAGATCTTTTCAAATTGAATCCAACGGTTCCAGTTTCGGGAAAATCCGACGGTCGGATCTCCCGGTATAATCGTTTGAAGTTTCGATTTCGAAATACGAACTGCAGTGTCGTTATTCGATTAAATATAATTATATTTATATATATATATATATATATAAATATAATCGTTTCTGGCGTTGTTTTTCTTCAGATTTGAATTAAACATTCCAGACAATCCAACTGTTGGATTTTTACAAAGTTGGTGCCGTTGGAAAGATTTTTCCAAAGCGAACCCAACGGTTGCGGTTTCAGGAAAATCCGATGGTCGGATCTCCCGTACTAATCGTTTGAAATCACGGTTTCAAAATACGAACTGCAGCGTCGTTATTCGATATATTTTAATTCTATTTATTTATATATATCGATTCTTCGATTTCAAAGCTACATTCTTTTCATACATTTGATAAAAATGATATTTTTATCAAACTGTCTTCTATTTCTACACTCCACTATTTTTAACAATTCGTTTATGTAATAAAAATGTGATTTTTATTGTAAAACAATTCATTTCAAAACACTATTATTTCGTATAGTTAATATAGGGGATAAAAATAGGATTTTTATTGTAAAACAATTTATTTCAAAACAGGATTATTTTATACTTTTCATATTGATGTTAAAAATGGGATTTTTATTATAAAACAATTTCTTTCAAAATATGAATACCATTCAACACATGAATTTCAATTCAACGAATGAATATCGATTCAACACATGAAGGTTTTCTATAGTTTATATATATAGATAAAAAATGTGATTTTTATATTTTAAAACAAGAACACCATTCAACACATGAATTTCTAATCAACGAATGAATATCGATTCAACACATGAAGGTTTTCTATTCAACGAATAAATATAGTTTCAGCAAATGAAAATAATTCAAACACATGAATATTATTCAAAATTTCGGCAGCATAACGGTAGGGTAGTTAAAACCGGGACCGTCCCTAGTACGGCTCCTCGCTCTACCTTAAAACCTCGCGGTTTTTGACAATGGGGATCATGCATCTAGTTCGCACGCAGGCAGCATGCATATATTTATTTCATTTCCACAAACAAATCCTATGTGGTTTCAACCAAATATTTCTCAACCAAAAATGGGTATTTTTCAACCACAATCAACCAATATCAACCACAAACAATCACAATTAACCATTCGCTACCCATCAATTTTCATACCAATCACAACCAATAAATATCGTCCATGGTTTGTGGACGAGGGGCGTATATATATATATATATATATATATATATATATATATATATATATATAGCAATTCACTTCTATTTTAACACATGTATAATTTTTACAACGCATATATAACTTATACATCGAACGTACAACTTATACAACGCTTATACAAGAGGTGTACAACGCTTATATAACTCATACATCGACCATATAATTTATACATCGTCGTTTTTCATATCGTTTATAAATTAGAAATCTCACATTGGTTCCACTCCACCAAAAATAGCAGAAGGATCAGAAAAATATGCGGTCTCTTCTAGAATGTAGAAGAGGTCCTCACGGTCACGATGTTTCCTGTTTCATCAAATTTCGTTAACGAACGAAAAAGATATGATTTTTAAAAGGTTTGCAACACTAAAAAGTGTTTAAACAATATAAAGGAACTACCTTTATACGCTGTTCAAAACTAGGTCGGAGAAATTCGCGAAATCCGGGAAGAACTGGGATGGTCGGTGGCTGCAGCGTCGTAGAGGGAGGTGAGGGCCGTCGATCGATGGTGGTTTGAGGGGGTACGGTGGTCGGATCTGTCGTCGGCGGCGTCAGGAAGATCGGAGCTTTGGAGGGACGATTCTGGCGATGGGGGCGTCGGTCGGGGTCGTGGTGGGGTCGGATTGGAAGAGGAGGGAGCGGCGCTTCGAGTGGTGGCGGCGGCCAAGGCTGGAAGTCCCTGTAGCGGCGGCGGAGGAGGAGAGAAGTTTGGAAGGGGGAACCGCCGTATATCGGGGAGAGAGAAAAATGATTTTTCTTTTTTTTAAACAAAAAATTCTGATTGGTCGGGGAAGTTTTAAAGGGGTTTTCTGACACGACCACCAATCTAAACCCAACGACTGTCATCCCTAGCGTTTTATCCCCATTCCGAACACAATGGGATATGTTTCGTAGGCCCGTTCAACTGTTTCAGTCAGTTTTCCTTCAAATTAAAATATATAACATTCAATATTCAATTTGAACCTACATTTCAATTTGCCAGGGCCACAAACTGATTCGAAAAATTCCAGAAAAATAAATCTGGCTATGTTTTGACGATACAGTCCCAACAAAACTAGTTTCGTCGAATTCTGAGACCGTTTGCAAAAAGGCCTATCCAATTTGACTATAATTGACCAAAACACGTTTTCCTTTGCCACGCTCACATACTAGCTTCAAAAATTATGAGATTTGAAACCTAGCAATAACTTCATATCCCAGACCCAAAAAAAGTGGTTTCGTCGAATTCCGGGATCGTATACAAAATGGCTAATTTCACGGGCTATATAAATTCCATAGCGACCTTTCTGAAAATTCATTTGGCCATAACTTTTTCTTTCCGTTATGAAAATTCGATTTTTCAGATTCGTTAGAAAGGTATTCACTAACAGATTTAAATATTGTTGGTTTCACTCAAATCCGTTTTGTTTTGCACCCGGTACAGTCCGACAAAGTTTGAATTCAATTTTTGAAACTGCAGCGCCATTTCAGGCCTTGTTTATAATTAGAATTAATTATATTCGTTTTCAATTGTCGATTCAAACTCACTTTTCATTGCCATTATTTAAAATATTTAAAATCCATTATTTTAGCCAACTTAAAAATTTTAAATTGGTTCAGATTTTCTGGGTCGTTACAAAAACTGGGTTGGATGTTAGTGAAATAGCACTTATATTATCACACCATACAGTAGCTTATTTAACAGTTGCAATCAGAAGTTCACTTAGAAGTGATTCTATTCACATAACTTCAGTTGTAGTGCTAGCAACACTTCTAAATTCTTCCTGTTCTTGATCTTGACATAGTATTTTGCTTCTTAGCACACCATGACACTAGATTTTTCTTGAGAAAAATACAATATCCTGATGTAGATTTTCTATCATCACTGTCTGTTCCCCAATCTATATCAACATAAGCATTGATGTTTAAAGCACTACTTGACTTTAAATTAATTCCATGATCAATAGTTCCTTTAAGATATCTGATAATCCTTTTACAGCCTTCCAATGATTGTCCAAAGGATTATGCATGTATTGACAGATCTTGTTGACACTAAATGCTATGTATGGTCTAGTTATTGTGGCATACTGAATAGAACCAACAATACTTCTATATAATTTTCCATTTTGAAATTTTTCTTCCTTGTTCTTGGATAATTGTATGTTGGTGATCATTGGTGCAGGTAAGGGATTTGATTTATTCATTTTAGCTCTTAACAAAATTTCCAAAATGTATTTTTTTCTAGCTGAGATGCATTTCAGAAATTGATGTTCTTCTAACTTCAACACCTAGGAAATAACATAAGTCACCAAAGTCTTTAATAGAGAATTTTGAATTAAGTATATTGGTGATGACTTTAATTTCTGAAACACTGCTTCGTGTAATAATAAAATCATCAACATAAATTAGAATGTTGGTAGAAGCAGTATTTGAAATATTTATGTATATTGAGTTGTAAGATTTTACATATTTGTAGCCACGGTTGACAAGTGTTGCCTTGAACTTGTCAAACCGCACCCTTGGTGCTTGCTTTGATCCATAGACGGCCTTATTTAGTTTACACACTATATTCTTGTTGACATGTTGAGTAAACCCTTGAGGTTGCTTCATGTACACTTCTTCTTGCGAAACACCATTAAGAAATACACTATTTATGAAACACCCCACCTCCATTAAGGTCACTCACAAAGGCAATGCCTTAACTTTAGTCGAGGTTTATAGGTAAAAGTCACAGATAAAACCCAAGACAGATGTAAACACACATATATATATGTATATAAGCAGCGGAAACAAACAGACTTTTATTTCATAAAATACGTGTTCATACAAAACATTCCCATAATTGTCTCACAATAACTTTCAAAACATTACAACATCTTTTCTGCCTTGATTATTGAATAAAGAAGCATAAAACATAATTTAAAACTGCATAAATCCCCTTAGAGTCTGTCCAAAAGCCATAGCCAAATGAAAGAGAGTCCAAACTGTTGGATCAAGATTAACCCTAGAGGAGGGGTGAATAGGGTTTATCCTATATTTAGAACAATCACAGAATAATAAGGAATGCAATAAAAGAAACACACAGAAATTACCCAGCTTCGGCAAACTGTGCCTACTGCTGCATTACTAAGATATCTACTAGGATTTAAAACAGTCTCCCGCTTACAAACACTTAATAAACTTGCAAACCCTGCTACCACCTAAAGAGTTTTGCAAACTTGCAACACCTGCTACTGATTTAAACCTACGCTCGAAGTCTTAGACTGATCTAAAATCCCTAGACCAGATTTTCCCAGATCACAAAACCGTAATCTGTACACCCTAGTTTTACGGACGTAACTAGTAAACCACAGATTGTTTTTCAAACAGAACTAAACAAAGTACATTAAAAATTAAAACAAAAAGCCCTTAAATGAAAACACCCCCTTTGTAGCTTCAATTAGAAATCTGTCGTCCCTTTTTCTTTATTTCTTCAAGCAAATAAACAAGGCGGCTGGGGTTTCTTTAGTTTGAGGTTCTGATGGCTTTGATTTTGTTCCAGATGATTTGCGATGCTTTCTAGCTTGACTCCGAATGTCTTTCTGCTCCAATCCAACACTGTAAGCTCTTTGATTTGACTGTAGGGTTTTAGTTGATTTCGAATGAGTTGGATGATTTTGCCTATGAGGAAACATGTGAATTTATAGGGGAAATTCGAACCCTTATTCTCTGATTTCACTTATGACTTGCTTGATTTGGTTTGATGAATATTTGGAAGGATTTTTCGTGAATTTCCTCTTTTAATTATTCTGAATTTTCCATGATTTCCCTTTATGATTGAATTGATGACTATAGACATGAATTGTCCATCGATGAATTTGGAAAAATGAATTGCCACCTGGAAACAAATATTGACATGCACGAATTGATCTTTCCATATATGAATGAACCAATTTATTCACTGTTTTTGTTTGTTGCCTGCGTGTATTGCTTGATTGAATCCTAAAAAATATATTAATTTATCCCCTTGAATAAATTGAATCATTTCTGGAAGATTTTGATTTCTTGCTTGCCCATTTTACTGTGTGTATTGATTTCGAGAGAAAATTTTCCTTGTCAAAAATGAGCTTGGGATTGATTGATTAGCATAAAAAAACAATTACCCAAGAATGTATTAAACACTTCCCTAAAATTGTATTGCCCATAAAGTCGTGTTAAAACATTTACCATTTTAACAATTCAAACCAGGAAACAAGATAAGTGGAAACTGATTATCTTGTCAACCATTATTCACAAAAAATCTTCAGAAAACAAACTGCATGATTTTAGGCCCTCATTTTATTCTTTGATGTCGAATTTTTCCACTGTATTAAATGCCATCACAACTTAATTATGTCCAGATAATTCTTGCATGTTAATTGTGTTCATTTCCAATCTAGTAAATCAAATCTGCTTCATTTGCACATGCTTTAGTTTCATGTAAATAGAAAACAGGATTTTTTTTTCTTTTAATGCTGAACAAATTGCCATATATTTCCATCTTGCAATGTCATGTTGCATGTTTGCTTCCTTGTGTATGTCTGAATTTCCTGTATTGCATATGAAATCCATGCAGTTTGAATGCTTTCCATATGTAGCTCTGAAACCTTGTGCAATCTTGTGCACACTGCTTTGACCATTTCTCTTTGAATGCTGCTTGAACCTGAACTGATTTGTTATTGTTGCCATATATTCTTCTGTGACCCTGTAACACAAAAATGAAAAAAACAGATACCATTCTTGATCCAACTTGAATGTGTTGGTTTTGGTATACACAAGTATTTGGCTTTCTTGCTATACTTGATCGTTTCTGATCTTGTAAAGTATTGTGCCATACTTGTAAAATATGTGTCAGGCAAGTCAGAAAAAATGATGAGAAAAACACACAGAAAATCTGAGGCACATAAAAAATTATAAAATAAAATTTTAGTTCCAGTCTACTGTGTGCATTTCCTTTTTTTGTGACAGGTTTCAGGATGATGCAACAGGAGCAAAACAGGATAAAGAGACAGTAAGAATGTATTGATGAGTGAGAGTGAAACATGTAGTGAGATTCATTTGTACTGAAATAATGAGTGAAAATTTGTATAGCTGAGAGTTCAGAAAGTATTGTACTGTTTTGATTATGAA
This sequence comes from Allium sativum, assembly GCA_030737875.1. Classification (NCBI taxonomy): domain Eukaryota; kingdom Viridiplantae; phylum Streptophyta; class Magnoliopsida; order Asparagales; family Amaryllidaceae; genus Allium; species Allium sativum. Next base: position 839,666,176 of record CM060913.1, on the reverse strand, counting down.
ATAAAAATATGATTTTTGAATAATAAATGCTTATGTAAATTTTCAATTTCTGTGTAGGAGCATTATTAGACAAAAATATTTTTATTCCAATATGATGTGAAGAGCAGTAAACAGTACAGTTTCAAACACATTAAAAAATGTTTGTTATCATCAAACAAAAAATCACGGGTTCAACAATCTCCCCCTTTTGATGATGACAAACATACTTAAGATTTTGAATACAGCAAAATGTGTTTGGTATGGAAAAAAAATGAGAACTCCCCCTATATATGTGCTCCCCCTATAACAGTAAACTGACATAGCAAAAAATTTAAAAAGAATAGAAAATAACTAAACTTTTTGCATTAATGGCAAAATAAAATCTATAGATGTCTGTATATGTATCAAAATCTTAGCTCTTTCTCCCCCTTTGTAATCATCAAAAGATGAACAGGGCTGGACATTTACAAATGATATGGACTATAGTAAGAGATCAAGTCAATTGACAGAATCAGAAACCGCAAACCCCAATCAATCAAACAAAAAAAATCATAATAATCTGTAAGACAGGAATACATTTCACAATTTAGAAGATGGAATGGAAAGCTAGTTAACATATACCAGGGAGGATTCTATATACATTTTCCTTTTTTTTTAATCTCAAGAGCACACTAACCACGCATAACCAGAGCTTGGATTTTTAAATGGGATTAGTTGCAGCATGAAATTAAATAAGTAAACTCATGACCATGCATGACCAGAGCTTTGATTTTTAAATGAGATCATAGAAATACTTATTATTATTATATACAAAATCCCCTTAATATATGAGAACAATAATGGATGATAGAAGGGTGATATAGATAGAGATGGATGTGAAAAATAATTCCTAAATTACTCATATTATAAAATACATTCAATCAAATCAGGGTTATAGGGAAGCTTTCATCCGTCTCATATTCTGAGATCTAACACAGTCACAATTTTATTATAAATGTCCAAAATAAACTGTTCTTTTCTTGATGATTTGAAGATTGGATTAATTTGCCAGAAAATGAAATTAATAACAGAACATCTTAAGAAAAAATTTACCCAAAAATGCAAAGAGATTAATTAATTTCTATAATTCCCAAATCCAATCGTAATCTGCAAAATCTATCTTCAGAAAGGGGTTTAGTAAAAATATCCGCAAGTTGGGATTCAGTTGGAATAAATTCAATACAAATGTCCTCACTAGCAATATGATCTCTAATGAAATGGTGTCTCACATCAATGTGTTTCATGCGTGAATGATGTACAGGATTATTTGATAGATCTATTGCACTCTTACTGTCACATTTCAAAGGAACTTGTTTATAGAATAGGCCAAAATCTGAAAGAGTTTGCATCATCCATAAAATCTGTGCACAACAACTTCCTAATGCAATATACTCAGCTTCAGTGGTGGATAATGCAACACAGTTTTGTTTACGACTTGAACAAGAAACAAGAGAATGTCCTAGCATGAAACAAGTTCCACTAGTGCTCTTCCTATCAGTGAGTGAGCCAGCATAATCAGCATCAGTAAAACCAACTAAATCAAAATTGTCACTAGATGGATACCACAAGCCAAGTTTTGGTGTGTGCAACAAATACCTCAGAATTCGTTTTGTGGCTTTTAAATGAGATTCTTTTGGATTAGATTGAAAACGAGCACATAAGCAGACAGAAAACATAATATCGGGTCTAGAAGCAGAGAGATAGAGAATTGAACCGATTATACCGCGATACTTTTTCTGATCAACAGCAACACCTTTTTCATCTTTGTCAAGCTTTGTTGTTGGGCTCATTGGTGTTCTCATTGGTTTTGCATCTTCAACTCCAAATTTCTTCAACGGCTGCATTACATACTTGGTCTGAGAAATAAAGATTCCTTTGTTGCTCTGTTTGATTTGAAATCCAAGAAAGTATTTTAGCTCTCCAACCAAGCTCATCTCAAATTTGTCCTGCATGACTTTTTCAAATTTCTCACAAAAAATATCATTAGTAGCACCATAAATGATATCATCAACATAAATCTGAACAATCAAGAAATCATTACCATCATGTAATAGAAACAGAGTAGTGTCAGCACATCCCTTTTTAAAACCATTTTCCGAAAGATATGAACAAAGATAGTCATACCAAGCTCGAGGAGCCTGCTTAAGACCATATAATGCTTTTTCTAGTTTGTACACATGATTTGGAAATTCATGACTCTCAAAACCAGGGGGTTGTTCAACAAAAACTTCTTCTTTCAGCTCACCATTCAAAAAGGCACTCTTAACATCCATTTGCTTAAGTTTAAAAGCTTTAAAACATGCAAAACTTAGAAAAATTCTAATTGCTTCTAACCTAGCAACTGGAGCAAATGTTTCATCAAAATCAATGCCTTCAATTTGATTGTATCCCTGAGCAACCAACCTAGCTTTGTTTCTAATTACATTACCAGATTCGTCAAGTTTATTTTTAAACACCCATTTTGTTCCAACAACTGGATAGTCTTTTGGCCTAGGCACCAACTTCCAGACTTTATTCCTCTCAAACTGGTTAAGTTCCTCTTGCATAGCTAAAATCCAAGATTCATCATTAAGAGAAATATCATATGAACTTGGTTCTATTTCAGAAATAAAAGCATTGTGAATACAGAAAGCACAAACATTCTTATTGAGAGAGGAACGGGTGCGAACGCCAGCCGTTGGGCTTCCAATTATCAAATCTGGAGGATGATTGGGTTTGAATTTCAGCCTTTCAGCTTCAGTTGTTGCTTCTGTGACTTCTTCGTTGTTTGCCTCAACTTCATTGCTATCTTTCTCGCCTTCTTGCACACCACCTTCATCTTTATCATTTTCAGAAGCCATCTCTATGTCTGATTCATTGAACTTCACATTAATGGTCTCCACAATTGTTCTTGATTGTTTATTGAAGATTCTGTAAGCTTTGCTCCTTGAAGAATAACCCATGAAGATTCCATCAACTGTTTTTGCTTCAAACTTTCCAAGTTGATCTCCTGTGTTCAGAATATAACAAGGACATCCAAAAACTCGAAAATATGAGATGTTAAGCTTTTTGTCAAACCACAGTTCATATGGCGTTTTATTAAGTAACTGTCTAATCATGACTCTATTCATTACATAGCATGAAGTATTAACTGCCTCAGCCCAGAAGGTTTGAGTTAATTTATATTCACATAACATAGATCTAGCCATCTCTTGCAATGTACGATTTTTCCTTTCGACCACGCCATTTTGTTGAGGTGTTCGAGGAGTGGAAAATTCATGTTTAAAGCCATTTTCTTCACAGAATTTTTCAAAAACAAAGTTTTCAAATTCACCTCCATGATCACTTCTCAAAGTTTTAATTGAAACACCTTTTTCATTTTGAACAAGTTTTGAAAACTTTGAAAAATAATCAAAAGTTTCAGACTTTTTGGCTAGAAAATAAACCCATGTAAATCTAGAGTAATCATCAACCAGTACATAACAATAACGTTTACCATTTAAACTAGCAGTATCAGTAGGTCCAAACAAATCCATATGAATCAATTCAAGAACACGTGAAGTGCTAACAACATTTTTTGGATGGAATGACGAGCGACTAAGTTTAGCCATGGAGCAAGCCTTACACACTTTGTTATTTTTAAATTTCTGATGAGGTAAACCTCTGACAAGCTCATTTGTTTCTAGTTTTTCAAGGAGATGCATACTAGCATGTGCTAGCCTTCTATGCCATAAAACTGCCTCTTCTTCAGTGGCAACCAAACATCTAGAAACAGTTACATCATCAAAAGAGAGTGTGTAGATATTTCCTTTTCTTTTGCCAGTAAAAACAACTTTTCCAGTGGATGTATCAATGATCTTGCAAATCTCACTGTCAAAAACTACATTCATTCCTTTGTCACACAGTTGGCTTATGGAAATAAGATTGTGATACAAATTATCAACATATAAGACATCAGCTAAGGCAAAAATGTTGTTACCTACTTTTCCCTTACCAATAATTTTACATTTGCTGTTGTCACCCAATGTCACACTCCCACCTTTATATCTTTCTAGGCTAAGGAACAATCTCTTGTCTCCTGTCATATGTCTGGAGCAACCTGAATCCAAATACCATTTTTGTTGCTCCTTAGCCCGCCAACATACCTACACAAGAAGAGAGAAAGATGACCTAGAGACGTTCCTAGGTCCAAAAATATCAGTGACTGAAGTATGATGAAAGCAAGAATCTTTTGGAACCCACATTTGTTTTGTCCTCTTATTTGTGTTCCAAAATTTATGGTAATTGTGTGCCAAGTGTTTAGGAACCCAAACTCTAGTGGATTTTCTGATTTTATTCATAGTCTTGCCATTTTCAAATTTATGGCCAATTTCCCCACACTTTACACACTTAGGAAAGATGCTTCTACCTTTTGCATTGTCAATCACAGTCACATCATTTTGAACTTTACCAAAACCTAGTCCTTTTCCATTGTTAGCAAACAATTGGTTTCCTAGCAACATTTTGAAAGATGTTTGTCCAATTGAAAACTTATTTAAGGTGACTTCAAGATTCTGAACTTTGGTTCTTAGTGCTGTATTTTCGTCCACAAGTGAAGTGCATCTTTTAATAAAATTCTCTCTCTTAATCTCATCAGTTTCTTTCAAAGTCAAATTTTCTTTTTCAAGATTCTCAATGGTGGACTTGAGAGTCGGTAGTTCTAAATTTTTTGCTTTAAGTTTTTCTACTTTTGCTTCTAGTGTATCAATGATTTCATAAAGATGTTTACACATTAAAAACAAATCATCATAACTGTATACCTCAGTCGATTCCTCTCTACCATCTTCTGAATCTGATTTTTCCATGAAGCATAGGTTACTTTCTTCCTCGCTGCTATCTGAGTCTTCTTCTCCTTCCTCGTCATCCCAAGTTATAGAAAAGGCTTTCTTTTTCTTCTTGTTCCTTTTGTGCTGAAGAAGGGGACAGTTTGGTTTCAGATGTCCAGGTTTTTGGTAGTTGTAGCAAAGTGGTTCCTCATCTGAATTGTCAGAGTTCTTCAGCTTGTTGGATTTTGGTTTGTTTCTTCGAGGTTTGAATTTGCTCCACTTTGCAATTTGTCTAACGGCCATTGCAAGTTGTTCGATGGGGTCTTCGCCATCGCTGTTGACAGCATTGGACAAAGCAATTGATTTCTTCTTTAGATCAGAGTTGTTGCGATCTTCTCGTGATTTTAGCTCCATTTCATATGTCATTAGATTTCCAACAAGCTCCTCCATGCTCAGCTTACTCAGATCCTTTGATTCTTGAATAGCTGTGACTTTTGCCTCGAAATTCATTGGCAAAACACGCAGAATCTTCCTCACAAGTTCAACTTCAGTAAAAACTTTTCCAAGGGCTCTAGCATTGTACACTAGCACAGAAAAACGTCCATACATGTCTTTGATACTCTCATCCTTCTGCATAGTGAAATTTTCATACTCATTGCTGAATAGAGCAAGACGAGATTCTTTCACTTGCGATGTTCCTTCGTGAGTGACCTCCAGTGTATGCCAGATTTCCTTAGCTGTTTTACAATGAGAAATTCTGTTATATTCAGTTTTATCTAAGGCACAGATCAAAGCATTCATAGCTTTAGAATCAATAGAGTAAAGTTTCTTATCATTCGCATCCCACTTATCTTTTGGTTTAAGCATTTCAATTTCGTTAACAATTATAGTGGGTGGTTTATAACCAGTTTCAATGATATCCCAGACATCATAGTCAACAGACACAAGATAGATTTTCATTCTAGCTTTCCAATACGCGTAATCACTACCATTAAACATGGGTGGTCAAGCAATAGACTGTCCCTCAGAAAAAGCATTATTCATTGATGTCATGACTCTAGAGTTAAATAAACACAGGCTCTGATACCAATTGTAGGATCAAGATTAACCCTAGAGGGGGGTGAATAGGGTTTATCCTATATTTAGAACAGTCACAGAATAATAAGGAATGCAATAAAAGAAACACACAGAAATTACCCAGCTTCGGCAAACTGTGCCTACTGCTGCATTACTAAGATATCTACTAGGATTTAAAACAATCTCCCGCTTACAAACACTTAATAAACTTGCAAACCCTGCTACCACCTAAAGAGTTTTGCAAACTTGCAACACCTGCTACTGATTTAAACCTACGCTCGAAGTCTTAGATTGATCTAAAATCCCTAGACCAGATTTTCCCAGATCACAAAACCGTAATCTGTACACCCTAGTTTTACGGACGTAACTAGTAAACCACAGATTGTTTTTCAAACAGAACTAAACAAAGTACATTAAAAATTAAAACAAAAAGCCCTTAAATGAAAACACCCCCTTTGTAGCTTCAATTAGAAATCTGTCGTACCTTTTTCTTTATTTCTTCAAGCAAATAAACAAGGCGGCTGGGGTTTCTTTAGTTTGAGGTTCTGATGGCTTTGATTTTGTTCCAGATGATTTGTGATGCTTTCTAGCTTGACTCCGAATGTCTTTCTGCTCCAATCCAACACTGTAAGCTCTTTGATTTGACTGTAGGGTTTTAGTTGATTTCGAATGAGTTGGATGATTTTGCCTATGAGGAAACATGTGAATTTATAGGGGAAATTCGAACCCTTATTCTCTGATTTCACTTATGACTTGCTTGATTTGGTTTGATGAATATTTGGAAGGATTTTTCGTGAATTTCCTCTATTAATTATTCTGAATTTTCCATGATTTCCCTTTCTGATTGAATTGATGACTATAGACATGAATTGTCCATCGATGAATTTGGAAAAATGAATTGCCACCTGGAAACAAATATTGACATGCACGAATTGATCTTTCCATATATGAATGAACCAATTTATTCACTGTTTTTGTTTGTTGCCTGCGTGTATTGCTTGATTGAATCCTAAAAAATATATTAATTTATCCCCTTGAATAAATTGAATCATTTCTGGAAGATTTTGATTTCTTGCTTGCCCATTTTACTATGTGTATTGATTTCCAGAGAAAAATTTCCTTGTCAAAAATGAGCTTGGGATTGATTGATTAGCATAAAAAAAACAATTACCCAAGAATGTATTAAACACTTCCCTAAAATTGTATTGCCCATAAAGTCGTGTTAAAACATTTACCATTTTAACAATTCAAATCAGGAAACAAGATAAGTGGAAACTGATTATCTTGTCAACCATTATTCACAAAAAATCTTCAGAAAACAAACTGCATGATTTTAGGCCCTCATTTTATTCTTTGATGTTGAATTTTTCCACTGTATTAAATGCCATCACAACTTAATTATGTCCAGATAATTCTTGCATGTTAATTGTGTTCATTTCCAATCTAGTAAATCAAATCTGCTTCATTTGCACATGCTTTAGTTTCATGTAAATAGAAAACAGGATTTTTTTTTCTTTTAATGCTGAACAACTTGCCATATATTTCCATCCTGCAATGTCATGTTGCATGTTTGCTGCCTTGTGTATGTCTGAATTTCCTGTATTGCATATGGAATCCATGCAGTTTGAATGCTTTCCATATGTAGCTCTGAAACCTTGTGCAATCTTGTGCACACTGCTTTGACCATTTCTCTTTGAATGCTGCTTGAACCTGAACTGATTTGTTATTGTTGCCATATATTCTTCTGTGACCCTGTAACACAAAAATGAAAAAAACAGATACCATTCTTGATCCAACTTGAATGTGTTGATTTTGGTATACACAAGTATTTGGCTTTCTTGCTATACTTGATCGTTTCTGATCTTGTATAGTATTGTGCCATACTTGTAAAATATGTGTCAGGCAAGTCAGAAAAAATGATGAGAAAAACACACAGAAAATCTGAGGCACATAAAAAATTATAAAATAAAATTTTAGTTCCAGTCTACTGTGTGCATTTCCTTTTTTTTTGTGACAGGTTTCAGGATGATGCAACAGGAGCAAAACAGGATAAAGAGACAGTAAGAATGTATTGATGAGTGAGAGTGAAACATGTAGTGAGATTCATTTGTACTGAAATAATGAGTGAAAATTTGTATAGCTGAGAGTTCAGAAAGTATTGTACTGTTTTGATTATGAAATAAAAATATGATTTTTGAATAATAAATGCTTATGTAAAATTTCAATTTCTGTGTAGGAGCATTATTAGACAAAAATATTTTTATTCCAATATGATGTGAAGAGCAGTAAACGGTACAGTTTCAAACACATTAAAAAATGTTTGTTATCATCAAACAAAAAATCACGGGTTCAACACAAACCATACATCTACTATCTTGAAGCTTGCAAAGAGTCTGACTAAGCTGGATTGTTTCCTCCCTGTGGACCTTGGGGGGGACGAAAGAAAAGAAGACGAAAGAAAAACAGGGTCAGACATAAAGTCTGGTAAGTCTAGTGACTCTACAGTATGTGAATAAGAAAAAGAGCATGGCAGAAATAAACAGGAAATGGGAAAATACCATAAACTAAGATAAAGTAGTTTAGAACCGAATATACTATCGCACCCCATATTATATCTCTGCACCTACTTGTACTTATTCTAACTGGCACCCCATGCTGAGGGTGAAGTGATCCCCTTTTCTAAAGATCAGCTCCTACTCGCATAAACATATGTGTCATACGGCCCCCACTGATTTGTAGATATCTATGCTGGTCCCACCATGGGGTGTATCAAGACCCATGGTGGCGGCCCGACACAATTCTAAAATACATAGGTTATACTACTGGTGCCCAGTGCCCTGTTTGTCTGTTCTGAAGTGTGTGCACGCCCGCACTACGTTAGAACCTACGCTGCCACACCAACCGCTGTCATTTTGACCGCTTATAATCAGCCCAGTAATCGTGCCCCACCCTGCCTAGTTTCAGGGTACCATGATACCTAATTGGGTTACTGCTGAAATGGGTCCCCGTTACTAGGATTTTCTAGTCAAACATGTTAAGTGGTTAAGTGTCTGTATAACCTAACCCCACCCATCAATTCTTGTTAACATGTTGAATTTGGTTAAGTGTTTTAGTTAACTTAACCCTACCATCCGACCTTAACTTTAAGTCGGTTAAAGCACCAACCACTCAGATTAGACAGGTGTTGTTACAGTTACTGGATGTGCCGGTCGGTTCCGGGCAAGTTTACACCGTAACTTAGTCTAACCTCGGGTCCTTATTGGGCTCAATGCCTTAACCTCTCACATTGGATAGGTATTGTTGTGATTACTGGACAGCCGGGCGGGTCCGGGCAGGTTTACATAACAACTCAATCCAACCTCGGGTTAAGCATGCTCGTATTTTCTAAATTTACATATTTGTCTCTTTTACTTGTTATATGTAAATTTGTTAACCATTAAAGGTTATGAACCACTTTCCAAGTTTATCATTTTTAGGTATATAATTTATACCGTTTTTATGCCATAAATTACGTAGGGGATTTTCACCCATTTATGTTAAGTTTTCCTATGATTACCAATTTCACCCAACGTTACCCCGTCTAAATACTAGGCTAACAATCTTAGCCTAATTTTCCATTCGCGTGATTTTTGACATAAAGTATTAGGCTAAAAACTTAGACTAATTTAGCGTACAAAATTTGCATAAAGGAATCCATTAACATAAACATGTCATAGGTGTAAACTTGGCATTTTTGGCATAGTCAATATGAACATAATAGGGGTGAACTTGCAAAATAATCATCATGAATGTCATAGGTGTGAACTTGGCATTTTGGCATAGTCATTATGAACATAATAGGGGTGAACTTGCAAAATAATCATCATGAATGTCATAGGTGTGAACTTGGCATTGGGTCACATATGTGATAGGATTTTGCAACCTATAACTTTCATAAACATAAGCCTAAACATATTTTGGTCTAGGCATAACATCGAACATAACTAGCATATGACAAGAATATGATATGTCCATAAAGTATGTATAATTTTATCACACTAGATCAAATCATATATCCAATTATAACATGAAACATGTATTACAACGGATCTTGGCATGGATCCAATTATGAACTTGCAACTCAATCACAAAAGTGAATATATTAACATGTATACAAACTTAAACATGTAGGCATAGAGGTTTTAGCATAAAATACATACATGAATCTTAACTTGGACATAACACATACAACCTATATTAATCTCATAAACATATAGGTGTAGATTGTAACATGAACTGCACAACTTGCATGTGATGTTGTTTTCATTTGAATAGATCCAACATCAACTAAATTAATCCACAAACATTCCAATGAAATCACCGCAACATACATATATAAATTTACATTGTTAACGTTATACAACAGATTCCAATTTCCAATCCATATTAAATCACGTTCTATATCCATTCACAACTCAAATGTAACTAGATTTACAACAATCGACGAACTTGAATTCTAGATTCTGAGTTCTGAAATTGAGATGCGTTCCTTTGGGTAGATAAACGTTGCTTTGATTTTGAATATGAATTAGATTTGTTCGTCTCTAAGCTTTTCTACAAGTGGAGGCTCCTCTTAGTTTCCTCCCAACAGCATGGCGGCTCCGTCTCTAATTTTTATGTGAATTTAGGTTGGTGACTTGAGTTGTTTATATAGAATTTCAAATTGATTTGAGCCGTCAGATGATCACAGATGAATTTGGACCATTCACTTCGAGAGGAGCCAACCAAAATGTGACACGTAAGCCCTAGTGACACACCAGAGCTCAGAAATTCGACCAAAACCCGACCAGGCCAGTCAGGACCTGACCAGGTCGACTGGGAAGGTCGACCCCTGGGTCGACCATGTGGTCGACCTGGTCACCCAGGTCGACCCCCAGGTTGACCCCCTGGTCGACCTGGGTCCTGGGCGGGAATTTTCCCGCCCAGCCCAATTTGGGTCTGTTTTTGAATTTCGAATCGAATTTTGAACTGATTTTGAACTGTTTGAATTTTAAATTGAATTCTGCAACTTCCGGAGGTCATAACTCCTTCGTGCGGAGTCCGATTTGTGCAAACTCGGACTCTATCTCAAGCAGAATTCTGAGACGATCGCAACGGCGAAACCCGTTTCCCTTAATTCTTTCATTTAAAATTAATTATACTTTAATCTATTAATTTAATGTTATAGAATTTACGGGGTGTTACATTCTCCCCCACTTAAAAGGATTTCGTCCCCGAAATCTTCAAGTTAGGAAGAATGTTTATCCTATCATCCAATCGTCCATCTACTCAACCAACAAACACAGGCATCCATTGTCCTTAAAAGACTTCTAATGCTTCATGATCATATGCATAGTGTGTGTACATGTCCTTATCTAATGCAGAAATCAGGCGTTCTACTGATTCAGTTGACCTCCTTAATGCGAATCATGTAAGTGTCATGAATCCATTATGTATGCAGATTTTTCCTACTCATAATTCTACATGAGTGCACAACTATTCAGACAAATGCGACATCCATATGACAACATATCAAGTTTCAACCACATACAAATATGAATACATATATGCATATGCAATATGGAAGTGACTGAGCCGATCTAAAACCTAGGGTGTGTGTGTATATGCATCCACGAGCAACCACTAGCAATCACTAGCAACCACTTGCAGCCATCATCCATAACATGTTTTCAAATACATGTTTGCATCCGTTAAATTTCTACCTAAGGAGTTAGGAAAAGGACCGAGAAGATATACCTAAAAAAGATAGATACAAGCATAACTTAAGGAAAAAGAGAGATCAAAAATGTACCCTCTAAAAGAAAAGGGTAGGCAGCGCGTATTCTGTCCTCAGTTTCCCAAGTCGCGTCTTCCTCGACATCGCTCCATTGAACTTTAATGAGCTTGACTTCGCGGTTGCGTAGCTTTTTGATTTCAGTTCCCAAGATACGAGTTGGAACTTCCCTCACAGTTGCTTCTCGTTCTACCTCGACTTCTTCTAGAATGCTTGGCTCCACCACTTCCGCAGACTCATGTAAACACTTTCGTAGGTGAGAAACGTGAAAGACATTGTGGACTCTAGCCAACCTTTCGGGCAGCTCTACTCTACAAGCCATCTTCCCAATCTTCTTGATGATAGGGAACAACCCTATAAATCTTGGTGATAGCTTTCCTGTGGAGCCAAAGCGAACGACGTTCCTTAAAGGAGATACCTTAAGGAAAACCCTGTCCCCAACCTCAAACTCAAGGTCGGTTCTCCTTCTGTCGGCATAGGATTTCTGTCTATCTTGGGTCGTCTTCATCCTTCTTCGTATTAGGTCCACTTTCTATGAAGTCTCTCTAATCATGTCTGGCCCAAGTATAAGCTTATCTGTAGACTCCCACCAACAAGTTGGTGATTGGTACGGTCTTCCATACAAGGCTTCGAAGGGTGCCATGCCTATGGTAGCTTGGTAGCTGTTGTTGTCGGCGAATTCCACTAAAGGAAGATGATCCTCCCATGTCCCTCCAAAGTCAAGAACGCAAAGTCTCAAAAGATCCTATAAAACTCTATTCACCCTTTCCGTCTAGCCATCGGTTTGGGGGTGATAGGCCGTGCTCAAGCATAACTATGTGCCTATAGCTTCTTGCAGACTCTGCCAAAACTCGCTTGTAAAGATAGGGTCCCGGTCACTAACAATGCTGGAGGGTATCCCATGGAGTCGAACTATCTCTTTAAAATAAAGAAACTCTAGAGATGAGGCAGTCCTTCTACTCTTGAGATGTAAAAAGTGGGCGCTTTTTGTGAGCCTGTCCACTATTACCCAAATGCTAGTATTGCCCCTTCTTGACCTAGGCAGCCCATCAATGAAGCCCATTGAAATGCTATCCCACTTCCACTGTGGGACCTCTAGAGGATGAAGCAGTCCTCCGGGCTTCTTCTGTTCCTCCTTGACCCGTTGGCAGGTCATGCACTTAGAAACAAAATCTGCCATGTCCTTCTTTATGCCACTCCAAAAGAAAGTTCTTTTTGTATCCTTGTACATCTTATCTCCACCAGGGTGTATAGTCATCTTGGAATGATGCGCTTCCTCGAGAACCTTCTTTGTCAACTCCGTTGCTTGTAGGACGCATAGCCTTCCATCCTGCCTTAGCCAACCCTTATCATCGATGGTGTATCTATTGAGGTGACTAGAAGTCTCACCCCTAATAAGTTTAACAATCACATCAACAAGCTGAGGGTCTTCACGTTGTGCAGTCCCTATTGAGTCCAAGAGAGTAGGGCGTACTTCGAGAGATGCTAGCAAACCCAGTACAAAATCAGAGGAGGGCCTAAAGTTAAACTGGCTATATACTCCAAGCTTTGCCTTTCTACAAAGAGAGGGCTTAGGGTCAACTTCTTTCTACTCAAGGCGTCTAGTACTACATTGCCCTTGCCAGGAGTATAGGAAATCTCGAAGTCGTACAAGGCAAGAAACTCCATCCATCTTTGTTGCCTTAAGTTAAGATTTTTCTACGAGAAAAGATACTTCAAAGATTTATGGTCAGTGTATAATTCGAACTTCTCACCTAGGAGATAATGGCGCCAAGACTTAAGTGCAAAGACGATGGCGGCCAACTCAAGATCGTGGGTTGGGTAGTTCTTTTCATGGACTTTCAATTGTCTTCCACTATAAGCTACTACCATTCCTTCTTGCATTAGAACAACGCCTAGTCCCGTTCCACATGTATCCGTGTATACTGTGAACATTTTGCTTCCTTTAGGCAAAGTTAGAACTGGGGCTGTTGTAAGAGCCCTTTTAAGCGTTGGAAAGCAATATCACAGTCCAAATCCCAAGCGAACGCTAGATTCTTCTTTGTTAGCCTTGTGAGTGGAGCTGAGATTTTCGTAAAATCCCTGATGAACTTACGGTAGAAACCTGCTAGCCCTAGAAAACTTCAAACTTCGGTAGCGTTCCTTAGTGCCTTCCAATCTTGCACTGCAACCACTTTCGCGGGGTCCACGACCAATGCTTCTTTGGACACTACATGCCCCAGAAACCTTACTTCTTCTCTCCAAAAGTGGCACTCGGAGAATTTGGCTTTTAGGTGATGTGCACAGAGAGTATCCATGATTTCTTTTAAATGCCGAGCATGCTCTTCCTCATTCTTTGAGAAGATCAGAATATCGTCTACGAAGACAACCACAAATTTATTGAGGAACTCTCTGAACACCCTGCTCATTAGGTCTACGAAATAAGCGAGTGCGTTTGTCAAGCCGAAAGGCATGACAAGCCACTCGAAGAAACCGTATGGGGTTCTTAACGCCGTTTTATCAATGCTATCTTCTGCTACTCTCAGCTGATGGAATCCAGTAGCCAGATCAAGTTGGAAGAAAACCGACGCACCTACAAGCTGATCAAACAAATCATCGATTCTGGGAAGAGGGTGCCTATTCTTTTTGGTCAATTTGTTTAGCTCCCTATAGTCAACACAAAGGCGAAGCGAACCGTCCGCTTTGGTTGCGAACACCACTGGAGCACCCCATTCCAAAATGCTCCATCAAATGAACCCCTTCTCGAGAAGCTCTTTAACCTGCTTACTGAGCTCCTTTCTCTCCCTTGGAGCCATGTGTCTGACAGGTAAAGCTACGGGCTTTGCATTATCGACAAGATATATGCGAAAGTCTATTTCCCGCCTCGGAGTTAAGCCCTTCATCTCCTCAAAGACATCCGGATATTCCCGGACCACTCTAACCGACTGCAAATTCTCAACAGAAGCATCAAGCGACTCTAGATAACTAAGCATGACATCATTCAAGGGATTACAAGAAATTTCTAGAGTGTTACCGAGCCGAGTCAAGAGCCTAACCATTCTTTTCTCACAATCAAGAATGGCACCATTACTGGATAACCAATCCATGCCTAAGATCAATCTGTATCCCGAAAAACCCAGAACAAAGGCACTACATCTAAATTCAACACTTAGAATAGAGTTTTTCAAACCCAAACAAACCATTGACAAATAATTTGAGCCCCCAATTGGGTTTGAAACAACCAAGGGATCCTCTACCATACTAGTGTCCAGGTGTAGAGATTCTACTTAAGAAGATGAAATAAAGGAGTGTGATGTGCCAGAATCAAAGAGTGTGCGAACTGGATGATCATAAAGATAAACTACACTTTCTACGGAAATATTACTACCTCGTTCCTGTGGAGGTGCCACCAGTGCATGAACCTGTCCCCCTGAAGTGGATCCAGTCCTCTGCCCCTGCCCTCGCTTCTTTGGGCAGTCCATAGCCAAGTGTCCAGTCACTCTGCAATGGAAGCAACCACCACTCATCTTCGCCTTCTTCTTTCTGCAGTCTTTCACTATATGTCCAACAATGCCACAGAAATTGCACTTTCTCTTCTCACGGGACTTATTGTTCTTCCAGCCTTTCTTGAATTCTGTTTTCTTAGCCTGTAAACCCTCTTTCTTTTCTTCCACCTTTGCCTCTTTCTTGCCCTTGTCTTCCTCGTGTAGCAATGCCATGTCCACCAAGCTTTCATAAGTCGCTCCCATGGATACATGGGTCAAGGCAAGGCTGTGTAGAGGCTCATTCAGGCCCTTGACGAAGCGAAGCGCCTTCTTGTGTTGGGTGTTTACTAAATCCAGCCCAAATATGGCCAGCTGATTAAACTGATTGACGTACTCCCTGATCGTCATACTTCCTTGTTTAAGAGTTAGGAACTTCTCCATTTGTAGGCTCCTTTCAGCTTGGTAGAGGAATTTCATCTCAAACCTCATCCTGAAATCTTCCCATGTTTCCACTGGCCTCTCAGCATTGGTGATCTCCCACCAGTAAGAAGCTTCATCTTTAAGCAGTCAACTTCGAAGATGACAAACAGATCCTCGGTCTCCTTTAGCCAGTTTCTTGCTACTACAAAGGATTCAGTTCCATAAAAGTCCTTCCCACCCATAGCCTTAAAGTCTCTACATGTCTTTGCAAAAGCATTTCCACGAGGAGGAGGAGGAGGAGGAACCGCTGCCATTGGAGGAGGAATGTCTGCTGGGCCCGCGCTATTGGCCCTAGCCTCTAGGTACCTCCGAAACCAGCCGAGTACCGGTACTCCTTCTGGAAGGTTTAGATCTCCAGACATGCTGAAACAAAAAGGAAAGATTCAAAACGAAGGATAGAGAGATAGTGCTTATGGCTTTAGGGGATTATGCCTTTTTAAAATAATAACAACACTTTTTCTTGAAAAAAAATGCTTCTTTAAACTTCTCTTTTGAAAATAATTTCAAAAACTTTTTTCTTATCTGGTAAACCTATGCTCTGATACCAAGTGAAACACCCCACCTCCATTAAGGTCACTCACAAAGGGCCTTAACTTTAGTGGAGATTTATAGGTAAAAGTCACAGATAAAACACAAGACAGATGTAAACACACACATAAATATATATAAGCAGCGTAAACAAACAGACTTTTATTTCATAAAATACGTGTTCATACAAAACATTCCCATAATTGTCTCACAATAACTTTCAAAACATTACAACATCTTTTCTTCCTTGATTATTGAATAAAGAAGCATAAAACATAACTTAAAACTGCATAAATCCCCTTAGAGTTTGTCCAAAAGCCATAGCCAAATGAAAGAGAGTCCAAACCATACATCTACTATCTTGAAGCTTGCAAAGAGTCTAACTAAACTGGATTGTTTCCTCCCTGTGGACCTTGGGGGGGGAACGGAAGAAAAGAAGACGAAAGAAAAACAGGGTCA
The DNA here is from genome assembly GCA_030737875.1 of Allium sativum. Lineage (NCBI taxonomy): Eukaryota > Viridiplantae > Streptophyta > Magnoliopsida > Asparagales > Amaryllidaceae > Allium > Allium sativum. The sequence goes on along the minus strand of CM060913.1, from coordinate 839,649,554 downwards.
GACAGAAAGCCTGGTAAGTCTAGTGACTCTTCAGTATGTGAATAAGAAAAAGAGCATGGCAGAAATAAACTGGAAATGGGAAAATACCATAAACTAAGATAAAGTAGTTTAGAACCGAATATACTATCGCACCCCATACTATATCTCTGCACCTTCTTGTACTTATTCTAACTGGCACCCCATGCTGAGGGTGAAGTGATCCCCTTTTCTAAAGATCGGCTCCTACTCGCATAAACATATGTGTCATATTGGCCCCCACTGATTTATAGATACCTATGCTGGTCCCACCAAGGGGTGTATCAAGACCCATGGTGGCGGCCCGACACAATTCTAGAATACAAAGGTTATACTACCGGTGCCCAGTGCCCTGTTTGTCTGCTTCGAAGTGTGTGCACGCCCGCACTCCGTTAGAACCTACGCTGCCGCACCAACCGTCGTCATTTTGACTGCTTATAATCAGCCCAGTAATCGTTCCCCCACCCTGCCTAGTTTTAGGGTACCATGATACCTAATTGGGTTACTACTGAAATGGGTCCTCGTTACTAGGGTTTTCTAGTCAAACATGTTAAGTGGTTAAGTGTCTGTATAACCTAACCCCACCCATCAATTCTTGTTAACATGATGAATTTGGTTAAGTGTTTTAGTTAACTTAACCCTACCATCTGTCCTTAACTTTAAGTCAGTTAAAGCACCAACCACTCAAATTAGACAGGTGTTGTTACGGTTACTGGATGTGCCGGTCGGTTCCGGGCAGGTTTACACTGTAACTCAGTCTAACCTCGGGTCCTTATTGGGCTCAATGCCTTAACCTCTCACATTGGATAAGTATTGTTGTGATTACTGGACAGCCGGGCGGGTCCGGGCAGGTTTACATCACAACTCAATCCAACCTCGGGTTAAGCATACTCGTATTTTCTAAATTTACATATTTGTCTCTTTTACTTATTATATGTAAATTTGTTAACCATTAAAGGTTATGGCCCACTTTCCAAGTTTATCATTTTTAGGTATATAATTTATACCGTTTTTGTGCCATAAATTACCTAGGGGATTTTCACCCATTTATGTCAAGTTTTCCTATGATTACCAATTTTAACCAACATTACCCCGTCTAAATATTAGGCTAACAATCTTAGCCTAATTTTCCATTCGCATGATTTTTGACATAAAGTATTAGGCTAAAAACTTAGACTAATTTAGCGTACAAGATTTGCATAAAGGAATCCATTAACATAAACATGTCATAGGTGTAAACTTGGCATTTTTGGCATAGTCAATATGAACATAATAGGGGTGAACTTGCAAAATAATCATCATGAATGTCATAGGTGTGAACTTGGCATTTTGGCATAGTCATTATGAACATAATAGGGGTGAACTTGCAAAATAGTCATCATGAATGTCATAGGTGTGAACTTGGCATTGGGTCACATATGTGATAGGATTTTGCAACCTATAACTTTCATAAACATAAGCCTAAACATATTTAGGTCTAGGCATAACATCGAACATGACTAGCACATGACAAGAATATGACATGTCCATAAAGTATATATAATTTTATCACACTAGATCAAATCATATATCCAATTATAACATGAAACATGTATTACAGCGGATCTTGGCATGAATCCAATTATGAACTTGCAACTCAATCAAAAACATGTGAATATATGAACATGTATACAAACTTAATCATGTAGGCATAGAGGTTTTAGCATAAAATACATACATGAATCTTAACTTGGACATAACACATACAACCTATATTAATCTCATAAACATATAGGTGTAGATTGTAACATGAACTACACAACTTGCATGTGATGTTGTTTTCATTTGAATAGATCCAACATCAACTAAATTAATCCACAAACATTCCAATGAAATCACCGCAACATACATATATAAATTTACATTGTTAACATTATACAACAGATTCCAATTTCCAATCCATATCAAATCACGTTCTATTTCCATTCACATCTCAAACATAACTAGACTTACAACAATCGACGAACTTGAATTCTGGATTCTGAGTTCTGAAATTGAGATGCGTTCCTTTGGGTAGATAAACGTTGCTTTGATTTTGAATATGAATTAGATTCGTTCGTCTCTAAGCTTTTCTACAAGTGGAGGCTCCTCTTAGTTTCCTCCCGACAGCATGGAGGCTCCGTCTCTAATTTTTATGTGAATTTAGGTTGGTGACTTGAGTTATTTATATAGAATTTCAAATTGATTTGAGCCGTCAGATGATCACAAACGAATCTGGACCATTAACTTCGAGAGGAGCCAACCAAAATGTGACACGTAAGCCCTAGTGACACACTAGAGCTCAGAAATTCGACCAAAACCCGACCAGGCCAGTCAGGACCTGACCAAGTCGACTCGGCAGGTCGACCCCTAGGTCGACCATGTGGTCGACCTGGTCGCCCAGGTCGACTCCCAGGTCGAACCCCTGGTCGACCTGGGTCCTGGGAGGGAATTTTCCCACCCAGCCCAGTTTGGGTCTGTTTTTGAATTTCGAATCGAATTTTGAACTGATTTTGAACTGTTTGAATTTTAAATTGAATTCTGCAACTTCCGGAGGTCATAACTCCTTCATATGGAGTCCGATTTGTGCAAACTCGGACTCTATCTCAAGCAGAATTCCGAGACGATTGCAACGGCGAAACCTGTTTCCCTCAATTCTTTCATTTAGAATTAATTATACTTTAATCTGTTAATTTAAAGTTACAGAATTAACGGGGTGTTACAATTTACATCTAACTAATTGATGCTCTAATTTCTATACCATGCAATGATTAAACTTATTCTAATTGAGACTGGTTTCACAACATGTGAAAAAGTTTTAGAAAAATCAGTCAAAGCCATGATGTTGTGAATACCCTTTGCAACTAGCCTTGCTTTATATTTAGAAATTGAACCATCTGCATTTTGTCAGTTTATATATCCTCCAACAACCAATAATATTTTTGTTTTTTGGGTTTTCAACCAACGTCCATGTTCATTTATTAATTAAGGCACTATATTCTTCTTGCATTGTTGCATTCCACTTGTCATTCTGAGCAGCTTCATCATATGGTGAAGGTTCTTCTTGCACAAGTGCAGTGTTGAAAGCTTTTGACTTATATATACCACACTTTGCATTAGTAAGCATGGGATGTTGATTAATATCATCTATTGTTGTATTTTTTTGACTAGCGTCTCTTGCTTCAGTGTTTTGATTATCATTTGAGATGCTATTATCAGATGCCTGACCACTGTTTGTATAACTCAGTTATTGACTTTGTTGATCTGCAATATCATCATTGATGGAGAAGGTTTGCTCTTGACCTAGCATACTAGACGGCATGATGTGTTGAGAGATAGTATTGGTGTTATGCTTCTCTTGATGTATAGGCACCAACACTTCAATTTCATTAGGTATATCGGAATTAACTTGTCTTGTACTTATTGTTTTTTCAGTAGTACTTGCATCTATTTCGCTAAAAGGATAAACTTGATCATTAAACCTAACATGTATGGATACATAAATTCTTCCTTTGCCATTCGAACTTTTATATCCTTTCTGTCTGCTACAATACCCCAAAAATGTACAAGAAATTTACCTAAAGTCTAATTTATGATTATTAAAAAGTCTTAGATAGGGAAAACATTGACATCCAAATACATTTAAATGCTTGTAATCTAGCTTAACTTTTGTTAAAACTTCCAGAGGACATTTGAATTTTAGTACCCATGTAGGCATTATATAAATCAAATGTACAGTAGTATTGAATGCATCAACCTAGTATTTAAAGGTATAAAGGCTTAAGCTAATAAAGTTAAACTAGTTTCTACAATATGCCTATGTTTTCTTTCTATGAAACCATTTTGTTCTAAAGTATATGGGCATGTAGTTCTATGATTAATACCCTTATTCTTAAAGTATGATTTCAATGGTAAAAATTCCCTTCCTCTGTCAGTTCGTATGGTACACACTTTATTTCAAGTAATAACTTCAACAATATTAATGAATTGAATTACAACATTACTGGTTTCAGATTTAGACTTGAGCATATAAATCCATACAAAGTTGAAATAAGCATCTATAAAAGATATGTAATATTTGTAACCATAGCTAGAACTAATAGGAGTTGGACCCCACAAATCAGTGGCTATTAATTTAAGAGGCCGAGTGTAACTAGTGTGTGAATCTAGAAATGCAAGTTTATGACTCTTTCCCAATTGGCAAGCAGTATAATATATGAATCAGTGATATTATTAGCAGAAATGTTATTACTAATCATGACATGCTTAATACTTTTTATAATGGGGTGTCCCAGTTTACAGTGCCGCATATCAAACTCCTTATAACACTCCGAATCATTCATTATTGACATTATACAATTATTTTTATTATATTCAGAAATCTTAGAATCACTGATACCAAATCTTTATAATCCCTTATTCTCTTTACCTTGCAAGGTAATTTATTGAGTCAATATGTCTTTGACTATACAAACATTTGGGTAAAATTCGAAATAGACATTATTATCCTTAGTAAATTTTTCTTAATTGATGGAACTCCCAGTAAAGTTTTTAATTATAATTGTTTTGTTCCACCAATACTTGCATTTTCGGTGTGTGTGATACGTGCAGTTTTACCATTACCAACAATAAGATTTTGTGTAACTTTGTACTCCTTATTTTCCAGCTTTAGATTGTTCAAATTGTTAGTGACATGGTCGGTTGCCCCTGAATCTGGGTACCAGCAATCATCACAAAAATCATCACTAGTGGTAACATCAGTAGTGAGAACTTCTGCTTGAGCTTTGTTGCTGTCTTTAGACACATTAACCATGTTAACTTTTGCATTATTGTTCTGCCGAGGAGTGTGTAGTTGGTGTGAAATCTTTGAAGCTTCGAATTTGATATTCTCAAGAAATCAATTAGTTGCTGATGATTGCAACTGAAATAGCTTGTGTGATGAAATACTCGTATTAATATTTTCTGTTAAGAAACAGAATAATCTGATGGGTGTTACAAGATGGCACTGAATCAACTTAGAAGATTCTTGAATGATCTTGATTAGTTTCTTGAGTATTCAGATCCTTGAGATCCAGCAACACAATCTTATTCAGGAATCTATAGCGCACCAATACTTTGTAGGCCAGGCACTTCTTTCATGGATAAGGTAACAACTCTCAAAGGAGACGATTGAGAGAACTTTTATAAGAAGGTCTGAATGATGTTTTTACTCTGATGGACAACAATACAAATCACCCACTTCTGAATCAATCTTCAACAACAAAACTGTGATCAACGAACTTAGCTCTGATACCAAGTTAGAAATTGAAGATGTATTAAAGTGGTATTGTGAGAGAAAGTGAAGAAATAAGGCTTGTATTATTTGATAACGTTGAATGTACATACATAGTTCACAGCAACCTTATTTATAACAAAAATGTAATACTTGGGCCAAGTCCAGTAGCTAAATAAAAGACAAGCCCAATAGCTAAATAAAAGACAAGCCCAATTGCAAAATAAAGAATAAGTGATAAGCGGAGCTGATACTGTCTTTAACAAAATAAAAACGCAATTAGTCCTAATATCAATTGCAAACACACATAAGTCTCGCATATAATTTTCTTAATAAGGTGGTATTCAGCATTTTTTTTTTTTTTTTTTGCTATTTCTATTTCAACCCACAAAATTGAGGAGTAGCCCCCCTAAAAATCAAAAAATTTCCATATCTAGAGAATTGATTAGTAGCCTCCCACACATTCCACAATTGCCCTTCACCTTCAAAAATCAATTCGCATCTTCTCATCCAAAAATCAACCACGTTTGAAAATTAATCCCGTTGGAAAATCAAATGCACCGGATCTCCAACACGAGCAGCATCTCCATCCTCAACACGCGTGACATCTTCTTCAAAAATCAATTCGCATCTCTATCCCGATATTTTTATATTTTTTTGGCTTTCTGTACTCACCAAGCACCGACAAAACGTGGTTTGGTGACAAACAACATATAAATAAAATGAGGTATTGAAACTATCCACGCAATAGCAAAATGTGGTTTCGTGTCAAAATACGTAGGGTTAATGCGTGGTTCATTGACTAACCACGTACGGATCTTGCGTCGGGGTCTGAAATGTACAAAAAAAAAAAAAAAAAAAAAAAAAAAATATGATTGCTACTTTGATTGAGATGAGGAACCATCTTCTTCAAAATCCATCATACTCTTGTTTGTAAAATAAATTTTTTCTTCAAAGATTTGAAAATTAGGGTTTTGAAACAATGATGTTTTAGATCCGCGTGAAAGGTTACGTATTACTCAGAAGATTTAAGAAGAAAGCTTTCCAAGGGTAATTTTGTCTTTAAAATTTTAAAGTTTTTAGGGGGGAGGGGGGACTACTAACTATTTTTATGGGTTGAAATAGAAATAGCCATTTTTTTCATTGCACTCTTGCTGTTGTTGTATTTGATCAAGATTTGGAATGATCGTATATTTTTCTTATATTATATATAAGGTGGCATTCAATTTTATTTTATTTTTCCATTCTACATTCCAATGGTCATACATTTAAAGGATACACTATTTTTTTTTTTTCAAATAATTACATGAAAAATCTCAGTATTATTAATTAATTGGTGTTAATACTAAGATTTTAAAATGACCTAGTGGCTTTGCCACAGCGTTAATAGTGTAAGTTAACCGCTAAGTCGCTAGATGAAAAAATGGGGAGTGTTTGGTTTACGCTTTTTAGTTTTCGGTTTTTGTCCACGATAAAATGCGAACGATGCATGTATAACGCCAAGAACAACCGTTTTAGAAAACAAAGTTAACACATAAAATAGAAAACAACTTTTATTTGTTTTCCTTATTTTGGGAATTTATACAAGAAATAAAAATAATATATCATTCTGTTATCCCTCTCTTCTTTACCTCTCTTCTTTACGTGGTCCCCAATATCATCGTTTCACTCCCTTCGTCGTCTCTAAACTTCTCTTACCTTTTGTTATCAATATTGAAGACTCAAAACTCAAAAAATATTCTAAACCAAACACTACCTTATGCCTTATGCTGCATATAGCAAGATCCCTATACTTTTTTTTAATCCGATTTTATTGTAATGTGGTCCTTAATTTAAAATCATACCTCCATGTTTAGTTTATTGATCATATTGAATAATAGAATTACCATTATTTAGTTCTTTGGTTTCTTTTGAAGTAGGCCAACTTAATAATCGGTCTAGGCGTCGATATCTAAAACCTAGAAGATTAGTTAGTTAAATATGGAAATGCAATAAGTTTCCAGTTTTTTTATGTATTCATAAAATCATATTTAATTAAGGTAACTATAATGTTTTAGACTGGATAAGCTTAAAATTATGTCATTGTGCAGAGAATAACGAGTTGATGCACTATCTTAAATATTCAGTTCCATCACGTGGCGAACCTACATCAGTCACTTAGAAAACAATGTTGGTGCTCATACCTCTGTCAATATCTAAAACATATCTTGGATGAGCACAGCACTTACCCAATGTTTTTAATAAATTTATGACAGGAACATTTATGTTTATATTAATATTGAAAATATATTAATATTCTTCTTCAACAGTAATAACGTCAGGAGTAATATGATTATAAGATCAGTATCAGATCATGTAACTTATTTTTTATGCTTGCTTATACTGTGAAATTAACTCATTTTGTGCCGCTTTAGCAATTTAAATATATCTTTATCATCTGCTATTGTAATGAAGTACATTTAGTTTATTATAAATGCTGGAAGTTTTGCACACGAAAACCGTAGGTCTGCACTGCTGTCATCATTTAGTATGAATATGGGCTAAGCATACGGTTTCGTGTACTCGTTTTATTTCTACAATGTATAATTATAAAAACATGAATGACTACTGTGAATTCATAATTCTAAACTGCAGCAGTATATATATCCACTGTTGAAATGATAAGCATAATCTATAGGTTAGCTTACTTTCTTTTAATGGTGAATTAGCACAATAAAAGATTCAAACGTGTTATGCAATACCAGTGCCCCGAGCTTAATATATATAAACTTTCATTACATCAAGTGTGTGTAATATAAACTTAGAAAACGGAAGATTGCATGAAGAAGCTATGTGGAAAAGATATTTAAAACATGTTGGCTTTCAGCATTTGATGAAAAATCTTCTTGCCAATCAAATAGGACAGGAACATCTGTATGGCTCCAAATAGCAGCTGGAGAAATACTTGCATCTGGACAAAATTGAGGAGACTCTTGACTTGAGAAGGGAAGAAAAGAATTTTATTTTGTGGTTATTTGTGTAGTGCCCATCAGCTTTGGAAAGTGAATTATGGATTCTAGTTTTAAATCTTCTTCTTGACCTGGGCTAAGTCGCTGCGTTGTTTTCTGCGTTGATGGTTTAGTACGTGGAAAACCCAGCGTCGACAAAGAACATTCCTAGAGCCCATCCAAATTTGATTTCTTTTTTTCTTCCTGAAATATAGTTTATTACTGAGGATTAATTCTGATAATTTGATTGCATAAATAGCGTGTGTTGTGATGGTGTTTGTTGATCGTAGCTGACATATATACACACAATCTTTTGAGCGATAAGCCTAAAAGTTGTACGAAGTTCTGTGGATATTGCCACATTATACAAAACCTAGATTTTCAGATTGCCAATTAATTGGTGCGAAAAACTGTCAGAATAAGGGAGAAAAGGGGAGGAAGAAAATTGTTAATACTTGGATTTGTAAGAGGTGAGTCATTGGGGTTAAATCATGCCCGGTTGACCCCAACGATGATAAAAATTTTCATAAATAAAATAAAATAAAAAAATTACATTTCTTAGCCGACTAAGAAACGTTCAATTTTATTTGGGGCCCCAGCTCTAGGCTGGGACTCAACAAAAGTAAATATATATATATATGTTGACACATTTTTTGGCAAAAGCCGTCACACATGAAATTCCTGAATGATAACATGCTCGAGCGATGGAAACGACGTCAGAAGATATTAAGAGATTTGGTCAAAATCACATCCTCAACATAAACAGGCCCGAAACTCCTATCAGACGACCTCTTTTGGGCCCGAAAACAACGATTACGGAGCTTAGCTCTGTAACTTTTGTAGATCTCTGAGTTAGCTTCAGTTTGAGCTTCGGTTTAGCTCAATCGAACTTACGGTTTGAAAGTTATGCCCGTTTCCGTAAACTGGTATAAACTGGCAATTTCCTGGATAAAGCAACGAAGCAGCACACGATCGAAGTATGGATCACGCACCCTCGGATCGTCCCTCATCGGATTGCCCCCCATCGGATCGCCCTCCTCAGACCACGAACCGTCCGTGGTACATCTCACCATCCGACCCGATCGCCAGCACTTCACTCCAGCTTCACTATGCCGCTCACGACCAGACTCGGCTCGTGATAGCCGTATCACGATCCGACCCATGACCACGATCCGACCCCATAATCGCGATCCGAACTTCCGACCTGCAGGAACGCTCCCTGTTTTGACATATTCTCATGCCACATCTTGCTCCTATTATCCTGGATCGTGTGCCACGCACACCACCACGATCCGATCCTCGCACCTGCTCCTGCGCAGCTTGTTCTGACTTATTCTTAAGGCTATTTTCACTCCAACTTGCATGGATCTGATTACACATGTCACATGACGATTTGGAGATGATGTCTGGACGTTTTCCACCACATATTTTTGGGATGCATGCCATGTGTCCCATGAACCGCCTTCAGGAAACAGCTATAAATACACCATTTGAAGGCATTTTCAAGGATCTTTTGGCCATTCATCTTCACTTCTTCCACCATCACTGAAGTGCAAGGACTTTGCACCTTCATACACTCAAATTCTTATCTTTTCAATACTATTAACACACGAATTGTGTGTCTACATGTAACTGATTCCTGTGATCTGTCAGTATAACAATAAGATTATAAAGTGGACGTAGGCTACATCTACAGCCGAACCACTATAAAAACCTTGTGTGTCTCCTCTTTATTGACTCTTTTCTGCATTTTGTGATCTACGATCTGCATTTGGATGTTAGGCCCAATTTTCGGTCTAACATTTTGGCGCGCCAGGAAGGGGGGCACACAAAAACTTCAACTTCTAGCTTGAAAGAAAACACAATGGCGAACAAAAGGAAGAAGACTGGAACTTCTTCTCATGCCGATGATGCTGATGCTGAAGTCACAAGGAACGAGGCAAGCCAGGAAGCTTCCTCTCATGAAGACCCATCAGCATACCTGACTAGAGACGAGATGGATGGAGTTCTCGCTGAATTGAGGACCCAGATGGCAAGGCAGGACGATCTCCTCCAGAAACAACAGGAAATGATCAACCAATTCTTCGCTCGGATGGATGGAAGGCCGGGCAACATTCAGCTCGCTGGAAACAATGCAGAAGTTGCTCCAGCAATTGACCAAAATCGGGTCGGATCTCCCTCTTTACGAAACCCTCAGATCGGGCTCACCACGACTCGCGTCACAGATGGACTCGGGGGCAACCCCCCCCCCATTCAATCGCAGAACTCGTCTCGTGATACACCTCTGCACCGCGACCCGGATCGTGGAACACTACTAGGCTCACGAACCGATCCCAACAACTCGCTCCCGCCTGCTCAACAACAACCAGTTCGTGACCTACCTCCTGGACCCAGTCGGATCGCCTCCCTACTCCACGATCTAGCCTCACGAGCTGGACTTCACGAACCTACCTCACGAACCGTCCCCCTCGAACCGGGTCGGGTCGCTCCCCTCGATCCACGATACGCGAGCTGCGATCCCCAGGCGATAGCTCACCAACTTCCATCTTCTCCTGCATTCAACGCTGGGGGCACCAGCTCTGATTTTGGTAGTTTACAACAGCTTTTTGAGGGCAATCGACTCGCTGATCTCATTCAATGCCTCTCGAGAGGCCGCACCTATCAGAATGACGTGGACGACGTCAATCACAATCCGTTCACTCGGGAAATCAGGAATTCGCGCAATCCCCCAGATTTCAAACTTCCACAACTAGAGCCCTACAACGGCAGGACAGATCCTACCGTGCATCTGATGCGTTACAAACGGCATATGGAAGTTCAATCGGCATCAGAAAACGTCATGGCTAAATGTTTTCCCCTCTTTCTGACTGACATAGCCGCCATGTGGATTCGGCAGCTGGAAACAGAATCGATCAGCAGTTGGAACATGTTTGTTGCACGCTTCATTGAACAATTTCGTGTCCACATCGCACGACCCAAGAACGTCATGTCACTCACCACAATCAAGCAGAGGCCCAGAGAAACTCCGCGTTCATTCCTGGAAAGATTTAACGTTGCAGCAGCATCAGTTGATCGTCCTGAACCATCGATGGTACTGATGGTAGCAGTATCCGGTGTTCTAGATAACTCGAAGTTCAAAAAGTCTTTGTACAGAGATCCACCACGAAATCTCGGCGAATTCTACCTTGAAGCAGATAGATTTCTGCAGGAAGAAGATGCAACTTCCGAGAAGAAAACCCTCGAAGTCAACATGCTCGGAGATGGAGAACCGCCCAATCCCGGAAAAGGCAATGACAAGGATAAAGGAAAGACCCCTGCTACAAATGATCGTAATGCTCCACCCCGGAGAGGGTCCAGATACGACAAATACACTGAACTGAATGATACTCTGAGCAACATATACATGGATACAGGAGGTGCTGCCTCCTATCCAAGACCTCCCAAGAGGGAGTCCACGCTAGCACAACGCAATTCTGGCAGACATTGCATATTTCATGACATAGACGGTCACAACACTAATGACTGCAGACATCTGCGAGATCTTATTGAGGATCGGGTCAGACGAGGAGAGCTACCCGAATATGTCACTCGACCAACAACGCCTACACTTGCGTTGCCACCACCTATTCCCCAGAGAGGGAACGATCCTGGATCGAGCAATCGCGGGATTATCATTCGCTGATCCCACTCAGCGAATCTCTTCAGTTTGCTGAACTCCGGTTCACAGTTCATGTTTTTAGGTTTTTAGGCGACTTCTCGCCCTCCTTTGTTTTCCCTGCATGTAATAAGAGCCGTCACATCAGCCCACACGCACGGAATCTACTTGTGGTCTCCAGTCGTGTCCGGCAAACGACCGCTGCATTTTCATGAATTAGCAATAAGCATTGAGCTCCGGCTCCCAACTGGATCCATCCAGTATGAACATGAGCTCCGGCTCCTAACTGGATCCATCCAGTATAAACAAATCTTCATGTGCTTTTCCTTGGTCGTCTTACTCCGGTAAGGCCGTCTTGGAGCATTCATGTGCTTTTCCTTGGTCGTCTTACTCCGGTAAGGCCGTCTTGGAACTTTCATGGCATTTCCTTGGTCGTCTTACTCCGGTAAGGCCGTCTTGGAACCTTCGTTGCTTTTCCTTGGTCGTCTTACTCCGGTAAGGCCGTCTTGGAACCCCTCTAACATCTCCCCGGATGGTTTACTCCGGTAAGGTCATCTAGGAAATATTCTTGCATTGTTTGTTTTATCATCTTGCAAGTACAAACTCCTGGTCTTCTTGGATTTTTCTGGCCTTAATACGATCCGGCGTGATCGTCGCATTCTGAATTTGGATTTCTCAGATTATCCAAAACACATCTTCCTTCAACCAACAAGATATGTTCTGGGGGGCAAACGTGTTGACACATTTTTTGGCAAAAGCCGTCACACATGGAATTCCTGAATGATAACATGCTCGAGCGATGGAAACGACGTCAGAAGATATTAAGAGATTTGGTCAAAATCAGATCCTCAACATAAACAGGCCCAAAACTCCTATCAGACGACCTCTTTTGGGCCCGAAAACAGCGATTACAGAGCTAAGCTCTGTAACTTTTGTAGATCTCTGAGTTAGCTTCAGTTTGAGCTTCGGTTTGGCTCAATCGGACTTACGGTTTGAAAGTTATGCCCGTTTCCGTAAACTGGTATAAACTGGCAATTTCCTGGATAAAGCAACGAAGCAGCACACGATCGAAGTATGGATCACGCACCCTCGGATCGTCCCTCATCGGATTGCCCCCCATCGGATCGCCCTCCTCAGACCACGAACCGTCCGTGGTACATCTCACCATCCGACCCGATCGCCAGCACTTCACTCCAGCTTCACTATGCCGCTCACGACCAGACTCGGCTCGTGATAGCCGTATCACGATCCGACCCATGACCACGATCCGACCCCATAATCGCGATCCGAACTTCCGACCTGCAGGAACGCTCCCTGTTTTGACATATTCTCATGCCACATCTTGCTCCTATTATCCTGGATCGTGTGCCACGCACACCACCACGATCCGATCCTCGCACCTGCTCCTGCGCAGCTTGTTCTGACCTATTCTTAAGGCTATTTTCACTCCAACTTGCATGGATCTGATTACACATGTCACATGACGATTTGGAGATGATGTCTGGACGTTTTCCACCACATATTTTTGGGATGCATGCCATGTGTCCCATGAACCGCCTTCAGGAAACAGCTATAAATACACCATTTGAAGGCATTTTCAAGGATCTTTTGGCCATTCATCTTCACTGCTTCCACCATCACTGAAGTGCAAGGACTTTGCACCTTCATACACTCAAATTCTTATCTTTTCAATACTATTAACACACGAATTGTGTGTCTACATGTAACTGATTCCTGTGATCTGTCAGTATAACAATAAGATTATAAAGTGGACGTAGGCTACATCTACAGCCGAACCACTATAAAAACCTTGTGTGTCTCCTCTTTATTGACTCTTTTCTGCATTTTGTGATCTACGATCTGCATTTGGATGTTAGGCCCAATTTTCGGTCTAACATTTTGGCGCGCCAGGAAGGGGGGCACACAAAAACTTCAACTTCTAGCTTGAAAGAAAACACAATGGCGAACAAAAGGAAGAAGACTGGAACTTCTTCTCATGCCGATGATGCTGATGCTGAAGTCACAAGGAACGAGGCAAGCCAGGAAGCTTCCTCTCATGAAGACCCATCAGCATACCTGACTAGAGACGAGATGGATGGAGTTCTCGCTGAATTGAGGACCCAGATGGCAAGGCAGGACGATCTCCTCCAGAAACAACAGGAAATGATCAACCAATTCTTCGCTCGGATGGATGGAAGGCCGGGCAACATTCAGCTCGCTGGAAACAATGCAGAAGTTGCTCCAGCAATTGACCAAAATCGGGTCGGATCTCCCTCTTTACGAAACCCTCAGATCGGGCTCACCACGACTCGCGTCACAGATGGACTCGGGGGCAACCCCCCCCCCCATTCAATCGCAGAACTCGTCTCGTGATACACCTCTGCACCGCGACCCGGATCGTGGAACACTACTAGGCTCACGAACCGATCCCAACAACTCGCTCCCGCCTGCTCAACAACAACCAGTTCGTGACCTACCTCCTGGACCCAGTCGGATCGCCCCCCTACTCCACGATCTGGCCTCACGAGCTGGACTTCACGAACCTACCTCACGAACCGTCCCCCTCGAACCGGGTCGGGTCGCTCCCCTCGATCCACGATACGCGAGCTGCGATCCCCAGGCGATAGCTCACCAACTTCCATCTTCTCCTGCATTCAACGCTGGGGGCACCAGCTCTGATTTTGGTAGTTTACAACAGCTTTTTGAGGGCAATCGACTCGCTGATCTCATTCAATGCCTCTCGAGAGGCCGCACCTATCAGAATGACGTGGACGACGTCAATCACAATCCGTTCACTCGGGAAATCAGGAATTCGCGCAATCCCCCAGATTTCAAACTTCCACAACTGGAGCCCTACAACGGCAGGACAGATCCTACCGTGCATCTGATGCGTTACAAACGGCATATGGAAGTTCAATCGGCATCAGAAAACGTCATGGCTAAATGTTTTCCCCTCTTTCTGACTGACATAGCCGCCATGTGGATTCGGCAGCTGGAAACAGAATCGATCAGCAGTTGGAACATGTTTGTTGCACGCTTCATTGAACAATTTCGTGTCCACATCGCACGACCCAAGAACGTCATGTCACTCACCACAATCAAGCAGAGGCCCAGAGAAACTCCGCGTTCATTCCTGGAAAGATTTAACGTTGCAGCAGCATCAGTTGATCGTCCTGAACCATCGATGGTACTGATGGTAGCAGTATCCGGTGTTCTAGATAACTCGAAGTTCAAAAAGTCTTTGTACAGAGATCCACCACGAAATCTCGGCGAATTCTACCTTGAAGCAGATAGATTTCTGCAGGAAGAAGATGCAACTTCCGAGAAGAAAACCCTCGAAGTCAACATGCTCGGAGATGGAGAACCGCCCAATCCCGGAAAAGGCAATGACAAGGATAAAGGAAAGACCCCTGCTACAAATGATCGTAATGCTCCACCCCGGAGAGGGTCCAGATACGACAAATACACTGAACTGAATGATACTCTGAGCAACATATACATGGATACAGGAGGTGCTGCCTCCTATCCAAGACCTCCCAAGAGGGAGTCCACGCTAGCACAACGCAATTCTGGCAGACATTGCATATTTCATGACATAGACGGTCACAACACTAATGACTGCAGACATCTGCGAGATCTTATTGAGGATCGGGTCAGACGAGGAGAGCTACCCGAATATGTCACTCGACCAACAACGCCTACACTTGCGTTGCCACCACCTATTCCCCAGAGAGGGAACGATCCTGGATCGAGCAATCGCGGGATTATCATTCGCTGATCCCACTCAGCGGATCTCTTCAGTTTGCTGAACTCCGGTTCACAGTTCATGTTTTTAGGTTTTTAGGCGACTTCTCGCCCTCCTTTGTTTTCCCTGCATGTAATAAGAGCCGTCACATCAGCCCACACGCACGGAACCTACTTGTGGTCTCCAGTCGTGTCCGGCAAACGACCGCTGCATTTTCATGAATTAGCAATAAGCATTGAGCTCCGGCTCCCAACTGGATCCGTCCAGTATGAACATGAGCTCCGGCTCCTAACTGGATCCATCCAGTATAAACAAATCTTCATGTGCTTTTCCTTGGTCGTCTTACTCCGGTAAGGCCGTCTTGGAGCATCCATGTGCTTTTCCTTGGTCGTCTTACTCCGGTAAGGCCGTCTTGGAACTTTCATGGCATTTCCTTGGTCGTCTTACTCCGGTAAGGCCGTCTTGGAACCTTCGTTGCTTTTCCTTGGTCGTCTTACTCCGGTAAGGCCGTCTTGGAACCCCTCTAACATCTCCCCGGATGGTTTACTCCGGTAAGGTCATCTAGGAAATATTCTTGCATTGTTTGTTTTATCATCTTGCAGGTACAAACTCCTGGTCTTCTTGGATTTTTCTGGCCTTAATACGATCCGGCGTGATCGTCGCATTCTGAATTTGGATTTCTCAGATTATCCAGAACACATCTTCCTTCAACCAACAAGATATGTTCTGGGGGGCAAACGTGTTGACACATTTTTTGGCAAAAGCCGTCACACATGGAATTCCTGAATGATAACATGCTCGAGCGATGGAAACGACGTCAGAAGATATTAAGAGATTTGGTCAAAATCAGATCCTCAACATAAACAGGCCCAAAACTCCTATCAGACGACCTCTTTTGGGCCCGAAAACAGCGATTACAGAGCTAAGCTCTGTAACTTTTGTAGATCTCTGAGTTAGCTTCAGTTTGAGCTTCGGTTTGGCTCAATCGGACTTACGGTTTGAAAGTTATGCCCGTTTCCGTAAACTGGTATAAACTGGCAATTTCCTGGATAAAGCAACGAAGCAGCACACGATCGAAGTATGGATCACGCACCCTCGGATCGTCCCTCATCGGATTGCCCCCCATCGGATCGCCCTCCTCAGACCACGAACCGTCTGTGGTACATCTCACGATCCGACCCGATCGCCAGCACTTCACTCCAGCTTCACTATGCCGCTCACGACCAGACTCGGCTCGTGATAGCCGTATCACGATCCGACCCATGACCACGATCCGACCCCATGATCGCGATCCGAACTTCCGACCTGCATAAACGCTCCCTGTTTTGACCTATTCTCATGCCACATCTTGCTCCTATTATCCTGGATCGTGTGCCACACACCCCACCATGATCCGATCCTCTCACCTGCTCCTGCACAGCTTGTTCTGACCTATTCTTAAGGCTATTTTCACTCCAACTTGCATGGATCTGATTACACATGTCACATGACGATTTGGATATGATGTCTGGACGTTTTCCACCACATTCCGAGATTTTTGGGATGTGTGCCATGTGTCCCATGAACCGCCTTCAGGAAACAGCTATAAATACACCATTTGAAGGCATTTTCAAGGATCTTTTGGCCATTCTTCTTCACTGCTTCCACCATCACTGATGTGCAAGGACTTTGCACCTTCATACACTCAAATTTTTATCTTTTCAATACAATTAACACACGAATTGTGTGTCTACATGTAACTGATTCCTGTGATCTGTCAGTATAACAATAAGATTATAAAGTGGACGTAGGCTACATCTACAGCCGAACCACTATAAAAACCTTGTGTGTCTCCTCTTTATTGACTCTTTTCTGCATTTTGTGATCTGCGATCTGCATTTGGGTGTTAGGCCCAATTTTCGGTCTAACAATATATATATATATATATATATATATATATATATATATGTATATATGTATATATATATATATATGTATGTATATATATATATATATGTATGTACATATATATATATATATATAGCTGGCTTGCCTAAACACGACTATATATGCCCAGCTTGGTTAGAAACGGCTATGCCTTAGCCGGTTTTAACCAAACCGGTTAGGCTTAGATTGTTGGAGCAACCAAACGGTTGCTCCAACACCCTTCAGTGTTGCCACGGCAACACTAAAGGGATTGCTGACCCAACCGTTGAGGTTAGTTGCCAAGCAACCAACCCACAGTTGGGGATGCTCTAAGTAGAGTGTTGTATGTTAAACGATTTTTCAGCCTTCTGTTTCAGAAGGTACTCAATAGCCTTATAGAATAGGACAATCCCTGCTGAAGTTGTATCATTGTCAAACATCAAAACTGAGATAATGGTGTTTTGCTTGAAGGACTGCAGTGTGCCAAATAAAATCACCAGTACCCAAAATTCTATATTCCTCTATACCCAATCAATCAACACCTCTGAATTCCACTTTTTTTACAATTAAACCCTCTATTTTTCTTTGACTTAATTGCAAAAAGGTAAAAATTAGGAATTCCGATTGGCTAAGTACAGGGGGACAAAGAATTTTTGAATTAGCTCTCACAGTGTGTCAAAACTACAGTCTGAAGAACTGCAATGTACAGGCTAAAACTACAGCGTGAAGAACTGAAATTCTGTTTCAGTTATGCATTTACATTTTATTTCTTTTGGTTTATGGATCCACCAGACTTGAATTCTCTTCAATCTTAAGCTGTAAATTGTCTTTTATATTTCCTATATGCATCTTTACAAATTTGGTTGTTCAACATTCAAACATTCTACACAATTCAAAATTAATTTATCATTAACACTCTTGCAGGCTTGATTTAAAGTTGATGCGAAGTGGTAGAAAGTGCCCATTTTTCAACAAATGGGACGCATTTGACGGTCTTCAAAAATCAAATTTCTTGGCCAAATGTTGAAAGCGAAGAACATAGAGCAACTGATTAAGCTCAAGTGATGTAGCATAGGCTATAGCAATGTCAGTATCGGGCTCATTGCAGTGCCGGTACCGTCTCATTGTATGTTTCTTATTCGGCTCTTTGGGGTATTGGTGTCAACTTACGGGAATTGCTTTATCAATACCGAAATCACGTGCTTCTAGGTTTGTTTTACTATTTTTTCTATCGACTTCGGAAATACAGCTTTCGGTTTCGGCTTCAACGCAAGGAGTATTTGCTTTCGTGCTTTTGAATTCATTTTATGGTTTCGAATAAGCTACTCTCTACTTCCGGTACCGGGTCAAGCGGAGTGGCTCCGGCTTAGTTTTATGTCTTCTATCGGTGTCGTTTACCTTTATTTCTATGTGTTGTTGTTTGTTTTACTTTTGGTATTGAACTGTTTTTATTTGGGCTTGTTCTGTGCTAATAAATAGGCTGAGTGTGTCATTGTAAAAGGAGTTGATTTTGATAATTGAAACATTGGCGCCGCCATTATTGGGAGTTGTGTTTCTCCATCCCCGCTAACAGTATCCATTTGTGGATCAACGACTTGGAAGATCATCTTTCCGGCATCAGCGGATCAACGGAGAGTTGGAGATTACGTTTCCGACATCTTTCGTTCAACGAAAATTGTGTTTTCTGTTCATCTTGAATTCCATTGAGATTTTCAAATTCTACTACCTTTCGGACATCGATCTCGATCAACGAAATTGGAAATTATCATCTCATTGAGACCGGATTGTATCGTTTCTTCTATATTTTGAAGTTTGTTGTAAATTCATCATTGTTTCGAATACCAATTCGAAATTTTATAAGACTTCCGCTACTTCAGTTTGGTATCAGAGCTAAAGCGATTTATTGGTTGGCATTGCTCTAGACCAAAATCAATTTCATTCCGAAGTTCATTGTCATCGATTCAGAGATCATCGTTGATCCGAGTTCTCAAGTGGATTATCGATTGGCAGTATTTCGAAAGTTTTATTGTTGTTCAGATTGGCTTCTAATTGCTGGAGTATTGTGTCGAAGGTTGGATTATATTGGTTCATTATCTTGAGGATATGAAAAGTGGATCATCACTTTCCTAGTTTCGATTGTGGTTGTTCCAAGAATTGGTGCAAAGCTCGATATTGCATCCAAGAGTATTGTTATAATTTGAAATGAAAACTAATGCTCAAATTTAAGCACCAAACAATGAAATGATAACTCTTAACTTCGAAACCACTTCACTATCGAAACCACTTTACTGTCGAAATCACTACTTTTGTCGAAACCAATTTACTGTTATTATCATTTACCATCATAACTAGTTGAACTCAATTCAAAATAGTGATGAACCGCCAAGACGAGCAAATAGAAATCGTAATGTTGAAGATTTTTATGGTCGGGAATGCAACTCAAATGGAGGAACGTTTTAATGCTAGATTCGGTGATGGTATTGGACGTTTGGAGAGAATGATATTGGACATGAATCGAAATCGAAGGCAAAGGACTCCACCTACATTGGAAAATATGTTTGGTGAAGAAGAATACCGTTAATGTTATCAGTCTCAATATCGATAAAATATGGGATTGCAACTCCAAACTCAAGTAATGCATAGATGATGGGAATCAGATATGAGAACAGAAATTCCAAAATTCTAGGGAGGTATGCAAGCAGAAGAATTTTTTAATTGAATTTCCAACGTCGAAGAAATTCTCGAATATAAGGGAGTTCCAAAAGAGCATCAGTAAGACTGGTTGCTACTAGATTGAAAGGTAGAGCTACAACATGGTGACAACAAACTAAGTTGACTCGAGCGAGGATGGGAAAACCTAAGGTGGTTACATGGGAAAACATAAAGAAGTTGATGAGGGCTACATTCTTGCCTTACAACTATCAGTCGTTAATGTATCCACGATTGCATAATTTACGGTAAGGCACTCTATGGTTAATGAGTACGCAGAAGAATTTGTTTTTTCAATTAATTTCCCCCAATGATATATCATAGACTGAAGAACAATTAGCCACAAGGTATATTTGAGGACTTCGGGTTCAAATTCAAGATGTAGTTGATATGTTTTTCCGAAATAAGTTGCTGAAGCACATCAGAGAGCTTTTGCATCGAAGAAGCAGGTAGACGTGGAAGTAGTTACTTGACTTCTAATAGTTAGAGTAAGAATGATGGTAGTAGTGCTCCAGCCAGTAAACCAACCATTCCAAATCCTACCAAGGAAAAAGAAGGCAGTAATATGAAGTGTCTTAACTTCCAAGAATTTGGTCACAACAGTTTTGAATGTACCAAGCCAAAAAAGAGAACAATGGTCGCAGGCGATAGTGGAGTGTGCAATGAAGAAGCAGAGTTAGATTTTTTAACTCCACCGCGGTTTGACGAAGAACGACCAGAAGAAATTGTAAGTGGCGACGAAGGTTATAATCTATTGATGAAGAGGACTTGTCTAACTTTAAAGTCAACCGATGAAACTGAAAGGTTATGAAGCAACATTTTCCAATCTACTTGCACTATTATGTGAATATTGTGTCGATTCGTGATTAGTGTCGGAAGCTGTGACAACATCATTTCAGAGGAGGCTATTCAAAAGCTTGGAATCAAGATATAAAAGCATCCTAGACCTTGCAAGCTAACATGGATGAAGAATGGAGGAGAGGTAAAAGTTTCTAAACGGACTTTTATTCCTTTTTCTATTGGCTTGAAATATAAAGATGAAATTTAGTGTGACATTATGAGTATGGATGTATGTCATCTTTTGTTGGTGATAGGGCTATGCAACATGACGGATGCACAAACAGCTACAATTTCATATTCGAAGCACTAAAATCACTCTAGTTCCAAAGGGGCGTATTCAAAGTGAAGCAAAAGCCATATCAGAAGGCTAAAACTGTCAGTTTACTTTCATTAAAAGACTTTGTGGATGATATGGAAGAAGATGGCGAGGTATATTTTCTAGTGGGATATGATTCTGCAAAGAATGCTGAAATTCCCGAGGCAGTGAAACCATTGCTATGTGAATTCAAAATGTATTTCCGGAAGAGCCTCCCAATGGTTTACTGCCACTCAGAGGCATCCAACATCAAATTGATTTGGAACCAGGTGTTGTTTTACCTCATAGGCCACATTATCGAATGAGCCCGAGAGAACATAAAGAGTTGCGACGACAAGTGAAGGTTATTGGGTCAGGGTCGTGATCGAGAAAGCCTTAGTCGGTCTGTCGTGTCTGCATTGCTAGTTCCGAAGAAGGATGGTTCGTAGAGGATGTGCACAGACAGTTGAGCTTTTAACAAGATCAAAGTGAGATATAGATTTCTTATTCCATGATTGGATGATTTATTGGATCAGATTAGTGGATTAATTATTTTCTCAAAAATTGATTTGAAGAGTGGATATCATCAGATCAGGAATAAACTAGGTAATGAGTGAAAAATAGCTTTCAAGACCAGAGAAGGGTTATATAAATGGCTTGTTATGCCTTTCGGGTTTTCAAATGCGCCAAGTGCCTTCATGAGGGCGATGAATCAAATTTTCAGACCTTACATTGGAAATTTTGTGGTTGTTTACTTCGATAATATTCTTATCTACAGTGCTAGTCCGGAGGAACATCTACAACATCACTGTGCAGTTTTGACCATCCTAGGTCAAGAAAATTTTTATGCCGCGACAAAGAAATGTATGTTCATGACTCCAAGTGTGTTATTTTTGGAATACGTTGTTTCTAATGAAGGTTTACAGTTGACCGAAGTAAAGTTATGGCAATCATAGATTAGCCACAACCAAAGACAATTATAGAAGTGCGTAATTTTCATGGTTTGGCGTCATTTTACAGGCGATTCATTCCACATTTTAGTAGCATTATGGCTCTAATGACAGACTGTATAAAGGGAAAATAGTTTGTTTGGACAGAAAGAGCAGGACAAACTTTTGAGCATATTAAAAGTCTGTTAACTCCAGCGCATGTTCTAGTGCTTCCAGATTTTCAACTACCTTTCGAACTTCGTATTGATGCTTCAAAGGTTGGGATTGGAGGAGTGTTGAGTTAGAATGGAGACCTATTGCTTATTTCAGATAGAAATAGTCAGGGGAAAATATAAGATACAACACTTACGATGTTGAATTTTATGTTGTGGTTCAAGCAATCAAGCAATGGATACATTATCTTTTTCATAAATAATTCGTTATATACACAAATCATGAAGCGTTAAAGCATCTCCAGGTTTAAGATAAAGTAGCAACTAGACATGCATCATGCATTGCTTATCTGCAACAGTTCACATTTGTGGTGAAACATAAGTTAGGAGTCACGAATAAAGTAGCTGATGCATTAAGTCGGACAAGCAATCTTTTGACCATAATAAGAAATGAAGTAGTGGGATTTGACTCATTCTTAGAATTGTTGACTATAGATCCTTATCTTTCAAAGATTCTAGAAAAGATCCAGAAAGGGGACACAACAAATTTTTTTGGTAGTAGATGGATTTTTTCTCAAAAGAATCAGTTGCGCATTCCAGATTGTAATCTTTAAATGAAGATAATCCAAGATCTTCACGGCGAATGTCATATTGGTAGGGACCATACATTACAGCTGATTGTGGACACTTATTTTTGGCCATCAATGCGAAAGGAAGTTGAGAAATTTGTACAAAGATATCGCATTTATTAAGTGTCCAAGGGAACGACAACTAATGTCAGACTAAATATGCCATTACCAGTTCCTTCTCGATCATGGCTTGATGTGTGTGCCTGGATTTTGTATTGGGATTGCCAAGGACACGGATAGGAAACGATTCCATTTATGTAGTCGTTGATCGATTTTTGAAGATGGTTCATTTCATTGCTTGCAAGAAAACTCCAGATGCATTGAACGTAGCTAAGTTATTCTTTTAAGAAATTGATTGTCTTCATGGATTGCCAAATATGATTGTGTCAGATCGGGGTACTCAGTATTTGAGTCATTTCTGGCTAAGTTTGTGGAAAATAGTGGGTATGGAATTGAAATTTAGTAGCGCCTACCATCCGCAAATAGACGGAAAAGCTGAGGTAGTGAAAAAATCGTATTGTGGAATTTGTTGAGAAGTCTTGTTAATGACAACTTGAAAAGTTGGGATTCTAAATTGTTCCAGGTTGAATTCATGCATAATCATGCTATCAATCGTAGTACTAGATTGGGTCCTTTCAAATTGTGTATTCTGTGGTACCGAAGGGGCCATTTGATCTAATTCCATTACCATGACAAGGTGGAATGTAGAGAAAATCCATTGACCTTGTCTCTGATTTACTGGAGCTCCATCAATTGGTGCAGAAACGGTTGGTTGAAACCAGTCACATATACAAGCAAATTGCTGATTCGAAATACTGACATGTTGAGTTTTAAGAGGGTGATTTTGTGTGGGCAGTATTGACGAAAGAACCGATTTGCTGTTGGTACATACAATAAGTTGGATTCATGAAAGATTTGACCTTTGGAAATCATTGAGAAGATCAATTCAAATGCTTATTGATTGAGATTACCAAACCATATTCGTACTGTCGATGATTTTAGTGTTAAGCATTTGATGCCATACTATTAGGATGAAGTGGTAAAAGAGTCTACTTCAAATTCGACGACGAATTCTTTTCAACCTGGGGAGAATAATGTAGCACAGACTATAGCGGTGTTGGTATCGGCCTCATAGTAGTGCCGGCACCGTCTAATTGTGTGTTACCAATTCGCAACTTTTTGGGGGTACTGGTGTTGACTTCTGGGAATTTCTTTATCGGCACTGAAATCTCTTGCTTCTAGGTTTGTTTTACTATTTCAGCTATCGGCTTCGAAAATAAAAGCTTTCGGTTTCGGTTTCAACGCAAGGAGTATTTGCTTCCGTGCTTTCATCTTCATTCAATTGTTTCAATAAGAAACTCTCTACTTTCCATATCGGGTCAAATGGAGTGGCTTCGGCTTACTTTTATGTTTTCTTTCGGTGTCGTTTACCTTTATTTCTATGTGTTGTTGTTTGTTTTACTTTTGGTATCGAACTACTTGTATTTAGATTTTAGTATCGTTTCTTGTAGTGTCGGTGTCGGCCCGTATTTTATGCCTATAAATAGGCCGAGTTGTCATTGTAAAAGGAGTTGATTTTGATAATTTAAATATTGGCGCTGCCATTATTGGGAGCTATGTTTCTCCATCTCCACTTATGGTATCCATTGCAGATCAACGACTTGGAAGATCATCTTTTCGGCATCAACGGATCAACGGAGAGTTGGTGATCACATTTCCGGCATCTTTAGATCAATGAAAATTGTGCTTTCGATTCATCTCAAATTCAATCAAGATTTACAGATTCGAGTACCATTCCGGGATCGATCTCGATCAACAGAATCGGGGATTATCGTCTCAGTGAGACCGGGTTGTATCATTTCTTCTATATTTTGAAGTTTGTTGTGAATTCATCACTGTTTCGAACATCAATTCAAAAGTTCATAAGACTTCCGCTACGTCATCAAGCCTAGCATTGTCGAAAGTATGAAAGATTTGAAAGATTTTATAAAAAGGAAAACTGACTCAAAGTTTAAGGTAAATAAACACAAAATTCAATGGTACGTAATAATTATAATTAATCGATGTATTATATCTTGTCATCTTAGGAACAAAGCGATAAATTGAAAGTTGTTACAAGCATTCAAGTGCCAGTCACAAAGGAACGACTCGACTAGCATACGATATGATGAGAAAGAGCAGTAAGTTTAGTTATTGTAACATGTTTTCTTATACCACCATTCATTTTATTTATCATTCTTAATCATAGAGAAATAAAAGTGGCAATGACAACCCCATCCCAAGGGCTTAAGTTTGGATTAGATGACGCATTTGAAAAATGGCAAACCAGTGAATACATATATCATGGTGCAATTGTAAGACACGACAACATTGATAAAATCATATAATGTTGCATTTCAACCATTTATTGGCATTTTGTTTATTATTTGTACATATATTAAAAAATGTTAACCTTTATAGGAAAAGATTAAAAAATTGAAAGTGATATGCAATAAAACTCAACAAATAGTTCTGTAAGAGAAGATGTTGCCTCCCAAGTATTGGGACAGGATAGACTCGGACGACTACGAGCAATGGGAAGAGGTGCAAACTACACCAAGTCCTTGCTCTTACAAGCTACATATGCAAGAATTTCATAGTTGGGAAAGGAGAACAACAAAGAATAATTTGGTATATAACATATCAATCTTTGGTGCACTAATTGTTTAGTAATATTAGATATAATCTTTGTTGCACCAATGGTCTATCCCAAATCTCGGGTTCCAAACCCAAGAAGCACACCAGCTCATTGCAAATGAAAGAATGCGATGCTCCGGTATCAAACAACACTCGAACTGAAACACCAAGATAGAAAGCGTACCTTGAATAAATACACTCTTCCCTTTCTCCTCAACCGTAGGAGCTCTTGAAGATGATGGCACGACTTCCAAAGCATATGCATACACTATCTTCTTACCATCAACGGTTTTGGACAATCCTTCTTGTTATTCCCAGGCTTACCACAGTTATAACACTTCCTCTCAGCTTTCGGATTCTTACAATCCTTGGAAAATGACCCTTCTGCTCATAGTTGTAGCAAATCACCTCACTTTTCTGCTTCTTCTGGCCATCCTTTCCTTTCTACTGTTATTGCTTCCTCTTCTTGTTATAACCAACCAGTTATGGCTTTTGATCCTCTTTGGTTGCAACAAAAACTTCTTCCTTGGGAAACAAACTCTCATGCCTCAAAGCTTCTTCAACAATCTTCTCATATGGGTCATCCAGATGATCAACCACTGGCTTCCCAAGATAGGTATCCAAGCTCATGATGAAATTCTCGTTCTATAGATAAGGAGTCTCAATATATGAACGAGCATACTTGGATAAAGCTTCAAAATCAGAAACTTAATCCAACACTAGTCGACTATTCTGCTTTAGGTCAACAAACTTCTTAAACAGAACTGAATTCTGGGCGGTAGAGATAAACTTCCTCTCAAACTTGATTTGGAACTAATCCCAAGTGATAGAGTTCCATCAATCCATAGCTCTGTCATGTAGTTGTCTCGATGCAAGTTTCCTCTTAGTCGCATTCTCAATACCCAAGTCTTTGAATCCTAACACAAGTATCAAGCCACCCTTGAATCTCGATTTTTGGCTTTGTCCCCTTGAATAGCTTCCCACCAAGAGCAGTGAAATCCTTACACAACTTAGTGAAACCAACCACCCTCGGTACCTACACTTGAACACCAACATCTACCGCGGTTGCTTCTGGAGCGGGTACCCTCCTCATGATCGCTACCATCATGGCCTCGAACATAGCTTGGTAATATGGTATACCGCCATCTCCCCTCTAGGAACAATCTCCTCCCTAACAGTATGTCTCGAAGATCAATGACTCATTTTTAATTTGAAAGTAGAATGATTAGTCCACACATGAGAAAAACTGCAATGAAGTTCAAGTGCTACTATACTATGCACTAATATATAGTATACATCCATTAGAGAATACAAATACATCTCTCATATGTCATTACGTCCATGAAATTTGGCTAATATCGATTAACTAGAGCTCTGATACCAAATGAGATGATCTCCTATAACTTCCGCACTTAACAAAGGAAAATAATGCACTGATAGACGTGTCAGGCGGTTATGGACGGCATAAGGGTAGAATAACACAAGCGGAACTTGTCATATAACTCACAACATTGGGATAAAATATAATAGAACATATACAACAGGCAGTAATAGTGAAGCATCATTAAACAGAATCTTAAACTTTCATATCATCATGAAAAAAATATTCATATATCAAACTGGATTACATCATCGAAATCTGTACAATCAGCCTTACTACAAGTTCACTCAGAGAAGCATCTAAACAAAAGCAGTGGAAAACAACATAATATATATAGTAGGAAACCAGTACGTAAGCCTCCAGCTCGTTGTTGCTGTTAACGATATTTTTCGTCAACACCGAAGATAGGCACCAATGGGAATGGACCTAAAGGGAAAATGGGCTGTTTTCTTGACAAAAAGGGCTCAATGAATGTTAGGAAGGAATTCCACACCAAAACTCGTGGAATGATCTAAGCTCATAGGAAAACCTAGGCTTGTGGAATGGGTTTAAACCTATGGAAAGAGGTGTTTCATTCAATCTGTGAAAATGGTTTGAACAAGAATCCACGCATATATAGGAAACAAACAATAAATCATAGCAACAGTGACTAAGAAATAATATGATAAACTCACAGGAAAATACTTCAAGTATAAACGTGCTCTTTATTAATCTTTTATTTAGAATACATGAACAGAATAGAAGAAATCCTCCAATTGATTCCCGACTTAGGGTTTAGAGGGGGAGATCATGTCAGATGAACCCTATCGGATAGGCCCTGCCAAATAGAATTCGCTGGAACTTTGAAGTCTTTTAGCTATTTACTCCCTGGAGTGTGTTGGTTTATGTTACTTTCAGGTCATCCTTTACTGCTTTCAGCTCTTCCTATTATTCGGCCTTCGGCTTTTGGAAGATTCTTCTGTGCTTGTGTTCTTCCGATACCCCTTCACCGTCAGCTGGCCTCGGAGTTAATTTTGATAGTGACATTTGCCCCCTAGTGAAAGGGTGTTTTTGACTTTTCAAGTCAATTTTTTGTCTTTTCCGAAGTGTCATTTCTGTGTCTTTTGATGTCCTTCAATTGCGAGCATTGATTAGTCTCTCTCTGTGCGGTCTTGATTGGCCTCGAAATCAGAATACAAATTCTTCTTCTCCCTCGTTTTCGCCTTTCACCTGCAAATCAGATTCTCAAACAAGATTACTGACTCTCTTAAAAGATGCTCAAATTTTCTTTTCAAAAATTAATGCTCAATTCTCTGTAAGTATTCTTATTCTTGCTATAAGTTGTAACCTTGATTGTGTACTAAAATCAATGTGGGAAGAAATCAATTAGGACTTGTCAAACAAAAGATTGGTTTAATTGATAATGATCACTTTTTCTTATCGTGATTGATGTACGATATTAGCGATCATCTGACTCACAGGTTACTTCCTTTAGGAATTACGGTGCTCAAAATACCATTCACAAGAAGAAGGCAACTTTCTCACTAACTAAGTTTCTACGCCATTGATGTGAAATGATCTCAACATAATTAGGGCTAAATCTCTCCTTATCATTCATTTTGGTTTGTCTAGGTTTTGGGGTGGTAATGTTTAATTTTTACCAGAATAATAATGATTTCAGGATATCTACCCCCTGTTATAAAAAAACTTATTCGTTTGTTAACTAAAGTACACTAGATGTAATCCTTCTGATATCCTATATCTGGATTCAGTTTGGTTTCTTGGACAATTGTACCTTGTGTTAACCGAGATGCAATGGTACTGACTTTGTGTAAGAATGATATGTGTGTGTTTGTGTAAGAGGTATGTGTACTAATTACATTGTTATGAAACAATGCCACCTGGCAGAATCATGTATAAAAAGAGCCCTACTAAGGCAAAGACCAAAGATTCCGAGGTATCTCGTCCTAAGAAAGCATTCGCTCCAAAGCCGTCCTTAATTACTTCTCATCTCTTCATGATGGCCATATTGGATAGTTTTGGCATATCGGGTGTCGATGCCATCGTAGCTTCTTCTTCGAATTCTCTCATGAACCCTCAAGAAGGGTATTTTACGTACTCAGCAATTCATATTTGGCATGGAGACTTTCTTCCTTTCCCACCATTTCTACACAGGCTCTTAAGTGATTTGAAATTTGCTCCCATCCAACTTTCACCCAATACGAATAGAACTCTTTTATGCTTGGAGGCCCTGGTGCTTGCATCCGATCAGGATTCTTTAAGCCTCAAAATCATTCGTCGTATGGTCCGTTTTTCAAAAATTTCAAAATCGCCGATATAGAGGGGTAGTCCCGTAAAGAGACTGGTTACTGATAGTATTAGCAAAACTAGGTCATCGGAAGATCATTTTTTCTTGTTAAATGTCCTCATGGCATATCAGGGAAATTTGTTAATGATGGTAGGCTTTTTGCTTTAGAAAGTAAACGTTTCATATTTGTTGTTTTCGTTTATCTTTATCTTCCTCTTATCGCATAACCCCCCTCTAAAGACATGATTTTAACGCCGGCGGAAGCTCAAGTTGTTGAGGCCATCTTTAATGCACTAGTGGAGCACAAGTGCCTATCTTTTCTTTTAACTGTCGACAGGCACCATCAATATAACTTAATCCCTCCGAGTCAGAAGATACTGGGGCAACCTCCCATCCAATTCTCTGGTCCTAAAGGGCTGATGCTAAATTGTAGCTCATTCAATGCAGGCTCTCCCATCTTTCCAGGTGACTTGAATGAGATCATACATTTGACTAGACAACATCCGTCATTCTTTCTCTTGTTTTCTAGTTGTTGGTTTCTCTAATTCATCCTTCTTTTATTTAGGATCTTCAGCTTCTCAGGACACAACTGCCCTTACAGCTTATAGCCGGTCCAGTGCCTATGCTATAAAGAGGCTTGCTCAATTCACCATTGTATCTCCATCGAAGAAGTCCAAGCATGACAAACCGGTTATCTTCTCATAAGACACTATTGCTACCCCCAAAAACAAGGCAGACCTTTGATCCTTCTACTATAGATGGTGATCAGGCGGTTGATATTGATTATTCACCCAAAGTTTCTCCGAAAGGTAAGTCCATGAGTGGCATGTCCCCTTCGATGCTTTTGGTGAGATAGGCGGGGAATGGCTTGGTCTTTCGACACCATCCTCTTCTTGGCCTACTACCTCCTCCGTACCTCCTCCGCCAGCCTCGGATTTTGATAGGCTTGTAAATATGGCTCTTTCATTTCCCAAAGTTGCTAACATTACCTCAACTTCTACCCCTTTGGACTTAGAATATTTCCACAGACAACAAATCAGGGATCAGCTTTTGGTATTATTATTATTTTGTGAGAAACTTAGCCTACTTCTCTTTTTTAGGTGATGAAAACTTGGTATGCATCCTGGGGATTAGCTTCCTCCTCAGCAGCCAAGGTCAACGCCCTAAGGGAGGAGAATAGGGTGCTGTTGGATAGGGTTAATGCTTTGTTGCGTGAGAAGATGGAGGGTGATAACGAATGCAGGGAGTTGGCGGTCTCATTAGAGGTGGAGAGGAAGGCCAAAGACGAGTTGACGAAGTAGGTTGAAGACCTTAAGGCAAAGAAATCAGGGTTGGAGATTGATTATGCTGTCGAGGTGGACAAGATGAACACTCAGCTCTCCACCGCAAAAAGAATCATTTACAAGACTAGTGATAGAATTTTCAACTTTTTGAAAGTACATCTTAATAACATAGTTATGGAGTATAATGAAGATGCCCTCATCCTCGCTTTTTCTGATAACTATAAGAGGCTTTCGGAATTTGATTTCTCTTCAATTGAACCCTCCGTCCGAGGTAGAATTTTGGAGAAGATTGAGCAGGTGAGGCGAGAGCATAAGATTCCTCCAACGAACAAGATAGACCCTACGTCTCTTTTGTTTATTGATTAATTTATGAGGATTACGAGGAAGAGGTGGAGGAAGGAACCATGGCGGAAGAGGAAACAAGGGAGGATATTGACCAACAAGGTGGATCTAGGAAGAATCATGGGACCTCTTCTCTAGCAACGAGGGAGTTATCTTCCAAAGGAGGTGGTTCCCCGGATTCCAAAGATAAAGGGGTTTCTGACCGTTCTGATGTTGATGTTACACAAGTATGGCTTTCACTTTTGAAATATTTTCCCTCTCCTTGAATTTCGTTAGTAACTAGTCTTCTCATGTCACAGCAGTTCTCTACTACCCTAAAGATGTAAGTTATAGTAATGCTTTAGACTTCGCGCTTGAAACATGGGGGATTCTCAAGGAATCTGATCCTGTGAAAACAATTTAACAAGGAGTTTTGAATATTATTGTATGAAGTATACATTTTCTTTTAATTTGTCCAAGAATTATGTTGGTTTCGTGACATTTGGTGGTTTGTAATGTTGTACTTATAAGTTGGTGTGGACGTTGTGCGTATGCATGTACGAATTGACAAAAGTCATGTGACCGTCTTTCTATGGAATGCATGATGTAATTAGCATATATCTGATGTTTGCGTTTTACGTATTACGATATTTCATCTTATCTATGACTAGGAGGACCAATTCCAGACCCCCTCTTCACAGTTTAGAGTGCAAACTTCAAACATTGTTGGTCACAAAGATGATTTTTAAAGCCCCCCCGTCAGGCTACAAAAAGATGTATTATCTCCAAAAGATAGTAGTCACAAATCTCAAGAAACAGATGTCTGACTTGAAAAAAAACTAAAGGAGAAAGATGAAATTATTTATAATTTGCAACGTAGGCTAGCAACAAAATTCTCTGAGAATTCAGACACGATGGTAGGTAGACTATACCAATAAATTGACAGGTTGGAGGATGAACTAAAGAGATCTAAGGAGAATTGTGCTTCCTTAGAATTCGCCTTGTAAAACCCTGACTCTGAGTGATAGACTTTTCCCATATGTTTGTAATATAAATCCTTCAAAGCGATGATTGTGTTTGTGTAATGGTTTATGTTGTGACTTCTAGTAGGCATGCTTGTGTATTATGTTATTTATTTGATGCATTGCTTTTGTCGGGACGTTGTAATTATAGCTTAGGGCGTTGTAGCGACAAGAGAACTACTCGCGCCAAGTGCTAGTGACAACCTTTTTTATGCGACAGGAATCTTGGGAAAATCTCTACCGTAAGATTTTCCTAAGAAAAGGAGCGTTTCTATTTCAGGGACTCCCTTATAAATGTTTAGGATCTTCACCCTAGTTCCTTACCAAACTTGTGTTTTGATGCGACGTTATTTCTTGTGTTGTGCCAGTAGTGGGTTTATAAAAGAAGTAAACTAATGCATATATAAATTAAAGATACATCCCTAAACGAACGAGAGGGTCACAAGCTTATCCTCAGTAATAGTGGAAGTGTAATCCCGAATCATATTCAAATAACCGAGATGGTCAGATGGTTTCTTCCTGTTTAGATTTAAGAATCTGAGCTCATCCTGGTTCGGGTATTCGTAGTGAGATTGGAACCCCATGCTCGGTTGTAGTTTCCCCTAGATCACCCAGATTCGGGTATCAAGATATGAGACCTAGAGCTTGCTCCGGGTCTTTGTTGTAAACCAAACCAACTCATATTTGGTCATTGAGGTAAGACCAAGGCCCCCTTCCAGTACATGCGTATCTAATCCAACCCAGATCCAGGTTATTTAAGTTAAGTGACTAGAAATACGCTTCTGATCTTCGCTAGGAACTGAGCCAACCGGATTTGAGTATCGGTGTAGAAGACCTAAACTAACCCTTGTTTAGGCCATTAGAGACTGAAGACTAGAAATTCCCTCTTTCGGCATGTGTAAAGAACCGAATCATACTAGATTCAGGTATTTAAAGAGTGAAGACCGGAAACTCCTTCCAGCATTTGTAAAGAGCCGAATCAACCCAGATTCGGGCATTTGAAGATTGAAGACCGGAAACCCTTCTGGTGTTAATGAAGAGCCGAATCAACCCAGATTCAGGCATTTGAAGATTGAAGACCGGGAACCCCTTCCGGCATTAATGAAGATCCGAATCAATCCAGATTCGGGCATTTGAATATTAAAAACCGTAAACCCCTTCTAGTATTAATGAAGAGCCGAATCAACCCAGATTCAGGCATTTAAAGATTGAAGACCGGAAACCTCTTCCGGTATTAATGAAGAGTCGAATCAACCCAGATTCGGGCATTTAAAGATTGAAGACCGGAAACCCCTTTCGGTATTAATGCAGAACCAAATCAACCCAGATTTGGGTATTTGAAGATTGAAGACCGGAAACCCCTTCCGTTATTAATGAAGAGCCGAATCAACCCAGATTCAGGAAATTGAAGATTGAAGACCGGAAACCTCTTCCGGTATTATTGTTTTTGGCATCCCCCTTGGATTCGATTTGTGAAGCAGAGGTTGTATGTGCTTCCTGAGCCACTCTATGGGCTTTCAATGTCAAAGCAGAGGATGTACGTGCTTTGTTGGCCACTCTCTGGGCCTGTGCGTCCGGTGCGCTTGGCTAGCTTATCCACAAGCAGGGCCCAAGGACTTACCGACCTCCCTGTAGGAGGTGCCTTATCCTGACCATTGTAGGTGATGATAATGTCTTAGAAACTTAGACGGGGCCAATGTAGGCATAGAACTAAGGTTTACACTTTTGATGCTCTATACTGACCATTGTAGGTACTGATAGAGGCTTACATGCCACCACCCTCCGAGGGGTGCCCTATCCTGACCATCGTAGGTGATGATAGGGGTTGGCGTTCCTTCTGCGGGAACGCGGAACATAAGCAGAGGTAGGACATGCTTAGTTCTAGCTAAGGCAAGGCATACTCTTCTGCGAGCAGAGGCAGGATGTGCTAATGTTAGATGCACCGCCACGACCACTGCTGGTGTGAAACAGAGGCTTATGCTTTTGATGTTTTAACCTAGCCCCCTCTGATTTGGGCATTGAGAAAGATAACACACGATCCCCCTCCGGGGGATGCCTTTCCCTGACCACTTTGGAGGTGACAAGGGATTTGATCCATTTATGATTTGACCCCTTTTGGGTTTCTTTGAGCTTCGAATGGAGGGTTTTCCATACCCTCGATCGTGTTTGATAATCCTTTTCCTAAGGATTTTTACTGAACTCAAACTTATCTTGTTATAAAATCCCGTAATTGGCCCTCGCTGACGAATTTGATGACCATTTCCTTAAGGATTCTGCAAAGATTAGTGTCATGTCCGTTCCTCATGTGGTAATGACAGTAGGTCCTCCTGCCTTCCTTTTGTATTTGGGATTTTTCTTTACGGATGGCCAATAGTTGAGTTTGTGTTTGATTAGGAAATATATATTCTCCATCAAGGTGGTAAAGTAATATTCCTTAACTAGTCTTGTCGTGAACTTCTTTTCTTGCTGCTGGGACCTAACCCTCTTGTGGTCCAACCCTGTTGTTTTACCTACATCTCCGTTCCTACTTCCTAAAGCACAATGAGATTGAGATGCTATCCTTCTAGGCCATTTGTGGGTGAAATGGTCAAAATCATTCATTATTTCTTGTTCAAACGTATTTCCTCTGATCTGCTTGTAGAGAGTTTTCTTTAGGTGAGAGAAGACGCTAGTATCCTCTGATGTAGAACCACTTGGAGGAGGTGTTAAGGTTTGTCATGTGTGGGAAAGGCTATTATCCCAAGTCTCGTAAGCGTGTTGTTCTATCTTTTTTTCGCTTTATTATCCGCAAGTCTTCCGCTCTTAATCTTCGCTATTCTATCACTCTAGGGTCAGTGATTTTTGGCTTATCCATTCGAGATCCTAAAGGCTTTTTGTCGGGACCTCTTACTCATAACTTCGCTTCTTCAAAGCCTTAATCCATTCCGGGACGGAACAACATAAGTAGATATGTGGTAGGGTTAACCAAAGGGTCGGAGATTCAGGCCCTCTTTCTAGCGTCAAAATATTAATGATATTTTCGTCAACACCGAAGATAGGCCAATGGGAATGGACCTAAAGGGAAAATGGGTTGTTTGGCCCACTACTACAAAAGTGGGCATATTCAACACTAGGTTTATGTGGCTGTAGATCAAAAAAGTGTTGCCGTATGTCATTTTTTTCAAATAGGCAACACCAGAGGGTGTGGCATCCATGGCCATTGCATTAGCCCTCTAAGGCAACACTTATGCCCATCTATGACCACGGAAAGAATATATTGCATTATAACCCTAATGCAACAGTATATGCAAGTAATGCAACAACATACAGTGTTTCCTTCAGCATCAGTTAGAGCATGGCTTCCAGGTCATGATAGTGAGGGCCACGTCAGCTTCCACCTAAGATGCTCACGTGTCACACACCATGTCAGCTCTCCAAGTCAGCTGCCCACGTGTCACACGCCACACCAGCTGTGGGGCCCACATGCCATGTGGAATTAATAATATTTTATTTAATGCAACACCATTGTATTATTTAATGCAACATCATTATCTTGAAATTCAACATTAGAAAAAAGCAAATGCAACAGTAGAAAAAGTCAAATGCTACATTAGAAGAAAGCAAATACAACGCTTTAATTAAAAAATTTGCAATACCAGTTTTGTACATAGAAGAAACTACAAGTGCCAACACAAATGAACAAGTACATAATTCAAAAGTACAGTTCAGTCAAATATTCTACATACAAGTGCCAACATATACCCGATTCAATGCATATGCATACCATAGGAGCGCCTTCTATTATGTTGAACAGAATCTGCTAGTAATTTTACAACAGCATCAAATATCATTTTGTCCTATAAGGAATACTAAGCATGTCTCCAACTGGTTCTTATTCATGAGTGGACAAAACATTTATGGCAACTGCTTGCGAATAATCTGAAGTAGGTTCCCCAAGATATTGAACTTCAACAGGAAACCCTTTTCCTTTAATAGAGTATAGGAGTTTTGTTCGACGACTAGTATTCTATGAATTAGAATACCATCGCGAAGTAATAAACCGCAAGCGCATGGCGTACAATTGTTAGTACATGGCGAACACGAGTCGATCCGTAGGGAAATAAGTAATTTCAATCAAATTTAACCAAAATTCGAATTGATTTAACTAACAAAAACTAATTAACACTAGAACTAAGTTGAGAGCTTAATATGGAATGAAAGCAATTTAGAGGTAAATCCCCTCTCATATTTATGCAAATTAACAAAGTACGATCTATGATCTCCATTAAGTGACAAAAATACTACATTTAAACGACTTATGATTCTCATGAAAATGAAACTAAAGAGAATTACTATTTTATGTATGGCTTATGAACAATTAATAGAACTATAAACCATCAATTTTTTTCTTACTTTCATTTCTAAATCAATAATCACTTAGCAAATATTGATGTAATTTGTGTTTACATTGACTAAGCATAGCCTATTTTGTTATCAACAACCATCCACTAACATGAAGCACAAATTAGAGATCACAAATCATACAAATGTTGAACTTACATAAAGTTAGAGAGCTTCATTACCCCCAAATCAAAGGGATTAGCTGCTCATATGTGTTTCGAATCAATACATGTAAGTTTCAACATAAATATGAACAAAAGAAAAGAAAGAACTAATTAACAATAATAAAATAGATCTAAACTACTTGCATAAAACTGATATTACATAAGAAAAATGGCTAAGAAGCCATGGAAGAAAAATAGAGGTTTTGATTTCAGCCTCCGCTCTAAACTAAATAAAATCCAAGATGATTTTTACATTAACATACAGGAGTTCTTTATACATGTGAAAAACGCAAATTGAATTATTAACATGCTACCAAGAATGCCCTTCATTAAGCTTCCTTTTGTC
The DNA here is from genome assembly GCA_030737875.1 of Allium sativum. Lineage (NCBI taxonomy): Eukaryota > Viridiplantae > Streptophyta > Magnoliopsida > Asparagales > Amaryllidaceae > Allium > Allium sativum. The sequence goes on along the minus strand of CM060913.1, from coordinate 839,612,522 downwards.
TTTAGCAATAATGATTCATGAAGCCCTTTTTTGTCTCCACTAAAGAAGTAGGGAGAGTGGGTGGGGTCCTCCACCAATCTTCTATTTGAATTGATTCCTTTTTTGGCAAGGCATTGATTTCCTCTGTTTTGGGAAGTCATTGATTTCCTCTTTTTTGGCAAGTCATTGATTTCCTCCTTTTCTTTTGTATGCATATAAATCTCTATGAAGCCCTCTTCCGTATGCACCAAATTTCTACAGAAATAATGAAAAATGTCCAAGTAAAAATTCTCAAAATAACATAAGTACAAAAAATAACCATTTTCCCTTTGTATGATGATGAATGTAAGATGTTTTGAAATCAATTGAATTATGTTTTAAACGTGATAAAATACCCACATATGACATTTATTAGCAATAAACAAGAACAAATATGCGAATATAAATGTGCATTTTTACATGCACATCAAATACCCCCACACTTATCTTTTTATTCGTCCTCGGATAAACTGAAAAACTAAGCTAAATCCGTTTTCGTAGGGAGCACGATTGCATTGAGCATATGCAACAAGCCTTTGAACCTCTAGGTGTCCCCAGTAGGACGAGTGTTGTCTCGTAATGATTTTCAGCGGATACTACCCACAAAATCCAAAAGCAAAAAGTATGTACAAAATGCAATATTCGAAAATATTTACAATATGAATGCATGTTTTTTAAAGGAATATTTAAATGAACAATTTACTTTTAAATTTTACATGAATGTGTTAACACAAATTTGGGTCGTCACTATGAAATTTGAGTCCGTTACTAATCAAAACTTCAAACAAAAGTCATGTTATCATCACAAAATCCTCCAGCTTGGCCAGTTGTTTTGGTAGAAACTTAGTGCAAATATGAAATGAATTATATAATCGATATCAACTATCATAAAACGACATCTCAACTTCCTTTTTGTTAACAAGATAGGTCGAATAAGTGAAGAATGTGCTTGGATTTCAAGTGCTTACTCTCTCTTTATTACAAAATATTTACATTATTACTATTTACAAACACCTAACCAAAAAGACCAAGGTATACCACCCGTGAGAGTTTGGGACAGAGCTTGGCGGATTGTGCAGACCGACGCCGATTTTGTCAACAATATGTCGTTAATCCCTACGTGTCCAACTCATAAAATGAGACCATGGTATACCGATGCTGACTTTGTCAACAAGGTGTCGGAAAGAGCTTGGTGGGTTTACACACCAACGCGAGATGTACTAGCAATGTTGGATACCCTTGGATTATTATTATATATATATACATTCTTTTTTTTCGTTTTAAACATAAGAGAGAGGGTTAAGAGATAATATCTTAGCACAACTTCACTTAAACGATCTAAAATGTTATCGCAAGTAGTCTAAATTAACCATTCAGTTAATCGAATTACAATTCAGAAAACATTTCATACTCATCACCTACGAATCTCCCTATATACCAATTACACCAAATTTGCTCATAATTCAAACTTTCCTTTCGTTATTCGCTAAGAGAAGTAAATTTCCAAACATTTAAATCGAATGTCCAAAATTATATGCTAACTCCATCAAGTCTTATTTAAAAGTAAATAAAAATGTGAATTTTTTTTTTTGATTTTTTTTTGAATAAAAAAAAGAAAAAGAAAATTCTATGCGAAACCAAAATAAATATGAAACTCCCCCCACACTTGATTTCGACTGTGTCCTCTCAGTCAATGCATGACACAATGAGTGAACAGAAGAGAAATATTTACATAGTTACAAAAGAGGGTTAGTGCGTCTTACCGAATGTGCATGCATAAAATATGCAGTCATCAAATAGATGAACCTGTCCACAATGGACCAATGGATCAGCCTCATTAAGAATATGAGACACGACTTAAGCATAAAAAACAAAATCATGAAGGTTTTTATATTACATGTTAGACTTGGAAAAACAAATTTTGTTTTTTCAAAAGTTTGAGTTGCTAATCTTAAAATTTTGAGCTTACAATTGATCATAAAATCAAATTGAATTTCTGTAGCAACTAAAGAGAGGTCATCAAGCCGGGGTTCAATAAAAATTTAAAAAACCAAGTTTAATTTGTTCAGATTATGTATAAATTAAGAGATGTGTGCATCGTTCTCACCCCCACACTTGCTTTGAGAAATATTGTTCAGTTTTGCTTTGATAATAGAAATTTTGTTGACTAAAGGTTCATTCATAAATCTAAAGTTAAAACCAAACAAATGAATTTTCAGTAAATTTCGAAATCGTGTTTTCTCAAAAACAGTGTTATTCCAGAAAGAGTTCATATATCGTTGAAATTTATCATTGAAAACAAGTGATCATAGTGAGGTTCAGTTGAAACAATTAAGTTGCAAGGAGCTTCAATAGTTTTTGAAAAAATCGTCATTGTGTTTAAGATCACATTCAGCAGTTTCGTTATTTTCAACCTCAAGAATTTCAAAATTTTTAAATTTTCCATTTTCTGCTTCAGACCCAACAACATTATTTTCAATCAGTTCTAGAAGTTTTCGCTCATCAAAGTCGTCCTCACCTAAGCAGTTGTTAACAATTTCATCATTTTTGTCATGCTGACAATCTAAAGTTGCTAAATTTTCAAAAGTTTCCAAATCTGAGAGAGGAAGATAAAATTGAAGATTGACGTCTTTGTTTTCAAGAGAAATCAAATTCAAATCAATTACATAGCTTTCAACAACTTCATTAAGATTTTCATCAATTTCAAAAGTTGTAAGTTGAAGATCGTCGATTGTGGTAAAAGGTGGATTATCATTTGAATCATCACACGTTCAGTTTTGATTATTTGGTTTTTCACGAAAATTCTAGTAGTCTTGAAAAAACAAATTCGTGTGATTATTGTGAATTTCATTCATTTGCTCAACAAAATCAAAATTATAATTATTTACATGAGAATTTTCAATTTGAATTTGTTGAGAACAAGAATCATTAATCGCACCATCATTGAAATTATTCCCATTGCCAAAATCATTTGTAAAGTGATTCACATTTCCATTTTGGATTTGAAATTCATTTTGGAGTTCGAAATTGATTTATCTGGGGCTATAATCAAAATCGTTTGAATTTGGAAGTGAATTCGAATTTTGATTATTTTGAAAACATTGGTTCGAATTGCTGCACAAGTATGAATTACACCATTCATTTATTCTTTGATTTTGTTGTATGCACATTTCATGTAAAGATTCGACATTTGTTTCAAGATTTGAGGGTTGGTCGGGATTTTGAAAATTTTGTGGTGCAAGATCAGGATTATTTTGAAATTTTTGAAAAGTTGGTGGTGTAAAATCCAAATTGTTCGTAAATTGTCGTTATTAAAATATCCATATGAATTTGGTGCAAAATTATATGGATTATATTGATTTTCACAACTATCATAAAATTCATGAGGATAAGGAAATTGAGACATTTTCAAGAAGCTCTTAAAAATATATGTTAAAAATAACAAATTTGGATTATATGAATACAAGTCTAGGCCAGGTTCGGACAGGGGTTATCAGTGTGCCACGAAACATCGTAGAAACACGACTGAAGGTTTAAGAACCAGTTTGAGTTCTAGACTCTCCAGTTCCTTAGACACCTAAGAAAGTATCAATCCAAATTGTCAATTTAACGAGTATATTGTCCTATGAGCTTTGGGGAATCCTCGATTCGGTTTTAAAAATAATTTATTTCACAAACAAACTTTTCAATTAATCCCACATTCATTTTAAAATTTTCAACCACACAACAACATACAAAATAATCAATCACAGAACAGTCGCAGAATAATAAATTGCAAAAATAAAATTTTACAAGCAAGCCGCGGCACCTACATGAAATCTTTATAAGAAAATTATATATATATAAATATTTAAGCATCAGCAATCATTGTAGAGTTCAGAAAATTTTACAGTGCGGTATAGCTGTCCATCCAGAGAAATTGATTGATGCTTGTGATTTAAAGTCAACTGTGTCTGCAAATTGTTTGACCTCTGAATTTCTGATTTCTTTGCTTGACTTCGATTCCTTGATTTGTTTACTTGAGCCTTGAATTCCTTTTGCTTTGGCCTTTGTTTGAGTTCTCTCTTTGACCTTTTTTTTGAATATTTTTTTTAAGAAAAGAAGAAGGGAGCAATTAAATAAAAACAAACAAGGGAAGAAAAAATAAAATAAAATAAACTAGAGACACAAAATAAAAAAACAAACTAGGCTCAACAAATAATAATAATAACTCAGGCCATACCCCTTTTTGTGATGAAAGCAAGTTGAAAATAGAAGGAGAAAAGACAAAGAAACAAAAACTAAATTAAAACAAACGGTTTAAAAAAATTTAGGAAAAACAAAAACAAATCTGACCGCCCCTTCAACGAACGGCTGTATACAAAAGAAGTCAAACTCCAAAACAAACACCGTAACACCAATGAAAGGGCTTAACACGGCACCAAAATTTGTTCAAAAAAAAATATAAACCAAATCTCGGAACTAAGTACCAAAATCCAAGACCCAGCTTATACACGGAAAGAAATATTGGATACCCCTTTTTTTTATATAGCACCACAATTAACTCCATAATACCAGTACAATTAATTCGCAATCTTCACATCTTGTTTTTCTGGGAATCAGTCGGGCTTGAGTTTCGAATATGGATTTCGAGTTGTGATTTCAGGGGTTGGTTTTGAATTGATGGTTGAGATTCCAGAATTAAATTGTGTTTTTTTCTTCTTCTGTTTTTTCGAAATTGCCCTCGATTTAGGGTATCGAATTGGGGATCTGTGAATCACAACTAGGTGGTTGTGATTTCAAGTAGAGTTTTCGGTGATTGGGGTTTTCGGTTGAAGTACGAACTGGGTTTCACGATATGGTGGATGACAAACAGCGGTTTTGCTGTGCACGGTCGGTGTGGCACAATGGTTCCAATGTGGTGTTCACGCTAAACTTGGTGAGGACAGGCGACCGGATGGCATTGCGAAGTCGAGGTTGTTTGGAAGAGAGGGAGTGTGAAGGTTGACGGTAATGAAGGGGTCTGGTGAATTTGTAGGTTTTGATGTATTTATAGGTTTGGCTATTGTGACTATGTCAATTATATTGGAGATAATGCTAGTTTGCAGTGGGTGCTGGAGGGATTGAAAGGATTTGGTGCAGCAATACTTGTGGACAAGTGAGGATTGCTAGTTCGACTTGTTTTCGGAAGCAACAAGTTGTGACTTTTGGGTGTAGAATTTGGTTGAAGTGATGATTGTGTAGAGTGAAGTGGAAGTTTGTGAATCTGGTTGAGACGACAATTGAAGAAGGAAATTGCAGATGGGTATATGCAGGGGGTATGTTGTGGTTTTCTGGCCAAATGTGATTGTTGGTAGATGGTGGTTGAATGGTATTGGTGAAGTAATGTTTGTGGTATTGGGTAGCGACAGCATGTGTGGTATTGTTATGGTTTGGGAAGGTGGCTTTTGGGTGGTGGATGAAAATGAGAGGGGAAATTTGTGAATGAGTGTGCATGCGGATGGCAAAGTTGGTTCTATTGGATGAATTGAGGAAAGAAGTTTTTGTAGGTGGAGTGACGTGATTTTTGGTGAGGATGTTGGGGTATATTAAGGCAGAAAGGGGAAAGAGATTATAGAGGAAGGAAGGAAAAAAATAAAATAAATGGCAAGCAATAAATTCGATTTTATTTTATTTTTTAATTTTATTTTGTAAGAATTGTACAAAGGAAAGGGATAAATATGTATTGAAAATAAGGAGGAAAAAATAGGAAAGAAATCAAAGGAAATATGGCAATTTTTTTTTAATAAATAAATACACAAAATAAAAACACACACAAAACAAACACTAACAACAAATGCAATTCACACAACTAACTACAAAATGGAACAACAATTTTTTTTTAGGAAAGAAAACTAAGAACACTAAAATAAGGCACAATGACACACACAAACAAAAAATAGAAGTGAAATAAAACAAACAAATACACAATCTTTTTTTTTCAGTAGAACACAAATAAGAAAATTAATTCAAAGAATAAAATTAAAAATAATTTCTATCCCCGGCAATGGCGCCAAAAACTTGTTCGACGATGAATATTCTATGAATTAGAATACCATCGCAAAGTGTAATAAACCACAAGCGCACGGCGTACAATTGTTAGTACGTGGCGAATACGAGTTGAGCCGCAGGGAAAGAAGTAATTTCAATCTTATTCAATCAAATTAAACCAAAATTCGGATTGATTTAACTAACAAAAATTAATTAACACTAGAATTAAGTTGAGAGCTAAATATGAAATGAAAGAAATTTAGAGGTAAATTGTAACAACCCGTAATTTTAAAACAAGACATAAGGCATAATTAAAGAATACTTAATTTTTACAAGAAGAATTAAGGGAAATGGATTGTGCTGTTGCGTTCGTCTCGAAATTCTGCTTGGAATAGAGTCCGAGTTTGTGTTAATCGGATATCATATGAAGAAGTTATGAAGCTTGGAAGATTTCAGTTTAAAGCAGAATTTAAATTAAAATAATAATTAAAAATAAAAAACGAGTTCAAAAATCAAAATCAGAAAATTTGGATGAGCGAGAAATCTCCCGCTCTAGGGTGTCAACCCCCATATAGGGTAAGAATCAAATTCTACAACAACAGTTTAGCTAATCAAATTCAGAACTCAGAACTCTCCTAAATCCTATCGCAGTGAGTCTATGTTACTTTAACATATAATTAATTAAAAAGTGATTGTGATAGGATTGTAAATTGGATTTTATGAACATGCCTGTAAGATGAATCATATCAAGTTTGTAAATTCTTATCTTTCAGATTCATACCCAAGTCACTGTTATCATATGCCTAATTGGATCTATTTTATTGTTCTACACCAGTTCAGGTTTCATATGTCTCTTTTATGCCAGTTTTGATGACATGATTCTCTTCCCTTTTTTTTATGAGATTAGGCTAACTTCGAGCCTAACATATTACGTTGAGATTTGCGTACGAATAACGTTTGAACGATTGGGAAAAGTTTGGGGAAATTTGTAATAAAATGAGATTATTGGCATAAATCAATTTGAGCATAATTATGTATAAATTGTATACATGAAATTTTGCATAAGTTGGATTGGGCATAATTGGATATAATTTTTATGCATGAGGTTTGGCATGAATTGTTAATAACAATGAACGCAAATTAATTTGGGCGTAATTTGGCATAGCATGTATACATAAGATTAATAGGCCTAATTTGGATTAGAAATTATAAACATAATTTAGATTGCAAATTATGGGTAATTGGAGTATATTTTAATCCACGACTTAAAATTGGGACTTGAATCAAGAAAGTGATAACGAATGCCAAAGACACGAGGTTAGATTTGAATTGTTGTATAAGACTGTCCTGAATCGCCTAGCACATCCAACGACCGCAATTTAGTAATCTAATGTGAGAGGTCAAAGGCAGAAATTAGATGCGTAATAATGCAAAGACACGAGGTTAAATTCGGTTTGCGGTATAAGACTGCCCAGAACCGTCCGACATATCCAGCAACCGCAAAACGACAATCTAATATGGGAGGTCTTGCAAGGTTACGATTATAATGAATTAATGAACACTTAACCACGATAAGACATGTGATTAGACATGGGGATGATAAAGGGTTAAGTGGGTAACATGGGTAGCATGTGAAACATAATTGAAGAACTTAACCCAGATGAGACATGCGATTAGACATGGGGATAAGAGGGGTTAAGTGGGAATTCCTAGTGGGGACCAAGCTTAGGAGGGAAGCTTGTGTCAAGTGTGGGGACCCTTTTCAACCTGTAACCCATTTAGTATCTATGTGAGCTCAAACTAGTTCGAGGACGGGACACGCTTACTGGGGTTGATTGTAAGAGGTCAATAAAGAGTTAGCGATGGCAATGCAAGTACAGCGGAATCATGTGCGTGCGTGGGTCCGGGCTGGTACGTAAGATGTTGTTGCATCGTGTAGGTATAAGCCATGCATTTTAGTAGTATCGGGTTACCACTTTAGGGAGTGATACATCTTACTGTGGGACCAGCACGAGTATCTACGAGTTAGGAAGCCGATCGAATGAGGAGGGTAGTGGGTACAACTAGTGGAGATAGGAGTAGGCGGCACCTATGACAACAGCTAGGAGCACACGAAACTACCATCATTATTATTATTACTATGTTTAGTAAGAGGGATCAACTTTCAGTTTGGAACTGGCATTGGTGCGGTGTAGGAATTATCTTATAGTGATTAGAAGCGCAGTCAACGTTACATCTTGTTCATCTGGTTACCTAGTCATATCTGCTTATGTTACAGTCATCTCTTATATCCAGTTTATGTTCTTATCCTATTACTCTACTGATTATATTATTGAAGTCACTAGACTCGCCAGACTTATGTCTGACTCCTTTTTGTTTCGCCTCTTCCCCCCCCCCCCTAAGGTCCTCAGGGCGAGAAGAGTGAAGCTTGACTTGGATTCCTTTCTTCTTGAAGTGCTTGGAAGTGTTGAAAGTAATGCTCAGCTTTGTCTCTTTTTCATTATGGCTATTTGGAGTGGCATTATGGATTTACTTTTATGTACTCTGATAATAATTTTGTACAAGATGGATATTTGTGTACTTGGCTTTAGCATGTGGTTTTGATGTTGTAACCAAACATGTTTTGCTTTTCCACTGCAATGAATAAATTTTGAATTTTCGTAAGTACCATTTTATATATCTGTCTTGAGATATTCTATTCTATACCCTTATAATACTCCATGAAAGTTAATGTATTCCCTTAGTGAGTGACATTAATGGACGTGGAGTGTTACACGTGGTATCAGAGCTGAAGGTTACCAGAACAGATAAAAGATTTTGAAAACCGTTTTCAAAAGCATTTTTAGAAAGAAGTATTTTTAAAAACATGTTTTAAAGAAGGTATTTTCAAGAGAAAAGTTTATTATGAAAAACATAATCCCCAAAAGCCATATATCTATCTTTTGATTCTCTACTTGAATCTCTTTTTCCTTTCTTTTCGCCATAGTTCCGTAGGCATGTTAAAACTACGGCACATGTCGGAGGGCAAAGAAGTGCCCAACCTCCATCTGTAGCCGCAGTAGTTTCACCTATGGCTAATCTTCTTTCAATCTTCGTAGGTTTTTTCGTGTGATGGAGAAAGCTTTTGAGATACTTGTTAACATGTTACACAAGGATGGTAAAATTGAGAATGAGGGAGTTTAGGCTAAGGAGCACAACCCAAGGATGAGAAACTTGTTGATATGGCTTTAATCCACGAAGAAGGTAAAGGTGAAAAGAAAGAGGTGAAGGTGGAAGAATCACAGAACAAGAAAGTAGAACCTAAGAAGGGTGGAAAGAATAATAAACCCCGTGACAAGAGGAAGTTTCTTTATTTTGGTATAACGGGCCATGTAATTAAGTACTGTTGGAAGAAGATGAAGCATGGTTGTTTTCATTGCGGTGAGGCAAGACATCTGATTAAAGACTGCCCGAGGAGGCAAGGACAACGGCAAGGGCAGAGGACAGGACCTACTTCTGGAGGGCAGGTTCATGCTCTCATGTAACCTAGACAAGAGAGAGGTAGAAACATTTCTGTTTAAAGTTTGATTTTCCTTTTTGATCATCCTATTCGAACTTTGTTTGATTCTGGCGCTTCACATTCGTTTATATCTGCTTCGTTAGTTGAAACACTGCACCTAAATGCTAGTCTAGTTATGGATCCCATAGTTGTCTCAAATCCTATTGGGGTTACGGCTCATCTTTCTATGTTATGTCGGGATTTGAGAATATATGTGTATGACATTGAGTTCGAATGCAACGCTTATGTGATTTTCTTCATGGGATATAGGTTGATTCTAGGATGGGATTGGCTAGCCAGGAATAGTGCCATTCTCGACTATGAAAAGAGGGTGGTTAGACTGTTGACTAGTTTGGGTAATACTCTCGATATTTCTTGTGAACCTAAGTGTTCTGTTATGCTTAGCTACCTAGAATCTTTTGACACATCTATTGATGATTTGCAATCTGTTCGAGTAGTCCGTGAGTATGAAGATGTCTTTGAGGAGGTTAGGGGCTTACCTCCAAAATGCAAGATAGATTTCCGTATATACTTGGTGTAAAATGCAAAGCCAGTTGCATTGCCCGTGTGGCACATGGCTCCAAGAGAAAGGAGGGAGCTTAGTAAACAAGTGAAAGAGTTGCTTGAGAAAGGGTTCATAAGAAGAAGTATGTAATGACCCGCATTTGCAGAGGTATTATAATTAATTTATTTAATTATATAAATAGTGAAATAGTGAATTAAACGATGGTTTAATTAATTAATGGTGAATATTTAATTTAAAATTATATATTAAATTCTGAAATAATCAGAATTGGCTGAAATGGCGATATGGTGTGAACTGTATCATCTGTGATATTAAATTCAGTTTAAAAATTGAATTTGAATAATGAATATATTATTTGAACAACAGTTTGAACGTATAATTATATTATAATTAAAATCGAACTTGAAATGGCGCAGTAGTTCGCGATTTGGCGATTTGAACTTCAACTGGATATACATGATTCGTTTTAAGCCAGATTTCTGTGAAACAAGAAACATGTGGAGCTGGTGGATTATATCTTTCTAGTGGAAGAGAAAAATCAGGATTTCGTCATGTAGATTTTGATTTATGTCCAAATCAAATTTTAGAAAAGTCGCTGTGGAATTCCTTTATAATTTATAAAGGAATTATTTATATTTTAAAAAAGGAATTTCAATATAAATCGAATATCGGGTTGACCCAAACTTGAAATATCAAATTAGAAATTCATATAGAATTTTTCTAAGCTGTATGGTATGCCACTGTGAATAAGACGATAATATTTATTTTTAAATATTAAATTTAATTTTTTATTTAAATATATTTATATATTTAAATGGGTCATTCAGAGCTTTAAAAATAGCCGGTTTTGCAAACGAAGTCGGAATTCGACGAAAATAATTTTGTTGGATCCGCAATGTCAAATAGTTGTTAGATTTCCAGTTTCGTGATTTTTAGAATTACTGTGTGGCCATACGGATTTTTAGAAGTCTATATTTCGACAGTTAAAAATACGCTGTGTGAGCAAATGGAGTCGGAATTCGACGAAACTAATTTTGTTGGGACCGTAATGTCGAACTGTAGCTGCATGTCCAGTTTCGTGATTTTTGGGTGTTGTATGTGATCATAAGAAATTTATTTCGATAAGAACACATAGCGATAAAATATAAATGGAATATGCTAAGGGAATATTCCAATCCAAATGCTATAAATAACCATCCTTAACCTAAATCAACCCTCCGGAAGTCAACAGCAAAAACCACCGTATGTTTTCTTACCAGAAAAATATCTCGAGCAAACCAAAAATCAAAACAAAACCATACAAAATCTATAAACCAAAAAGGAGGTATATTTGGGTTCGTATGAACTTGCTCTTCGCACTCGTGTAAGTATTACTGGGTTCGACAGTTTTTCTATCGATGGAAAAACCCGCAGCGAGACCTAAAGTTGTGGATTTTGCGCGAGATGGAGAGTTTTGGCTTAATTCGATATGTTCTTGATGATTGTGGTGAGGAAACGCTTCGGTGGTCAAAAATTGAAGGAGTTAGATGCCAGAAAGTTTTGGGTATCCTGTAGCAGTTCGTCGAGGTATCAGGGTCGTGACGGTCAAGGGAGAATCGAGTTCGACCTTGTGGTGCTTGAAAGAACGAGTTGTCGATGAGGAGTATAATGGTAATTACAGTTTGAAATATCATTGAGAGGTGAAGGTGCGGTTGGGATGGGAAGTTCAGGGAAATGGTCGTGTGGTTCTGAAGAGTGATACGAGATTTGGGGAAGAAGCATTTTGGGTGCGGGTCAGAATGGATGGGCCGGGTTAAAGGTGAAGGCCCATTAATTTAATAATTTAGTTTATTTTAAAATCCAATATTTATGTACAAAACTTGTAATCGAAATAACTTAATCATACATTATCAGAATTTCGAACCGTAAGTTGCGTTGGGATCGTATGGACGGTGGCTACGCACTGGGACTGATTGGAAGTGGATCGATGCTCGTTTGAATTTATGGCGAAATAAGTTGTTTGATTTCAAATCATATAACAGCTTATCGTTCTTTAACGATGAACTGCAAATGTGAGTAAAACTCACCAACTCTAAACAGTTATATTTTTATGACGTATTTTTAGAACTGTTAATTATCTATTGACTGTTGTGTGATGATTTGGTTGATTGAACTGCTAGTCAGTTAGTTGAAATTTTATATATATATATATATAAACCGTTATATATATATTGATTCTGTTTATCAGAATAATTCGTACTGAACTAACATTGATGTTGATTTTATGGTATAACAGCTGCGATGCAGGGAGACAGGTTGGAGGAATCCGACTGGATTCCTCAACATTTACTTTACTGTTTTTCATATATTTTAATATATAATGTGATATAGAATATGTTAATGACTTTGTGTGTTCGAACGATATCGATCACTATGTTTGGTATTTTAAATACCATAAGAAATAGTGGGATGTAAAAAGGAGATTTTCAAAGTATATTTGGAAAATAACTTGTTATATAAAATCAATCGATTTTATATATAAAAGGGAAAAAGATTTTAATAAGAAAAAATATTTGTAAATCAAATATAAAGGAAAAATATTTGTAAAACAAATATAAAGGAAAATATTTGCAAAACAAATAGATAAGAAAAAGGAAATATTTGTAAAATAATTACAAATAGAGATAAAAAGGAAATATTTGTAGAACATGTACAAATAGATTAAATAAGGATCATTTATTTATAGAAAATAAATAAAAGAAAAAGGGTTATTTATAAAGGAAATAAATAGAAATCAAAGGAGATATTTATTTGTTAAAATAAATAGAAATCAAAGGAGATATTTATTTGTTTAAAATAAATAGAAATCAAAGGAGATATTTATTTGTTTAAAATAAATAGAAATCAAAGGAGATATTTATTTGTTAAAATAAATAGAAATCAAAGGAGATATTTATTTGTTTAAAATAAATAGAAATCAAAGGAGATATTTATTTGTTTAAAATAAATAGAAATCAAAGGAGATATTTATTTATTTAAAATAAATAGAAATCAAAGGAGATATTTATTTGTTAAAATAAATAGAAATCAAAGGAGATATTTATTTGTTAAAATAAATAGAAATCAAAGGAGATATTTATTTGTTTAAAATAAATAGAAATCAAAGGAGATATTTACTTGTTAGAATAAATAGAATTAAAAGAGTTAATCGAATATAGTATTCGAATAGAGTTAAAAGAGTTAATCAGTTAGGGTTCACTAGTCAAAACTAATCAGTTAGAGTTAACCAGTTAGAGTTAACCAGTTAGGGTTAATCAATCAGGGTTGACTAGTTAGAGTTAAATCGATAGGGTTAATTAAATAGAGTTAATCAAATTTAAGTTAATCGAATATTAGTGATTCGAATAGAGTTAAAAAGGAGTTAGTCGAATATTGTTTCTTTGAATAGAGTTAAAGGAGTTATCAATTAGTTTAATCGAAAGGAGTTATTGATTATTGGTTAATCGAAAGGAATTATCGAATATAGTTTATTCGAAAGGAATTATCGAATTTGGTTATCCGAAGGAGTTATCGAATTTAGTTATTCGATGGAGTTAATCGATTAGAGTTAAATCAAATAAGTTAATCGAATATAGTTTATTCGAATAGAATTAAACGAGTTAACCGAACATTGTTTATTCGAATAGAGTTAGAGTTAATCGAATAAGAGTTATTAGATTGGAGTTATTCGAACAAGAGTTATAGAATAAGATTTAACCAAATAGGAGTTAATAGATTAGTTGTTCGTTATATATTCGAGTTAGGAAATAAGAGTTAGATTAAAGTTATTATAATTCAGAAGCAGGAAATTATAACACCACTGTTATAATCAAATGATTCTGTAAAGGAGTTGGACTCGTAAATTATATACGAGAGTTATGTAAGGAAGTTTGTTAAAGGTTTAAAAGATGAACTTACCCTATTTCGAAATTTGAAATGTTGTTCAGTTAAGGTCTGAGAGGTAGTTATACCCCAACTTGATTGACTTCGTTTTTAATTTAGAAATGGTTAAGGTTCGAGAGAGAAAGTGGTTAAGTGAATTTAGTAAATAAGTATAGTGGTTTGAGTTGTCGTCGCGATGTTGATTTAAACATCTATTTAAATCCAAGTAAAGAAGATTTGGAAATGTTTTCCAAATAGAATCAGAAACGTAATCAAATATTGAAATTTGAAATATGAACTAGAAAAGGAAATGTTTTCCTGTGTTAATGTACATTTTCTAAACATAGAAAATAAGGAAATATATATATATATATATATATATATATGATTGATGATTGATTGATAAAATTTCCATCTGGAAATAATATCGTTGTTTGCACACGTATTTTTCTTTGATAGTTAACTCACCGACTATCGAAGTTTTTGACCATTTTACGTTGTAAATATGGAGAGACCGGTTGGATTATTATCCAAAGAACCACTCTGTATTGGCATAAGCGTTGCGAATCATATATGCCAAAGATAATTGAAGACGGAGTAAAGTGCAAGGGCTATTGTATAAGTCTTAGATAACAGTGCCTAAGATGGATGTACTGAATAGTGCCTTCGTTCATCCTGTTCCTGGATGAACTTGTATGGAGGAATGTCTGATAGAGTATTTCCAGAAAGGTCATGTACATTGATTTCTTCAACCGTACCAAGAGTGGAAGCGGAGAAGGAAACTTCTTTAGCTAACACATAATGTACTGTTGTAGACGTCAATTAGTGATTTTCGATGGATCTGACAATGTGGTATTCGAAGTGAATCTGATGTGATGATAAAGCGTAACCTCAAGCCTCATCAACCGGTAAATGACAGAAATCGGGCAGGCAGCATGGCTAAGTCGGACGCTCCGAAGTAGGGTGTATAATCACCTATCTAGAGAATATTCATTTGCTTCTTTAATTTATCAATGATGTCCCATATATACGGGAAACGGTTGCTGATCCCAACCGTTGGTGATATACATTCGATACACTCAAGCGAAATGAGTGGTCGGTCATGTGTGGCTGAGTTGCAAGATGTTCTTGTTGAACTCCAGTGTATCGTTCCAAGAGTACACTGATCGGAAGGTGGTTCCATACCTTGTCATAGTTGGAAATCCATTACCGAATATGTGCTTGCGGTTTCAATTGTATACTATATATATGTAGAACGTGAGATGAAAGCGTTTCTGCTAGATGATTATTATATTGTGGTTGATAGACATTATTATAATATCAAAAGGTTTTGATATAAAGATATTTTGGATTATCATAAGGGAAAAACCCGTTCCGTTATACGGCGTGGTCATATGAGATATCATTCACTTGTTCAAATTGCTTAAACTGTTTTACTCATACCAGTCCCATGACTGACCCGGAGTTTATTTGTTTGTTTTCCCTAAACTCTTGGGTGCCTAAATTTGTACGGGCAGTCAAGTTGTCGGGATTTTACAGATACACTTGGAGAGCTTGGAGCAGGAGGCTTCAGGATTATATAGCTATAGTTATTTCCGTTGTGCTATAAGTGTTGTACTCTGATAATGTTACTGTATACATATACTGTTTGTATTTCAAAAGTTATGTTATATATATTATATGTTATTCGTTTCGCTGTGAGATTCGTGTTACTCTGATGTTGTGTTCTTCTTCTTCTATTCTAAGTTTCTATCTTATCTTTCCTCACCCTCAAATTTCTTTCATTAACTATCCGGTATTTTCGACTCTTGATGTTCGATATGTGTTGTATATCGGATAACCAAGGTCGCAAAAATCTAGGTCGTTACAGTTGGTATCAGAGCTTAAGTTAAGTGAATTACCTTGGCTCTGTGGCGTGACTCAGTAGAGATGGGGTTAGAAATACCCTAGATTGAGTTGAGTGTATATATACGAGTGAACGTATTTGTATTTGATATAAAAATTTGTTTTATATTGTGGAGATTCATTGGTTGAGTTGTTTATGGGTTCTGGTCGATAAGTTTGATCCACTGTATCGGTAGGAGTTTATAAACACTCGAATACGATGGGTCGACACAATATGTTTTGAAAAGAGGGTAAATTAAAATAAGTTTGCCCAAGGTATATCTTGATATAGAGAAGATATATATATCAAAATTATAATATATTGGATATATTGGTTGTTATTATAATCGAGTAAGATTATAAATTAAATGGTTACGTAAATAACCAATCAGAATTCATATAAGTGAAATACGTGAAATCAGATGAGTTAAATCTGAAATTTAAACCAGAAAGTGAATTAAAATTCTGCAAAATTGGGTAAGTGTTTGTAAATGGATTTGAATTAAAAATTAGGAAAATTTAAGATCCTGGGAGATTTTAAATTGTTTTACAAGCAGTATGAATTATATTTTGAAATGAATTTCAAAGTGGAAATGTTTAGAAATGGTTTTATAGCATTGAACTCACTTCGATCGCAGGAAAATAGATTCTGATGATGATAGCTGCATCATCAGTATTCATTTTCGAGTTGTAAGTGACGAATTACTACCAGAGATACTGTTTTAAATTCGTTTTGGAAAAGACAAGTTGTGTTGAATTTCAAAAAGGAAAATTTGATTTTTAAAAAGAGTAAACTGTTTAAAACCCCCCAAGGAAAGACTATTTGAATTAAAAACAAATTTAACAGAAATTTGTGAAAGAAAATTTGAATTAAAGTAAAGCCAGTAAAGTGGTAATTGAGATTGAAGTAGAACGATATCAACACAAATCGGATTGTGAGATTCAAATTTGAAGTGTAATGTGGTAATCAAGTTAAGAGTTGGAAATCGAGAAGAAACTCGAGTTGAAATGATATTTGGCTCGGATATAAGAGAATGGTTGTGTTGTGGATAAAAGCAGATTGGAATTTGATTGGGATGACCCTTGTATCTGCTGAATTGATAACAGGTGGAAAGGATATAATGATATGCCGACAAAAGGTACAAGATTATATTTCATATTGCATATAAGATGTATGAGCTGAATTGGCAAGTCGTTTGACTGTTTGATTTTCTTTTGGGTTGGAGATGGCCCAGAGAGGCGAGTTGGAATTTGAAGTATTGACCGGTACAAAGGAGGTGTTGGCGATTTTTTTCGAAAAGTTAAGGCGCTAATTTTTTTCAGGATTTTTGAAAATTTTCGTTGATAATAATTAATTAATATTTAATTGAAATTAAATTGGTTCAATTGAAAACTAAAGTTAAAATGTGAACAAATATGTCTAACCAGTCGATAGGGTCGTCGTCTACCTTAGCAATTTCGAGGACGAAATTATTTTAAGCGGGGAAGAATGTAATGACCCGCATTTGCAGAGGTATTATAATTAATTTATTTAATTATATAAATAGTGATATAGTGAATTAAATGATGGTTTAATTAAATAATGGTGAATATTTAATTTAAAATAATAAATTAAATAATATATTAAATTCTGAAATAATCAGAATTGGCTGAATTGGCGATATGGTGTGAACAGGATCATCTGTGATATTAAATTCAGTTTAGAATTTGAATTTGAATAACAAATATATTATTTGAACGATAGTTTGAATGTATAATTATATTATAATTAAAATCGAGCTTGAAAGGGCGCAGCAGTTCACGATTTGGCGATTTGAACTTCAACTGGATATACATGATTCGTTTTAAGCCGGATTTCTATGAAACAAGAAACGTGTGGAGCTGATGGATTATATCTTTCTAGTGGAAGAGAAAAATCGGGATTTAGTCATGTAGATTTTGATTTACGTCCAAATCAAATTTTAGAAAAGTCGCTGTGGAATTCCTTTATAATTTATAAAGGAATTATTTATATTTTAAAAAAGGAATTTCAATATAAATCGAATATCGGGTTGACCCAGATTTGAAATATCAAGTTAGAAATTCATATAAGATTTTTCTGAGCTGTATGGTATGCCACTATGAATATAGACGATAATATTTATTTTTAAATATTAAATTTAATTTTTTATTTAAATATATTTATATGTTTAAATGGGTCATTCAGAGCTTTAAAAATAGCCGGTTTTGCAAACGAGGTTGGAATTCGACAAAACTAATTTTTTTGGATCCACAATGTCAAATAGTTGTTAGATTTCCAGTTTCGTGATTTTTAGAGTCACTGTGTGGCCGTACGGATTTTTAGAGTGAAAAACAGTCTATATTTCGACAGTTAAAAATACGTTGTGTGAGCGAACGTAGTCGGAATTCGACGAAACCAGTTTTATTGGGACCGTAATGCCGAACTGTAGCTGCATGTCCAGTTTCGTGATTTTTGGGTATTGTATATGATCATAAGAAATTTATTTCGATAAGAACACATAGCGATAAAATATAAATGGAATATGCTAAGGGAATATTCCAATCCAAATGCTATAAATAACCATCCTTAACCTAAATCAACCCTCCGGAAGTCAACAGCAAAAATCGCCGTATGTTTTCTTACCAGAAAAATATCTCGAGCAAACCAAAAATCAAAATAAAACCATACAAAATATATAAATCAAAAAGGAGGTATATTTGAGTTCTTATGAACTTGCTCTTCGCACTCGTATAAGTATTACTGGGTTCGACAGTTTTTCTGTCAATGGAAAAACCCACAGCGAGACCTAGGGTTGCGGATTTTGCGCGAGATGGAGAGTTTTGGCTTGATTCGATATGTTCTTGGTGATTGAGGTGAGGAAACGCTTCGGTGATCAAAAATTGAAGGAGTTCGATGCCAGAAAGTTTCGGGTATCCTGTAGCAGTTCGTCGAGGTATCAGGGTCGCGACGGTCAAGGGGAATTAAGTTCGACCTTGTGGTGCTTGAAAGAACGAGTTGTCGATGAGGAGTATAATGGTAATTACAGTTTGAAATATCATTGAGAGGTGAAGGTGCGGTTGGGATGGGAAGTTCAGGGAAATGGTCGTGTGGTTCTGAAGAGCGATACGAGATTCGGGGAAGAAGCATTTTGGGTGCGGGTCAGAATGGATGGGCCAGGTTAAAGGTGAAGGCCCATTAATTTAATAATTTAGTTTATTTTAAAATCCAATATTTATGTACAAAACTTGTAATCGAAATAACTTGATCATACGTTATCAGAATTTTGAACCGTAGTTGCGTTGGGATCGTATGGATGGTGGCTACGCACTGGGACTGACTGGAAGTGGATCGGTGCTCATTTGAATTTATGGCGAAATAAATTGTTTGATTTCAAATCAAATAACAGCTTATCGTTCTTTAACAATGAACTGCAAATGTGAGTAAAACTCACCAACTCTGAACAGTTATATTTTTATGACATATTTTTAGAACTGTTAATTATCTGTTGACTGTTGTGAGATGACTTGGTTGATTGAACTGCTAGTCAGTTAGTTGAAATTTTATATATATATATATATAAACCTTTATATATATATATATATTGATTTTGTTTATCAGAATAATTCGTACTGAACTAAAATTGATGTTGATTTTATTGTATAACATCTGTGATGCAGGGAGACAGGTTGGAGGAATCCGACTGGATTCCTCAACATTTACTTTACTGTTTTTCATATATTTTAATATATAATGTGATAAAGAATCTGTTGATGAATTTGTGTGTTCGAACGATATCGATCACTGTGTTTGGTATTTTAAATACCGTTAGAAATAGTGGAATGTAAAAAGGAGATTTTCAAAGTATATTTGGAAAATAACTTGTTTATATAAAATCAATGGATTTTATATATAAAAGGGAAAAAAGATTTTAATAAGAAAAAATATTTGTAAACCAAATATAAAGGAAAAATATTTGTAAAACAAATATAAAGGAAAATATTTGCAAAACAAATAGATTAGAAAAGGAAATATTTGTAAAACAATTACAAATAGAGATAAAAAGGAAATATTTGTAGAACATGTACAAATAGATTAAATAAGGATCATTTATTTATAGAAAATAAATAAAAGAAAAAGGGTTATTTATAAAGGAAATAAATATAAATCAAAGGAGATATTTATTTGTTTAAAATAAATAGAAATCAAAGGAGATATTTATTTGTTTAAAATAAATAGAAATCAAAGGAGATATTTATTTTTTAAAATAAATAGAAATCCAAGGAGATATTTATTTGTTTAAAAAAAATAGAAATCGAAGGAGATATTTATTTGTTTAAAATAAATAGAAATCAAAGGAGATATTTATTTGTTTAAAATAAATAGAAACCAAAGGTGATATTTAGTTGTTAAAATAAATAGAAATCAAAGGAAATATTTATTTGTTAAAATAAATAGAAGTCAAAGAAGATATTTATTTGTTTAAAATAAATAGAAATTAAAGGAGATATTTACTTGTTAGAATAAACAGAATTAAAAGAGTTAATCGAATATAGTATTCGAATAGAGTTAAAAGAGTTAATCAGTTAGGGTTCACCAGTCAAAACTAATCAGTTAGAGTTAACCAGTTAGAGTTAACCAGTTAGGGTTAATCAATCAGGGTTGACCAGTTAGAGTTAAATCGATAGGATTAATTAAATAGAGTTAATCAAATTTAAGTTAATCGAATATTAGTGATTCGAATAGAGTTAAAAAGGAGTTAGTCGAATATTGTTTCTTTGAATAGAGTTAAAGGAGTTATCGATTAGTTTAATCGAAAGGAGTTATTGATTATTGGTTAATCGAAAGGAATTATCGAATATAGTTTATTCGAAAGGAATTATCGAATTTGGTTATCCGAAGGAGTTATCGAATTTAGTTATTCGATGGAGTTAATCGATTAGAGTTAAATCAAATAAGTTAATCAAATATAATTTATTCGAATAGAATTAAACGAGTTAACCGAACATTGTTTATTCGAATAGAGTTAGAGTTAATCGAATAAGAGTTATTAGATTGGAGTTATTTGAATAAGTGTTATAGATTAAGAGTTAACCAAATAGGAGTTAATAGATTAGTTGTTCGTTATTTATTCGAGTTAGGAAATAAGAGTTAGATTAAAGTTATTATAATTCAGAAGCAGGAAATTATAACACCACTGTTATAATCAAATGATTCTGTAAAGGAGTTGGACTCGTAAATTATATACGAGAGTTATGTAAGGAAGTTTGTTAAAGGTTTATTAGATGAACTTACCCTATTTCGGGATTTGATATGTTGTTCAGTTATGGTCTGAGAGGTAGTTATACCCCAACTTAATTGACTTCGTTTTTAATTTAGAAATGGTTAAGGTTCGAGAGTGAAAGTGTTTAAGTGAATTTAGTAAATAAGTATAGTGGTTTGAGTTGTCGTCGCGGTGTTGATTTAAACATCTGTTTAAATCCAAGTAAAGAAGATTTGGAAATGTTTTCCAAATAGAATCAGAAACGTAATCAAATATTGAAATATGAATTAGAAAAGGAAATGTTTTCCAATGTTAACGTACATTTTCTAAACATAGAAAATAAGGAAATATATATATATATAGATATATATATATATATATGTGTGTGTGTGTGTGTGTGTGTGATTGATGAATGATTGATAAAATTTCCATTTGGGAATAATATCGTTGTTTGCACACGTATTTTTCTTTGATAGTTAACTCACCGACTATCGAAGTTTTTGACCATTTTACGTTGTAAATATGGAGAGACCGGTTGGATCATTATCCAAAGAACCACTCTGTATTGGCATAAGCGTTGTGAATCATATATGCCAAAGATAATTGAAGACGGAGTAAAGTGCAAAGGCTATTGTATAAGTCTTAGATAACAGTGCCTAAGATGGATGTACTGAATAGTGCCTTCATTCATCCTGTTCCTGGATGACTTGTATGGATGAATGTCTGATAGAGTATTTCTAGAAAGGTCACGTACATTGATTTCTTCAACCGTACCAAGAGTGGAAGCGGAGAAGGAAACTTCTTTAGCTAACACATAATGTACTGTTGTAGACGTCAATTAGTGATTTTCGATGGATCTGACAATGTGGCATTCGAAGTGAATCTGATGTGATGATAAAGCGTAACCTCAAGCCTCATCAACCAGTAAATGACATAAATCGGGCAGGCAGCATGGCTAAGTCGGTCGCTCCGAAGTAGGGTGTTTAATCACCTATCTAGAGAATATTCATTTGCTTCTTAAATTTATCAATGTTGTCCCATATATACGGGAAACGGTTGCTGATCCCAACCGTTGGTGATATACATTCGATACACTCAAGCGAAATGAGTGGTCGGTCATGTGTGGCTGAGTTGCAAGATGTTCCTGTTGAACTCCAGTGTATCGTTTCCTAGAGTACACTGATAGGAAGGTGGTTCCATACCTCGTCATAGTTGGAAATCCATTACCCAATACGTGCTTGCGGTTTCAATTGTATACTATATATATGTAAAACGTGAGACGAAAGCGTTTCTACTAGAAGATTATTATATTGTGGTTGATAGACATTATTATAATATCAAAAGGTTTAGATATAAAAATATTTTGGATTCTCATAAGGGAAAAACCCGTTCCGTTATACGGCGTGGTCTTATGAGATATCGTTCACTTGTTCAAACTGCTTAAACTGTTTTACTCATACCAGTCGCATGACTGACCCGGAGTTTATTTTTTTGTTTTCCCTAAACTCTTGGGTGCCTAAATTTGTACTAGCAGTCAAGTAGTCGGGATTTTACCGATACACTTGGAGAGCTTGGAGCAGGAGGCTTCAGGATTATATAGCTATAGTTATTTCCGCTGTGTTGTAAGTGTTGTAATCTGATAATGTTACAGTATACATATACTGTTTGTATTTCAAAAGTTATGTTATATATATTATATGTTATTCATTCCGCTGTGAGATTCGTGTTACCCCGATGTTGTGTTCTTCTTCTTTTTCTATTCTTATTTTTTATCTTATCTTTCCTCACCCTCTAATTTCTTTCATTAACCATCTGGTATTTTCGACTCTTGATGTTCGATATGTGTTTTATATCGGATAACCAAGGTCGCAAAAATCCGGGTCATTACAAAGTATCTCGGAGTGGGGTGCTCCTGCTGTTTTTGCTACGAAGGCTGATGGTTCGCTTAGATTGTGCGTGGACTATAGGGAGCTGAATAAGCTCATGAAGAAAAACAGACACCCATTGCCGAGGATAGATGATTTGTTCGATCGGTTGGTTGGTGCTTCGGTTTTCTCATAGTTGGACATAGCTACATGATTTCATCAGTTGAGGGTAGCTGAGGATAGTATAGATAAGACTGCCTTTACAACTCCCGATGGTTTCTTCGAATGGTTCGTCGTGCCTTTTGGTTTGGCGAATGCACCCGCATATTTCGTAGACTTGATGTGTAGGGTGTTTAGGGAGTTTCTAAACAAGTTCGTGGTGGTCTTTGTGGATGATGTTTTGATATTCTCCAAAAGCGAGGAAGAACATGTCCTACGTCTTGGGGAAGTCTTAGAGACCCTTCGAGCACATCAACTCAAAGCTAAGTTCTCCAAATGTCATTTTTGGAGGAAGGATGTGAAGTTCTTTGGACACGTGGTCTCTAAGGAAAGGATAGCAGTGGATCCCACGAAGGTGGTGGTAATCCAAGATTGGAAGGTTCCTAAGAATGCAACAGAAGTAAGAAGTTTTCTTGGTTTGGCGGGCTATTACAAAAAGTTCATTAAATACTTTGCTAAGATATCGGCCCCACTTACACGGCTGACGAAAAAGAATTTGACCTTTTCTTGGGATGTTGACTGTGACGAAGCTTTCCAATGTTTGAAGAGGGCATTAACGACAGCTCCAGTTTTAATTTTGTCGGATGGAAGTAAGTCGTTCACAGTGTATACCGATGCTTTCAGGACAGGGTTTGACGCAGTTTTGATGCAAGAGGGAAGGGTGATATGTTATGGTGGAAGGCAGTTGAAGGTCCATGAGAAGAATTACCCTACCCACGACTTAGAGTTAGCTTCCATAGTTTTTGCGGTTAAGTCTTGGCCTCACTATTTGCTTGGTGAGAGGTTTGAGTTGTATACAGACCATAAGTCACTAAAGTACTTGTTCTCCCAAAAAGATTTAAACTTAAGGCAACAAAGGTGGATGGAGTTCTAAGCATCATACGATTTTGAGATTGCATATACCCTAGGCAAGGGTAACATTGTACCTGACGCCTTGAGTAGAAAGAAGTTGACTTTGAGTCCTTTGTTTGTTGAGAGGCAGAGTTTAGAGTATATCTCTACCTTTGACTTTAGACCCTCAATTAATTATGTACCCGGTTTGTTGGCATCATTAGAGGTACGAACTATGCTTTTGGGGCAGATAGGTGCTGCACAGCGAGATGACCCATAGTTAATAGAGATAGTAGACCAGCTCACCAGAGGGGAGTCTTCGAGCCATCTTAGTAGGTACACTATAAATGACAAAGGCTGGTTGCGTAGAGATGGGAGACTTTGCGTATCTCGAGACGAGAGTTTTAGAAAGACAATCCTTGAAGAAGCACATCGTTCTAAGCTGACCATACATCCCGGTGGTGACAAAATGTATAGGGACATGAAGCGAGTTTTCTTTTAGGCTGGAATGAAGAAGGATGTGGCTGAATTCATTTCTAGATGCTTAGTGTGCCAGCAAGTCAAGGCTGAGCAAAAGAAGCCTAACGGTTTGCTTCACCCTTTAGAGGTTCCGCAGTGGAAGTGGGAAAGTGTTTCCATGGATTTCGTTGACGGGTTGCTGAGGTCAAGGAAGGGTAATACGGGGATTTGGGTAGTAGATAAACTTACCAAGAGCGCCCATTTTATTCCCGTCAAGAGTAAAAGAACAACGGCATGGTTAGCATCTGTTTATCTCCGAGAGATAGTTCATCTACATGACATACCTTCTAGTATCGTAAGCGACCGAGATCCCATTTTCACTAGTGAGTTTTGGAAGAGCCTGCAAGAGGCGGTAGGAACGCAATTGTGTTTGAGCACCGCTTATCACCCTCAAACGGATGGCCAAACAGAAAGAGTGAATCAGATTCTAGAAGATCTCTTGAGGTTATGCATCTTGGACTTTGGAGGGACGTGGGAGGAACATCTTCCATTAGTAGAGTTCGCATACAACAATAGCTATCAGACAAGTATTGGCATGGAACCTTTTGAGGCTCTATATGCATGACCCTATCGATCACCGACTTGTTGGTGGGAATCTATGGATAAGATTTTGCTTGGGCTCGAGATGATTAGAGAAACTTCAGAGAAGATACACTTGATTCGAAGACGCATGAAGACGGCATAGGACCGGCAAAAGTCATATGCTGATAAGCGAAGGACCGATCTTGAGTTCAGTATTGGATACATGGCCTTTATTAAAGTATCACTATTGAGGAATGTAGTTCGTTTTGGGTCTGTAGGGAAATTGGCACCAAGGTTCGTAGGGCAATTCCCCATTACAGAGCGAATTGGACAGATGGCCTACAAAGTGAAGTTGCCCGAGAAGCTTAGTGGTGTTCATGACGTATTTCATGTGTCACATTTGCGAAAGTGTTTACATGATACCGCAATAGTAGTATAGGCGAGCATGCTTAGAGAAGTGGAAGTAGAGCGCGATGCCACGATTAGACGTGCTCCTACATGCATCCTTGGATCGGAGGTCAAGAGATTATGTAACCGAGAGGTCAAGTTGGTTAAAGTCCAATGGGGAGATGATCAAGGAGACGCGACTTGGGAGACTGAAGACAAGATACGCGCGTTGTACCCTTTCCTTTTGGGGGTATGTTCTTAACTTCTCCTTGTTTCTACCACTTTGTTTATACTTGTTCTATCGTTTAGTGTATCCTGTCGATTATATCTTCGACCCTTAGGTAGAAAATCCTATGGTTGTAAACATGTGTTTGAGACATGTTGTGTTTGGTGGATGCAAGTGGACGTAAGTGTTTGCTAGTGGCTGCTCATGGATGCATTTACACACACATTAGGCACTAAATCGGCTCAATCACTTTCATATTGCGTATGAATGAGTGTGCATATTTAAGTTAATGGATGTATATTGAATGTGTTATCATATAGATGCTGCATTTGAATGAATGGTTGTGCACTCATCTAGAATTATGTGTATCATTAGGATTCTTTTGCATACATAATGGATGCATGGCACTATCATGTTTTGCATTAAGGAGGTCAACTGAATCAGTAGACCGCCTGATCTTTGCATTAGATAGGTGGGACATATACACAATTTTGCATATGTTCATATAGCATTAGAAATCATTTAAGGACAATGGATGCTTGTGGATGATGGATGAGTAGATGGATGATTGGATGGTAGGATACATTCTTCTTAACTTGAAGATTTCGGGGACGAAATCCTTTAAGGAGGGGAGAATGTAACAACCCGTAATTTTAAAACATGACATATGAAGAAGTTTTGAAGCTTGGAAGATTTTAGTTTAAAGCAGAATTTAAATTAAAATAATAATTAAAAATAAAAAACGAGTTCAAAAATCAAAATCAGAAAATTTGGATGAGCGAGAAATCTATTGCTCTAGGGTGTCGACCCCCCCCCCTAGGGGAGTCGGAAGGGGTGTCGACCCCCCTATAGGGGTGTCGACCCCCATCTGCCCAGATCTGGCAGATGTGTTTTTGAGGTCTAGGGCTGATGTGTCCTTCCGGGATTGGCTGGTTGATGTGTGTTTTTGGTCTAGATGGTTTAGAAGGGTTCTAATCTAATCTAAAGGTCCTAATTCACCTAGAACATCTATAAAATACCCCTAAACCTAACCTTCATTATTATTCATCCATAGCGCCTCCATGCTGCTCTAGTCTAAATTAACCTAGCCTCCACCAAAGCAATTCAGAATTAGAGTATTCAAATTGGAAGATAAGAATCAAATTCTACAACAATGGTTTAGCTAATCAAATTCAGAACTCGGAACTATCCTCTCTTCTAAATCCTATCGATGTGAGTCTATGTTACTTTCACATATAATTAATTGAAAAGTGATTGTAAATTGGATTTTATGAACATGCCTGTAAGATGAATCATATCAAGTTTGTAAATTCTTATCTTTCAGATTCATACCCAAATCAATATTATCATATGCCTAATTGGATCTATTTTATTGTTCTATGCCAGTTCATGTTTCATATGTCTCTTTTATGCCAGTTTTGATGACATGATTCTCTTCTCTTCTTCTTTTCCTTTTTTTATGAGATTAGGCTAACTTCGAGTCTAACATATTACGTTGAGATTTGCATACGAATAACGTTTGAACGATTGGGAAAAGTTTGGGGAAAATTGTAATAAAATTAGATTATTGGCATAAATCAATTTGAGCATAATTGTGTATAAATTGTATACATGAGATTTGGCATAAGTTGGGTTGGGCATAATTGGATATAATTTCTATACATGAGGTTTGGCATGAATTGTTTGTAACAATGAACGCAAATTAATTTGGGCGTAATTTGGCATAGCATGTATACATAAGACTAATAGGCCTAATTTGGATTAGAAATTATAAACATAATTTAGATTCGAAATTATAGGTAATTGGAGTATATTTTAATCCAAGACTAAAAATTGGGACTTGAATCAAGAAAGTGATAATGAACGCCTAAGACACGAGGTTAGATTCGAATTGCGGTATAAGACTGCCCGGAACCGCCCGGTACATCCGGCGACCGCAATTTAGTAATCTAATGTGAGTGGTCAAAGGCAGAAATTAGATGCATAATAATGCAAAGACAAGAGGTTAGATTCGGTTTGCAGTATAAGACTGTCCGGAACTGCCCGACATATCCAGCAACCGCAAAACGACAATCTAATGTGGGAGGTCTTGCAATATTATGATTATAATGAATTAATGAACACTTAACCAAGATAAGACATGTGATTAGACATGGGGATGATAAAGGGTTAAGTGGGTAACATGGGTAGCATGTGAGACATAATTGAAGCACTTAACCAAGATGAGACATGTGATTAGACATGAGGATAAGAGGGGTTAAGTGGGAATTCCTAGTGGGACCAAGCTTAGGAGGGAAGCTTGTGTCAAGTGTGGAGACCCTTTTCAACCAGTAACCCATTTAGTATCTATGTGAGCTCGAGCTAGGTCGAGGACGGGGCACGCTTACTGGGGTTGATTGTAAGAGGTCAATAAAGAGTTAGCGATGGCAATGCAAGTCCAACGGAGTCATGTGCATGCGTGGGTCCGGGCTGGTAGGTAAGACGTTGTTGCATCGTGTAGGTATAAGCCATACATTTTAGTAGTATCGGGTTGCCACTTTAGGGAGTGATACACCCTAGTGTGGGACCAGCACGGTTATCTACGAGTTAAGGAGCCGATTGAATGAGGAGGGTAGTGTGTACAACTAGTGGAGATAGGAGCAGGCAGCACCTATGATAGGTGCTAGGAGTACACGAAACTACCATCATTATTATTGTTACTATGTTTAGTAAGAGGGATCAACTTTCAGTATGGAACTAGCGTTGGTGTGGTGTAGGAATTATCTTATAGTGATTAGAAGCGCAGTCAACGTTACATCTTGTTCATCTGGTAAACTTGTCATATCTGCTTATGTTACAGTCATCTCTTATATCCAGTTTATTTTCTTATCATGTTACTTTACCGATTATATTGTTGAAGTCACTAGAATCACCATACTTATGTCTGACTCCTTTTTGTTTATCCTCTTTTCTTCCTCCCCCCCCCCCCCTTCCCCCTCCTATGTCCTCAAGGTGAGAATAGTGAAGCTTGACTTGGATTCCTTTCTTCTTGAAGTGCTTGGAAGTGTTGAAAGTAATGCTTAGCTTTATCTCTTTTTCATTATGACTATTTGGAGTGGGATTATGGATTTACTTTTATGTACTCTGATAATAATTTTGTACAAGATGGATATTTGTGTACTTGGCTTTAACATGTGGTTTTGATGTTGTAACCAAACATGTTTGGCTTTTCCACTGCAATGAATAAATTTTGAATTTTCGTAAGTACCATTTTATATATCTTTCTTGTGATATTCTGTTCTATACCCTTATAATACTCCATGAAAGTTAATGCCTTCCCTTAGTGAGTGACATTAATGGACGTGGGGCGTTACATAAATCCCCCCTCACATTTATGCAAATTAACAAAGTACGATGTATGATCTCCATTAAGTGACAAAAATACAACATTTAAACCACTTATGATTCTCATGAAAATGAAACTAAAGAGAAAAACCATTTTAAGTATGGCTTATGAACAATTAATAGAACTATAAACCATCAAATTTTATTCTTACTTTCATTTCAAAATCAATAATCACTTAGCAAATATTGATGTAATTTGTGTTTACATTGACTAAGCATAGCCTATTTTGTTTTTAACAAACATAGACTATCAAAATCAATTGTATAAATTTACATCAACATCCACTAACATGAAGCATAAATTAGAGATCACAAATCATACAAATGTTGAACTTACATAAAGTTAGAGAGCTTCATTACCCCCAAATCAAAGGGATTAGCTACTCATATGTGTTCTCGAATCAACACATGTAAGTTTCAACATAAATATGAACAAAATAAAAGAAAGAAATAATTAATAATAATAATATAGATCTAAACTACTTGCATAAAACTAAGATTACATAAGATAAATGGCTAAGAAGCCATGGAAAAAAATTGAGGTTTTGATTTCATCCTCCACTCTAAACTAAATAAAATCCAAGGAGATTTTTACACCAACATACAGGAGTTATTTACACATGTGAAAAACCCAAATTCAACTATTAGCGTGCTACCAAGAATGCCCTTCATTAAGCTTCCTTTTGTCTTTAGCAATAATGATTCACGAAGCCCTTTTTTGTCTCCACTAAAGAAGGAGGGAGAGTAGGTGGGGTCCTCCACCAATCTACTATTTGAATTGATTCCCTTTTTTTGGCAAGGCATTGATTTCCTCTTTTTTGGCAAGTCATTGATTTCCTCTTTTTTCCTTTGTATGCATATAAATCTCTATGAAGCCTTCTTCCATATGCACCAAATTTCTACAAAAATAATGAAAAATGTCCAAGTAAAAATTCTCAAAATAATATAAGCACAAAAAATAACCATTTTCCCTTTGTATGATGATGAATGTATGATATTTTGAAATCAACTGAATTATGTTTTAAATGTGATAAAATACCCACATATGACATTTATTAGCACTAAACAAGAATAAATATGTGAATATAAATATGTGCATTTTTACGTGCACATCAAGTTTGCATCTTTGGAAGAGGGGTTTCCATGTCTTTTTCTTGCCTTTTGTTTCCTTACATAGAAGAAGTCTGACACGGAGTTTGCCTCGACGACTACAGAAGATATAATGGAACTAGTTACTGAATATGCGGTGTACAATCAGTATCAAAACCTAATACTATGAAAATAGATTTGTAACAAATATAAATGTAATGATCACAATTTAGTTGTTACCTTATTTGCTAGGATATAAAGCCCAATATCTGCATTTTGTAAAGTAGAGTCGTTGTATTTTGAGTTAAGGTCGATCGACTGAAGATCCTTTAGTTCTGAACAATGTTAATGTGACTTCAAAGCAACCTATTGCTAAAAAATACTAAAAGACAAAGCAAAAGACATAATAAAAGTTGAATGTGAAATTAAGGAAGGAGAAATAGCTGAAATTGATCCTTTTGTAGAAAGTCAGAAAATCAAAACAATTTATGTTCCTAGAAGTATTAATGTTGTTTGTGGCAACTTGATGTATTTAACAGCTTTCAGATGTCTTGAAGTCAATGTAGAGGAAAGTGAGAGTGAAACACCTAAAGAAGAAGCCGTTTCTGATGAACTAGAATGAATTCCGATCTACTTGAGCATATAGAGATTAATGGCACAAATCAAGAGAATTCTAAAGTACAAAGAAGCATGCTAAAATCAGGAAAAAAGAAGTGAAAAATCCCGCTGAATTTGTCAACTAACCCTACCTCCTCCCCTCTAAGTAATAAATATGCAAATATCATTGAACTACCTGACTGGAAAGATCCCTCTGAATCCATCAGTTTTAATCCCATCCTTATGTTTCATGTTTACTCTAATCTTTGATCAATGAGCACAACGCATCCAAAATATAATTGAATAAAACAAAAATAACCAAACAGCTACACTGTAAAAAAAACCACAGCATACTAGGAAGTGAAAACACTTGCACAACATACTAGAAAGTGAAAACAGCAGCACTGTAACCAAACAACCTGCACAACACATCACTTTTGTTAAACTTTCATACAAGATAAAAAATGAATATTACAAGCATACTTTTTCACAATAACTAAAATTGACAAGTTCAGTAACAAAATGTCGAAATCAAAACTATAAACAAATGAGAGGGAAAAGATTATATTAGACTACCGAATAACATAAAAATGAACTCAACCCTTGCAACCAGCAGGGTCAAAGATGCAGATGAGAAAAGAAAAACAAAAGAATAGCATCTACAATCAGTTTAAAGGCTATCTCATCTAATATAAGAAGTAAGGGAAAGATAGCTGGAACTAGAATTTAGCATTGACATGAACATAGATTCCATCTTATATAGCAAGTATATGGTGAACAGACAGGTGCAATTCTAATTCACGATTAAATAAAGTAGGAGATGAGATAAACAGTGTTAATCTCATCACCGCATGGTTTCAAGTACCTTCTTGTAAAATTAAATTAACATAGGATAAAGGATAAGTCTTTAATCATAACGACTCATCTTTCCAATTTTTAATGCAGGTTATAAATTGCAATTGGTTTTGGATGATAAAGTGAAAATAATTTTACAACAAAATGCATGTATATATATTTTAGTTCAATGATTGAAGCTTTTCTAAAAACATAATATAAATCAATTGTTGCAACTAAATGGCTATCATCAGTTGTTTCTGTATGTGACCAAATGCAAACCATGTTATGTTGTTGGTTCATATGAAGCTGCTCAAAGGTTTATTCTAAACCGTGGCTAAAAACTTTAAACTGAACCAGATGAACCGCTAATCTGATATGCATTTCAGTTCAACAATGAAAAGTATACATTTGACTCATCGAGTTTCGAAGGAATACATATCCAATGAACACAGTTAGAATGCAATGCAATATCATATGGCTCACGGTTAGGCATAGCTCAACTTCCTCAGCTGTTTCATTATGACTTAAGTTTGAGAAAACTTCACATACTAAGTTAGGTAAAAGCTTATGTTGATATCTTTGGCAGCTTAAACTATGCTATGGACTCTAAGAAAGGACTCTTTGTGCATAGCAGGGTTTTGGTAAATTGTTTCATAATGTATAATGCATTAAATCTCGAGTTCATAATGTATTGAACTGAATTAATTAAGTATCCATCTGTAGCGTCATTTGTTGTATGTTCTTCACTTTGAAAGAAGTCACATCTTTCAAACACTTAAGCATTATCCCTTGAATCACAACAGCAATCCGTGGATATCAAGTAACTATCATATGCATTACCCCATGAACCACAAAAACATATATAATTTAATTGTTTGGCTTTGTTTTCAAAGAGGTTTGGTCCAATAATTTCTGCATTACCAACCTTTAAACAACATCAGGCTCAGCATTATGAAAAACTATTAAAGTGAGCTTGATAAAGCGAATACGTTGAATAATAGAAGAAACAAGTAATTTGGCAGAGTAAACATTCACTACTCTAATAATATTTTTCCAACAAAAAAAACTTTAAAGATTAATTGTGAGACACCTTGAAACCATACATAATGTCATATTGAATTCACAATTTATACACTTGTACTGAAATCAACTTGGTAAAGGAACAATCAACGTTTAGTTTTAAGTACCTCAAATATATTTACAAATCCTAAAGAAAAACTCAACCTAAACCTTTGTCTTCCTTCACTTAAGAAATACAAAAACGTATTATGCATGAAGTTTCTAGGTTTTATGACCAAAATATTCAAAAACATACATTTCAACATCAATTTTCATTAGACCTGACATGTTTCATAAGTTTAACTCGGAGTCAAATTATTAAACATGTAAATGAAGTTACACAACGCATAAACGTACTAATTATTAGAAACATATATTCAATTCAGAAACCCTCTCTTCCTAACCACAAATTGCACAAGAAACACAATTTTAAAAACAGATAAAAGATAATTGAAGTACCTATCTTCATAACCACAAACTGCATAAGAAACAATATGTTACCGCCAGCAGCCCCACCCATCTTCATGTAAAACCCTAGTTCACCGCCATTGATTGCTCTTAGAATTCTTGTACTAAGATCTAGACTTGTAGTGCTGACTGTGTACTTAGGGTTTGCATGATTTATAAGACAAACGGAAGGACACAGGGAATCGCGGAGAGTCGGGATCTAGAGATCGTCGTCGTTTGCCTCAGCGCTCGTTGATTGCCCGATTCAGTTTCGTGATTCGCCAATTTGGGGATTTTGTGGGAACGAAAAGAAGTATAGCGGGAATGAAAATCTTAGCGGGAATTAGAGGAGGGAGTAACGTGGATTGACAGTTGTGATTTTTCATTTATGAGGGAATGAATTGATGAGGTGTACTTTTAATTGGTGTAACGCAACGTTTTTAATGGGTGTTGCACGTCAATACACTAGAATCCCCACTGCAACAGTGAATTCACATCTAATCCAACATCATATGAATATTGTTGCAGAAGATCAAAGAAAGCATAGCTTTCGCCACACTTTTCATGCAATGCACACAAATTATTGTCAAATATGCCCACTTTTGTAGTAGTGGCCTTTGCGAGTTTCGGTCAGATTACTACTTCTAGTTGTCAAAGCCTTGAGGATGAGGATCTCTAAACTCCGCTCTTGACAAAAAGGGCTCAATGGATGTTAGAAAGTGATTCCACACCAAGCTCGTGGAAAGATCTATGCTCATAAGGAGGACCTAGGCTTGCAGGATAGGTTTAAACCTTTGAAAAGAGGTGTCTCATTCAATTTGCGAAAAGGTTTGGATAATAACCCATGCATATATAGGAAAAAAACAGTAAATCATAGTAACAGTGACTAAGAAATAATATGATAAACTCATAGGAAAATAATTCAAGTATACACTCCTTATTTATCTTTATTTAGAATACATGAACAGAATAGAAGAAATCCTCCAATTAATTCCCGTCCTAGGGTTTAGAGAGAGTACAAGACTTAGTATCCCCCCAAATGTGACCCCTGGGGTCTTATTTATAGATGATTCGGGGCTCCTTCTGTTGTTGGGCTATTGGGCCTCTGTCGACCGCTTCCTTTTCCCATAGTTCCGGATATTTGGCTTCCGACCGCTTTTGTAGTGCTAATTATAGCCTCCGAAGTGAGGGTCCCGGTTAAGTAGAGCTTCTTTGAGATTGAGATGAGCTTATCAATGAGGTGACTTTCGGTAGTACCTCCCGGGTGTAGGATCTCGGATGTTAGCTTTCAGATGTAGGCTTCCGGCTTTCTCGTGTATGCTTAGAGGAGCTTGTCCTCCTGATGTATGTGGATAGCTGCCGGTTCGAAATCACTGTCGGTGTCTGTACTAAGTTAAATTAGTATGGATAGCATGTATCTCCGCTAGGGTTCCGATTGGCCTTCCGGTGGAGCTTTTGGGGGTGATCTGGTCTTCTGAAAGGTAGCTCGTGGTGACGTGTTGTTGTCTATCAATGTGACCTTTCGGTATTGATGCAGCGGATGCTTCGGAAGCTGGTTCCAGATAATCTCTATCTACTTTTGGAGTGATACTTTTGATATCTTCATCTCTTGATGTATCAATATTAAGTTAGTTAATACGGATAGCTTTTCTGGGTTTCAATAGCAGAGCTTTTATCTTTCTCTTTCTTGGTTTTCGGCCTAGGTCTCTTTTCGTCATGGAATTCCCTGCTGGATAGATCCTGTCGGATGAACCCTGTTGGATATGCCCTGCCGGATAGTCTTCGCTGGCACTTTGAAGTCTTTTAGCAATTTACTCCCTGGAGTGTGTTGGTTTATGTTACTTTCAGGTCATTCTTTACTGCTTTCAGCTCTTCCTATTATTAGGCTTTCTGCTTTCAGAAGATTCTTTTGTGTTTGTGTTCTTCTGATACCCCTTCATCGTCAGTTGGTCTTGGAGTTAATTTTGACAGTAACAGTCGCTCAGCAGCATCTTCTTCATCAAGATCTACTACATGATACCAAGTCTCCCCATCCACAGCATCATGGATGAACAATCCAAGGTAATAAGAGGGAGTATTAAGGCTTGAGTCAAACAGTAGTCTTGATGAGCGATAAAAAAGCAATCTAATATCATCAATAAAGTATATGAGAAGTAGGCAAATCAACCATCTAATCTACCAACATCAACAAAGAAGAAACCCAAACTCGTCTCCTCCACAAGTGACGGTGATAGCCTTTCCTTAGGAATTAGAGAAGAAATAAACAATCATCCATAACAACCAATTATCAAGCATAAACCATCCTAATCGAGCTCAACATCTCACAAGCACAAACCCCGAAGGCCGAAATCAACATCAGATAAGCACCCAAGAGATACTGAGACGACCCGAACTTCCCCGGTACGGAAAGCACGGATAAAATTGAGGATAAGACAAAATAGAACGCAAACAGAAGAACATTTCATTGTTTATTACAACAATTCCATCAGATACAAGAATATACAGAGTAAGAATAAATATACATTCGACAAATATCAGAGATTACAATAAATTACATAGCAGTGGAAAATAATACAATACACAACTAAAAGTAATACACGGATACAGAGCTTTCCGAGCATCGTTCCAGTTGTAAATCAGTATCCTGTGAATATAAATCTGCAAAACCAAAACTACTAGCTGTCCGTGTGGAAAATAGGGGCACCCAGAGTTTAGGTTGAAACAATAAACTCCAGGTCAGTCATGGGACTGGTGTGAGAACTAAAACAGTTATTAATCTTTATTTTAAAGTTCGGTAAATCAAGGGACCATGCTGTATAACACGGAACGGGTTTCCTCCCAAGAATACTGGTGCATATAACAAAATAACGCAATGCTTTTTGGAAAAATGAAGCTATTATAAGACCCAGGTCCCATCACACAATACAACGCAAGCCGGAGGATAGGGTTTTCCCTTATAATAGCCAAACATGTTTGGTACATTCAAAACAAATCATTTGATACTATTATAAGTGTATAGTGTCAAAACAATTTCAATCATAAATATCAATCATAGACGGCATAGGTACCATATATCATGTTGCCATACTAGTTCTACAAATAAAACTGCAATATCACGTATTGGAAATTGGATTTTCGTCATGAGTCGAGGCAAGGGGCAAGCTCCTCTCCGATTCGAGACACTCTAGCAAATGAATCAGGACCCCACTATGATCCTTGGATCTTCAGGGCCGGTCCTCTCTTACTTCTGAGGATTGATTATTCCTGAACACACGTTTCCCGGTCCTAACAGACCTATATCCGAGGCGCCTCGCATCCAACAACCACACAGGTGAAAAGTATATAAATGTAAGCCAGTTTAAGCACTGACACCACCCATAGCTAGAAAGAAACATCGTGCTCTCCCTGCAGTCACTATCCCGTTTTTGTCTCATACCGAGGTGTGAGGCTCGCGAATTCACGTTATACACAAAGCTGCACCACACAGGCTGTGCTTTGATCATCAACCATAAGACTTTGCTTTTCAACAGAAGCCTTGATCAATTGCCACTTACGCGTGCCACACTGGCAATTCACACCATGCGACTGATGTCCATCGATATACAACCTCTGAGCTCATACGTCTCAGAGAAGGACGTTAAGAAAGAGAATAAATTCTCCGCCGCCAAACAGATGTATATTTAATAGAGATCAATCAACACAGAATAAAATCCAATGTCAGACACACAGTCCATTTACAAGTTCGTTCTGGGTCTGAATGAAACCGGAGGCACTTTCCTCGCATATCCATCGATCTCAAGTACGTCTGGACGATCACCAACTGATTCCCTCATCTTGGGTGTACAGCCCAATCAAGATCATCAGTAATCACCCAAACGATGTGAAGACTTCCGGTCTTCAACCACCGTCTTCATCTTCGACATATCGTTGAATCAATTATTCAGAATGGGTAGAAACTCGGCCTTTCTGAATAACCCACGTATATAATAAACAAATGTTACACAAACATAACAAACGCCTCATTCCAATTCAGAATGTTCTTTTATTCACATAATCACATTCTTAGGGAAAGGTTCCCATTAATTTTATCAAAGATAAATTCTTTTAAATTTATTCTTTAATCTTCCTTTGGATATCATTTCAAACTAGTCGGGATTAACGAACCACACCGAAGTAATTATTTATTTTATTCCCCAATCCCAACCTATTCATCCCCTGGAGCAAAACTGGTATTACTCCATACCTAACACCATGGTGTTATCGGTAAAATTAATTACCGTTTCACGTTTAAATCTACTTAAAGATTTAACTATCGCTTTGGAGCAAAACTGGTGGTACTCCATTCTCGATCACCTTTCAGATTTGATAATTTAAATTATCAATTCACATTTCCATCTAATTAAAGATTCATTAAAACTCTACTTCGTTTTAATCTTTTCAAAAATCAATATCCTGTCTTTAACTGGGTAAAAGAACCAATGTCATCTAAAACACGGTTCACGATAAACCCACAATCACCTTCATATTCAATTCCAATTAAACATTATTTAATTGGTACACTTCATTAAATCAAAATAGAAAGATTTAATCTTTTTCTCAACTGGGCTCAAGAATCAGTGTTAATGAAGACACCATTCACGACCAATCCAAATCACGTTTGATAATAAATACAAAGCTCTGAATAGAAAATATACCGGCTTATATTCAATATCAAATTCTGAAACCAACAAATATCGTATTGGAAATAACGATATAAATATATCTTTCAAATTCCCATAACAATATCTGTATAATCACGGAATCCAACATCGAAATATTCCGAAGAAAATTTCGATTCAAATCCATTTCCACTTTATATATATTGGAAATTCTGGTTATTTTCAAAACCACTTCAAATTCAATTTATTTATTTCAAAAATAAATTGATTTTAATTCTAGTTCAAAACTAGTTCATTTCGATAAAAATCTATTTTTATCTTTTCAAATATAGAGTTTTTCATCCCAGTTCTTCACAAATCACTTCTTATGATTTCACACAAATTATTGATATTTTTAATAATTTTATCAAGGCCCGTACAGTCGATTTCCATCAACGGCCATCGAACTACACCTACAGTGACCTTTTCCAAATTTGATTTGGACATAATTCCAAATCCAACCGTTAGATTTCAAATTTCTAATATTCATTGGAAAGCTCTTTTCGATACAAACCCAACGGTTCCGATTTCAGGAGAATCCAACGGTCGGGTCTCCCGTAACGTCCATTCGAAGTCAATGGTCGAAATTCACGAACTGCCGCGGCGCGGCGCGTTATATTCAGGCCATTATATATATAATATATATATTATATATTTCGTCGATTTCCTTTTAAAACGTATTTTATAAATCGTTTTAAATTCATTTTCGAAACGATTTCACCTTCCTCTTCAATTTCGAATCGAAATTGAATATTCCACATCATCGATATACAAATGATAATATTTTCTAAACGTTATATTTTGAAATCACTTCCTTTTCTATATTAATTATAAAAACGAATATAATCGATATAAATATCGTTCACGTCAAAATGGCGCAACTCTAATCATCACGGCTTTATATATTTCAATAAATTCGCTATTCTATTCAACAAATGAATATTTATTCTATTCAACACATGAATATATATTTCTTTCAACACATGAATATTCTCAACACATGAGCACCGTCAACACATGACTATTTACATTATTTAATATATTTTATAAAATTATGGTATCTATCGTTTGATTTTTAAATCAGACTCCAAATGTAAAGTAGTAAGAGAATGATTCCCTAGCTATTGACGCCGAATGCCGGAACCAATATCAGATCAATACCTTGGAAACCACTCATCTCATCTATTTTCCAGTTAGTTTCTAACTTTAAATATGATAAAGATGTAAATTTTATTGTTAAAATATTTCTTTCAACACATGATTATTTATTTTATTCAACACATGAATATGTACTTCATTCTATTCTTTATTTTCCCAATTAGAATGAGGCCCAATTAATTACCATATAATGTTAATTATATGGATTACATACAACACATGTACATAATCACAACAATAAATAATCAATCATCATCCAAAGTGCACCACACTGTATAAGCATCAAATATACATATCTAACGCTTATAACAGCCTGTCAATCAATCGATTGACATACAACTAATCAATCGGGATGAGTGGACTTCAAATATCATCCCAACACCCATATGGGGTTTCAAATCAACAAACACATATTTTTATTCACACACACACATTAAAAACAATATTTTTAACGATAAAATATTTTTAACTATATAAATATTTTATTTCACGTCACACAATCAATTTTCATCACAACAAACAATCAAACATACAAGCCATCCATGGTCTGTGGATGACGGGTGTCGGGTGCTGCTAAGCACCGTCTGCATCCTAGTATATATTTTAACTAGAAAAACAAGATTTAAAGTGAGAAGTTCTCACCGACTAGCTAATCCAAACGCCTCGACTCTTCTTATGTAGAAGTCATCGATGTTCTCGCCTTTTGTCACTTTCGTTTCCCGTAACCACTACATATATAAAAATCACAATTTTATATTATTGCTATGTATATAAAAATCACATTTTTATATTGTTGCTATGTATATAACAATTACATCTTTATTGTTGCTATCATATAAAAATTATATCTTTATTATTGCTATCATATAAAAATTACATCTTTATTGTTGCTATCATATAAAAATTATATCTTTATTATCTACATCCTATAAAAATTATATTTTTATTCTTTACATTAAGTAAAAATTTCGCCTTTTCAAAAATAAAGATTTCACCCTTTCAAAAATCATACCTTTCTATGAACAAAAATCATATTTTTTTTAGCATAAAAATTGAATCTTTACATTTCTAAAAATCGTATCTTTACATTTCTAAAAATCGTATTTCCCCTTCATTCACATATAGAAAAATCTGATCTTTTTACTTCTAAAATAATTTCATTACTATTCTAAAAATCATTCCTTTGATTCAATGAAAATTATAACTTTATATTTTCAAAATCTATTCTTTTTCATATTAAAAATCTAATCTTCTTCATGGATATTCATATATAATAAAAGTCAAAGCCCTTTTAATAAGTTATATATAAAAATTCTATTCTATATATAGGAATAAGAAAGGAATAAAAATAAAAAGGTAAAATAAAATAAAATTTACTAGTCCACGTTGAACGGAGAGGTGGGGGAAAGGATGTCGCGTCGGAGGTCGACAGGGGGGCGCTGGGAAGCTGGGCGCGGTTTTGGGGGTTTCGTGGA
Source organism: Allium sativum (assembly GCA_030737875.1). NCBI lineage: Eukaryota > Viridiplantae > Streptophyta > Magnoliopsida > Asparagales > Amaryllidaceae > Allium > Allium sativum. The sequence goes on along the minus strand of CM060913.1, from coordinate 839,572,074 downwards.
TCGTGGAGAGAGAGGAGGAGGTGAAGCAGAAGCGGAAGAGAGAAGTAGAGGAGAAGGGGGGGATTTCGACGGCCATCGGTGGCGAAGGGAGGCTGGGCGACGGCGGTCTGACGAGGGTGGAGGCGGATTGGATGGAGAAAATGAGGAGCAGCGCGTTTTTATTTTTAATTTTGGGGAAAGAAAATGAACGGGGGGGTAAGGTAGAGGGATGTATAAAGTTTTTAATATTATTTAATTAATTTAATTTCAAAAAGCAACTTTAAATTTCGACCTCAAAATCGAACCCACCGTCTGTCGTTCATAGCTAATTACCCCCATTCCGAACACAATGGGATATGTATCGTAAGCTGATTTGATCGTTTCGATCAGTTTTCGTCAAAATCAACATATAACTCTATATATTGAATTTGAACGTCCATTTCAATTTACTGGGGTCGCATACTAGCTCGAAAAATTCCAGAAAAATATTTTCTAACTTCATATTAACGATACGGTCCTAACAAAACTAGTTTCATCGAATTCTGAGACCGTTTGAAAAATGGTCATTTTCCAATCGATTAAAATCAACTAAAACTGGTCAAACGCGTTTTCCTTTGCCACGCTCACATATTGATTCGAAAAATAATGAAATTTGAAACCTATCAATAACTAGATATCACGGATCCAACAAAAGTGGTTTCGTCGAAATCCGAGGTCGTTTGCAAAATTTCCATTTTTAAGGGCCAGAATTCCATAGCGACTATTCTGAATTTTCAACTAGACATATCTTTTGATTCCCACTATGAAATTTCAATTTTTCGGATTTGTTGGAAAGATATTCACAATTAGATTCTAATATTTTTGGTTTCTCTAAAATTCGGTTTGTTTTGCACCCGGTACATTCAATTGAAGTTTGAAATCGAATTATCGAACTACCGCGCCATTTTCAATTCCTTTTAAAATTTAAAATAAATTATTTATATTCTAACGACGATCTATATAACATATACGTTCTAATTCAATTCAAATTAAATTTCTCGTCGTTATTATTTAAAACAATTCATTTTAAATATTCAAAATTCGCTAGATTCGCCGAAATAAAATTTTTAAACTGACTCAGATTTTTGGGTTGTTACAGATATCTCCCTCGACGTCAGACAATCCACACAAGACGATACAAGCAAAACAATCGACATCCATGACTTTGGCTATCACCGTCTGCCTTGCCTCGAAAACAACGTTAATCGTTTGACTAGCCTAATTTTCCATTCGTCGAGGGCTAACGGTAACCCCGGTTCTAGCAAAACTCCATACGCCATCTGTGTATCTAGGCCTTCCATCGATACCCGGGGTACTTGACTCATCATCTAGTCTTTTGGGCATCTCCATTATACCCCTGCTTTGAGTCCATGTAACATCCCGCATTTTTGTCGGTTTGTATTTGAATATTTAAATCAGTTTAAATATTGAATTTGTAATATAAGTGGATTTATATATTAATTAAAACAAAGTTGAACGTATAAAGATATATATTAATTATAATCGAGCCCATAACGACGCTGCAGTTCGTAATTTAACATTCTGAACTTCAACTGAGTGTACCGGACTCATCTTGAATTGGATTTCTTCGAAACGAGAAATGTTGGAATCTGTTAAACTGTATCTTTCCAACGGAAGTGTAAAATAGAGATTTCGTCGTATAGATTGCAAGATATGTCCAAATCAAATATTCGAAAAGTCGCTATGAAATCGTATATCGACCGTAACGGTTTATTTGAGATAACTAGATATCGGATTCGAATTTGAACAAGGTTCTTTTGGGACATAGTGATAAATTAATTTTTAGAATTTTACAATAATTTTTAATTAATTAAATATGCAACTTTTTATTTGGAGTATTGTGTACCCTGTATCGGTATTTAAGGATTTCAAAATATGAATCAATCTACCGATATTATTATATTTTTGGGACCGTGACACCTCGCTGGACACGACCATAATCCTACTTCTGTCCATAGTAGCTCGGACATAAACAAAATGTTACGTAATTACCTGCACCTCAATGTTTCCTTTTTGTAAAATCCGCACATGCCTACCTCACAAAACACAGCCTAGTGAAATCAAACAATGGTGCGTTTTCAAATCACACAAATTTAAGGTAAGCCTACAGTTGGAAAATATATATCCTACCCTGTATTATCAAATCCCATTACCTATGTCTGAACTCGCACGTACCTAAGGAGAAAAAACCTTATGACATTGGAACTTGAACTTTACCATCCCTATACCCTAGAGATCATCACACGCAAGAAACTAGGAAGCTGAACCATACCCTATTATTTCTCCTCCTCATCAAAAATTAAATGAAGGGTATTATCCATGTTAAGATTGGATACCGGTTGCAAACAAAATGAATTATACAACCAGTAAACTAAATGTGTATACAATATTATAGTACGCCTATAAGTATGGCAAGCCCTGAGGAAACAAGGTATAACCATACGCCTATCCTAAAAACACTACTGCCTATACCACCTGGGTTTTCACATCACGTCCTCTCCATATTAATGCTGTATGGCCTTCCTCGCATACACCCTACATCGAAAGCTTAAGGATGAAGTATTGTCATCTGTATATATATACTCCGTATAAGCAAAGAAACATGCATTTTCTTCTTCATTATCACAGTTGCTTTTTTTTTTTTTACTGTAAATGTAAATGGCCATAGCAGCACCATTCGTTTACTTTCTCGTCTCTTCAGTAACACACTTTCTCAACTTCTCTTCTATAATGAAATCTAAACCATATGTATATATGTACGGATTCATATACATACGTACTCCAACGGCCATTTTTGATTGAGCTGGTTGTGAAAATCGCATCACACATCAACGGTCAAGTTGATATCCACTAAGATGGAGTCAGGCTTCAGACAACGGAGTAGCCGCCCCTGGGGCTCGGCGTGGGTTGAACCAGAGGAGGCTGAAGCGGATCTGTGGAGTGTTATGGAGTGTAGGGGATCGATCCACATATGGGAAGGAGAATGCATGAAAAAAGAGAGTCGGAAGGAAATAAAAAGGAGAAGTTGGGTAATAATGATGTACTCACGTATAGGAGGGGGGATGAGCATGCGGTGGAGCAGTCTGGATCCCGATGGGTGCGGTTTAGCTTGCGTTGAAGGAAGTGAATAAGGGTACAACATGTAACAACCCGTATTTTCAATAACCTGTTATAACATAAATAGAGGCAGAATTAAACTGTAAAATCTGAATCAAGGGAAACGGGCTATGCCATTGCGTTCGTCTCGGAAAAATACGCGAAATAGAGTCTGATTTTTCGAAAATCGGAGTCCGTATGACCAAGATATGGCCTCGCAAAGTTTCACGAAAAATTCCCAAATTAAAGTATACTTAATTAAGTGAAATGGGTTGCGCAGAGAAATATATATATTGATATATATATAATTGAAAATTTAATAAATAAATATGCAAAAATGTTCAAAACAGCGAATTGGGAGAGGGGAATAACCGAACCGGCCGATTTTTGAGGTCGACCCGAGCTCGCTGGGTCGACTAGGGGTTAATCCAGGGTGTTTGGCTGTCAACCCGTGGGCCGATTCGCTCAAATGCAGATTTTGCATTTGGATGGTTCTCATGGTTCATCTTTAATCTAAAGGCCCTAGATGGTTCCTACACTTGACTTCTTCCCCAAGACATGCTTTGATGGCTTGGATTGAATCTAGGTTTAATCCTATGGCCTAAAACACTTGCCTAATCTATAAATAAGACCCTAACCTATCCTAAATCCTCATTATTCACTCATGTAACTAAACTATGGCAAAATTGCTACTCTCATGGCCTCCACTTAACTATCCTAGCCTCCACTTCATTTCTATGAGAGGTTTCATGATCATGAGAGTATTAGAGAGTCCCTATGTTAGTATGAGAGCTTCTCAAGTTGATCTCAAGGCTAAAGCTTTGATCTTTGTTCATAAAGATGGGGTTTTTATTGATTTGGAGTGTTCATCTTTGGGTTTTTGGGTGATGGCATGCATAGGCTTCATCACAATCTTTGTTTTGCATTTCGATTTGTGCCTTCATAACAATGTAAGCCCTTTCCCTACTCTTAGATATTCACTATGAAGTTAAATGTTCATGTTGCAAGTTTGGGTTTGATCATTGAGAATGATACATGCTATCATGTTATGCAAGCTTATGAAGTCATTATCTTGATCTTATGAGCTAAAAGCTACAACCTTTATGTTGATATGTTGCATTATGCAACATGAGAACCTTCATACCCTTTATGTCAACTTGCATATGAAGTCATAACCCTTATATGATGATATATGCGAGTTACTAGTCATCATTCCATGTCTTTTGTCAACATGATTCGCTTATGTGCCAAGTTTGGGTTTATGCATGTTTTTGAGGTTTAAGAATGTAACATGCAAGCTAATGAACACATTTGTGCCTCATTTGCCACCATGGTTAACTTGTGGCTTAATATCCATTTTTTTCATGCCTTTGCCAAGTCTCTTCTTTTAATCCATTACGTTGTTGCGAACGTATATGCGAGTTTAAAAAGCGTTGGGGTCACATTATGGGAAAACATAATGATATGAACATGATTTGGGTAAATGGGTATGAACATGACAACGTGTAACGTTAAATATGACATGTGTTTATACTTGAAAACATGACTTGAAATATAACATGGAAGTTGACATGTAAGTATGCCTTGGTTGCTATGCGAGCAACCTAAAGACTGGGATGGATTAGCGTGGAGTCGATGATTCTTGCTTTTGCCCTGGATAGCACATCGCCGACTACCTACCATCTTTAGTCAATCGTGTACGTGCGGAAAGGCAGGGAACCCCCAACAGACCATGTGCTTGCTATCGAGTCATGGGTGAGGTTGGCCCGTAGGAAAGTGGGCTATAGTGGGGCCGTGGAGTGGTTCTTATACATGATTTTTCTTGGATTGCCTTTCAGTAGTTGAGGGAGGGGTCACGTGGGACCATAGCCACGGGTACAAAAACAGACCTTGATATCTGCATCGGCAGACGATTTAAAGCTCCCGACCGAGTTCCGTATTTCTTGATTTGCCCTGGCACGGAACTCGGATGGCACATTGGGGAACATGTGCATCTAGACATGGAAAACGATTCACGATACATACGTGGGATCAAGGGCGCGGTTGACGGGTGGCGTAATCCCTAGTGGTCCTAGGTGGCCAAAACCCAAACCGAGACACGGAAACGTTCATTAGGTAGCATAATCCCTAGCGGTCCTAGGTGGCATAAATCCTAAGTGGACGCGCGATAGTTCATGGTAAGGAAACACAACTAGATCAAGGGTTGCAGTCCAAAACAACTTCAAGGATAAACCGTTTACATGGGAAAGCCCGTACAGCCTACGGCAAAGGACTGAACTTATACATGGAAAGAAACATATGAGTTGAGTAACCTATATATGCGGCATATTAGGTTGACATGGACCATTACACGACTTTTGAGTAAGGGTCATTCACGGATAACACGTAATACAGTTGGGATACTAGTACGGTAGGTGCAGAGCGGATATACATGATATATGCCATGGGACGTTATACGCGATAGATATCTTAGGATATTATACTTGATAGGAACCTGACAATGTGATACCTTGTTTTATCTTGACATCGTAGTTTATCACGACACCCTAGTTTATCTGAGTTCAGTAGTTCATCCTGTTATTTTGATTTAATTGACCTATCTTGTATCATGCTTATGTTCATCTCAGTTTCTCATGACAGTTAACTTTACTAGTTTTTATACTAATAGTAGATAGGGCTTACTCAGTCTTTTTGACTGACCCGTTTTGTTTCGCCTCTTTTCTTCCGTTCCCCCCCCTAGGTTACAGGGAGGAAACACTGCTGTTTAGTTCGGACTTCTTCTGCTTGAAGGTCATCATGGATGGCTTGGACTTTTCCTGGCTATGGCTACTTTACTGTTTTTATTTGGGGAATAATTTATGAAAAAGTCTTTATGCTTCTTTACTATTGCAAGACAGGTTTTGATGTACTCTGATGTAAAAGGCTTTAGACCTTATGTATTCATGTTTATGAAAGTTCGATTTTACTTCCGCTATTTTATATGTTCTGTCTTGTGATATTTCTGTGCATGTTTACCAATAATGCCCCTCTAAAGCTAGTGCATTCCTTTGCGAGTGACCCTAGGGGAGGCGGGGTGTTACACGTGGTATCAGAGCCAGGTTACCAGACTGGGCAAAAGTTTTTAAAGACCTTCTGAAAACTATTTGAAAATTGTTTATAAAGAAGCATTTTTCAAGAAAATTTTCTTTTAAAAGAAAAAGGCTATTCCCCAAAGGCCATTAGCACTATCCTTGTTTCCTTAATTGAGTCTCTTTTCCTTTCTTTCCTCCATCTGTAGTCACAGTAGTTTTAACTGCGACTAGTCTTTTCTATCTACGAAAGTGCTTTCCATACGATGGAGGTGGTTTTCGAGAGACCAGTGGCCGCGTTATAAGAAAGGATAGTGAGAAAGAGGATAAAGGATACGAGCTTGAGGATGAGCAACTTGTGGGTATGACTTAGTCCTCAAAGGAGGGAGAAAGATGAACAATGAAACCCATGACGAGAGAATACCTTTGGCATGGTAAAACGGGGCGGATAGTTAAGTATTATGGGACAAGGACAAGATCATCGAGAGGGCAATAGTATGCTCTCATTTCTAGGGCACCTCGGAAGGAGGGTAACGATCTTGTTAAAGGATTAGCTTTTCTTCTCTATCATCCCGTTAGGACTTTGTTTTGATCATCGTATCATTTAAGTCTGCTTCGATAGTTGAGTCTCTGCACCTTAAGTACTAGCGTAATAGAGAATCCCATTTTTGTCTCAAAGTCCTATTGGAGAATCAGTCCATTTATGCATGACTTGTTTGGATTTGAGAATGTTTATGCCAAGAGTTGAGTTTGGAAATAATGCTTATGTTTATAAGCTATGGATGGATTCTAGGGATGAAGTGGTTATCCAGTAAGGGGTGCCACCCTCGGTTTTGATAAGAGGGTAGTCAGACTCTTGACTAGCCTTGGTGATACCCTCGAAGTCACATGTAACCTTTTGAGGTTCTGTCATGACTAGTTACTTAGAATCCCTTGATGCCTTTATTGGAAATTTGAAGCCCGATCGAGTGGTGTTCGCCAATAAGACGGATGGTTTACTTCATTTATGCATGGGTTATAGAGATCACCCTAGTAAGTGCGCATGATAACCTGATTGACATCTGTTTACTTTCAAGAGAAAGTTCTTCTACATGGAATGCCTTATAGTATATAAACGAGATCCAAGATTCACTAGTGAATTTTGGAAAGCTTGCATGAGACCATGAGTACGCAGTCATGTTTGCGTCAAGTATTCTAGAAAAAGGATAAGTGCAAGTGGAACGAGAGGCGACGAAGAAATGAGTTCTAGCTCACGTTATGGAAACAGGAAATAAGAAGCTACGAAATCGCGAAGTTAAAGGACGGTCAAGGCACAATGGAATTAAGCTCACGGAAATACGACTTTGATGGTCAAAGACTAGATATGCGCATGATATCTCTTTTTGGGAGTATATCCTTGATCCCTGTTTTCTGTAGAGCTTACTTGTAGGCTATCTTTTGTGGACATCCTCTCGGTCCTATATTCTGTTACAAACCCCGTAAGGAGTTTGTCTTGTTTATCTTCTCGACCCTGTTTCAGGGAACCCTAGGTAGAACCCTATGGATGTAAACATGTATTTGAAACATGTTATGATTGATATGGTTGCAAGTGGTTGCAAGTGGTTTCTCGTGGATGCGCGAATACACATTAGATACTAGCTCGACTCGGTCACATTTCATATTGCATATGCACGAGTATTTATACTTGTTTATGGATGAAATCGAATGTGTTATCATGCGGTTGTTGCATATGAATGAATGATTGTGCACGCATATAGTATCTATATGACTAGGACTATTTGCATACATGTTGGATTCATGGCACTATACATATTTTTGCATTAGAAAGATTATTCCGGCCTGATCATTAGCATTAGCTAAGGAACATGTACACACACGTTTTGCATATATTCATACAGCATTAGAAATCATCTAAGGACAATGGTTGCTTGTGGATGATGTTTTGAGTAGATGGATGATGGATGGTAGGATATGTTCTTCCTAACTTGGAGATTTCGGGGACGAAATCCTAAAAGGTGGGGAGAATGTAACAACCCGTATTTTCAATAACCTGTTATAACATAAATAGAGGCAGAATTAAACTGTAAAATCTGAATCAAGGGAAACGGGCTATGCCATTGCGTTCGTCTCGGAAAAATACGCGAAATAGAGTCTGAGTTTTCGAAAATCGGAGTCCGTATGACCAAGATACGGCCTCGCGAAGTTTCACGAAAAATTCCCAAATTAAAGTATACTTAATTAAGTGAAATGGGTTGCGCAGAGAAATATATATATATTGATATATATATATATATATAATTGAAAATTTAATAAATAAATATGCAAAAATGTTCAAAACAGCGAATTGGGAGAGGGGAATAACCGAACCGGCCGATTTTTGAGGTCGACCCAAGCCCGCTGGGTCGACTAGGGGTTAATCCAGGGTGTTTGGCTGTCAACCCGTGGGCCGATTCGCTCAAATGCAGATTTTGCATTTGGATGGTTCTCATGGTTCATCTTTAATCTAAAGGCCCTAGATGGTTCCTACACTTGACTTCTTCCCCAAGACATGCTTTGATGGCTTGGATTGAATCTAGGTTTAATCCTATGGCCTAAAACACTTGCCTAATCTATAAATAAGACCCTAACCTATCCTAAATCCTCATTATTCACTCATGTAACTAAACTATGGCAAAATTGCTACTCTCATGGCCTCCACTTAACTATCCTAGCCTCCACTTCATTTCTATGAGAGGTTTCATGATCATGAGAGTATTAGAGAGTCCCTATGTTAGTATGAGAGCTTCTCAAGTTGATCTCAAGGCTAAAGCTTTGATCTTTGTTCATAAAGATGGGGTTTTTATTGATTTGGAGTGTTCATCTTTGGGTTTTTGGGTGATGGCATGCATAGGCTTCATCACAATCTTTGTTTTGCATTTCGATTTGTGCCTTCATAACAATGTAAGCCCTTTCCCTACTCTTAGATATTCACTATGAAGTTAAATGTTCATGTTGCAAGTTTGGGTTTGATCATTGAGAATGATACATGCTATCATGTTATGCAAGCTTATGAAGTCATTATCTTGATCTTATGAGCTAAAAGCTACAACCTTTATGTTGATATGTTGCATTATGCAACATGAGAACCTTCATACCCTTTATGTCAACTTGCATATGAAGTCATAACCCTTATATGATGATATATGCGAGTTACTAGTCATCATTTCATGTCTTTTGTTAACATGATTCGCTTATGTGCCAAGTTTGGGTTTATGCATGTTTTTGAGGTTTAAGAATGTAACATGCAAGCTAATGAACACATTTGTGCCTCATTTGCCACCATGGTTAACTTGTGGCTTAATATCCCTTTTTTTCATGCCTTTGCCAAGTCTCTTCTTTTAATCCATTACGTTGTTGCGAACGTATATGCGATTTTAAAAAGCGTTGGGGTCACATTATGGGAAAACATAATGATATGAACATGATTTGGGTAAATGTGTATGAACATGACAACGTGTAACGTTAAATATGACATGTGTTTATACTTGAAAACATGACTTGAAATATAACATGGAAGTTGACATGTAAGTATGCCTTGGTTGCTATGCGAGCAACCTAAAGACTGGGATGGATTAGCGTGGAGTCGATGATTCTTGTTTTTGCCCTGGATAGCACATCGCCGACTACCTACCATCTTTAGTCAATCGTGTACGTGCGGAAAGGCAGGGAACCCCCAACAGACCATGTGCTTGCTATCGAGTCATGGGTGAGGTTGGCCCGTAGGAAAGTGGGCTATAGTGGGGCCGTGGAGTGGTTCTTATACATGATTTTTCTTGGATTGCCTTTCAGTAGTTGAGGGAGGGGCCACGTGGGACCATAGCCACGGGTACAAAAACAGACCTTGATATCTGCATCGGCAGACGATTTAAAGCTCCCGACCGAGTTCCGTATTTCTTGATTTGCCCTGGCACGGAACTCGGATGGCACATTGGGGAACATGTGCATCTAGACATGGAAAACGATTCACGATACATACGTGGGATCAAGGGCGCGGTTGACGGGTGGCGTAATCCCTAGTGGTCCTAGGTGGCCAAAACCCAAACCGAGACACGGAAACGTTCATTAGGTAGCATAATCCCTAGCGGTCCTAGGTGGCATAAATCCTAAGTGGACGCGCGATAGTTCATGGTAAGGAAACACAACTAGATCAAGGGTTGCAGTCCAAAACAACTTCAAGGATAAACCGTTTACATGGGAAAGCCCGTACAGCCTACGGCAAAGGACTGAACTTATACATGGAAAGAAACATATGAGTTGAGTAACCTATATATGCGGCATATTAGGTTGACATGGACCATTACACGACTTTTGAGTAAGGGTCATTCACGGATAACACGTAATACAGTTGGGATACTAGTACGGTAGGTGCAGAGCGGATATACAGGATATATGCCATGAGACGTTATACGCGATAGATATCTTAGGATATTATACTTGATAGGAACCTGACAATGTGATACCTTGTTTTATCTTGACATCGTAGTTTATCACGACATCCTAGTTTATCTGAGTTCAGTAGTTCATCCTGTTATTTTGATTTAATTGACCTATCTTGTATCATGCTTATGTTCATCTCAGTTTCTCATGACAGTTAACTTTACTAGTTTTTATACTAATAGTAGATAGGGCTTACTCAGTCTTTTTGACTGACCCGTTTTGTTTCGCCTCTTTTCTTCCGTTCCCCCCCCCCCCCCAGGTTACAGGGAGGAAACACTGCTGTTTAGTTCGGACTTCTTCTGCTTGAAGGTCATCGTGGATGGCTTGGACTTTTCCTGGCTATGGCTACTTTACTGTTTTTATTTGGGGAATAATTTATGAAAAAGTCTTTATGCTTCTTTACTATTGCAAGACAGGTTTTGATGTACTCTGATGTAAAAGGCTTTAGACCTTATGCATTCATGTTTATGAAAGTTCGATTTTACTTCCGCTATTTTATATGTTCTGTCTTGTGATATTTCTGTGCATGTTTACCAATAATGCCCCTCTAAAGCTAGTGCATTCCTTTGCGAGTGACCCTAGGGGAGGCGGGGTGTTACACAACAATAGGTTGAACATGCAGCAAAGTGGGAAGTTGTGTCGTGTATTGCATACATGGGAAGCATGGACACTTGGCACGAGCAATAGCAGTCCATTTCGATGGGGGGGGAGATGAAGTGGGGCAGCTGAGTTCACAGTGGGGAGAGGATAAAAAGGGGGAGTTGGAGCTATTTGGCGCAAGAATATTCACACATCCACCGAAGGATGGTAGAAAAGTGCCGAAGGCGGAGATCAAATGGAAGCGAGTGTGTCGAGCAGGATGAGGGCGCATCAATAGTTTGAGGGGGGGACTGTGTGCTAAAGGAACAGTTCGATATAAAAGGGGAAGCGCAAGCGGTCTCTGTTGTTCGGATAGGGAAGAAAAAGATATGAAGTGGGATGTAGCAGGGCGTGGAGGAATGGTTGGATTTCTGAAGTTCAGGAGCGGGTTATAGTTGCTGAAATGGGTACAGGCATTTCATTCTTTAAGAAGGTTGTAAATCGATGAAGTAATGCATGAACCGGAAGGGAACAGTGGCGGTCGAAGGTGACAGAATTTCCTGGAGCGAGTATTCTGAACAGAACGAGGAAGATGGATTGAGTAAACGTGGATTCATAACATTAATGACGGGTTTAAGATACGGTTAAGAACTCTGCGAAACAAGAGATGATGAAGTCACGGAGACGAACACTACGCTGTCAAGCTGTTCGGATTGAACGCCGGGTATAACCGACTGACGCAAATCGTTATTTAACGGTTAATGCGCGAAGGTGAGTAAAATCACTCACTCTGATCTTTTTGAAATATTTTAATTATATTTTAATGTTGTTTGAATGTTGTGTGATGGTCGATTAGGTAGATTACAAGTAAGTTGGTTGAATATTATATACCGTTACATATGTACACATCATCGCTTGGACACTGATTCCATCGATTAGAATATCCCCTAGTATAGAGTTAGTGTAAATTGTGTTGACTGACATCTGTGGATGCAGAAACCGGTTGGAGGAGTCCGACCGGATTCCGTGATAATTATATGTACTGTTTGTTTTGTATGAACCCGAATTATATTTAAAACCCTATGTGAATATTGATGTTGAACGGAAAATTCAACATCTTTTTCGATAAATCAATAAACGATATCAATTTAGAAAGTGATAATAGTCGACCGTAAAACCATCGTTTTGTTAAGGAGTTGATTGGCCTTAAGGCAAATCATCAACTCGGTTAATTATAAAAATTTTATTTTTATAATTAAAAAGAAGATTTAAATTTATAATAGAAGTTCTATTATAAACCAGTATTTTAGAGTTCGTTTTTATAAAATAAATAAAAACGATTTGTTGATATTTAAATAAGTTTATAAAGCAGAAATTATCCGACGATTAAATATTTGGATAATTATATTTAAGATAAACAATTTTAGAAATATTATTAGATTTATTATATTAATTTAATGAGAAGTAATTAAGATCATTTAACGAATTTACTGATGAAATGAAGTTGATTTAATCAACTGTTATTGGGAAAATGATTATTAGATTAATTGGCCTTTAATTAATCTAATGAAAACAGTTTAGAAATAAATGAGCTTTAATTACCTTTTAATTTAAGAAGTTATCAACAGAACTGTGGAATAGAGAAATCGAAAAGTTAATGTGGATAATCGTAAAACAACCGAGTTCAAAATAAAGATGTGGTATTATAAAACCATATTCCAAAATAAAACAAGAAAATACCATTTGATGTATATTATAAGTAATAAGGAGCTTACAGTTACAAACGTATATCTGTTCTAAGATAAGAACGTTGTCGATCAAGGTCTGAGAGGTAAATAGAATACCCCAACTTGAGCGACTTCACTATTATCGAGGAACGATAACAGTTGTAACGGAAAGAGATGTCAAGATGTGTATAAAAGGAATACGGCAGCGTATTGCCAGTCTTAGAAGTATAGCGATAAAATAACGCTGTTGATAAGATAAGTGTGACTGTTATGTCAAGATAAGTTATAACAAAGAATATTACAGCGTATGACAAGTTGAACTATAGCAATAAAATAACGCCGTTGATAAGGTAAGTGTGACTGTAATTAGTTATAAGGAGAATATTACAGCGTATGACAAGTTTAGAACTATAACGACAAATTAACTGCTGTTGATTTGACTTAAGCATGACTTTTATATATAGCAGCACTTCCTAGGAAATGTAACAGTTTGGTTTGAAATCCACTTATTCTAAAGTAATAAGTAACGACGTTTGTTCAAAGAAATATAAGAAAGAGTTTAGAAAAAGAATTGGGGAATCGTATTAGAAACTGACGACAGCATTTCGATGTTCGAAATGTGATTAGAATTAAATCGTTAGGATTTGTAACCAGAATTCGACGATGTCGAATGTATTAAAAGTAAACTATTTTTAGGGATTATAATCTGATAGAATAATTAACATTTAGTTTAAACAAATAAATGTTAATAGGATAGGAGTCAGTATTTAGTTATAAACTTGATATCGATTTGATAAGAAGTTGTCTTAGAAAACAGAGTTTATAAAGTGGATTGGGAATATAAAGTATGAAAGAGGTTTCGGTAAACGAGATAAGTATTACTTGAATAAAGAGTTAATTGATAAAGGTATTCAGATTTCTATAACAGGAATGGTATTCACATTTTAAAGTGAATTATGTTTTAAAAGTAAACGGTTGGCCGAGTAAAATATTTATAATGAAATTGGAAATATTTTCCAATGAAGATAGGGTATACGATCCAAGTGTAGAAACCAAGGAATGTGATAAGAATGAAAATGTTTAGAACGTTAATAACGTATGTTTCTGGAACATGAAAGAATAAGAGTTTATAATAACTGGAAATATTTTCCAAGTAGTATGAAAAGGCTAAAACGGGATTTGAGAAATATCTGGTAAGATATGGGAATTCGAAAAATAAAATGAATGTCAAATAAAAGTTCCCGTGGTTGTGTGGTGTTTAGTTATACATTAGAATGGATGTTTGTTTTTACTTCGATGGTTAAATAACCGACTATCAAAGTGTTTTGACCATCGTTGTCAATACGGAGAGACCGGTTGGATATATTATCCGGAAACCACTCTGTATAGGCATAATCGTTGCGAATTAGATATGCTGAAGATAATTGAAGACGGAGTTAAATGCAAGGATCGACCAGTTATAGAATGGTGTGTTTTTGTTTGTCCAGTCCCAGGACAACTTGTATGGATGAGTGTCTGACAGAGTATTTCCAACGGTCACGCCGTTGATTTGACGAATATACCAAGTTGGTGAGGAGAAGATAACTTCTCTTTATTCTACACCCAGTGTGCATTTGTGTAATCAATGTGTGATTACGGATTTGACAATGTGACATTCAAAGTGAATGGTGATCAGATGTTCTGAAGATAGACGTAGCCTCTAGCCTCACAACCAAGAAGTGACAGAAGTTGGGCTAGGCTGCATGGCTAGTTGGGTCATCCCCAAGCAGGGTGTATTGTCACCAATCTAGAGAAAATTCATATTTATACTTCTTTTCGATTCTGTATCTTCGGATGACGGTTGGATGGCCTACAACCGTGGTGGCAATATATTCGCGACACTCAAGCTAAATGAGTGAGCGGTCATGTGTGGCCGGGTTGCAAGACGTTCTTGTTGAACCTTGAGTGTATCCCCTCTAGAGTACACTATTCAGAAGGTGCTCCCATACCTTGTCTGTTGAAATCCATTTGCCGATAAGCGCCCTGCGGTTTATGATTTTACACTATATATATGTGGAACGTGAGATGTAAGCGTTCTGCTACTTGTATAATTATTTGTTTAGACACTATCATAATATCACTGAAGTTTGATATAAAAATATGTTGGGTTATAGTAAGGTAAAAACCTTCCATGTTTATGTGTGGGCTGGTCTTACTATTATCTTCTTGTTTTGAAAAGGATTTTCAAAGTTAAACAGTATGGTTGGAATTTACTCACACCAGTCCCATGACTGACCCAGAGTTTATTTTGTTGTTTTCCCTAAACTCTTGGGTGCCCAAATTTGTACGGGCAGCCAGGTGTTTCAGGCTTTGCAGATTCACTTGGAGGAGCTCGAGGCAGAAGGCTCCACCGTTAGTAAATAGAGATTATTTTCCGCTGTGATATGATGTATTGTACTCTGATATGATATGTAAGTACAAATTCAGATTTTGTATTTCAAAGTAATGTATATAATACATTTTATTTTGTTCCGCTGTGAGATTCGTATTTACTCTGATTCTGTTCAGTTGTGATCTTCTTCTTCTTCTATTCTATTAGTTCTATCTTTTCTATCTCATCCTCTGAATTCTTCTACTAATGTCCCGGTATTTTCGATGCTTGAATAGTCAACAGTGTGTTTTTATGTTGATTTTCTGGGTCGAAAATCCCCGCCATTACAGTTGGTATCAGAGCATAAGGTTAAGTGATTACCTTGGCTCTGTGGCGTCACTCAATAGAGATGGAGTTAGCAATACTCTAGATTGAGTTGAGTGTATATATACGAGTGAACGTATTTGCAGATTTATATAAAAACCGTTTTATATTGTGTTGACTGGTCAGTCGAGTGGTTTATAAATTCTGGTCGAAACAGTAATGCAAACTGCATCGATAGGTGTTTCTAAACTCTTGAACAGAGTAATTCGACACAGTATGTTTTGAAAAGGGGTAAATAAAAATATCTTACCCGAAAAATATATTTTGATATAAAAGAAATATATATCTTGAGAGTATTATAGTATTGATCGTTGTTATGATCAAATAAGATATATAATTGAGTTGGTTATATAAATAACCGATCGAAATATTATATTAGTATAATATGAAAAATCAGATGAACTGAATCTGAAGTTAAAACCAGAATTGAAATAAAACTCTAAAAATTTGGAAAAGAGTTGGAAATAATATTTGGATTAAATATATGGAAATTTTAAGATCCTGGGTGAATTTAGAAATGTTTTCTAAACGTTGTATATTTTGTAGGGATTTCAAAATGAAAATGTTTGAAATTGTTTTCCAAGTACTATGAAAGATATTTTGAAGTAATTTCAAGAATAGAGTGATTATAAATGAGTTTTTAAAGCAATATAGTATTGAACTCACTTCGATGGTTGGAAAATAAATTCCGATGATGATCGCGACATTGTCGGTGTTCATTTTCGAGCTGGTAAGTGACGGATTACTAGCAAAGATTTTGTTTTGTATTGTTTGAGAAACAAGTTGTCAGAAATTCAAATGTTTTGAATTATATATGATTTCAAACTGATTTGAAATAAATCCCAGGAATTTGAATTCTGAAATAAAAATTTAACTTATGGAGTTAAAATGGTAAAAATGGAATTTAAACAAAGATAACAAAACTGGACTGAATTTGGAAAGATCCAGAATGAAAATTATAAAAGAAAAATATTGGAGATTCGAGTTATTAAAAATGAATTGATTCTTGGAGAATAAGAATCGAATTTTGAATTAGAGATGGAGATAACTGATTTGAGAAATAAATCAGTAAATGGAATGTCGTAATAAAACTTAACAAGGTTAAGAACTGAGAGTGGAATCGAAGTTGAAATAGAAATTTGGCTTAGTAAAAGCGAAAGACTGGTTTGAGAATGGATTGATGGGAGATCAACCAAGGATGCTTGGATATGCTGGTTTGATAGCAGATGACAGAGATAGAGTTGAATGCCCAACAGAGAATGTACACGTTTATATACGAGTATGAGATTTTTTTATGAGTTAGTTTGGGCAAGCCGTTTGGCTGTTTGATTTTCTTTTGGATTGGAGAAGGCCCGGAGTGGCAAGTTGTTGTAGTACCGAGTGAGCCGTGCAGAGGAGATGCTGGCGAGATTCTCTAAAAATTTAAGCTGTTAGTAAATTTTCAGAAATTTTGAAAATATTCGAAATAATAAGGAATTAATATTTTAATTGGAAATAATCAGTTCAGTGGAAACTGGAATTATGAAATAAACCAAAAAGATTTTTAACCATGTTATAACAGAGATTGTAGCATTTTCCCTATTTTAGCAATTTCGAGGACGAAATTATTTTAAGGGGGAAGGTCTGTAACGTCCCGCATTTTTGTCGGTTTGTATTTGAATATTTAAATCAGTTTAAATATTGAATTTGTAATATAAGTGGATTTATATATTAATTAAAACGAAGTTGAACGTATAAAGATATATATTAATTATAATCGAGCCCATAACGACACTGCAATTCGTAATTTAGTGTTCTAAACTTCAAATGAGTGTACCGGACTCGTCTTGAATCGGATTTCTTCGAAACGAGAAATGTTGGAATCTGTTGAACTGTATCTTTCCAACGGAAGTGGAAAATAGAGATTTCGTTGTATAGATTGCAAGATATGTCCAAATAAAATATTCAAAAAGTCGCTATGAAATCATATATCGACCGTAACGGTTTATTTGAGATAACTAGATATCAGATTCGAATTTGAATAAGGTTCCTTTGGGACATAGTGATAAATTAATTTTTAGAAATTAATTAAATATGCAACTTTTTATTTGGATTATTTTGTACCCTGTATCGGTATTTAGGGATTTTAAAATATGAATCAATCTACCGATATTATTATATTTTTGGGACCGTGACACCTCGCTGGACACGACCGTAATCCTACTTCTGTCCATAGTAGCTCGGACATAAACAAAATGTTACGTAATTTCCTGCACCTCAATGTTTCCACTTTGTAAAATCCGCACATGCCTACCTCACAAAACACACCCTAGTGAAATCAAACAATGGTGCGTTTTCAAATCACACAAATTTAAGGTAAGCCTACAGTTGGAAAATATATATCCTACCCTGTATTATCAAATCCCATTACCTATGTCTGAACTCGCACGTACCTAAGGAGAAAAAACCTTATGACATTGGAACTTGAACTTTACCATCCCTATACCCTAGAGATCATCACACGCAGGAAACTAGGAAGCTAGACCATACCCTATTATTTCTCCTCCTCATCAAAAATTAAATGAAGGGTATTATCCATGTTAAGATTGGATACCGGTTGCAAACAAAATGAATTATAAAACCAGTAAACTAAGTGTGTATACAATATTATAGTACGCCTATAAGTATGGCAAGCCCTGAGGAAACAAGGTATAACCATACGCCTATCCTAAAAACACTACTGCATATACCACCTGTGTTTTCACATCATGTCCTCTCCATATTAATGTTGTATGGCCTTCCTCGCATACACCCTACATCGAAAGCTTAAGGATGAAGTATTTTCATCTGTATATATATATACTCCGTATGAGCAAAGAAACATGCATTTTCTTCTTCATTATCACAGTTTCTTTCTTTTTTTTACTGCAAATGTAAATGGCCATAGCAGCACCATTCGTTTACTTTCTCGTCTCTTCAGTAACACACTTTCTCAACTTCTCTTCTATAATGAAATCTAAACCATATGTATATATGTACGGATTCATATACATACGTACTCCAACGGCCATTTTTGATTGAGCTGGTTGTGAAAATCGCATCACACATCAATAGTCAAGTTGATGTCCATTAAGATGGAGTCAGGCTTCAGACGACGGAGTAGCCGCCCCTGGGGCTCGGCGTGGGTTGAACCAGAGGAGGCCGAAGCGGATCTGTGGAGTGTTGTGGACTGTAGGGCATCGATCCACATATGGGAAGGAGCATGCATGAAAAAAGAGAGTTGGAAGGAAATAAAAAGGAGAAGTTGGGTAATAATGATGTACTCACGTATAGGAGGGGGATGAGCATGCGGTGGAGCAGTTTGGATCCCGATGGGTGCGGTTTAACTTGCGTTGAAGGAAGTGAATAAGGGTACAACAATAGGTTGAACATGCAGCAAAGTGGGAAGTTGTGTCGTGTATTGCATGCATGGGAAGCATGGACACTTGGCACGAGCAATAGCAGTCCATTTCGATGGGGGGGGGGGGGAGATGTAGTGGGGCAACTGAGTTCACAGTGGGGAGAGGATAAAAAGGGGGAGTTGGAGCTATTTGGCGCAAGAAGTATTCACACATCCACCGAAGGACGGTAGAAAAGTGCCGAAGGCGGAGATCAAATGGAAGCAGGTGTGTCGAGCAGGATGAGGGTGCATCAATAGTTTGGGGGGGGACTGTGTGTTAAAGGAACAGTTCGATATAAAAGGGGAAGCGCGAGCGGTCTCTGTTGTTTGGACAGGGAAGAAAAAGATATGAAGTGGGATGTAGTAGGGCGTGGAGGAATGGTTGGATTTCTGAAGTTCAGGAGCAGGTTATAGTTGCTGAAATGGGTACAGGCATTTCATTCTTTAAGAAGGTTGTTGTTTGCGAACAAATTATGCAGTTGTAAACAACTGTAAAATCCGTTCGGCTTTCCTAAACAACAAGGATTGTTGTAGAGGGTGTCGAACTCTGGGACCAAATTATTTTAATTAATAAATCCAATCAAGTTATCCCTAACTTTTGATTGGTGGAAAACAAAGAAAATAGCAGAAATTAAATAAAAGAGAGTTTTAAAAATAAGTGAAAGCAATTAGGGGATAATGACATAGATCAGATTCATAATCATCAATAGCCAAAAGATTAACCAGATCTAATACATGTTTCTATCACAAACATGAATCAACGATAAAAGGTTTTTACAAACAAATATGTAAATAACGACAAGCATAGCCTATGCAGGAGCTCAGCTCTACAACCATAGACTATCAGGACAGATTCACTAATTAATTTCTAAAACCCTAAAATTAGATCTAGATCTGATAAACGTTAGATCGAACACGAATATACCCTGTGAAGGAGCATAGCTCTTAAACGACACAGGATATTAAGGTTCAGATCTAACCCTTGGTTCAGCTCTAGATCTATATACATGAATTCCTCATCCTTTGCCTATGTGATTCATATTGAATCATACTATCAGCGTCATCACCCCCTAATCAAAGGGGATTAGCTAGACATAGCTAAAGAAGAAGAAAAACAGAAATTAAATAACAAGAACATAAATAAAACTAAAACTAAATAGAAAAGAGGAAGAAGAATGATTTTATTCCAAGAAGAGAATTACAGAATAAAACCCAATGTGTTTTTCACAAGACTAAGATACAATGTATTTATAACTGATATGACAAAGGCTAGCTAGCTAATTACATAATGTGGGACTAAAGAAATAACCCAAATAACACATAAGCCAGTGTGAACGCAGCTTTAGAGTGAGTGGTTTAGCAAATAGGCTAGTGTGAACGCAGCTTTAGAGTGAGTGGTCTTCTAAATGAGCTAATGTGAATGCAGTTTGAGTCTTTATTGAGCCAAATCTTCTTAACTGAAATATAATTGCAACCGTTCTTCAAGCTTTAGACTCTTCAAGCTTTAGCAATTTAAACTTCACTCTTTTTCAGCAAAATCTTCATGCTTTATTCATCAAATGCTCTAAACCATGCTTCTTGTCAACAATCTGAAAATACAGCTATAAATACAAAGTATCAATTATTTTAAAGGGAAAATAAGATAAATAAGCGGATAAAATATACACATTTACGTGTATATCAAATACCCCCACACTTATCTTTTTATTCGTCCTCGAATAAACTAAACTAAGATATGTCACACTTTCGTAGGAAACACGATTGCATTTAGCGTATGCAACAAGCCGTTAAACCCCTGGGTGTCCCCAGTAGAACGAGTGTTGTCTCGTGAGGGTTTTCAGCGGATACTACCCACAAAATCCAATGCGTCTTATGTACGCGGATTAATCAAACAATATATTTAAGGTCTTTCACATTCCAAGGATTTCACCTAACTTCAATAATAACGGTTTAGCCCCAAATTGTCCGTCCCATAATTAGTGCAAAAATGAACAAAATTTTTCAAGCTGAATGGTAATTCCTTGATAACACTGTAATTGTCTTGAAGGTTAAGAGCGTGGTGTCAACCAAAGTTCTACACATCGACAATGTACACCCAATCATTTATTTGACCTTTTTTTTTGAATAATTTTGCACCAATGTAACTGTAATGTATTGGATATGAGTTATGCATAGATGAAGGAAAATTTTGTAAGTTCTAAAAATATTCTAGATAAGAGGGCAAGTGTATTAGTTGAACTTCAGATTACAAAAAAATAAAGTAATACTAAGGCACATATGAACATTTTTATTTCCTTTCATCTCGTCTACTACAATCCTCACTTCCAAGTACAGTAGAATGGATGTGGATGGAATGGAATTGAATGCTTTTATAGTCAAGAATGATGAATGACTATTTTATTCAGAGAGACTCTCTCTTTATTTCATTTTTTTTCTATTCTTTTTTTTTTCTTTTTTTTTCTTTTTTTTTCTTTTTTTTCTTCTTTTTTTTTCTTTTTCTTTTGCATGATGAATGGAGATGGAATGATGACGTACATTATTTCATTTGATTCCTCCTCTACTAAACCAACACTTTATGAAAGGAAAGTTTTGTGCCCTAGTTACTCTACTTCTATAACCTTAATTCAACACACAAGTCTGGATTGATGTTATACAAAAAGCTGAAAGGAATGATAAGCAAAGTTTCGTAAGATAGATAACCCATATAAAATAAGATGTGGTATATGGTTATCCTACCTTAAAACAAGTACGGAGTGGGTGGTGTAATATTGGTATAAAAAGTGACGTTTTTGACCTTTAAACAAAAGTTCTTGAGTATACCAATATAAGATAAACTTGTCGACACATGGATGTAAATCGACTAAAAATTTGAGTTTGAATAATGTGGGGTATCGAAGAAGAACGCTACAATGAGTCATTTCTCCTTAATTGGGCCAAGTGGATTTAGAACTTACGATTTTGAAAATTTGAGTGAGAACAAATATTATGCATGAAAACGAACTCAGAAATTCCATTAAATGTAGGTGCAAAATCATTTTTTTTTTGTGATTTTTTTTTTGTGATTTTTTTTTTGTGTGATTATTTTTACTTGCACATTCTAACATGTATAACAAAGGTTGACACGCTTACTCCAAAACACGACTAACGTCTGCACAGTCTCAAGCTAGCATCTTAAAAAGACACATTACGACTCAATGAATAAATAATGTTCATTCCCATCACCCAAAAATTCAACTTATCAAACAAGAACCAAGGTGTTATTTGTGAATTTAAGTTAATCCTTGTTCAATGAATGACCTACTTCATAAAATTTGATTGCTGATGTAATGTAAATTCCCCCCACACTTGAGTGTGACTGTGTCCTCACAGTCTTAATCAGACATATCTTAGTGAAAGGGAAAAACAAATAAGAGAATATTTACATATGTACAAAAGAGGGTTAGTGCGTCTTACCGAATGTAATGTGGCTCATGGAGGACCATGAGCTCTTCCTCTTGGTTGGGTATTGGTTCCAAATAAGGTTTAAGGCGTTGACCATTGACCTTAAAGGATGATCCATCAGTTGGATTCTCAATTTCTACCGCACCATACGGAAAAACAGTCCGTACAGTGTAAGGTCATGTCCATCTAGATTTTAGCTTACCCGGAAATAGATGCAGTTTTGAGTCATACAACAGAACTTTTTGACCTGACATGAAAGTTTTACGTAAAATAGATTTATCATGAAAAACTTTTGTTCTGTCCTTGTAAATTCATTCATTTTCATAGGCATCATTTCGAATTTCATCAAGTTCATTAAGTTGAAGCTTCCTATGTTCTCCTGCTTGCTCTAAATCAAGATTCAAAGTTTTTATTGCCCATAACGCCCTATGTTCTAGTTCAACTGGCAAGTGACATGGCTTACCAAAAATCAACCGATAAGGGGACATACCTAAGTTTGTTTTAAAAGCAGTGCGGTAAGCCCAAAGAGCGTCTGTTAACTTTTGGGACCAATCTTTACGATTTCGATTCACAGTTTTCTCAAGAATTTGTTTAATCTGCCTATTCGATACTTCAACCTGCCCACAAGTTTGAGGATGGTAAGGAGTGGATAACTTATGGGTTATCGAATACTTTCTCATCAGAGCTTCAAAAGAACGATTACAGAAGTGTGTACCATTATCACTGATTATTGTGCGAGGTGTGCCAAACCTAGAAAAGATGTTTTCTTTCAAGAAGCGCACAACAACCTTGTTATCGTTTGTTTTGCATGTTACAGCTTCGACCCATTTGGAAACATAATCAACAGCTAAGAGAATGTAAAGGTTCCCAAAAGAATTAGGGAAGGGTCCCATGAAGTCTATACCCCACACATCAAAAATTTCGACCTCTAGAATGGGGTTTAGGGGCATCATATTCCGTTTAGAAATTTTCCCTAAGAATTGACATCGATCACAAGTTTTGCAAAATTCGTATGCGTCTTTGAAAAGGGTGGGCCAGTAGAAACCCGATTGGAGAACCTTTTCGGCTGTCTTTTTGGGACCGAAGTGACCACCGCATGCTTGGTCATGACAGAAAGAGAGGACACTGTGGATTTCAGTGTCAGGAACACATCTTCGAATGATTTGGTCGGGACAATACTAAAAAAGATAGGGGTTGTCCCAATAAAAATGTTTCACTTGGGAAAAGAATTTTTGTTTATCCTGCTTAGACCAAAAAGAAGGGGTCTGCTTAGTGGCTAAGTAGTTGACAATGTCAGCAAACCAAGGATCAGTGGATAGAGAAAACAGCTGTTCATCAGGGAAATTCTCGTTGATCGGAAGAGAAGAAGACGGGGCATTTGGAAGACGAGACAAGTGGTCCGCAATAACGTTGTTAGATCCTTTTTTATCCTTAATGGTAAGGTCAAATTCTTGAAGTAGAAGGATCCAACGAATGAGACGAGCCTTAGCATCCTTTTTAGAGAAAAGGTATCTAAGTGCGGAATGATCGGTATAAACCGTGATGTGTGAGCCAACTAGATAAAGCCTGAATTTTTCTAAAGCGAAAACGACTGCCAAGAGTTCCTTTTCGGTGGTCGTATAATTGATTTGAGCGTCATTCAGAGTTTTACTCGCGTAGTAAATGACGTGAAGAATCTTATCGATACGTTGTCCTAAGACAGCGCCAACAGCGAAATTCGAGGCATCACACATGATTTCAAAAGGTAGCTTCCAATTAGGAGAGCAAATGATCGGGGCAGAGACAAGTTCATTTTTAAGACGCTCAAAAGATGAAATGAAATCAGAATTGAAGTCGAAAGGAACATCCTTACCAAGAAGGTTAGTCAGAGGTCGAGTGATTTTGCTAAAATCTTTTATAAAACGACGGTAAAAACCAGCATGACCTAAAAAGGATCGGATGTCCTTAACTGATTTGGGAATGGGAAGATTTGAAATAACTTCAATTTTGGCTTTGTCTACTTCAATTCCTTTGTTAGAGATGACATGTCCCAAAACAATGCCATGTTTAACCATGAAGTGACACTTTTCCCAATTAAGCGTTAAGTGTTTCTCTTTACAGCGATTAAGAACAAGATCGAGATGATGTAAACACTCAGAGTAAGAATCACCAAATATGGAAAAATCATCCATGAACACTTCCAAAAATCGCTCGATCATATCAGAAAAAATGCTAATCACGCACCTCTGAAAGGTTGCAGGTGCATTACAGAGACCAAAAGGCATACGTCGGTACGCAAATGTACCAAACGAACAAGTGAAAGTGGTTTTCTCTTGATCCTCAGGAGCGATAGGGATTTGATTATAGCCCGAGTACCCATCAAGGAAACAGTAGTACTCATGACCAGCTAGTCGTTCTAACATTTGATCGATAAATGGCAGAGGGAAATGATCCTTACGTGTTGCAGCGTTAAGTTTCCTATAGTCAATGCAAACACGCCAACCAGTCTGGGTGCGGGTTGGGATAAGCTCGTTAGCTTCATTTTGGATCACAGTAATCCCTGATTTCTTAGGTACGACATGAATCGGACTAACCCATTGACTGTCAGAAATCGGGTAGATTATTCCATTGTCAAGGCATTTAAGGATTTCAGCATGAACTGCTTCTTTCATGATAGGGTTTAGTCGACGTTGGGGATCACGAGTGGGTTTGGCATCATCTATAAGGTGGATTCGATGTTGGACTATCGAAGGACTAATCCCCTTAATATCAGCCATGGACCAACCAATTGCCTCCTTATTTTTCTTAAGAATGGGAAGGAGCAATTGTTCCTGCTCTAAAGTAAGGTCAGAAGCGATAATGACAGGAAAAGTTTCATTGTCTCCTAAGTAAGCGTACTTAAGATGACTGGGCAGCACTTTGAGGTCAGATTTTGGGGGCGACTCAACCGAAGAAATTGGTTGAGGGATAGACTCATTTGTGAGAGGCTCAACAGGAATCGAATCAGAGACAGTTTCGGGAATATCTTGAAATAAGGTTTCGTAATTCGATTCAATTTCATTGCTCAGATGGTCAAGCTCAGATTCATTATCGTGGACAGCATGGATTTCAGAAAACTGGTCCACATAAGAGTTAGAAGAATTTTCAGTTCTGAAGATGTTTAGCTCGACAGTCATGTTACCGAAAGAAAGTTTCATAGACCCATTTCTACAGTTGATGAGAGCATTAGAGGTTGCTAAGA
The DNA here is from genome assembly GCA_030737875.1 of Allium sativum. NCBI lineage: Eukaryota > Viridiplantae > Streptophyta > Magnoliopsida > Asparagales > Amaryllidaceae > Allium > Allium sativum. Next base: position 839,546,276 of record CM060913.1, on the reverse strand, counting down.
AGGGTCGTCCTAGAATCAAAGGGATTTGGTTTGCAGGATTGCTAACCTGTTAAGTTTCTAAGACAATAAAATCAACTGGAAAGATGAATTCGCCAATTTTGATCAACACATCCTCGATTTCGCCCACAGGTTTCTTAATTGAACGGTCAGCAAGCTGAAGGGTAACCTTGGTGGGTTTCAATTCTCCTAGCCCTAATTGGCGATAGACGGAATATGGAAGCAAGTTAACACTAGCACCTAAGTCTAGCAGGCATCTATCGATTTTCTTGTCCCCAATAGTACATGATATTGTGGGGCAGCCAGGATCTTTGTATTTCACTGGCATCGATTGGGACAAGACTTCACTTAGAGTTGCCGCTAGAAACACTTTCTTAGGTACATGTGTATGACGTTTTTGAGTGCACATATCTTTTAGAAATTTTGCGTATTGTGGAACTTGTTGTATAATATCTAAAAGAGGAATGTTCACTTTAACTTGCTTAAATATTTCAAGGATTTTTTCTAGCTGATCCGTCTTTTTCCTAGGTCGGAGTCTATGAGGAAATGGAGCAGACAACTCAGTAGGTTGGGCTACTTGAGTTTGAGGATGGTCCTTGTCAGAAATTGGCTCAATGTTTTGATCCGAGTTGGTCGAATCTTCGATAGGGTTTGGAAGATCGTCCGGTAAAGCATTTGGGTTGACCACATGGTTGTCAATCTTTTTGCCGGATCTAAGAGTCGTGACCGCATTCAAGTGACTAACGTTTGAATCTTGAATGATGTGAATTTGGTTGGAGTTAGGATTTTGACGGTTGGGGTTTGGAATGGGTTGACTCGGGAAAGTGCCTCTTTCTCGTTCGCTTATGGAAGTGGCTAACTGACTCATTTGCATTTCAAGTTTAGAGATCGATTGACTTGTGTTTTGCATGTGCGAAGTCAATAAATTTTGAAGATTGGTATTTGATTGGAGATTTTGAGTTGTCGCTTTAGTCAATTCTTCGAGAGTTTTCTCAAGTGATGTCAATCGTTTATCGTCTTGGGGAACAAAAGATTGTTGCGCTTGGTTTTGAGAAGGTGGCGCAGGATGTTGGAATTGAGTTTGTTGAAAAGGAGGTTTCGAAGGATTATTCGAAAATGATTGAAAAGAAGGTCGAACCGCATTCGAATTTGCATTGTTTTGGGTCCAAGAGAAGTTAGGATGGTTTCTCCAACCTGGATTGTATGTTGGGGAGAATGGGTCGTTCCTAGCTTTGTTAAATGCGTTGAGTTGTTCCAATGAATGTGGGCATTGATCGGCTATGTGGTTAGGATCGTTACATTTGTAACATGAGATCTGAGACGCTTGAGCTTGATTTATTTGCGTTGATGAAAGGACATTATCGAATTTGGATATCATCGCGTTTATTTTTGCTTCTAAGGCAACTGATGATCCTACCGAATGAGCGCTAGATCGGGAATAAATCGATTTCTCGTTAGATCTTTCCCATTGAGCTGATTTTTCGGCCAAATTTTTGAGAAATTGCCAAGCGGCATTGTGATCTTGGGCTAGAAAATTTCCTTGGCACATTGATTCGAGCATGGTTCGAGAGTTATTTTCAAGTCCATCGTATAAAATTTGACAAAGAGTCCATTTTTCAAAATTGTGATGTGGACATTTGACTAGAAGCTCTTTAAATCTTTCAAAATATTTTGCAAAGGATTCACCCCCAAATTGACGAAAATTGACGATTTCGTTTCGAATTTTAGATGTTTTTTCCAGAGGGTAAAATTTCTTTAGAAAAATGTTAACAAATTCACCCCAAGTTCCAATCGTATTTGAAGGCAAGCTATACAACAATTTCTCAACATAATCGGTAAGTGCAAATGGAATTAACCTAAGTTTGATTCCATCGTCACTTAATTGTTGAAATTTCATGGTTGCACAAACTTGTTCAAATTTGGTCAAGAAGATATAAGGATCATCACATTCTAAATTGCCGAACTTTGGAAGAGTATTTATGTGATTCGAATAAATTTCAAAGTGGTTACCCGTTGGGGCGGGCAATATGATGCAAGAAGGAATAGAAACCCGATCGGGGAAGTATCTATCCATAAGAGATCGAGGGGGATTTTCTTCGGCCATGGTTAAAGGACTGTTTGTTCGAACTAAATGATTATCCGAAGGATCACGAGTCCAATGACGCATGCACTAGCGAGAAGAATAAGGGAAGATGAGGAAAAAAAACAAATTAGAGAAGCGATTTTTTTTTTTAAAGGGAAACAGAATTAGACACAAAAGATTTTTTTTTAAATGAACCTAATGCAATTTACAATTTCTAGAATTATATAATGACGGTTTGATTTATTTCAACAAAAGACTTCTCAGCCAGTTAACGGACAGGAGTTATCGGTGCACCAGGAATCACCCTAGCAATGCAGCCGAAGGTTTAAGTACCTTCAGAGGAACAACCGATATAATATTTACGAATCACCGTAATATTTATAAACAGTTATTACTCTGCCGTAGTCTAGACACCGAGAAATAATCCGTTGAACTAAACCAAATTGTCAAAATATAATGAAGTCCCTAGAAAATAAAAACAAAACTAAGATGAATGCAATATTTTTTTTTATTTTTTTCAGTCACAGAATGAACAGTCTCAGAATAGTCACAGAACAGTCAGTTGCAAAGATAAATAAATAAAAACAAAAAAAAAAATTACAAGCAAGCCGATGCCCTGCAGAAAAGTTTTACAAGCAATGTCTATATATTTTTTTTATTTGCAGCAGCGGTCCCTGTAGAGATAGAAAATACCCACCTTGATCGGCAGTCCGTCCAGTGCAATTGAGTCGCGCTAGCGTGTTCACACCCCACTTGGTGTGCAACCGCTCGAACAATTCAAATTCTGCAACCTGAAATGATTTTCAAAAGTAGTACCCGAATTTCCAAAGCTATATGAATGGTGAAGTTTTCAAAACAGTTACTTCCCAAACAAAGCAAAGCAATTTTTTTTATAGAGCTTTTTAAAAGAAAAACAAGAGAAACTAAAATAAAAGTTCGAACTAAAACTCAAAAGTTAAACCATTTAAACCCAAGCCTCGCCCACAGAGCTAAGCCAACTAATTTTTTTTTCAAAAAAAAGAAAACCAAAATAAAAACTAAGACATGAATTAAGTTAAAAAAATTGAAGGGTCTTCTCAAGCAGGATGTAAATGAAATAAGGGTCCAATTAAACGACCAGTAAAAGCCCAACTAAACAAAATAAAATAGGGGCTGAGCTTCTCCTACCTAGCACAAAATCATAAACGCAAATCACATTCAACACGAAATCAGAAACTCGAAAATTAGATCCAATCTGTGACTCAAATTAAATGAGTTCGCGTTGTTCAAATAAGGGAACAAATCGGCGACGACGGCTCTATTGTAGTTCGAGTTGCCCAGGTGCTCGATTTTTTTTATAATTGGGGATGCAGGTGACTGATGGTGTTCAGTGATTGTGTGTTGCGACAGGTTCGAATTGGGTTTACGTGGTGCAGGAGCAGCGGTTGATTCCGGAAGTGGTTACGGCAAAAGGTGAGCTTGCAATTTGGTGTGCCGATTGGTGAAGGCGAGGGGAATTTGAGGTCAAAAGGGACTAGGGGGATTGTAGTTTTCTGTGGGAGGCAGAACTGAACTAAAGTCGAGGTGAGAGCTTGAACGTGGGTAGATGGTTGGCGATGGAGATTATTAGGCTTTTATTGGGTGATGTTTAACTGTGTAGGGGAGATGGTGATGCGTGAGGGCGGAGATGGTGTAGATTGAAGGTGGGTGCGGAGTTGGCTTGTGGAGATGGGTGGTGGACTGACTTGCGTGTGAACTGGTTGGTTGAGGCGTGGCTTCAGGTGCTGATTGTAGTGAGGGGGAGCTTTATGATTTGTGAAGGGTTGGTGCGGATTTGAATGGTATGGGTGAGTGGGGATGTGTGATGAAGTCTGAGGAGTTTTTCTGGTGATTGCGTTCAGGGATTGGCAAGGGAACGGTTTGCTGCGTTATGTGATGGAGGACTTTTGTGTTCGGAAGCAAGGCAGAAGCGTTGAACAGAAAATGGTTGAAGGGGAAGAGGATTTTGACAAGTGATGGGAAGTCTGGATTTATAGAAGAACTAAAGAAATTGTAGAATGTTTTTTTTTTCACTTGTAGAAAAAGAAATGTACAGACTGGAAAATAAGAAAAAGGAAAGATATTGAAACAAAATCTGGCTAGAATATATTTTTTTCTCTTATTTGTTCTGATTGTGGTAACCAAATGATACCAAATCAAATAAACAAGATTTTTTTTTTCTTGTAGACAAAGAAATGTAAAGACGGGAATAAGAAAGGGAACAAATCAAATAAAAATTGCAATTCTTTTTTTCTCTTGGTAGGAAGATTACAGTATTATTGACTAACACCAAATCAAACCAATCAAGAAATTTTTTATCTATACTAGAAAACAAAAAGAAACAAAATAAAATAAAAGTATTTTTTTGTGTTTTTTTTTTATATGAAAAAATAAAAATAAAAAATAAAAAATTATAACTCGAAGGATTTAAAAATAAAAATTATTTTGGTCCCCGGCAACGGCGCCAAATTTTGTTTGCGAACAAATTATGCAGTTGTAAACAACTGTAAAATCCGTTCGGCTTTCCTAAACAACAAGGATTGTTGTAGAGGGTGTCGAACTCTGGGACCAAATTATTTTAATTAATAAATCCAATCAAGTTATCCCTAACTTTTGATTGGTGGAAAACAAAGAAAATAGCAGAAATTAAATAAAAGAGAGTTTTAAAAATAAGTGAAAGCAATTAGGGGATAATGACATAGATCAGATTCATAATCATCAATAGCCAAAAGATTAACCAGATCTAATACATGTTTCTGTCACAAACATGAATCAACGATAAAAGGTTTTTAGAAACAAATATGTAAATAACGACAAGCATAGCCTATGCAGGAGCTCAGCTCTACAACCATAGACTATCAGGACAGATTCACTAATTAATTTCTAAAACCCTAAAATTAGATCTAGATCTGATAAACGTTAGATCGAACACGAATATACCCTGTGAAGGAGCATAGCTCTTAAACGACACAGGATATTAAGGTTCAGATCTAACCCTTGGTTCAGCTCTAGATCTATATACATGAATTCCTCATCCTTTGGCTATGTGATTCATATTGAATCATACTATCAGCGTCATCACCCCCTAATCAAAGGGGATTAGCTAGACATAGCTAAAGAAGAAGAAAACAAAAATTAAATAACAAGAACATAAATAAAACTAAAACTAAATAGAAAAGAGGAAGAAGAATGATTTTATTCCAAGAAGAGAATTACAGAATAAAACCCAATGTGTTTTTCACAAGACTAAGATACAATGTATTTATAACTGATATGACAAAGGCTAGCTAGCTAATTACATAATGTGGGACTAAAGAAATAACCCAAATAACACATAAGCCAGTGTGAACGCAGCTTTAGAGTGAGTGGTTTAGCAAATAGGCTAGTGTGAACGCAGCTTTAGAGTGAGTGGTCTTCTAAATGATCTAATGTGAATGCAGTTTGAGTCTTTATTGAGCCAAATCTTCTTAACTGAAATATAATTGCAACCGTTCTTCAAGCTTTAGACTCTTCAAGCTTTAGCAATTTTAAACTTCACTCTTTTTCAGCAAAATCTTCATGCTTTATTCATCAAATGCTCTAAACCATGCTTCTTGTCAACAATCTGAAAATACAGCTATAAATACAAAGTATCAATTATTTTAAAGGGAAAATAAGATAAATAAGCGGATAAAATATACACATTTACGTGTATATCAGTTGTAAATCGATGAAGTAATGCATGAACCGGAAGGGAACAGTGGCGGTCGAAGGTGACAGAATTTCCTGGAGCGAGTATTCTGAACAGAACGAGGAAGATGGATTGAGTAAACGTGGATTCATAACATTAATGACGGGTTTAAGATACGGTTAAGAACTCTGCGAAACAAGAGATGATGAAGTCACGGAGACGAAGACTACGCTGTCAAGTTGTTCGGATTGAACGCCGGGTATAACCGACTGACGCAAATCGTTATTTAACGGTTAACGCGCGAAGGTGAGTAAAATCACTCACTCTGATCTTTTTGAAATATTTTAATTATATTTTAATGTTGTTTGAATGTTGTGTGATGGTCGATTAGGTAGATTACAAGTAAATTGGTTGAATTTTATATACCGTTACATATGTACACATCATCGGTTGGACACTGATTCCATCGATTAGAATATCCCCTAGTATATAGTTAGTGTAAATTGTGTTGACTGACATCTGTGGATGCGGAAACCGGTTGGACTCCTCCAACCGGATTCCGTGATAATTATATGTACTGTTTGTTTTGTATGAACCCGAATTATATTTAAAACCCTATGTGAATATTGATGTTGAACGGAAAATTCAACATCTGTTTCGGTAAATCAATAAACGATATTAATTTAGAAAGTGATAACAGTCGATCGTAAAACCATCGTTTGGTTAAGGAGTTGATTGGCCGTCAGGCAAATCAACGAGGTTAATTATAAAAAAATTATTTTTATAATTAAAAAGAAGATTTAAATTTATAATAGAAGTTCTATTATAAACCGGTATTTTAGAGTTCGTTTTTATAAAATAAATAAAAACGATTTGTTGATATTTAAATAAGTTTATAAAGCAGAAATTATCCGACGATTAAATATTTGGATAATTATATTTAAGATAAAAAATTTTAGAAATATTATTAGATTTATTATATTAATCTAATGAGAAGTAATTAAGATCAGTTAACGAATTTACTGATGAAATGAAGTTGATTTAATCAACTGTTATTAGGAAAATGATTATTAGATTAATTGGCCTTTAATTAATCTAATGAAAACAATTTAGAAATAAATAAGATTTAATTACCTTTTAATTTAAGAAGTTATCAACAGAACTGTGGAATAGAGAAAGCGAAAAGTTAATGTGGATAATCGTAAAACAACCGAGTTCAGAATAAAGATGTGGTATTATAAAACCATATTCCAAAATAAAACAAGGAAATACGATTTGATGTATATTATAAGTAATAAGGAGCTTACAGTTACGAACGTATATCTGTTCTAAGATAAGAACGTTGTCGATCAAGGTCTGAGAGGTAAATAGAATACCCCAACTTGAACGACTTCACTATTATCGAGGAACGATAACAGTTGTAACGGAAAGAGATGTCAAGATGTGTATAAAAGGAATACGGCAGCGTATTGCCAGTCTTAGAAGTATAGCGTTAAAATAACGCTGTTGATAAGATAAGTGTGACTGTTATGTCAAGATTAGTTATAACAAAGAATATTACAGCGTATGACAAGTTGAACTATAGCAATAAAATTACGCTGTTGATAAGGTAAGTGTGACTGTAATTAGTTATAAGGAGAATATTACAACGTATGACAAGTTTAGAACTATAGCGACAAATTAACTGCTGTTGATTTGACTTAAGCATGACTTTTATATATAGCAGCACTTCCTAGGAAATGTAACAGTTTGGTTTGAAATCCACTTATTCTAGAGTAATAAGTAACGACGTTTGTTCAAAGAAATATAAGAAAGAGTTCAGAAAAAGAATTGGGGAATCGTATTAGAAACTAACGACAGCATTTCGATGTTCGAAATGTGATTAGAATTAAACCGTTAGGATTTGTAACTAGAATTCGACGATGTCAAATGTATTAAAAGTAAACTATTTTTAGGGATTATAATCTGATAGAATAATTAACATTTAGTTTAAACAAATAAATGTTAATAGGATAGGAGTCAGTATTTAGTTATAAACTTGATATCGATTTGATAAGAAGTTGTCTTAGAAAACAGAGTTTATAAAGTGGATTGGGAATATAAAGTATGAAAGAGGTTTCGGTAAACGAGATAAGTATTACTTGAATAAAGAGTTAATTGATAAATGTATTCAGATTTCTATAACAGGAATGGTATTCACATTTTAAAGTGAATTATGTTTTAAAAGTAAACGGTTGGCCGATTAAAATATTTATAATGAAATTGGAAATATTTTCCAATGAAGATAGGGTATACGATCCAAGTGTAGAAACCAAGGAATGTGAAAAGAATGAAAATGTTTAGAACGTTAATAACGTATGTTTCTGGAACATGAAAGAATAAGAGTTTATAATAACTGGAAATGTTTTCCAAGTAGTATGAAAAGGCTAAAACGGGATTTGAGAAATATCTGGTAAGATATGGGAATTCGAAAAATAAAATGAATGTCAAATAAATGTGCCCGTGGTTGTGTGGTGTTTAGTTATACATTAGAATGGATGTTTATTTTTACTTCGATGGTTAAATAACCGACTATCGAAGTGTTTTGACCATCGTTGTCAATACGGAGAGACCGGTTGGATATATTATCCGGAAACCACTCTGTATAGGCATAATCATTGCGAATTAGATATGCTGAAGATAATTGAAGACGGAGTTAAATGCAAGGATCGACCAGTTATAGAATGGTGTGTTTTTGTTTGTCTAGTCCCAGGACAACTTGTATGGATGAGTGTCTGACAGAGTATTTCCAACGGTCACGCCGTTGATTTGACGAATATACCAAGTTGGTGGGGAGAAGATAACTTCTCTTTATTCTACACCTAGTGTGCATTTGTGTAATCAATGTGTGATTATGGATTTGACGATGTGACATTCAAAGTGAATGGTGATCAGATGTTCTGAAGATAGACGTAGCCTCTAGCCTCACAACCAAGAAGTGACAGAAGTTGGGCTAGGCAGCATGGCTAGTTGGGTCATCCCCAAGCAGGGTGTATTGTCACCAATCTAGAGAAAATTCATATTTATACTTCTTTTCGATTCTGTATCTTCGGATGACGGTTGGATGGCCTACAACCGTGGTGGCAATATATTCGCGACACTCAAGCTAAATGAGTGAGCGGTCATGTGTGGCCGGGTTGCAAGACGTTCTTGTTGAACCTTGAGTGTATCCCCTCTAGAGTACACTATTCAGAAGGTGCTCCCATACCTTGTCTGTTGAAATCCATTTGCCGATAAGCGCCCTGCGGTTTATGATTTTACACTATATATATGTGGAACGTGAGATGTAAGCGTTCTGCTACTTGTATAATTATTTGTTTAGACACTATCATAATATCACTGAAGTTTGATATAAAAATATGTTGGGTTATAGTAAGGTAAAAACCTTCCATGTTTATGTGTGGGCTGGTCTTACTATTATCTTCTTGTTTTGAAAAGGATTTTCAAAGTTAAACAGTATGGTTGGAATTTACTCACACCAGTCCCATGACTGACCCAGAGTTTATTTTGTTGTTTTCCCTAAACTCTTGGGTGCCCAAATTTGTACGGGCAGCCAGGTGTTTCAGGCTTTGCAGATTCACTTGGAGGAGCTCGAGGCAGAAGGCTCCACCGTTAGTAAATAGAGATTATTTTCCGCTGTGATATGATGTATTGTACTCTGATATGATATGTAAGTACAAATTCAGATTTTGTATTTCAAAGTAATGTATATAATACATTTTATTTTGTTCCGCTGTGAGATTCGTATTTACTCTGATTCTGTTCAGTTGTGATCTTCTTCTTCTTCTATTCTATTAGTTCTATCTTTTCTATCTCATCCTCTGAATTCTTCTACTAATGTCCCGGTATTTTCGATGCTTGAATAGTCAACAGTGTGTTTTTATGTTGATTTTCTGGGTCGAAAATCCCCGCCATTACAGTTGGTATCAGAGCATAAGGTTAAGTGATTACCTTGGCTCTGTGGCGTCACTCAATAGAGATGGAGTTAGCAATACTCTAGATTGAGTTGAGTGTATATATATGAGTGAACGTATTTGCAGATTTATATAAAAACCGTTTTATATTGTGTTGACTGGTCAGTCGAGTGGTTTATAAATTCTGGTCGAAACAGTAATGCAAACTGCATCGATAGGTGTTTCTAAACTCTTGAACAGAGTAATTCGACACAGTATGTTTTGAAAAGGGGTAAATAAAAATATTTTACCCGAAAAATATATTTTGATATAAAAGAAATATATATCTTAAGATTATTATAGTATTGATCGTTGTTATGATCAAATAAGATATATAATTGAGTTGGTTATATAAATAACCGATCGAAATATTATATTAGTATAATATGAAAAATCAGATGAACTGAATCTGAAGTTAAAACCAGAATTGAAATAAAACTCTAAAAATTTGGAAAAGAGTTGGAAATAATATTTGGATTAAATATATGGAAATTTTAAGATCTTGGGTGAATTTAGAAATGTTTTCTAAACGTTGTATATTTTGTAGGGATTTCAAAATGAAAATGTTTGAAATTGTTTTCCAAGTGCTATGAAAGATATTTTGAAGTAATTTCAAAAATAGAGTGATTATAAATGAGTTTTTAAAGCAATATAGTATTGAACTCACTTCGATGGTTGGAAAATAAATTCCGATGATGATCGCGACATTGTCGGTGTTCATTTTCGAGCTGGTAAGTGACGGATTACTACCAAAGATTTTGTTTTGTATTGTTTGAGAAACAAGTTGTCAGAAATTCAAATGTTTTGAATTATATATGATTTCAAACTGATTTGAAATAAATCCCAGGAATTTGAATTCTGAAATAAAAATTTAACTTATGGAGTTAAAATGGTAAAAATGGAATTTAAACAGAGATAATAAAACTGGACTGAATTTGGAAAGATCCAGAATGAAAATTATAAAAGAAAAATATTGGAGATTCGAGTTATTAAAAATGAATTGATTCTTGGAGAATAAGAATCGAATTTTGAATTAGAGATGGAGATAACTGATTTGAGAAATAAATCAGTAAATGGAATGTCGTAATAAAACTTAACAAGGTTAAGAACTAAGAGTGGAATCGAAGTTGAAATAGAAATTTGGCTTAGTAAAAGCGAAAGACTGGTTTGAGAACGGATTGATGGGAGATCAACCAAGGATGCTTGGATATGCTGGTTTGATAGCAGATGGCAGAGATAGAGTTGAATGCCCAACAGAGAAGGTACACGTTTATATACGAGTATGAGATTTTTTATGAGTCAGTTTGGGCAAGCCGTTTGGCTGTTTGATTTTCTTTTGGATTGGAGAAGGCCCGGAGTGGCAAGTTGTTGTAGTACCGAGTGAGCCGTGCAGAGGAGATGCTGGCGAGATTCTCTGAAAATTTAAGCTGTTAGTAAATTTTCAGAAATTTTGAAAATATTCGAAATAATAAGGAATTAATATTTTAATTGGAAATAATCAGTTCATTGGAAACTGGAATTATGAAGTAAACCAAAAAGATTTTTAACCATGTTATAACAGAGATTGTAGCATTTTCCCTATCTTAGCAATTTCGAGGACGAAATTATTTTAAGGGGGAAGGTCTGTAACATGCCGCATTTTTGTCGGTTTGTATTTGAATATTTAAATCAGTTTAAATATTGAATTTTTAATATAAGTGGATTTATATATTAATTAAAACGAAGTTGAACGTATAAAGATATATATTAATTATAATCGAGCCCATAACGACGCTGCAGTTCGTAATTTAACGTTCTGAACTTCAACTGAGTGTACCGGACACGTCTTGAATCGGATTTCTTCGAAACGAGAAATGATGGAATCTGTTGAACTGTATCTTTCCAACGGAAGTGGAAAATAGAGATTTCGTCGTATAGATTGCAAGATATGTCCAAATCAAATATTCGAAAAGTCACTATGAAATCATACATCGACCATAACGGTTTATTTGAGATAACTAGATATTGGATTCGAATTTGAACAGGGTTCTTTTGGTACATAGTGATAAATTAATTTTTAGAATTTTACAGTAATTTTTAATTAATTAAATATGCATCTTTTTATTTGGAGTATTGTGTACCCTGTATCGGTATTTAGGGATTTCAAAATATGAATCAATCTACCGATATTATTATATTTTTGGGACCGTGACACCTCGCTGGACACGACCGTAATCCTACTTCTGTCCATAGTAGCTCGTACATAAACAAAATGTTACGTAATTTCCTGCACCTCAATGTTTCCTCTTTGTAAAATCCGCACATGCCTACCTCACAAAACACAGCCTAGTGAAATCAAACAATGGTGCGTTTTCAAATCACACAAATTTACGGTAAGCCTACAGTTGGAAAATATATATCCTACCCTGTATTATCAAATCCCATTACCTATGTCTGAACTCGCACGTACCTAAGGAGAAAAACTCTTATGACATTGGAACTTGAACTTTACCATCCCTATACCCTAGAGATCATCACACGCAAGAAACTAGGAAGCTGAACCATACCCTATTATTTCTCCTCCTCATCAAAAATTAAATGAAGGGTATTATCCATGTTAAGATTGGATACCGGTTGCAAACAAAATGAATTATACAACCAGTAAACTAAATGTGTATACAATATTATAGTACGCCTATAAGTATGGCAAGCCCTGAGGAAACAAGGTATAACCATACGCCTATCCTAAAAACACTACTGCCTATACCACCTGGGTTTTCACATCACGTCCTCTCCATATTAATGTTGTATGGCCTTCCTCGCATACACCCTACATCGAAAGCTTAAGGATGAAGTATTGTCATCTGTATATATATACTCCGTATGAGCAAAGAAACATGCATTTTCTTCTTCATTATCATTTATCACAGTTGCTTTCTTTTTTTTACTGCAAATGTAAATGGCCATAGCAGCACCATTCGTTTACTTTTTCGTCTCTTCAGTAACACACTTTCTCAACTTCTCTTCTATAATGAAATCTAAACCATATGTATATATGTACGGATTCATATACATACGTACTCCAACGGCCATTTTTGATTGAGCTGGTTGTGAAAATCGCATCACACATCAACAGTCAAGTTGATGTCCACTAAGATGGAGTCAGGCTTCGGACGACGGAGTAGCCGCCCCTGGGGCTCGGCGTGGGTTGAACCAGAGGAGGCCGAAGCGGATCTGTGGAGTGTTGTGGACTGTAGGGCATCGATCCACATATGGGAAGGAGCATGCATGAAAAAAGAGAGTTGGAAGGAAATAAAAAGGAGAAGTTGGGTAATAATGATGTACTCACGTATAGGAGGGGGGATGAGCATGCGGTGGAGCAGTTTGGATCCCGATGGGTGCGGTTTAGCTTGCGTTGAAGGAAGTGAATAAGGGTACAACAATAGGTTGAACATGCAGCAAAGTGGGAAGTTGTGTCGTGTATTGCATGCATGGGAAGCATGGACACTTGGCACGAGAAATAGCAGTCCATTTCGATGGGGGGGGAGATGTAGTGGGGCAGCTGAGTTCACAGTGGGGAGAGGATAAAAAGGGGGAGTTGGAGCTATTTGGCGCAAGAAGTATTCACACATCCACCGAAGGACGGTAGAAAAGTGCCGAAGGCGGAGATCAAATGGAAGCAGGTGTGTCGAGCAGGATGAGGGCGCATCAATAGTTTGGGGGGGGACTGTGTGCTAAAGGAACCGTTCGATATAAAAGGGGAAGCGCGAGCGGTCTCTGTTGTTCGGACAGGGAAGAAAAAGATATGAAGTGGTATGTAGCAGGGCGTGGAGGAATGGTTGGATTTCTGAAGTTCAGGAGCGGGTTATAGCTGCTGAAATGGGTACAGGCATTTCATTCTTTAAGAAGGTTGTAAATCGATGAAGTAATGCATGAACCGGAAGGGAACAGTGGCGGTCGAAGGTGACAGAATTTCCTGGAGCGAGTATTCTGAACAGAACGAGGAAGATGGATTGAGTAAACGTGGATTCATAACATTAATGACGGGTTTAAGATACGGTTAAGAACTCTGCGAAACAAGAGATGATGAAGTCATGGAGACGAAGACTACGCTATCAAGCTATTCGGATTGAACGCCGGGTATAACCGACTGACGCAAATCGTTATTTAATGGTTAACGCGCGAAGGTGAGTAAAATCACTCACTCTGATCTTTTTAAAATATTTTAATTATATTTTAATGTTGTTTGAATGTTGTGTGATGGTCGATTAGGTAGATTACAAGTAAATTGGTTGAATATTATATACCGTTACATATGTACACATCATCGGTTGGACACTGATTCCATCGATTAGAATATCCCCTAGTATAGAGTTAGTGTAAATTGTGTTGACTGACATCTGTGGATGCGGAAACTGGTTGGAGGAGTCCGACCGGATTCCGTGATAATTATATGTACTGTTTGTTTTGTATGAACCCGAATTATATTTAAAACCCTATGTGAATATTGATGTTGAACGGAAAATTCAACATCTGTTTCGATAAATCAATAAACGATATCAATTTAGAAAGTGATAACAGTCGACCGTAAAACCATCGTTTTGTTAAGGAGTTGATTGGCCGTCAGGCAAATCAACGAGGTTAATTATAAAATTTTTATTTTTATAATTAAAAAGAAGATTTAAATTTATAATAGAAGTTCTATTATAAACCAGTATTTTAGAGTTCGTTTTTATAAAATAAATAAAAACGATTTGTTGATATTTAAATAAGTTTATAAAGCAGAAATTATCCGACAATTAAATATTTGGATAATTATATTTAAGATAAACAATTTTAGAAATATTATTAGATTTATTATATTAATCTAGTGAGAAGTAATTAAGACCAGTTAACGAATTTACTGATGAAATGAAGTTGATTTAATCAACTGTTATTGGGAAAATGATTATTAGATTAATTGGCCTTTAATTAATCTAATGAAAACAGTTTAGAAATAAATGAGATTTAATTACCTTTTAATTTAAGAAGTTATCAACAGAACTGTGGAATAGAGAAAGCGAAAAGTTAATATGGATAATCGTAAAACAACCGAGTTCAAAATAAATATGTGGTATTATAAAACCATATTCCAAAATAAAACAAGGAAATACGATTTGATGTATATTATAAGTAATAAGGAGCTTACAGTTACGAACGTATATCTGTTCTAAGATAAGAACGTTGTCGATCAAGGTCTGAGAGGTAAATAGAATACCCCAACTTGAACGACTTCACTATTATCGAGGAACGATAACAGTTGTAACGGAAAGAGATGTCAAGATGTGTATAAAAGGAATACGGCAGCGTATTGCCAGTCTTAGAAGTATAGCGATAAAATAACGTTGTTGATAAGATAAGTGTGACTGTTATGTCAAGATTAGTTATAACAAAGAATATTACAGCATATGACAAGTTGAACTATAGTAATAAAATAACGTTGTTGATAAGGTAAGTGTGACTGTAATTAGTTTTAAGGAGAATATTACAGCGTATGACAAGTTTAGAACTATAGCGACAAATTAACTGCTGTTGATTTGACTTAAGCATGACTTTTATATATAGCAGCACTTCCTAGGAAATGTAACAGTTTGGTTTAAAATCCACTTATTCTAGAGTAATAAGTAACGATGTTTGTTCAAAGAAATATAAGAAAGAGTTTAGAAAAAGAATTGGGGAATCGTATTAGAAACTGACGACAGCATTTCGATGTTCGAAATGTGATTAGAATTAAACCGTTAGGATTTGTAACTAGAATTCGACGATGTCGAATGTATTAAAAGTAAACTATTTTTAGGGATTATAATCTGATAGAATAATTAACATTTAGTTTAAACAAATAAATGTTAATTGGATAGGAGTCAGTATTTAGTTATAAACTTGATATCGATTTGATAGAAGTTGTCTTAGAAAACAGAGTTCATAAAGTGGATTGGGAATATAAAGTATGAAAGAGGTTTCGGTAAACGAGATAAGTATTACTTGAATAAAGAGTTAATTGATAAAGGTATTCAGATTTCTATAACAGGAATGGTATTCACATTTTAAAGTGAATTATGTTTTAAAAGTAAACGGTTGGCCGATTAAAATATTTATAATGAAATTGGAAATATTTTCCAATGAAGATAGGGTATACGATCCAAGTGTAGAAACCAAGGAATGTGAAAAGAATGAAAATGTTTCGAACGTTAATAACGTATGTTTCTGGAACATGAAAGAATAAGAGTTTATAATAACAGGAAATGTTTTCCAAGTAGTATGAAAAGGCTAAAACGGGATTTGAGAAATATCTGGTAAGATATGGGAATTCGAAAAATAAAACGAATGTCAAATAAAAGCGACTGTGGTTGTGTGGTGTTTAGTTATACATTAGAATGGATGTTTGTTTTTACTTCGATGGTTAAATAACCGACTATCGAAGTGTTTTGACCATCGTTGCCAATACGGAGAGACCAGTTCGATATATTATCCGGAAACCACTCCGTATAGGCATAATCGTTGCGAATTAGATATGCTGAAGATAATTGAAGACGGAGTTAAATGCAAGAATCGACCAGTTATAGAATGGTGTGTTTTTGTTTGTCCAGTCCCAGGACAACTTGTATGGACGAGTGTCTGACAAAGTATTTCCAACGGTCACGCCGTTGATTTGACGAATATACCAAGTTGGTGGGGAGAAGATAACTTCTCTTTATTCTACACCTAGTGTGCATTTGTGTAATCAATGTGTGATTACGGATTTGACGATGTGACATTCAAAGTGAATGGTGATCATATGTTCTGAAGATAGACGTAGCCTCTAGCCTCACAACCAAGAAGTGACAGAAGTCGGGCTAGGCAGCATGGCTAGTTGGGTCATCCCCAAGCAGGGTGTATTATCATCGATCTAGAGAAAATTCATATTTATACTTCTTTTCGATTCTGTATCTTCGGATGACGGTTGGATGGCCTACAACCGTGGTGGCAATATATTCGCGACACTCAAGCTAAATGAGTGAGCGGTCATGTGTGGCCGGGTTGCAAGACGTTCTTGTTGAACCCTGAGTGTATCCCCTCTAGAGTACACTTTTCAGAAGGTGCTCCAATACCTTGTCTGTTGAAATCCATTCGCCGATAAGCGCCCTGCGATTTATGATTTTACACTATATATATGTGGAACGTGAGATGCAAGCGTTCTGCTACTTGTATAATTATTTGTTTAGACACTATCATAATATCACTGAAGTTTGATATAAAAATATGTTGGGTTATAGTAAGGTAAAAACCGTCCATGTTTATGTGTGGGCTGGTCTTACTATTATCTTCTTGTTTTGAAAAGGATTTTCAAAGTTAAACAGTATGGTTGGAATTTACTCACAACAGTCCCATGACTGACCCATAGTTTATTTTGTTGTTTTCCCTAAACTCTTGGGTGCCCAAATTTGTACGGGCAGTCAAGTGTTTCAGGCTTTGCAGATTCACTTGGAGGAACTCGAGGCAGAAGGCTCCACCGTTAGTAAATAGAGATTATTTTCCGTTGTGATATGATGTACTGTACTCTGATATGATATGTAAGTACAAATTCAGATTTTGTATTTCAAAGTAATGTATATAATACATTTTATTTTGTTCCGCTGTGAGATTCGTATTTACTCTGATTCTGTTCAGTTGTGATCTTCTTCTTCTTCTATTCTATTAGTTCTATCTTTTCTATCTCATCCTCTGAATTCTTCTACTAATGTCCCGGTATTTTCGATGCTTGAATAGTCAACAGTGTGTTTTTATGTTGATTTTCTGGGTCGAAAATCCCCGCCATTACAGTCTACTAGAACCTCTGACTAACGACGATCTCTTGGTCTTCAATAACTCTAGTCGTAATCATCGGCGATTATCCATAAGCTCAAGTGCCTTCTCGAGTGACCATTATTCACGATCTCAAACATCCTTGACTCGTTTCCATTAATTCATTGCATTTCATTGATCAACAAACACTTCACGACACTTCGAACATCCCGTCTGAATTTACGTCGAAGCTACGTCCATCGTCGAACAAAAATAAACATCATTTGGTCAACATTCAATGGATCGTTCATGGTCCATTCAATGGATCGACCATCGATCCATCACCTTCAGATCCCCTTGATCCACCTTGTGCATATCAGCCCAATCCACTTTTTCCCCATGGTCGCTAGCCGATCCATCAGTGGATCGCTCCACTTTGTACTTCGGTCGATCCATCATGGTTTAGCATTGCCCGATCCATCGAGGCCTACCATGCGATCCATTTGTGTCTTCCTTTCTATCGTGATCCATCAGCTTGTGCACGTCCGATCCACCATCCAATGTATGCGTGGTTTATCACCAAGCTACCGATCTGAAGTATGTTTCCATCGAGTGCCCACTTACCCGATCCCGGTTTTCACCATGTTATTTGCCGATCCCTCCGATCCCAAACTTTCACCACAAGCCAACCCGATCCATCAAAGCGATCCGATCTAACACCTTGCCAAACTCTACCCGATCCAGTGTTTTTAACCGATCCCCCAAGTGCCACGCATGTCAATCCACCAGATTTTGTATGCGATCCATGTGATCAGCTCGATCCATCAATTTCTTGCACAATACTCAAGACGCTCCATCATTTCCGAACGATCCATCTCCAGATCCCTGTTTTACCGACCGATCCATACTCCCATCAACGGCGAACATCTATGCACACAAGTCGTCCAAATCGACCAATTTCATCCAAATAATCAATAGCACGACAAATCAATCATCAACAATTATTAGCACATCAATAATCATCATGCAATCATATGAAATTCACCAAATCATGATAAAACGATAAAGAAATCAATAAATGGATCTAAACTTGCATAAACACATGAATTAGCATATGAATTTACCTTATAATCTTACTAGATTAGATCCTATATGGTGATTCAAATTGAATTTATACTTACATCGATTAGATCTAGGTGAAATTGACTTGAAATTATTAAATTAAGATCAAACAACCCATGTACTCGATTGAATCCATGTGAGAGATGTTTATCACTCACCAAATCCACAAAATACCTTCAAATCAATGAATAGCTAATCCGAACAGTGAAGAACAACGAAGAATAGCAAAGAACCGCCTCTGAATCAATCAATTTGATGCGATCTAACCTTCTTCGATGTTGATCTTCAATCTTCTTATGTAGATCTATGAATTAAAATGAAGTGGAGAGGTATTTGGTTGAGCCGGAGAGAATCACATTCACCTAAGCAAATAAGAAATGAAGAAGCTAAACAATTCTCCTTACCTCTAACCTCCTATTTATAGCCAACAGCCTCTAGTCTTGATGGGCCCCACTAATCAGCCCACTAATGACTAATTAGTCTGTCCAGAAAACTAGCAACACTAAAACAGTGATCCCTCCCAAACTGCTGAACCAAATCTTTAATGTGACCATTTTACGGAATTGAAAACATCATTTCTGATCCAATGAAATCAATTCCCGCTCTTGATCGATCCCATTCAAAAGATATGCCTAAACAAAAACAACAGGGGCAAAATGATTACAAACAAAATTGGTAAAAATCATCAACATATCTCACATCCACATGAACAACCTATCAAAATATGAGAATGATCTGATCCTTGGAGAATTAAATAAAAATATTTTACGATCTCCCGATACGGGAAATATGGATCGTTACCTTTGTACTCAGTATTTCCCACACGTAAGGAATGTGTATGCATAATGGTACATACTATGTTCATTATATTGGTCTTCATCAGTTAATCGCGTGATGGCTTATAATCCAATCAAAATGGATGAAATCAAAATGGATGAACATCCTTTTTCACTTGAAATGCATGACAAGAAAAGAAAAGGGAAACATGGGTACAGGGTACATACATGTCGCACACAAATTGGATGCATAAAAGGGACGTGCATTAACAGGATCACAAGTGCAAAGCCCTGTTCACACACCTCCATGGAGCCATTCATATATGCCCTTCACAAAATTTGACAAAATTGGACATTTCTTTACAAATTGTTAATGTATAAGAAGAAAATCAACTAATAGTTTGAAACAAATGGGTATATCATTCATCCTCTTACTCCAGTTGGAAAAATGTATCCCATCGCACGTTAACTCACATTACAACAAATTCTATTTTTAGCTACATATAATATTGCAACGCAAGACAATAACTCACGAGAAATCATTATCTGCGATGCTTATTTATGTCGCGACTAATATAGGTAGCGAATGTTCATGTAAATTAATTTCAATTTTCTATGACTGTATTTTACGTTGCGAATAAATACACAAATTAAAATCCTTTAAATTTGTACGTATTTGCTACATATTACATATGTTGCAAAAGAAATCAATGTTTTACAACGCTAGTTTATGTTGCCAATGACTCTTTGACATTATCAACATATTTTGATGTCATTAAAAATCACATTAATAATTATTTATTAACGACGTTCGAATATGTTGCAATTAGTACACTTTTATGGATCTATCCAAATCTTATGAAATTAGTTTATTCA
This sequence comes from Allium sativum, assembly GCA_030737875.1. Lineage (NCBI taxonomy): Eukaryota > Viridiplantae > Streptophyta > Magnoliopsida > Asparagales > Amaryllidaceae > Allium > Allium sativum. Next base: position 839,525,963 of record CM060913.1, on the reverse strand, counting down.
AAATGATGTAAATATCTAAAAGGCATATTTTATGTAAATGTTAATTTAGTTTTTTAAAGTCTGAATTTGCTTCATAATTCATTATTCATGTGCCAAAATGAAAAATACAAACAGAAAGATAATTGTATAGCCACTGCTATCTTAATCGTAATATTTGAAAAACAAATAATTTTTTTTCTTTCTTTTTAATTCTTGTACGATCATTTATAAAAGGTATGCAAAATTAACAAACATTTTAGGTTGGAACTTGGAAGGGCATTTTCATTTGCATGCGACCCGGCCCACTACCGTAGTTAGAAGACGACAACCCCTAATTCGTTGTATCTCGCTTTTCTCTCTTGCTTTCCATTTTCGAATCTTGTTCTTGAATCTAGCTGTAATCCCATCTCATTTCCGAAGCTCTAACCTGTTTGCGAATCTCTTGATCATCAAGGAAACACGATTTCTCTACATCGTGACTTGATTTCGTCAATCCATAACATCGATTGGCTTCATCGTCACTCGCAACCGTTTAACTATTTTCAGCAGTATATCTGTCTCTTAAGCAGTAAATGGTAAGTTTTTATTGATTTTTTGCTTCAAGTTATCCTTGTTTTTGATTCATGTCTTTTCTATGGTAAGATATGAAATATGGATCTGAATTTTTAAACCTATAGAAATATGTTATTTCCTATCTTTTAGCAGCATTTTACAGATTATTCTTCCATTGATTAGTGTCCGAAGATGATTGAAATCATTTTTATGAATGCAAGAAACCTAACAGTGATCTAACAGTGAGAAGAATGGGAGAAAAGCTAGAAACCTCTGAAACATAATATTTATATAGGTTGCGATTCAATGTAAATTAATCAAGGTTTGTTAAACATTTGATAACAAAACAGTAATTCCCATTTTCTGCATATTAGGTCCAGAATTAGGTATAAGAATTGGAAATTTGCTTTTTTCCCCTTCTGATATTTTGGGAAAGTTTATTTTAGGAATTATTTCTTATATTCATGAGTAATTATCAGTTTAGCCATCTTTATTTTCTTGTTTGGCCTTTTATTTTACTGAATTGTGACATATCTTTTTTTTCAATTTTTTTTTTTTTTTTTTTTTTTTTTGTAAAAGAAGATAGAATTTAATATTTGTGATTAAAAAAGTGATACCGTAGTAAAATATATATTTTAAGATACGATGTTTCATATTAGGTAAACATTCAAATCTATATGTCTTCAAGACATTTGGTATAGGAATATTTTTAATGCAATAATATTAAGAGACTGCAATTAATTAATTTATTGCTGCAATTTAATTCCTGACATAATTAGAAATATATTTGAGAAAAAAGAATTGTATTTGTCTTATACTAGACCTAACTATATATAGATTACTTGTATAGCTTGAACTACAGTTTATACAATATTCATTTTCAAGTAACTTGCCTTACAGTAGTTTATAAATAACGAAGTTGTGCTAATAAATAGTGCATTTTAAGTGGTCTTTGGATGTATGCTTGTCGTAACTTTTGCTTAATCACATAAATTTTCTTATAGAAAATAGTTCTATAAGGAAATCTTGGCTATATTTGAACTGTATAGGTAGGAGTTGATTGCGTCAATAGAGGTTTTAGTCCATTGGCAGCATGTGTTTTTGTATAAATAACTATGCAGTGGTCATTTGTAACATGTGAAGAAAAAACTGAATGCAATTTCATTTGATTATTCCAGCTACAATTTTGGTTCATTTTTGTTTCTAGTTCACCGCTCTGCAAAGTTTGGTTTTCTATTTTTTAATTTTAATTCTTAATACTTTTTCATTCCTAATCGTTGATTCGTATACTTTAATTCATGTTCAGTTTAAATTTAGATTAGTTAATTCAGTTTTTGTTAATCCAGCTATTTGCTCTTGTACTCAGTTTTGCATATTATCGTTTGTGTAGCAATTTAATTTCTACTTCAGATCTTAATTTCAAGTTCGCTTCTTGTAGTTCAGGATTTCCATTTTGAATTGTAATCAAAATTGAATAAAATTATTTCTTCGCCATCAACCTTTATAATCATTAGTTTATGGTATTCAAGTTCTGAGAATATGCTCCATGTTTTTGATGCATTACATAGGAATTTCAATATTAAGCTTGTAATATCAAACAAATTGTATTTATCTGTTATATTCATTTGACTACTGTGCAAGCCAAAGTGGCTAGCGGAACTGTTCTATTTTCCCAAAGAACGTATATATGTTAAAGTATAATTTGAATGTGGACATAAACATGACCTGAACATCAATTTTTATGAGCTAAGTCAAGAAATTTGAATTTAGATACAAAACCTAAATCTTTATCATCATTGTAAATGGTTAATTTTTATCTTATTTTATGCCTTTTGTTTAATCTTTTTCAATTTGATTCTTTGTTCATTTATATCATGTTATTTAGATGCACTTTGCTTATTTTTTATTTATTTATTTTGTAGTTATGGCTTCAAGTACTCGTGCACAATCAAATTCAGTCTGTTGCTTTATTGGATGCACAGTTGATGCCAGAATCAGTGGCTATTCCTACAACATTGTCAGAGCCACAATTTGTTGCTGTTCCAAACTCATCATCAAGGAAACAGGTGACCACATCCGCATCACAGTCTTATGATGCTAGAGTATTAATTTATTTGCTTGGAGATGTCATGTGTTAATTTTTTTTGTTCAGTTTTTTCCTCTTTCAAACAATCATCTATTTTGTTCATTTCAAATGCTTAACAATGTATGTAGAACACTAACAGATTAAAAATAATTACAGAAATTCTAGGTACATTTTTTTAGCTTTAGTGATAAGGAAATATTGTATCCATGGAATGATTTTGTGTAAATTACATATATGCATCTTTAATCCAAAAATCAATCAATAACCATAGTGCATTTAGCAAAACATAATGTAACTAACATGTACAGTTTAACTATTGGGATTGGTTTCAAGATGACTTAAATTTTAAAGCAGTTGTAAATAATATTTGTGAGGTCTCATAAGAGAAGGATTGACTAGTTGATTATTTTGTTGATTTTTCATGTCCTATTTTTATATTTTGCGAATAGACAATACAAGCCAATATTTATAGTAGAAAATTCATGACATTGGAGTTGATTCGTAGTTCATGTGCTAGGCATTCATTTTGGTCTAAGTATAGAAAAGTTATTCTCATTAAAGAAAAGATTGTAAATTAATAAAGAAACATCTTGACTACTTATGTTAATCCACTTGAGTACTAGCTAAATTTTGTTCTGTTGATTAAGCTAGATGTTCATAAGTTGATAGGTGTGATGGATAAATATAAAATTATTGATGTTTACATTTCATAGTAACATAATATCTTATTCTTGTATTACCACTTGCTAAGTCCACATGGTTACCTAATAATGTGATGTCCGTTCAACAGCTTCTGCATAGAATGAAGCACCTTGAAATTTATCAGAACAAGAAGTTTATTCCTTTGATTTTTTTGAAGATAATACAAATTTTGGGATAAATGTATGCATTGATGCATGGTTTGCATTCAGGGGAATATCTTTCAATTCTACAGGATATTTTGGATGGTTGTCAGTTGGAGGAAATGGTACTGGATAGTTTATCAGAAGAGAAATGTTATGTTCAGTCGCTCAAACGCGAAGGTTTTGTGTAACTATTCACATATAATTTAGGTAGAAATGGAAATACCCAAGAATATCTATTATCAGCAGGTACCCTTCTCAATCATGTTAGAAAGTAAATGGCTGTATCAGTTTTGTTGTCACAATTAATGGAAATGCTAAGGAGTTGGCATGTTTCATTAATGTTAGAACTGACATCAAGAGCAACTCCAACAAATTTAGCTTTGAAAGCATTGAATATCAAGCAAAGAAATAAACATCCAAGATACTACACACTACTGAGCATTAAATATCAAGCCAGAAAACAATAATAGTTATGGATGGAGCTGCTTTCGTGCCAATTTAGCTCAGTTGCTTGATATGAATCCTCAGAACACTGCTAGAAGTGTGCTTATAGCTAGGTAAAAACCAATATATGGAACAAATATAGATGATATAATTTACTGATATGATTATTGTTTTATAGACAACTAGGTTAAAAACCCACTGCACTTTTTTTTTCATGCTAACAACAAAATATAGTTTTATTACCATAAGTCCTGGATATGTAAGAAAATTTTTCAATGAAGCCGTCAAAGATTAAAGTGAATTTGACATTTTTTTATTCAGACCAGCGTGCATTTTGATTTGTTATTTTAAAGGTTAGAGTGAATTAGACATTTTTGTTCAAGAATTAGCCAGTTATGATTAATTTAAAGAGGTAATTTGATTATGTTATTCTGGCAATGTTCATGAACTTGTTGTGAGTGTGAATACAGAGACAGTGTCCACAACATTGAAACGGAAAAGCTGGTTGGCAGGCCTTTGCAAAGGTACATTATACGCTATCAATACTAGTATAACTTGGTCTGCTGATTCAGATTATAGTTGTGAGCGGATCAAGGAAAACAACAGAAGTGAGCTGGAAAGAATAGAAAGAGATAAATTGGTGATTTTGTTGGCATGCTAAAGGGATTTGCATATAATCAGGTAGCACATTTTGTTAATGATTTAATCCTCTATATTATACTGGTGTTGTTCTGCATCTTCTTTTTTTAGTATTGCTAGGTATAATCACTGTTATAAAATCGGGCTAGGCAGCCGTTGGCATTAGGCGGTGCCTTCGAACTCATTTAGGGGTCTAGCCACCTAGGCGGTTGTTTAGATGCGGCAAACCACCTAACCTGCACTTGAGTCAGCCTAGGCAGAGTGTAGGACCGTTCAGTCGCTTTTGGTTCCACGTAATTCTGCCTAGATCCACCTAGACCCGTCTAGGTCCTCCTAAATCCGTTTGGGTATGCTTATATGTTAATTTAATTAACATCCACTCGTTAGGTTTACTTAATATTTAGACTGAATATTACCCTAGTAATCTTTTGGACATGCTCTTAGTAGCATCATGTGTTATTTACTTGCTTAAGTATTTGGTGCATAAATATATCATTTTTGGACCTCGAAGAAAGAGAACTTTTGACTTTATATTTGTTCTTTGGGTAAAATCAAGTGTACATGAGCTTCAGCTCTGTAGAGGTTCCATTACATTAAAGCCAGATTATGTGCACTGTGTTTTTTGGACAAAAGTTGGTTGTTTTCAGTCCTGATATCTCACATATTATTCAACATAACATTCACACATGGTACAATGAATATCATACTGAACACCAAATGATTAAGAACCTATCATAAAGGCTTAAACTAAACATCCAATGTATTAAGAAACATAATAAACCAGGTTGGGAAGTTTGAATGTTTTTTTGGTGTGAAAATTCCCTGAAACGCTGCTCCATTGATCACAAACTACTCCCTATAACCTGTACCCTTGGCTTATCAGTTTCTTCCTCTGTGCTGCCTTGTATTCCCTCACTCTATCATATCCATCCTTGTTGCATCTGAAAATAAGCCCAGTCCATCCATGGTACCCAGCATCAATCAAATTTTTATCAGTGAAATCCCTTAAAATATTCATTCTTCAATGAAAGGTTGGAAATCTACAATCCTCGACCTCTAACTGCATGAAATAAGTTACGAATTTGCTTGATGGCAGAGGCTTTAGAATCAAACATCCATTTCTCGAGTGCAGTTCTGTTTTCCCCAATGCCTCTGCATCCCAAAGCAGACCTAAAATTGATTTTATTGAAATAGGAAAAATTAGGAAGATTAATATCATCGACATCGAAAACCCAGGCATCCACTTCCGAGCACAAACGCATTAGTCAAGAACATCAAAGCCTCATCAGTCGCACTTTGCACATCCAGTTTGTACTGAGAAGAGCTCATGTATTTGCTTATGAATTCCAAACATTTGTATATGTTCCATGATGCATTGGTTGTCCCAAAACTTAATTATGATCTTTGTTTTCTTTGTTATCACATTTGAAAAGAATCTCGAAAACTAATTATAGTGCCAAGCTGTCGAAGTAAATTTCAAATGTAATTGTTTGAAGAAATACATTGACCATTCAAATGTATTTTGAACGTAAGAAGGGTATTATCACCAGCGAATTCCAAGTTGAAAATTGGCGTGCTTGATAGCATACTTGCATGCTGAAGTAGGGATAGCATTTGTGGACAATTCACATTTTGTATAGCTAATGGTTAATTTGTGCTTGAATTGCTACAGGATTATATTATTTTGTGTTTTCTGACTATTACTTTGTTTTATAGGTTAGACTGGTGCCGGAAAATCCAGTTCTGCCTATTTATGGAATGTGGTTAACGGCTCGCAACGAGGATGCAAGTGATTGGGAAAATATATTAAGCAATCGAAGAAAAGCTTAGGATGAATTGTGCAGGTTTTCTTAGTTAAGGTCTGAGTGCATTTTTTAATAAATATTTTGTTGATAAGTATTATGTAAGCTGTTTTCTGGCTACGTTTATGTGATGTACTTGTCATGAGTGATGCACAACTCGGGTCTGACACTATCAAGTGGATAAACATCTAATTTGTAATATGTTAACTTCTTGTGTCTTATGAATGTTAACTGCTTGAGACTATGTGTTTTGCTTTTCTCCTCTATAAATAAAGAAATTCAAGGGTTTTGTGTCAGGTTTTGTTGCCTAGGATATTGATCTGTGTTCTATTGTGATCTTTCATTAATACATACATACATACACACACACACACACACACACACACACACACACACATATATATATATATATATATATATATATACATACATACATAATATATGTACGTATGTATATGTGTATGTATATATGTATATGTGTGTGTATGTGTATATATGTAAACTTACAAATATGTATGGCTAACCTTAGTATATAAGGTAGAAGTTGAGGTAGTGAAGATAAATAAGTAGAACGTATCACTTTCTATAGAGTTGTGAAGTTTTTTGCGCCATTTAAAAATGTTGCAATTTGACAATTACCAATGAAAAACAGAGCGTCGCTAGTGATGATATTTCAAGTTCAAACCTCTTTTAGTGGCGATTGGGGATGTGGAAAATATCGAATGCATTATCTACGGATAAGTATGTTGCTAAAAATAAAACTACTTGCGACACATTTATCTCCTGGAAAAAAAAAAATCATTTGCAATATTATTTTTTGTTGCAATTGCTTATGTTTAGCGATGCTACATCTATGTCACAAATAATCCTGAACAAATTTGTAGGATTTGCGACATAAATTATTTGCAACGTTCTTAGATTAATTGCATCATATGTTATGTCGTAAAAGGTTAGCTTCTTATGACGTATACTTGTGTGGTAAAGTTTAATTTGCGTCTGCATCATGTGCGACGTTTGCGCGACACAAAATTTAAAGTCGTTGAAAACTTTTTGCGATGTATGTTTAATCTTTCGCAACGTTATTATGCATCGCTAAAGAATAGAATTGTTGTAGTGTCAAATAAAAGGAATCAAATATTTAATCAACAGCTCCAACTCAAATAAAAGCACCACTGGAATCATCAAAAGATTACTGTAGGCTTGAAGCCAAGCAGCCTTAAACTTAGATATTCATCCGTGTCAAACGCATGGCAATTGCCATTGATTCGCCGCAACAGTTCCTGAAGGCATTTGCCGGTCATGTTAGCCACATATGAACTGGTGTCACAGCAGGCAGAGCTGCCTTGTGAGGCTTCACGAATTAACCTTAATCAATGTACAATTACAATATCTGATTTTAGAAAACTACATAATGACAATTCGTCGGGATAAAATTAAAACCAAACATCTTAACCAAGGCATATTTATGCGATTTACATAAAAATTATAACGTTTGATACATTGATAAAGTACATCATCAAATTTATTTCTTCCAGATAAAGTACATGCATCGACGGCCAATTTACGTCCAGATTTTTATTACTTGTGCATATATGCTCATAAAAATATATAGCTTGTTTCATCAAAGATAAATATTAATACACATTGATTCAAGTAAAGTTTCGTCTACTGAGAAATCTACCAAATGAACTATAACATAATGTTATTGAGACTGGAAATGTATATTGATCAATAAATAGATATAAAACCATACCATAAATAAACAAACAGTATACAGTATACGTGCTCCAAAATTATTAGTCAAAGTAAAAGCCTACTTTGAAATTACCATACCTCTGTAAAATTACCATAGCACAATCCTATTCAATTTGGATGCATATTTTAAGCCATACACACAATACAATTTTAAGCCATACGTACACTTAATTTGGATGCATGCATATTTTAAGCCATACATGCTTGCATATTTTAAGCCATACGCACAATACAATTTGGACTGGAGGCATGAAAGGTACGTCCGTTAATTGTTGTTGGAGCGACATGTGCAGATCAATTCCTGTTTATATACCTCCGTATGTAACCCTACCATTCACGTATTTTGATATTTCTTTAGATATTATTGTACCGTAAGACATGAGAAAAGTCTAAATGCATACAAGTCACACACAATTTAGACGCATAAAATTAACGACGTCCGTTGTAGGGATCACACATGTGCAAAGTCAGTCCTGACAACCCACCTTCATGCGCCATGCATATAACATTCATTTGATTTGATATTTCTTTGGTAATTATTGTACAACAAGATAGAAGAAAGTTCAAACAAAATACGGATATATAAAAGAAATCTATATTGATTTCAAACCAACAATTATAATAACATTGATCATGTTCTTACAGCACCAAATAGGAAAATATAACATATCACGTCACGGTTATTATAACATGTAATTCAAGGGCAAAAGGTAATCAAATAGGTAGCAGCACCATCGCAAGGGAAAGTACTAGAGTTATCATCATGGGCATAACTGTAGGCTTGAGGACAAGCGGACTTAAAGATCTGGGAATACTTAGAAGGCTTGCACGCAGCGACAGGTTCAAATGCATTTCTGCAACAGTATTCATCAGTGTTGAACGCAAGGCAGGCGCTCTTGCATCCGACCACAGCTCCACCGCCATCCTTCGCCTGTAGTTCCTCGGGGCATTGGCTGTTCAAGTTAGCTCCGCACGAGCTGGTGACACAGTCTCCACTGCCACCTTGTGGCGCCACCGACACTGGAACGTTGAATCCATCCACCAAACTGAGGTCGTAAGTGTCTTTTCCATTGTTCCCCATGAGGTTGATCTCCATGAGCGTAGCTGGAGGTGCTCCTCCTTGTCCGTTGCATGCTACCTGGCCCGACCCGCAGTCGGCGGATGAGCACGTGAACTTTCCAGATGAGTCCGTGCTGCATCCGGTTCTGGCCCAGAATCGCCCACTCCACCCAGCTGGACCGGCTATGGTTACTGGAGCAGATCCGGGTGGGAGAGCGAACCCGGTATTTGATAGCTGTGGAGAGCCTGCATTGTTCAGCGTTGCTGGCCATACTGGGTATGCGCACTTGTTATTGAGGGAGAAGGTGGCTGACTCAACTGATAGCAAAAACATATGATTCAAACGTAAGTTTATGAATAATTATAAACATGATGCATGGGGATTGAAAATGTAGAACGTACGTACTTTGTGAAAGCAAGGAGATGGAGGCTAAAGAGATGATCAAGCCAAGTATTGCCGCTGTAGTAGCCATTGTATTTTCTGATATATATGATATAAAAGGTATGCTATTTATAGATGAATGCAGGTGTGGATTCAACTGTCGAAATGTAGAAAAGTCGTATATCCATTTAATATTCAATTTTAAAACATCTTGAAACCACGCACTTGCGGAGAGACTCCGTGTAAGACTCTCTTATGTGTAGCAGTGACTCCCACTACAAAAAAAAAGTCAATATAAAGACTGAAATTTTCAGTTTCTAATTAAGCAATTCAGTCTTTATAACATATGTAAAGACAGACTAAAGACTGAAGTTTCAGTCTTTGCTTCTTAAGTCGCAAAAAAAAAATTAAACTGAATTTTCAGTCTTAAATTCTAAAGACTGATATTTCAATTTCGAATTTGATTAAAGACAGATTTATAAAGACTGAAACGCGGTTTCTGTTCAGTCTTAAATAATACTTATATTGTTTAATTTTATATATTAACCAATCTAGTAGTTTGTGTGTATATGCTTTTGTGTATTGCCGTTAGTTATTTGTATATATCAATAAATAATTTTGTCTATGTGTATGATTTTTTATATTCATAAAAAACATGCAAATCTATAACTTTTCAACGAAACTTCCAAGGATAAAAAACTGAATACACTTTGAATAGTACAAACAACGTACACTAAATACTCTAATGCATGACTTAAGCATGATTTAAGATCTATATCATATTGAATACATAGCTGCTAAACAGTAAAAAAGTTCCTTGATACAATCAATCATCCACTTTGTAAAATAGCAAATGCCCTCTTTTTTCAAAGCCCAAACACACACACACACCAATAGCCTCCGCGCCTACCTCAGGACCAGCGACTGAAAGTTAATCACGCACAATATCCAGTGAAGCTTCTTCACATCAGTCCGCTTGTAGCTTCCAAGCAGAACCCGCACCTTCCAGTTTGCAATTCAAGATCAAAAAATGGACAATGAAATCAGTTTGGAATAGCAATTTAGATCCTCCCGATCTAGCAAGGCTGAAGTGACGAAGCCAGCAAATTCGAGTAGGGCCAAACTAGTGATAAAGGATTTGTTAAACCGTTCATTTAGATTCTTCCTCTTTGAAAGTTTTGAAATTTTCGACTTTGAAAGCTCCGTAATTTGAACCAAGGCAGCACCTCTGGGCCACTCTTCCCAAGCCATTTTCGCGTCTGTCAGATATTGAAGAAGTGCGGATGTTCATATGTTATGTTAAAAAGGAGAGGTGGAGAAATTTTCTGGTCGTGGGCCTTAAATGGAGGAAATGGGATGGACACGTTTCACTTTTTTTAGCATTTATTAATTTTCGGGCAAGTATATATTATGGATCACTAAACACAGCTGTTGGATTTAGGACGAGCGTAAGATCTCAGCCATTAGCCCCTAGAACGCTGAATCTTATGGATCACAAAACATAGCTGTTGGATTTAGGACGAGCATAAGATCTCAGCCATCAAATATAAATACTTCATAGCAAGCAAAGACTGAAATTCAGCCATTAAGTAGTTTGGAAGCATAAAAACAAACTAAAGACTGTTTTTCAGTCTTTGATCCATAAAATCAATGACTGATTTATTTCAGTTACTGATCGGTTCTTAAATAGAAACTGATTTTGCTCAGTTTGTAATTTTCAGTCTTTAGTTGAATAGATTTTTGTAGTGTCCCCAGTTCATTCACCAATAGTTCCCAATTGAGTTTTACAACAATAAATCAAATAGAAGAGCTTAGAGAACAATGCATGGTAGTAGTTTGATTCGAGAATACCATATGTTTTAATTAACTTTTAAATGACTAAAGTACAGGTTGATTATCGTCAATCAAACAACAAGGCGTTAAGACAATGTTGGATGTAAGTTAAAACACATTCAACGAAATACCAAAATTAAAAAGAAGGTTAATTGATATTATTATAACTACGTAAAATCAAAGCCTCTGGCAGAGACAAATTGATTAAACCATAATTGTAATTAGACTAACTCATGAAATATAATATTGGACTTCATAGTTAACCTGTATTAGAGTTTTAAGTTTTTAACTATTGGCCTAGCTCTTTATACTAATGATACACTGACATCTAAGATAAAACATGCAAATTATAAGGTTGCTTAAGTGCGGGGGCGGATCTATGGCAGGACCAGTAAGGGCCACAGCCCTACCAAAATTTTAGATGTTTGGGTTGGTTGCCCTAGGTGAGAACAATGGAAAATGTCCTAGCTAGGCTTCAAACAACCAACATTTGCTCATAAAATCAAGGCAGTCTTAGTGTTTTGCTTGATTTGTAACCAATGCACATATGTTAGTATATATTTAGAAGAAATCAAAAAAATTCGATGGTGTGGGACATAAGTTTAAATTTTTTTGCCCTACCTGGATACAAAAGCTAGATCCGCCATTCTAAATTAAAACATATGAGATTTCACCCAGATTATGTGTAAGCATCTTTCTAAACTCGTATTAAATAAGTTTTGGGTTTACAAGTGTTTGCAGATAGTAAAGTAATAATGCAGAAAGAATTATGTTTATTATTGATTTCAATAGAATGCTACAAAATGATGTTACAGTGGCTCGATATATATAATATATGAATGGACATTGGGCTAAAATATAATTGGATGCAAGAACTGAGTTGGATGGCCGAATGAATGGCTGGAGATGAAACCAAGTGAACGGTAGATGAGTACCCACGTCAGCAATCTGAGGAGAAAGAATAAAATACTGGTATACGTGTGTTTTCTCTCATTTGTTTTACAACCCTCTGGAAACTAGGGTTTCTCGAGCCTTAGTTTATACGAATGGCGGTTTCAATCTTCAGTGCTTTCTCCTTCAATCTTCATCCTAACACTCTTTTTAACTTTTAAAATCTTCATATCTAACTTTGAACATGCCTGCTTCCTTGTTAATATGGATTTGTCTTTTGTTGTTGCGACCTTTAGATCCATGTTGGTCGGAATTGTTATAGCTTGTTTCTGCTTCCTTGTTAGTATGGATTTTCCCTTTGTTGTTGCGATTTCTGATTCATGTTGGTCGAAATTGCTGTAACTTGTTTCTGCTTGGTCCTCACTTCTGCCAACGTTCATTTCTGAACGGAATATGGTAAAATTCCTCACTGTAATAACTTTAGTCAGTATATCGGCCTTCTAGTAAGTTCCAGGTATGTGATTGTTTTCGATTTCTCCTTTCTGAACAAGCTCTCTAACAAAATGCAAGTTTATTTCTATGTGCTTTGTGCGTGCGTGTTGTATTGGATTTCCAGTCATGTAAACAACACTTTTGTTGTCACACCATAGGACTGATATAGTCGTAGTCTTTATTTGTAGCTCCTTCATTATAGATCTTCGCCACTTTATCTCTGCAGCAGCGTTAGCTATTCTTATGTATTCTGATTCCGTACTTGGCCTTGAAGTAGTAGCTTGTTTCTTTGAGCTCCATGAAACTAGACTGTGAACAGTGTAGATATAGTAACCACTCGTAGATCTTCTATCATCAGGATTAGAGGCCCAGTCTGCATCTGCATATCCTATGATATTCAGATGTTGATTGGTCTTTAATGTAAGCCCATAATCAGTTGTTCCCTTGAGATACATTAATATTCTTTTAACTGCCTTCCAGTGTGTGTCAAGTGGTTTCTACATAAACTGAGATACTTTATTAACACTATAGGTAATGTCAGGTCTGGTTATAGTAGCATACTGTAAAGCTCCTACAACCATCTTGTATTCAGTGATGTTGTCAATTACTTCTCCTTTAAATTTTGAGTGCTGCTGACTACTAATTATTGGTGTTGATTGAGGATTAGCATTTTACATCTTTGTTTTATTAAGTAACTCTTTTATATACTTTCTCTGGTATAGAAATATTTAATCACTCGTTCTTGTTACTTCTATGCCTAAGAAGTAATTGATATCACCCAAATTTTTAATTGCAAATTGCTTGTCCAAATATTGTGTTAATTCGTCTATGTTTGCAACTTTACTGCATGTTATTATCAAGTCATCTACATATATTAATATGCCTATTATTACAAATTGTTTGTCCAAATATTAAGATGATTGATTAATTCTCATAAATAGAGAGTTATCTGATTTGGTAGATTGAAACCCATATATATATATATATATATATATATATATATATGTGTGTGTGTGTGTGTGTGTGTGTGTGTGTGTGTGTGTGTGCGCGCGCGTGTGTGTGTCTATCTAGCCACACTCGAGGCGATTGTTTTAGACCATATATGGCCTTATTTAATTTGCAGACATAGTTTGAATTAATATTGTATCCTAGTGGTTGACACATATAAATGTCCTCCTTCAAAACACCATTTAAAAAGGCATTATTGACATCTAAATGTCTAATATGCCAACTTTTACTCATAGCTAAAGTAAGTACAAGTCTTATAATAGTGGGTTTTACAACAGGAGAAAAGGTTTGATTGAAATCGAAACCATATTCTTGTATAAAACCTTTGGCTATAAGTCTAGCCTTGTACTTATTTATTGACCCATCTGGGTTCTTTTTCAATCTGTATGTCCATCTGCAACCTACTATATTCATGTTAGAAGGTGGACATACAAGATTCCATGTATTGTTCTTAATTAGAGCATAATACACATCATCCATTACTGCCTTCCATGTTTATTTTTGATTGCCTGATCAAAGGACTCAGGTTCATTTATACTTGAAGTAGCAGTAAATGTTTTGGGTTTAAAGTTACCACTTTTGGCTCTTGTAATCATTAGATGGCCAGTTTGAACTGGTTGTTCAGCTGGTGGTGAGTCATCCACTACAAGAAAAACCGAAATTAGCGACATATTTTTAGCAGCGGAAAATTCCGTCGCTAATCAGCGGCGGATTTCCGTGGGCTTTGTAAAAGAAAATATTTTGGATTTTATTTGTCATCTTATTATAAATTATTACCGTCGAATACTAATTCTGTTGCTAAATCAATGGAAATTGCAGCTCTTTACCGTCATATAATATTTGACGCTAAATTCCGTTGCTAATAGAGTCGGATTACCGTCGACATAATTTTGAAGCTATTTTCCTGCAGTTTTCCAAGAGATTTGAAACGAACTTTTTTATTTTTTATTTATTAAATGTTTTAAATTTGTGTTATTACTTAGTAATTAATTAGTAAATTTAAATTTTAAATAATTAATGTTAATAATACATTAGTAATTAATAATAAATAATAACTATTAGAAGTAAATAAAATTCAATAGTTAATGCTATTTTTTTTTTGGGGGAAAATTAATGCTGATTAATTATTAATTACTATATAATATAAATAAGAGGTAATAGTAATTAATAAAATACATTGTTGTTCGATGTTTATTAAATTTGTTTTGATAATCAATGATTATTTAATAGTCTTTAATACGATTAATTATATTAATATCAAGAAATTACTAATACATATTTGCTTTTAAGAAATTGATTGGTACGTATTATTTGATAAATAATTAGTAATTAAGAAAAAAAATGGTCAAAGTTTAAAAATAAGAAGTTAAATAAATATTAAAGAATTTCGAAATTCAAAAAATTCATGTTAATAATATACTTACATGATGTAGTTAAATTTTACATAATTAATGTTAATAATACACTTACATGATGTAGTTAAATTTTAAACCTTGCAAACCTTTTTGGTGTTATAAGTTTATTATATTCACATTATTTATGAAATAATAAATAGGTATTTATAGTTTTTATTGTATTAACAAGATTTCTTCTTCTTCTGAAACTACTGCTGCGAAATTATTTACAAATAGTGTAGGTTTGTTCCCAATCAATCACATTTTATTATTTATTTACCTAATATGTTAATATCTTAATGTATTAAAAGGGTTTTGATGCAAAATAACAGCCCAGGTATCCATTACCAATTTGGCAATCCGCATCTTCAATGCCTTATGTCCTCAACCGTTGGATAAGATATTAATCCATCGGTTCAAATTTTGGCTCCAACTCACAATCTGAAAATTATTATTTTAAAATGAAAATGCAATACAAAACGGTTTAAACCAAAACCGTACCCGCACCGCACCAGTAAAATATCGTAGATCCAACAAAACAATTATCTCGCAACCATTTTATCGTTCAAAACAAAAAAGGAAACCGCAGCTGTTCTTCCGAGAAGAAAAAAAACCCTAAATCCATGAAGTTTTCAAGCCGCCGCCTTCCACCCAGTCAGATCGCCGCCTCCCCAGTCAATCGCCGTCGTCACGCCATTCGATCCTCCTCGACTTCCACCTCGCAGTAAGTCACTTTGCCTCTTTAGTCGCGCCATCCCTTTGATCTTCGTATCTTGCGAAGCATCAGGTATTTTCCTAACTGTTATTCTTTTTACTGACAACCCTGTACTTCCTACTGCTTGCCTGTTAGCTATTCCTTGTTTTACTCCAAGTTTCACAGTTTCCTCTACTATTGTTGCATACTTCTCATATGTTAGGCCAGGCAGGAATAATAAGAAGTAGGACAAGTGGGAAAGCTACTAAAGACAGTCGCCAAGAGAAGTGAGCAAAAAGTATTAGCCCAGATATGAAAACGGATGTGTTCATCACAAATATTAGTACCTATGAAAACAGTTGTGTCATATGGTTATGGGTTTAAAGCTGGAAATGCTGCTCTTAACAGGTATGTATGCATGCATTAAAACACAAATTGCAAATGCCTTTTATGATTTAAGATTTCTGATTGAATACTAGATTTATAGTTTTATACTACCTTTTCGCTTAGAGCTTCTTGTATTAATGTAGTATCCTTAGATATGCTAAGGGCGATATCTGAAGTAGTTGCTTGTTGTGAGTCAAAGAATCCTACATCTTGCCTTAAAATAGCTTCTAGATACTTATATCTTATTCTCAGCACTTGCCGTTCACTTGTCCTCTCCAACAATATCCTTCTGCATAATTTGCAAAATAGTACATTAATCGAAATGCGTTTGAAGAAGCTTTGGGACAGGAAACAATTATTTATTACCTAAGAATGCAACCCCTAAGACTGCCAGTCCAGTGTATACAAAATACAGACAATACTGCAAGAAATTACACAGTAGAGTCAGTTAGATAAAGAATGTCAGCTCTGTGTTTAGTTTCAAACTATAAAATATGGTACGTCATATTTTTATTACAAAATTCGAACCTTTTCCACAGCAGGCATGAACACTCTATGAGTTTTCTAGTCTTGTGACCCAAACCAAGGCTATTCATAACGTTACTTGCAGTCTTGCAGAGAGTAGAAGAATGTTTGTTGAGCATCCATCACCTATTGATCATATAGTTCCCAAAACCATTAATAATATATCATACCTATCAGCAAATTTGAATAATCCTGTGATACAATTAAGATGGTTTGTGACTGAAATCCTTTTTTTCTGTTTTGGTGATATTAGCTTGATTTTTTTAATTTAGATGTGAAATGCTCACAAATATACTTATTGCTTAATGCTGTTATGAAGTATCAATACATTCTGTTCTTCAATTACTACCTACACTTGGTTATAAATCATCAAATGTGGCAAGTGCCAACACATGGTTGAGTTTATTTTAGATTTATACCAATTAACTGTTATCAATAAGTATTTGATTGTGATGTAGTATTCTACTGCAATAAAAAGTGCACTCACCCTAGATTTTGTGATAATGCAAGCAACAAAATACAAACTCATTTACCTTCACCTTTGATTTTTCTTGGTAAGGATTGCAATTTACTTGCATGCAAGCAACAAAATACAAACTCAGTTTCAGCTGAGCCATAAGGCTCAGTTTCACTGAGCCGTACGCTCTGTTCAAACTGAGCCTTACGCCTCGGTGAAACTGAGCCGTAAAGGCTCAGTTCAAACTGCACTCAGTTCAAACTGAGCCGTAAAGCTCAGTGAAACTGAGCCAACTGAGCCTTACGGCTCAGTTTGAGCTGAGCGTAAGGCTCAGGTTCAACTGAGCCGTAAATTATAATCATGGGGATTCTTGAATCAAATGATTTGTGTATTTGATATGTTTTTGGGCAGATCATGTTCTAATTTAGAACATATATATGATGTAATTGAATAATCATATTTGTTTAATGACACTGTACTTGAAAAATATACTCATGGTAGCGGTAGTAGTTGTATATAATTGTTTTTATAAACTTCTAGTCTTTGTCGTGAAGTAATTGTAATTTTTATCCCTTTTGTTTGGCCAGCTTCTGTTACCTGGTGATTGAGTTGATGAAGCTTTTATAGAGGCTGAGCATTCCTGCTAAACGTTTGATATGAAGCTTTTGTAGAGGTTGAGCATTCCTGTTAGACGTTCGATATGAAGCTTGTGCAGAGGTTGGGTATGTTGAGATTTATTTTGATGTAAATATAATTTATCATGGTTATGGATGGTATGTGAGTGTATGTGGGATAATGTTAGCATCAGTTGAACAGTGTTGTCATTCATAATTCGGCTTTGTGTATGAATTGATGAAGGATTATGGATGTTCTTTTTTATATGTGATTATGGATATTCTTTTCAATACAAAATTAATATTATTGGCAAATTTATCATTGTTTTTTGGATATGATATTTATTTCAGTGTTCACAGTATATATATATATATATATGTGTGTGTGTGTGTGTGTGTGTGTGTGTGTGTGTGTGTGTATAGGCAGATCAGAAGGGGAACAGCGACAAATTACTAACAAATGATGCTAATTTAAATTTTTACATAAATTAAAATCCGTCGCTAATCCCTTGGCAATTAGTAAGGGTTTACCAACGCCTTTGATAAATATTAATTTATTATAAATTACTTATCCGTCGGTAATTTGTCGGTAAATAAATTAAAATTAAATTAATAAATAAAATTATATTTTTATTATATAATTAGTAAAATGACGGAAAACCGTCAAAAAATACATGCTAAATTTCCGTCGCAAAATCTGACACAGTTACCGTCATGGTTTTTACCGACCACAGCCTTATGCAGGAAATCCGTCGCTAAAGCCAATTTAGCAACGGATTCGAAGCGGATAATGCCGCTGCTATATGCTGTTTTTCTTGTAGTGATCATTGCTTTTCGAACTTTCTGATGTAGGTTGTTTAGTGCTTGACTCACCTTTATGACTTTGATTATGTTCAGGTACATGAGATGTCACACTGGGTGGCTCTAAGTTTACTTGATCATTACTGACTGGTAAACTTTGAGCATCAGAATGCTGATCATTCTCAATCTGCTGCCAGCTTTCATTAACATGTGGTACAACAGGTATGGAAATTCTTAGATTTTTTATTTTACTTGTAGTGCTAATATCTTTTGTACTATATGGAAAAACTTTTTCATCAAAAATGACATGCCAGCTAACATATATTCTACCACTGACATCTATACATTTATATCCTTTACGATTAGTGGTATATCCCAGAAAAGTACACTGTTTTGACCTAAAGTTTAGCTTGTTAGCATTATAGGGCCTTAAGTATGGAAAACACAAGCATCCAAAAACTTTAAGATTTTTGTAATCTGGCTTTACATTGTGCAGTTTTTCAAATGGTGATGAATCCTTTAACACGCTGGTTGGTTGTCTGTTAATCAGATAAACAACAGTGTTAAAAGCTTATGGCTAGAATTTTAGTGGCATACTTGCTTGTGCAAGCAATGTCAAGCCAGATTCCACTATGTGCCTGTGTTTTCTTTCTACAAGACCATTCTGTTGAGATGTATATGGACGTGTGGTCCTATGAACAATACCTCTTTGCTGAAAATACTTACTTAAAATTTTAAATCCACCTCCACCATCAGTTTGAATAATTTTGACCTTATAATCAAACTGTTTTTCAACCATTTTAATATATTTTACAGTAGCATTATAAGTTTCAGACTTGGATTTAAGAAAGCATGTCCAAGTAAATCTGGTGTAGGCATCTACAAATGATACATAGTATCTATAACCATAATCAGAATAAACTGGTGAGGGACCTCATAAGTCTATAACAATCAATTGAAGTGGTTCAGTGTAAGTAGTGTCAGAATCAATAAATGGAAATCTATGGTTTTTACCCATTTGACAATATTCACAAATACAGGGTAAGGATACAGGATCAAACTTGATATTATGTCATTCAATATTTTCTGCACAATTTTGACACTTGAGTGTCCAAGTTTGCAATGTCAGAAATCAAATACATTTGTACTGTTTTCAGCCTTGTTCTTAATATTCAAATTACAACTGTTTCTATCATTAATGACATTATAATTCCTTTCGCTAATATTACTCTTGCAATTAACAGAATTAAATTTGTTTAGTCCACTGGCCAAATTACCCTGTAATATGATTTTCTTAGTTAGAATATCCCTAATTAAGCAATACTTAGGAAAGAATTCGAAATAAACATTATTGTCTCTAGCAAATTGGGATACACTCACTACACCATAATAACCAATTTGGCACATATGGATGCGGAGATATAATACAGGTTAAAGCCGTATCATATTTGATAGTGCTCAGATCCGTATCAAGCACAAGTTTGTGATCCGCACCACCCCAAGCACCCCAAATATGACCGTCCAACGCGAATGCTCCAGATCAGTTAATTTGATATGGCTTAGGTCCAAATCGAATGCATATCATATTGTGCATACCGTTAGGCAGTTGGAATTAAAATTTTGGCTGCTCCTCATTCAATTTGTTTTACTTCAATGATGACCGAAAACTCATATTAGGGATTTCGATCACCAAAACGTACCTCCACCTTTCTCTAGAATCACCTCCTCTTGCACCTTAAACACAGGATTCCTACCATCTTGCTTCCTCTGTCAATCGTCAATCGTTAATCAACAGAAGTTTCAATTCAAGGTGCTATTTTCATTGATTTATATTTGCAGTGAATTTTGTTTGCAGCTAAATTTATTTGTATGAATTTGCCGATGTGAATTGTATTTGTGTGAATTTTGTTTATAGATAGGGTTTTGTTTGTAGGCAGAAATTGCCTATTTGGTTGTTTGGTTGTTTTGATTGTTTGTTTTATGTTGAATTGTATCAAAGACATTATTCTCATCTCCTAGTGTTCCTCTGAATTCGGAGGCAAATAGCTCAGTTCTCGTAGTATATTATTATATTAAATTGGGTTGTCTTAGTGTATTACTGTATCGGTTTTAATTGGTATGTCTTAGTGTACTTGTGTATTAGTGATTGCTACTATGTTTTGAGAGATAACAAGTTTACTGAAAATATATTAACAGGTTTGCTGAAAATTTTGGTAAATGGATGATTACTCGAATTTTTGATTAATATTTTAATGGACGATCTACCAAGTGGATGCATTTTAGCTCACGCATAGGGTCGGGTATCCATGCTTATTAACTTCATCCAAATGACGGATGCTGCTGCACTTAACCTTAGTAAAAAGATGCTTTCACTAGCAACTTTCCCCTACTTTGTAGCAGAGACTGTAGTGTAAGTTAACTTGCACTACACATTCTTCTTCAAAGAAACTGAAAGATATAGGTGAAAGCAGTTTTTTTCAAAGGTTAAGTGAAGCGGCATTCGACATTTGAATGAAGCTAATAAGCATGGATTATTGACCCTGCGCGTGAGCTAAAATGCAGCCACCTGGTGGATCACCCAGTAAATTCTTAATTAGAAAATCGAGTATGTGTGTCATCCGAAGATGATGATTCGATATCTTTAGACGTTGGAGCAAGTATATATGATTTTACACTTATCTCTACATAGTATCTTACATGGACGATGCCTTGCATTTTCAACGACTGACATTTCATTCATCTTTGAGACATATACTTACTGACTACACAAACACATGGATGGACCTTAAAGTGCTATTTTTGACTTGTTACAATGTATTGACTGAGTTAAACATAGAAGACATTATCGGTCAATAATTAAAGTGCTATTTTTGACTTATTTCAGTGTAATTTGAGTTATACTCAGTCAGTACATAATAATAGAAAACATTTCAGTTCACGTATCATTTTTATATGTCATTAAACAAGTTCCATTTTAGCTCATTTCTGTATGATAGCGAGTTCCAATGTCAATCTCCTGTCCAGTGAAGTATTTGTAACTTGTTTAATGAATTTACATGCGGTCATGTTGGAGAAAACAGAAAAAGTGGGAAGGTGTATCGATTATATACGATGTTAGAGGTCACATTAAATCACAAATCATGTGAGATGCTGGTATGTTTCTAGATTACAAGTTCATGAAATCATGTCGGTAGCATCATAAACATGTTATAGATACAACTGACAAATATGCACACACGAACACAAAGAGACGATATGCCCTTCACTGTTATCAGTACGGCGCTCGACTAGTCATGACTAGTCATCGACTAGTCGAGTAATCTAGATCGAACCTTCGACATGAAGTCTCGACTTGCCTTTTCTATGAATTTCGGGTGCATTGGTAGAAATTAGTCTACCAGTCAAGTCGACTACTGTCGACTAATTTTTTGTGCAATCAGGCATAAAATTACTTCTTTTTTCCTGTAGATTTTGGTGCTTTTGTGTTACCGGAACTCAGGCTGGCAATCACAATTCAGTTTTGGTGCCAATCATCAAGTTGGTCTTTTAAGCTTTTGTTTTAAACTCTGTGTGTGTGTGTGCGCGCGCGCGCGTATATATATATTTATTTATTTATGATGTTATAAAACTTTATCAGCATCAGCTTGCTTATTCTCATATAATGCTTTGATTTACAGCAAACACATGGATTTCATCGGCATGATCAGCACGTACGCTCAATCTTCCCGGCCTCGACCGGAGTTATATCAAGCTGATATGTTTTTACCTTTTTTTGTTAGTTTGTAATGTGATGAACATCTTTGACAGTTTCCTTGTATATGTTTATATGTTATACATTGTGTTCGTATTATGAAAAATCTTGTAATGCTTTGAGTGTGTGTGTGTGTGTGTGTGTATATATATATATATATGTACACACACATATAATTAGATACGGTCGAAGGCCGTGTCTGAGTATGCTTAGATACGGCTACGAGCCGTATGTTATTTCTAGTGAAATACCGTTTATAGCTGTATCTAAAAATTTAACACGCCATTTTTTGATACAGCTTTTTTCCGTGCCTAACTGCTTTAGATACGGCTAAAAACACAGCTTAATTAGCATATATGGTGTAATGACTAATTAAGTTTTTGCTAATTTTTGGATTCTAATAAGGTTGCACATATGTAAATGTTTACTACCATTAGTACAAGTGTTTCCAACATGTGTAATTTGAATATGTTTACCATTAGCAATAGAGATAGACTTAGTACCTTTTTATTCCCTGCATCCAATGTTAAGATTGTCGAGATTGTTTGTAAGATGATTGGTTGCTTCAGAATATGGGTACCAACTGTCATCCTGCAAGTGTTCCACTCTAGCAGTATCTTCTTTATCTTGGTTATTGTTTTCCTGATTGATTTATGCCACATTTGCATTTGGGTTACTGTTGCTTTTCTGATTTTGATTGTTATTTGAGTATCTGAAATAACACTTCGGGCAGTGTGGCCAATCTTTTCACAGATCTGACACTTGGGCTTGTTATTGTTGCTCGACCTGCCTCGGCCCCTGCCTCTATAGGTACAACCACCTCTTTGGTAAGAATTTTCAGATCTGGAATTGCTTTAATTTTTGTTGTCTGTAGCATGATTTGAGATGAGTCTGTAGCATGATTTGAGATGAGATCTGTTTCTTGCATCCTTTTACTACTTGTTCTTGCTTCCTTTTACTATTTATTCTTGCTTCATGAGATAGAAGAATAGAATGAACTTCATCAATAGGAGGTAATATTTTATTTGTAGTTATTACAGCAACAACAGCTTCATAATCTTTACTTAAAACCACCTAACAAATATAGCACATGATCTCCATTAGATATTTTGTTCCCTGTCGCATTAAGCAGGTCACATAATTTCTTTACTTTTTCATTGTATTCTCTCATACTCAGATTTTCCATCTTTATGTTCTGAAGTTGTCTCCTGTAACGTAGTACCTTTGATGAGGATTGATTGTTGAACTTGTTTTATATGGTAGTCCACATGCCATTAGCAGAGGTGCATCCAATAACAATTGGCAACAAATTTTCACTTATTGAAGATAAAATCCATGAACTGATAAGCCTATCTTGTCTGTGATATTGCACATAAGCCTCATTAGCAACTGTTCTATTGTCTTGATCTATGATAGACTTCGCATGAATAGGGGTAGTGCCTAGAATAAACCCATCTATGCCATAGCCTTCTATAGCAGTTTTGACTTGTAATTTCCACAGCATATAATTTTCTTCTGCAAGTTGTATTGTTATTAACTGATTTTGTAGACTGATGACTAATTGTTGTACAGATGTATTTATTGGATTTTCTGGATTTGTTCCACGGGAAGCTCAAAGAGAGGATGCGGTAGAAGGAGTAGTCTCAACCATGATGAGAAAGCAGGATCAAACAAAAGATTCAGGGTCAAATGTCGTCTTTGATCGAAAACAAGGAAAACACTGGGATTCAGGTAAGAAGCAGGCGAGAATTTTGATGATGAGGTATGATCTTGACTGATATAAGCCTCTGTGAAATTTTCTGGCATGGCTTTAACTTGCTTTCTGATGAATTTCTTGTGTTTTTTGAATTGGATTCTCGGCGATTGATGTTGAATCTTGACGTGTACGGTTTGTGTTATTGTGATGCAGCCAAATTCGAATGAATTTATGGCAAGGCACACCGATGATCACACTGTACTCAAAATACCCAGGTGATGAGAATTATCTGATGGGTATTATCTCCACCAAATATCAGTAATGCTGTTAGGCAAGAGAGATTGCTCTGATACCAAAATAAGTTTTGGGTTTATTATTTATAGCAAAGTAATAGTGCAGAAAGAATTATGTTTATTATTGATTTCAATAGAATGTTACAAAATGATGTTACAATGGCTCGATATATATAATATATGAATGGACTTTAGGCTGAAATATGATTGGATGCAAGAACTGAGTTGGATAACTGAATGAATGGCTGGAGATGAAATCAAGTGAATGGTAGATGAGTACCCACATCAGCAATCTGAGGAGAAAGAATAAGATACTGGTATACGTGTGTTTTTTCTCATTTGTTTTAGTATTCACTGTAGTACTTCAACAAAGTCTGCAATGGCTTAGGTTTTTATATTAATTATAAATTATGGGTGAGTTCATATGGTATCAACTCCAAAATAATATGCTGAATAATTTAGGAAAGTTACGTGTATATATATGTATGTATCAAAAATAATATATTTAGTCTTTGTTTTAATTTGAATTGAAAAACCAATAATGAAATATGTTTGGATCAGAAAGTGTTTGTTTTCAATGAACACGGCCAATAGTAGCTCTTCTTATTAAACAAAGACATCAAATTTTTTGTATTACTGCAACATTTAAGTTGATCAATTCGTATTTCACACATATATAAATATCAATACAAAGTCCGCAAGTATATATGACACAATGAAAATTATTTTTTTAGGTCTGACAAAAGAATTCTAGGTTCAAATCTTACTTTACAAACGGGAAATTTTATTCAAGAATCATAGATGTTATGAGTTGAAGTGGGCATGTACAACTTAATTTTCATTATAATTTTACTGTTTTTCCACTAAGATATAATGCAAGAAAGCTTTAAAATTAGATATAGAGTTGATATGGTATAGAAAATGAATTACAATCCTTAATCAGTATATGCATAATGCCAGTGATAATGGTATGTACTATGCTGATTATATTGGCCTTCACCAGTTAGTCCATAATGGCTTTTAATCCAACCAAATTGAAAGCAACATTATTTTTCACATGAGATGCATGGCAAAGAAAGAAAAGGGAAACATAACCGCATACAATTTGCACACAATTCAGATGCGTAAAAGAGACGTGTGTTAATAGTAGGGGTGTATACGGTGCGGCAACCACGACAATTCAAGTTAACCGTTACCATGCCGTTTATCAACGGTTAGATCATTTTGTCAACCGTCACCGTCAACCATTGGTTACGGTTTACCGTTGACGATGCGGTTGCCTTACCATTAAAAAACGGTATGGTTGAAACCCAACCGTTGTAAATGCAAATAACAGTTTCTGAAGCAGCAATAAGTTGATGTTCAAAACAAGATGCGCCATAAATCAAAGGACATAAATATTAGAATAAACACTGTACTAGAAAGCTCTAAAGTCGTGCAGTTCACAACAGAGCTTGATTACATCAGTTAATCAATTAATAACTGTAGAAGTTCAAAAACAACAAATGCAAAATAGATCTACAAGTTACCACTATTCATCGCTCATTACTCATCATAGATTATTGCGATACTTATCCCTAATCCATAGACTTGAGAGTAACAGTCACTCTTTGCAGAGTTTTCAACCAACAAGCTTCTAGGCAAGCTATGGACACTTGAATTCAAGCTCTGTCACAAACAAAACTTCTTACCAGATCGAACTTCACCGTTGAAGCCATAAATAGCTTGCTTGAGGTGCGAACCATCATTTATGTCACAGATTTAGGAATGGTGCATACAATCCAGTAAGAAATTAAATCTATTTTGATTGTGGTTGGATCTAGAACACTACATGGGTTAGAGTGAGATGTTAAAAGAGGGAGCATAATTGATTATCACAGATTCACGAGAGGGAACAAAATTGATTACCATAGATTCACGAGAGACTATTTTGAGGTAGAAAATGAGACAGCCCTCATCCCAAAGATGAAATATACAAGGAAACGCATCGGCTATGATTGCTTCAGAATAATATCCAACGCACAAAATCAAATTGAAGAAACCCTAAGTTTTGTTGCTGAAAAATGTTGAGCACGGTTAGTCGGTTAGCCGCCGGTTGAACTTTTGCAGCCATGTCCGTTACCGCTTGCCGCGGTAAGAAGAACCGCACCAGCTGTAAGTTCAACGGCAACCGTTTAACTAGAATTTGACGGTAGGGAACGGTGAAATGTTAACGGTTAGGCGGTGGTTTTGATAACCGGTACAGCCCTAGTTAATAGGATCACAAGTGAAAAGCCCTGTTTGCTCACCTCCGTGGACCATATATGCCCTTCACTCATCTTTGACATTTCTTTAGAAAGTGTCAACGCTCAAGAAGAAAGACATAATTTCAATCAAACACATAGAACAAATAGAAGAAATGTATCATGTCGCATAGAAACAAAAAGTGTTAACATTCATCCTTTTACACCAGCTGAAAAATGTATCACGTAAATGATAATTAAACAAATCTCCTAAGTCCAGGACAACAAAGGAATCAAATAAGCAACACATTCAACGCAAGTAATAGTATCACTGGAGTCATCAAAATCTTACCCATAGGCTTGAAGGCGAGCAGTCTTAAACTGTAGTCGTACTTAGAAGGCTTGCACAAAGCGGGACTTCCAAGTGAGTTTTTGCAAACGTATTCATCCATGTCAAACGCAATGCACGTAAGCTTCCTTGTGAGACTAAACTTCGTAATACCGTGGATCAATGTCCAATCACAATATCAAATTCTACAAAATTAAAAATAGGCAGTTCAATCCTGGAAATTCTGGCTGACACATCCAATCTTGGAAATTCCAATGACGAAGGTCGTCCTCTAGATCGGAGAGCAGGGAAAGAGCCAATCGAATTAGGTCCAGTGGAATCATCTCGCATGGGAGAAAAGGCACGGTTTTCAAATCGTTCTAGGGTTTATCATCGCGGCGGACCTGCTGATCATGGGTATGACGAGGAATTGAATTCCCAAAATACTGCGAGAGTGGCAGTTCGTCGACCTGGTCCATCAAATCTAGGGGGAACGAATGTTCGAACTAGATCTGGCATGACAATGATTCAGGGCGCATCAAACCCTAGATCGAAATTCTATGATTCAAATTGGAAAACGGTGGAGGAGCAAATAAAATCAGGGATGTCAAAATCTTGGGTACAGGCGGCATCTGGAGGTACATGTCAGCAGAAAGAGGATTACGTGGATCTGAGTTACATACAACCAAAAATAATCAACAATAAAAGGATGGCTTGTATCTCGGAGAGAGCGACTGCTAGATTTGCAGATAAATGGAGAAATTTGATAATTTTCTATGTGTATGGCTCCCCGTCCTTTCCGTACACACTTAAAAAGCTATATTGAATGGTATGGAAACCGACATGAAAATTTGCTCTTTTAACTAAGGAAAACGGATTTTTTTATTATACATTTTGATAATAATGTGGACTGTGAAAATATCCTGAAAGGGGGAGCGTATCTCTTTGACAATAAAATAATTATTCTAAAAAAAATAGAATATTGGAATGAGATTCAAGAAAGATTTACTTTCTTCTATGCCTCTGTGGATCAATTTTTTTAATTTGGAACTTGAAATGTGGGATAGGGAGGCATTAAGTGATATAGCTAGTGTTTTGGGTAGACCGATTAAAATGGACAAAATAACGGCCGACGAATCAAGAGTAGCGTTTGCTAAAATTTTGATCGAGATGTACGCTTGGTCCGAGTTTCCTAAAGAAGTGGACGTAATGCTACATAGGCATTAACCGTGAAAGTAAAATATCTATATAAAACGATATGTTGTAAGGAATGTAGGGTGTTCGGGCATTCGACAGATCAATGTAAATCAACGATGCAGGAGGTTTGGGTTCCGAGAACAATAAATCCGGAAGAAGGAAATGAGAACATTGCAAGGGCATCTGAACATATTGTTGACAGGAATTCAGGTAATACTGAAATAAAGACCGTGGAGAGAACTAATGATACATGTACAGACATTGATAATGATGAGTCGCAAACATACATTGTAAACGAGGTTGGGGGGGGGGGACTGAGATGTGTGACGTGCAGAAGTTGAGAGACGTTACTGATAACATTATTGAATCACATCTAAATCAGGTAAACTCAAATTCTAATTTATCACCAGGTAAAAATAATGTAAATAGTCCAACCGAAAATCAAGATAAAAGCAAGAATTCGCAACATAGAAATAGTTCATCCAGTCCTCTGTCTCAAAATAAATATGATAATATTGCTACTTTATACGGAGGAGGAAATTGTTTACATGATGTTCAACAATCTACTAGCGTTACCGCCTTGACTAATAGTGAGGATATTTTAAAAATTTCCAAGGAGAATGATGTTGCTATTGTTATTTACGAAGCCAATGATAATATGGATGATGGAGGGGATGGTCTTCCTGAAGACTGGGATGAATCAGAAGAGGACAGAATAGCTGAACAATTTGAAGATAATGAAGATGAGTCCAATCCACTTGCAAAAGAAGATGATGTATCAAAAAACATTGACAGAAATAAAATATTTTTTGATGCAATTGAAGAGGCAAAAAATCAAATAACTAAGAAAAAGTCCAAGAAAAATATTTTAAATGCTCCTCCTAAAGTTGCAACAAGGAGCAAGAGTAGAAATAAATGATTTTTACAGCCTGGAATGTTGGGGGACTTAACACACCTAATAAACCGTATGAAGTGATTAAGTTCCTTAGCAAGTTTAGACCATCCCTTGTTGGTATGTTAGGGAACAAACTAAATGATGACAAAATAATTAAGGTTAAAAATAAGCTTCAATCTCAGTGGTCTTCTGTTGATAACAATGATTGTGGTTGCGGGGGGAGAATTCTCATATTTTGGAACTCTAAAGTTTGGACTGTTCAAGTTGAGAAGAAACCTTATCAGCATATTTCTATTATAACAGAAAATGTTGGTGGCCAGATTTGTAGATTGACCTTCGTATATGCAAGTAATTTCCTTTTGGACAGAGAGAAGTTGTGGAAGGAGATATCAAATGAAGCTACACAGGTAAATGTGCCCTGGCTTGTTCTTGGGGATTTTAATAATATTACGTCATTGAAGGATAAAAAAGAGGGAGCGACAGTTCCTTACAGATATATGTCGGGGCTTATATATTGTACTGTTAATGCAGGATTAATAGAAATTCCTATAGCTGGTTTAATATATACATGGAGAAAGAAAGGGATAGCGACTGAAATTGATAAAGTGTTTCGTAATCATTCGTTTATGAATACTTTCCCTAAGTTAAATGCTTACGGTTTGGCTAATTCGTTAAGCGACCGTATCCCCATCTGTATAAGGTTCAAAAAAGCTGAATTGGTAAAGAAAAACATCCCTTTTAAATATGTTAACTCCTGGCATTTAGAAGAAGGATATTTATTGTTTCTACTCAGCTTTGGATAATTAAAAATTTTCTGAAGGGGAGGGTACTGAACTTTTTCGATTTCAGCAATTTCTGAAAAGTTGTAAGATTAATTTGGAATCTTGGAATTGTCTTCGAACTAAAGACGAATTTGCTCTGAAATGGGTGGAAGATCAATATAATAATATTCTAAATGATATCGATGATAATCCAACCAATCACTCCATGTATGATAACCTCAATGTGGCTTACTAGGAATGGAAAAACCATAGTTACATTAATTTTTTGAATGCTTGTCAAAAATCAAAGATTAATTGGCTAACTTACGGGGATTCCTTTTCTAAATTCTTTCATGCTAAAATGTCCCTTAGAAAGCATATGAATAATTGGAGTAATGTTTTTAAGGAGAATGGTGAGATATGTCATACTGATGATGATGTTGTCAGAGAGGCAATCATGTATTTTTCCAACATATTTATGTCTGACACTCCTTATACTAACAGGTTCCAAGAGATTAAATGTAAAAGTCATTATAAATGAAAGGGGACATCATCATTTGAATTCAAGATTTAGTTTAGACGAAATTCATAAAGCCGTTTTATCTATTCCGAATGAAAAAAATTCTTGGTCCTGATGGTTTTACTTCAAAATTCTTCAAAATTCATTGGAATGATCTAAAGCATTATTCTCGATTTAGTTCAGGAAATGGTGAGAATGGGGAAAGTTGCAAAAGGGATAAATCATACATTTATTACCCTCATACCCAAGGTGGAAAACCAGCTAGTATGTCTGATTATAGGCCTATTTTGTGCTGTAATGTGATTTAAAAAATTATTTCCAAGGTTATTTGCAACAGAATTAAGCCTTATCTATCGCATCTTATTTCAGAAAATCAATTAGCTTTTATTCCGGGTAAATATATTGCTGAAAATATCCTTCTCGCTCATGAACAAATTAGACAATTTAATAGTAAAAGGAAGTGCGAAAATGTGTATCAAAATTGATTTACATAAAGCATATGATATAATCAATAGAGATTTTATTTGTCGTATGCTTTAGATGATGGGGCTTCCTAGCAAAATTGTTCGGGCTATCAGAAACTGTATTTCTACCCCAACGTTCTCTATTTTGATTAAAGGCAGCCCGTTTGGTATCATTAAAAGTAATAGAGGTTTAAGGCAGGGGGACCCGCTATCGCCATATTTGTTCTATATAGCTATGGAATATTTTTCTATTTTGATGTATAAGGCCTCCTTTTTAAATGTGATGGAGCCAATTTACAAAAATGACCCTATTATCACACATTTGATTTATGCTGATGATTTGATGATTTTTTATAAAGCCAAAAGTAGTGTTGCGAAAGAAATCAATATTATTTTAGACAGGTTGAAGGAAGTTATAGGTCTAAAATTCAATAATATAAAATCCAAAGCTTTCTTTAGTCGGGGAGTGGGGACCAAAATGCAGATTCTCAACATTCTAGACATGAAGGAAGGTAGACTGCCAATCAAATATTTGGGTATCCCACTATCTACAAATTATATTAAATCTGCTGATTGTGTGGAGCTATTTGATAAGATTAGAGGATGTATGGATAACTGGGACTGTCGACTTCTATCTATGGCGGGAATAATAGAATTAATTAGATATGTTATTACTCCTATGGTGATGTACTAGATGATGACATTTCAATTGCCGTCAGCTACGATTGAGAATATTAACAAAAGGTGGGTTTGGTCTTAGGAACTTCAAAGATATGAAAACGGTTGTTGCCCTAAAGCTTCTTTGGCATTTCATTAACGGAAACAGTCTATGGAGGAACTGGATAGCAAGTAGATATTGTGCCGATGGAAATTTTTGGGTTAAGGATATTGATATTAACAGTTTTGGTACATGGAAATGCATTCTTAGAAGTAGACAGAGGGGATTGCAATGTATTAACAGATGCATTGTCAATGGTCAAAATTCTAGTTTGTGGTTCCATCCTTGGATTAACAGCGAAATTTTGGTTAAAATGCTGGGATGGGATTATTTGAGTATATACAGTGGCGATATTTTAAAAGTGGATAGCATTATTCAGGATGACAATTTTATCCCTCATAAATTTTCTGCTACTAGATTGATTTCGGACAAAATTAATGAAGTGAATATACATCAGTCTAGTGATAACGACTTCAGTCAGCTTGGGATATTTCTAGAGACCATCTCTCAAAATTAACTTGGTGCAGGGTCATATGGCACTATATTAACTACCCAAAAATGTCTATCTGTACTTATAGGGCTGTTCTAAACAGGCTAAGCACTAATGATTGCATGTTGGCATGGGGGTATGAAGTGAATCCTATGTGTGTTTTATGTAATGAACATAATGAAAACATAGATCACCTGTTCTACGAATGCTCCTTCTCTTCGTACTTATGGACTCATTGTAATATCAAGCTTGGCATCCCACCAAGTAGTGCAGATCTGATGGTGCTTGATAATGAACTGAATTTTCTTAAGTCGGTCTTCAATTCGAAATATTATAAACAAGACATCGCCTACTGTAGCATAGTCACTACTGTTTACCATATCTGGAAAGAGCGAAATGATAGAGTTCATGGAAATGGGAATCATGACAAGTTTTAGAGATGGAAATTCATAGAATTAGATATTAAACACTTACTCAGTCAGTTTAAAAGGACGAAAGGCCTGAAAGCGGAAGATAGAATTCTTGCGGTGAGATGGGGAATCGACCTGCTTGATGAGGGTTGATTATGATGCTGTAGATTCCCGGAGACGTTTGGTGTCTCCGATCAGAGTGCAGTGTGGATAGCTATTCCTTTTGAAGCTGTTTTTTTGTAGAGGCCATGGATAGGGTTCGAAAGCTTTAATTTGGGAAAGTTTCAGTTCGTACTGATGGTGAAGTGGCAGCTGGCTATACGGTTCATACGCTATGGGTATGGGCTGTTTTGTAGAGGGCTGGACCAAGGCTTCTTTGTTCTTGACACACACATTGTTCTTTATGTTAGTCAGCCTCATGAGTTTAGACTTTTGGTTTTGATATGTAACTGAGTATTAGGTAATAGGTTAATTATTGTATTATTACCTAGTGTACTTTATTTTGTACATATTTATTGATGTGTTACCAATAAATCGCCGCACTCTTTTTTCCTGACTAGTACTCACGTCGAGTGCTGGTTCAGGTTTTTAACGAGACAGTTTACCCATTTTCTAAAAAAAATCAGGCAGTTCATTAGGATAAAATTAAAACTAAACATCTTAATCAAGACTTACTGATACAATCTCATAAAGAAATTATAACGTTTAATATATTCGATTTACACCAAGAGTACAAAATAGTCAATATATAAGTGATTGCACTAGCACAAGCAATCAAATAACACTACTAAAGCAACAGTGTATATTGACGGACGCTTCCTACAGTTGTCGCCGGACCGTCAAAAAGTTTTCGATGTCTAATAATCCCCATTACATCCTTGCAAAAAAAATATAGTGGTAATTCGAATTTGACAGAAACTGACATAAATAATTTTGTCAGGGCTGTTACAAACCATCAGAAATTTCAGAGTACCCTGACAACCTAAAACTTACCGCTTCATTATCCTTTTTTATCTTAAATTAACAAAAAAAATTGCCTCCATCAACTCCTCCACATCGTCTGCGCCTCCAAGATCAGCTCTAAATTCATCAGTATCTACTTTAACCCCTCGCTTATCTATAATCGGTTCTTACTGCTAAATCCTAACTAATTTTGATTTACTTACAAACTAGAGTTCATTTGTTATTCTATTTGTTTATACTACCTCATTGTTGGAAACGTTTTGTATATTTAGTGAATTTATTTTTATTTTTTTTATAGTTACTAAGAATTTATTATTGTGCCATTATTGCAATAGAGTCATTGAAAGTTATAACGGTAATATATATATATATATATATATGAACCACGATTGTGATTAGCACAACTGTCATATATTTATGTGACTTTTTATCGAACTGTTACAAAAACAAATGTTATTAAAAATATTGCTATGAATGATAGTAAATTCAAACTTATTAACATTCATCACTTTTGAAACATATACAATTTACACGTTATAAATTTCAGTTTTTTGACCGTTTCTTTTTTAGTTATAGTATTAATTATGATCCAACTTTCCACCCACTAACATAGCGAACTTTACATTTTTTTTGCATTTTGTCTATATAAGAAATAGAATAGACAAAGGATAAGTTTTTCATCTTCCTCTCCATTAAAAAACCCTCTTTATCTTCATTGAAAAATTTCCATTAATAAAAAAGAAAAGGCGCTATAGTTTTTTTTTTTATTTGAGTGAAAATTAGACTCAATTCATTTGTGCAAGCGAATTGATATTGAAGAAGATGACGTTATATCCTAGCGGCGGCGGCGAAAGGTACTAACTGCTTTGCACCATTGAGCAGATCGTCTAAACGTATTCAAAAGAGCGATGTTGTCCGCGACTCAGCCATTAGTTTTCCAACAAATTGAAGATGGGGACGTTGTTCGCGACTCAGCCATTAGTTTTTCAACAAATTGAAGACGTTGAGACAACTAATGGCTTCCGCTTCCTCTGCCGCTGCAAACAACACCTATAATGTCGCGCCTACATCAATGTTTTAGATCTCACTTGTCACTGCTGCACCTTTCAGGTTTGAAGGTCTCCATTTCAAACGATGGCAACAAAAAAATGGAGTTTTTCTGACCATATGAAAAGTCGTCAGCGCTTTATTAACTGAGAAACCACAATTGCCAGAGGATAAAATGATGCCGATGCAGATCAAATGGCGGTTTGGACAGAGAAATCGAACCAATTGTAGCTATGGATTGAGCAGGACTATATGTGCAAGAAATTCATCATCAATGGCCTCATCTACGATCTGTACAACTATTACAATTCAGACGAATCAGCAAAGGATATTTTGGAGGCTTTGAAGAAGAAGTATGACACTGAAGAGGCAGGCACAAAGAAATACGCAGTAAGCCGCTACCTCAAATATCAAATGACGGATGACAGGTCAGTAGAGATGCAGTCTCATTACAACAAAAATACTATTTTACAACAATGGTTCTACAACGTTTCATTAGAGTGTTGTAAAAAAGTTAGATATTTCACAACATTTGTTAAGAAAAACGTTGTAATAGATTCTTGTAGAAAGTGTTCTACGTACAAAAGTTGTAAATAAAAAATTTCTACAATGTTTATTTAAATTGTTGTAGAAAGTAATTTTTGACCATGGCATTTTTATGTTGTATTATATTTGTTCTTTAATGACTTATTTCTCATTTTGTTGGAATACATAAATTAAGAACATTAGTAGTGACGACGGCCCACAGGCCCCTCACTATACAAGAGGAATAATGTGTTGAAAGGTGTGTCAGGCAGCTATGGACGATCATCAGCTATGGACGATCATCAAGGTGTGGTAGATAAACGAAACCTGTCGTAAACTCACAACGCAAGGATAAAATATAATAGAACATATACAGCAGGTAGTGATAGTGAAGCAGAAAACACTAAATTTTCATGACAAGTAGAAAATATTTCCCATACACGTGGATAACAACAATAGTGTCTGTACAATTTGCCTCACTACAACACTCAGAGAAATAGCAAACAACGGAAACAAATACTAGATAGTAATAAAACTGGTACATGAGCCTCCTGCTCGCCATCGATCAGCATCGTCGTCCTCACTAAAGCAATACCTGCCACCTATTACTCAGTCTGCCCATCCACAACCAGATGAACAATCCAAGATAATAAGAGGAAACATAAAACCTTGAGTTATAAAACAGTCTTAGTGAGCGATAAAACAGCTAACAAACTTCATCAATAAAGTATATGAGAATGGGTAAATAATCAACTAATCTACCCAACTCTAGAGAAGAACTCTCAATTTCCTTCCCCATTACATGACAGTGATAGCCTTTACAATCCATACACCTAAAGGAATAACAATTCAGTCATGACAATTAAAGCATCCATTCATATATGACAGAGCAACTCAATAATCATGATCACGATCATGCATTCAAACGTCCATGACTGACTCTGGCTATCACTGCTAACCTTGCTTTGGAAACTTCGTTACCTTCTGACTGGCTAAAAATTTGCCGTCAATTGTCAAAGACCACACACGACGCCCCGGTTCTAGCAAAACACCACATGCTATACTCAACACATGCTAGACGCTATACTCAACACGTGTCTAGGCCATACACGACGCCCAAGGCACTCGACCGACAATTGGTCTTCAATTGTGCCTCTGCTTTGAGTCCGCTAGAACCTATGACAACGATAATTCCTCGTCCTTCTCCTCTCTAGTCATTATCAATTACGACTATTAATTAGCTCAGAACACCTTAGAACGGTCACTTCACACGAACTCAATACATCGTTGAGTTGTCTCCCCGTTTGTTGCATATAATGAACAACAAACACTTTTCAACACATCCAAACTTCCCAATTGAATTCACTTTGAAGTCACATAATCACCGGAAGTGTCCGACTAGAAATAGCCGACCTGAAATGGCAAAAATGGCTGACCAGAAATGACTGACCCGAATAGGCCGACCCACTTTGGTCCGACCCCACTTATGTCCGACCCAACTTTAGTCCGACACAACTTATGTTCAACACAACTTCGGTCCAACCCAACTTCGGTCCGACCCAACTTTGGTCTGATCCAACTTTGGTCCGATCCAAAACCTGCATATTGCAATTCAACTCCGATTTCGACCAAAAGTTCGCCAAACGATAAATCCGACGAAACTGACTTATCCAATTCTTCCAAAAGGATTACAAGCATGTTATGAAATCAACAATATCATCAATATGACAATTATATCCGTGATAATGTCAAATTCACCATAAATATGCATACGAACAAAAACCATGGATCTAACTTGCACATTCGTATGAAATATCATAGAAATTACCTATCTAAACTTGCTAAATCAGATCCTAGGGTGATCTATATGAAAATGAACTTACCAATGCATGGATCTAAGGAAAAACACTTGAATTTGACGAAAAACATGATCTACTACCCATACACTTTATTGAATCCATGTAAGAGATGTAATCCAATCACCGATTCTCCAATGCAAGCTAAAATTTTAAAATTATGAATCCGGACAGCGAGCAATTCGAACCAAAATCCTCGATTCGATGAATTCACCTTTGAAATGATGTAGATCTAGCCTCCAATGGTGTAGATATATGATTTCTCTCCTTAGGTTTGGATTTTTAATGGTGGAAAGGTGTTAGAGGAAGAAGGAGATCAATGCCTCCAAATGAGAGAATGGGAAATAATCCTTTTCCCTCCACTCTCATCCCCTATTTATAGGATTCCACCAGCCCACTAATAGGCCTTCCCAATTCGGCCCATTAGGCTCTCCAAACCTAAACAGCCAACTGGAAAACCTTAAAATAGCGATTTCACCCAAACCGCTTAGCCAAATCTTTAATGCAACTACTCTACGGAGAGGCAATCATCAATTCCTTTCCAATGGCATAGGTCTCACCCTTTGATTTGACCTGAGTCAAAAGTTATGCCCTGTACAAGACTGATAGGGAAAAATGGTCGCAAACAAAATCGGTAAAAATTATGGACATGTCACACATCCCCATAAGCAACATATTAAAAGATGAGAATGATCTAATCCTCAATGAATGAAATAAAATTATTTTACAATCTTCCGATACGTAAAATGCGGGCTATTACATTCCCCCCTTTAAGAATTTCGCCCCCGAAATTCTAAGCTAACAAAAGCAATCACAAGAATTCTGCATGCCTATCATCCATGAGAAGCCAATTCTATCATCCAAACTAGCAACCATCAAACCATGCATCCATAGCCTAATCCTAGCATGCGGAATTCTACCAAACAATCAACAAGATACAACTATATAACGATGGTACGACATCAAAGGGTTCCACCGACGAAGAGTTTTGGATGAGTCTCCTTCATGCTCTCTTCTGTCTCCCATGTACAATCATCACCATCTTCACTCCATTGTACCTTGACAAGCTTAACCGTCTTCCTTTTAAGCTGTTTCTTGTCATTTCCCACAACACGAAGTGGCTCACGAGGTCTCGCAAATGCGGTTTCTACTTCTAGGTCTTCGTACTGCATTAGAGATACCATCACATTCGAATCATGCACGAACTTCCGCATAAACGACACATGGAACACATTATGCATGCTCGACATCTTATCGGGTAACTCCAATCTATATGCGAGCTTTCCAATTCGCTCGACTATCGGAAATGGTCCAGCGAACCTAGGAGCCAACTTTCCTTTACTTCCAAATCTCATCATATGCTTCAATGGTGAAACCTTCACGAAAACCATATCGCCTACGTTGAATTCCAAGTCCCTACGACGCTTATCGGCATAACTTTTCTGACGATCTTGGGCTGCCTTCATTCGTTGCCGAACGATCTCGATACAATCCGAGGTCTCCCTTATCATATCTGGCCTAGGTACAAACTTATGTCCAGTTTCTAACCAACATGCCGGAGAATTTCACGGTCTCCCATACAATGCCTCATATGGTGCCGTCCCAATTCTAGACTGGTAGCTATTATTATATGCAAACTCAACCAAATGTAGATGGTCTTCCCATGATCCTCCGAAGTCTAACACACAAGCCCTCAGGAGATCTTCCAAAACTCGATTGACTCTCTCGGTCTGACCATTAGTTTGGGAATGATATGTCGTACTCAAGCACAACTCCATTCCCAAAGCTTCTTGCAAACTTTTCCAAAATCCACCCGTGAATAATGGATCTCAGTCGCTCACTATACTCTTTGGGACACCATGGAATTGAACTATCCATTACACATACAGTTCATCCAATTTCGATGTCGTCCTAGTCAACTTGATAGGAATGAATCTCGCACTTTTGGTCAAACGATCCACAATGACCCAAATTCCTTTATTTCCTGCCCTAGTTCTAGGTAGTCCATCGATAAAATCCATCAATATTTTCTCCTACTTCCACATAGGAACTTCCAATGGTTGAAGCAAACCACTTGGCTTCTTCTGTTCATCTTTCACCAACTGACAGTTTATGCACTTGGAAATGAACTTTTCAATATCTCGCTTCATCCCCTCCTAATAGTAAACTCTTTTCATGTCCTTATACATCTTATTGCCATCAGGATGAATCTTCAACTTCGAGTGATGACATTCTCTCAGAACCTCATCTCTCAATCCATCGATATCAGGAACAACAAACCGCCCTTGCTTCCGAAGCCAACCTTCTCGATCGACTTCGAACTCTTTATCTTCTGGTTCTAGTCTCTAGATAAACTCGACAAGCTTTGCATCTCGCTTTTGGCTCTTGCCAATTCTTTTGATAAGAGTAGGTCTTATCGATAAGCTTGCCAACATTTCAGGTTTCAACTCACACTTTGGCCTGAAATCAAATCTTGCCAAATACTCAAGTCTCTTCCATTCCCAAAACATCGCTCCCAAACTTGCATGTCTTCGAATCAACGCATTTGCAACTGCGTTACCTTTACTAGGAGTATAGGCTATATCAAAATCATACGATGCCAGAAACTCTAACCATCGTTGCTGTCGAAGATTCAAATTCTTTTGGGAGAAAAGATACTTCAACGACTTGTGATCCGTAAACAACTCGAATCAGACTTCCAATGGGTAATGTCTCCATATCTTCAGAGCAAACACAACCGCTGCCTGCTCTAAATCATGAGTTGGGTAATTCTTCTCATGCGACTTTAGCTATCAACTCGCGTAGGCCACAACCTTATACTTTTGCATTAATACTGCTCCAAGCCCAGTACACATGCATCGGTATATACCACCATCTCTTCATTCCCACTTGGAATGGTCAACACAAGAGCACTCATCAAGCTCTCCTTCAGGATCCCGAACTCTTATTCACACTTTGCATCCCATGTGAATACTTGGTTCTTCTTCGTTAATTCTGTCAAAGGTGCAGCTATCTTAACGAAATCCTTGATAAACAGTCAATAATAACCAGCCAACCCAAGGAAACTTCGTACATCCGTCGCACTATTAGGTTTATCCCAGTCCTGGATTGCTGCCACCTTAGCGGGGTCAACCACTATCCCATTTCCAGAAACAACATGACCTAAGAACCTCACTTCATCCTTCCAGAAGTGATACTTCGAGAACTTAGCCTTCAACTGATTCTTTTGCAAGATCTCTAACACAACTCTCAAGTGCGTCCTGTGTTCTTCTAAATTCCTAAAGTAAAC
The DNA here is from genome assembly GCA_030737875.1 of Allium sativum. Lineage (NCBI taxonomy): Eukaryota > Viridiplantae > Streptophyta > Magnoliopsida > Asparagales > Amaryllidaceae > Allium > Allium sativum. The sequence goes on along the minus strand of CM060913.1, from coordinate 839,485,899 downwards.
CAGAATATCATCCACGAACAGAAGTACGAACTTGTTCAACTGATCTTTGAACACTCTATTTATAGGATCCACAAAGTATGCTGGCGCGTAAGTCAACCCGAATGGCATTACCAACCACTCGAAGAATTTAGATGGTGCCCTAAAAGCAGTCTTTGGTACACTATTCTTGGCCACCCTCAATTGGTGGAATCCCGTTGCCAAATCCATCTGAGAAAACACTTTGACTTCATGAAGCTGATCAAACTAGTCATCGATCCTTGGCAATGGATACTTGTTCTTCTTAGTCACCTTGTTCAGCCCACGATAGTCCACACACAATCTTAACTAGCCATTTGCCTTGGTTGCAAATACGATAGATGCACCCCATTCGGAAACACTTCTTCGAATGAATCCCTTCCTTAGAAGATCATGAACTTGCACCTCCAACTCTCGTTGTTCCTTAGGCGCCATCCGCCTAAGAGGCATAACAATTGGTCTAACACCTTTGACCAAATCGATCCTAAACTCAATCTCATGATGCGGCGGCAACCCTTTGACCTCGTCAAAGACATCGTCATACTCATTAGCGATCAGCTCAAATGACAAGTCTTCATGTGGAATCACAAACGAATATAGATAACTAACGAAGACACCCTCTTCACGCTTACACTTTATCAACACCTTTCGCCCTTCCACATCCACGACTCTCACCTCTAGCTTCTCGCAATTCACCCTTGCTGCATACCTCTTGAGCCAATCCATGCCCAAGATGATACCAAACCCAGCGAAGTTAAGAACAAAGCAATCACACACAAAAGAACAACCATGACTCGATAACACTAGACCTCGGCAGATCATGCAAAGATTTGACGAACCCCCAATTGGATTAGTTACTGCGAAAGGTCTATCACATATCTTGGGTTCCAAACCTAAGCGACACACAAGCTCATTGCAAATGAATGAATACGATGCTCCAGTATCAAACAAAGCTCGAACTGAAACCATAAAAGTACTTTGCACCACGACACCCTTTCCCTTCTCCTCTACAGTATGAACCCTCGAAGATGATGGCACTGCCCCCAAAGCATAAGCCTTAACCAGTTGCTTCCCTTTGGCTGATTCTGGACAATCTTTCTTCTAATGTTCGGGCTTCCCACACTTGAAGCACTTCTTCTTAGCTTTAGGATTCTTGCATTCACTAGCAAAATGGCCCTTCTGCCAACAATTGAAGCAAGTCACTTCTCCCTTTTGCTTCTTTTGGCCATCCTTTCCTTTATGTTGTTGTTGCTTCCTTTTCTTATTATTACCAACCTGTTGTGGCTTCTGTTCCTCCTTAGGTGCAACAACAGACATCTTCTTAGGAAATAGACTTTCATGCCTCAAAGCCTTCTCGACGATCTTCTCAAAGCTATAATCGAGGTGATGCACAAGCTGATCCCCAAGATATTCATCCAATCCCAAGACAGACTTCTCATTCTTTTTATAAGGAGTATCCACATATGAACAAGTATACTTCGAAAAAGCCTCGAAGTCAGAATATAGTCAAGAATTGGGCGACCATTCTGTTTAAGCTCCACGAAGTTCTTAAATAGAATAGACTTCTGCACGGTGGAGATAAATTTTTCTTTAGACTTAGCTTGGAACAACTCCCATGAAATATCCTCTTCAGGGGTCTCAAGTGTGATAGAGTTTCACCGGTCCATTGCTCTGGCCACTAACTACCTTGATGCAAGCTTCCTCTTTGTTGCATCATCAATGACCATGTCTTTAAAAATCCTAACACAAGTATCCATCCACCTCTAGATTTCTTCAACTGGCTCAGTGCCTTTGAACTGTTTTCCTCCCAATGAAGTAAAGTCTTTACATAGCTTTGCAAATTCTACAGCTCTAGGCACTCGGACTCCAACATCAACCGTAGCTGCCATTGGAGCAGGGTTCCTTCGAAGGCATGCTTCAGTCATAGCTTCAAACATGGTCGGGTAGTCTTGTGGCCCACCATCACCCCCTCCAGTATTAGCTTCCCTAGCAGCGTGTCTTGATGATCGTCTACTCATTCTAAGTCTGCAATTCAGAATAATTAGCCACTTCCAAGAAAAACTGCTAAAGAATACAACCACTACTACTATATATGCTAATATATATAATATGCATCCAATTGAAATCTACAAGAACGTCTCTCATACGTGATTACATAATAGAACTTTGGCTAAAATCGTTAACCATAGCTCTAATACCAAATAGGACGACTGCCCACAGCCCCCGCACTATACAAGAGGAATAATGCGCTGAAAGGAGTGCCAAGCAGCTACGGACGATCATCGAGGTTTGGTAGATAAACAAAACCTGTCGTAAACTCACAGCGCAAGGATAAAATATAATATAACATATATAACAGGTAGTGATAGTGAAGCAGAAAACACAAAAATTTCATGACAACTAGAAAGTATTTCCCATACTCGTGAATAACAACAATAGTGTTTGTATAGTTTGCCTCACTACAACACTCAGAGAAATAGCAAACAGCGGAAACAAATACTAGATAGTAATAAAACTGGTATGTGAGCCTCCTGCTCACCATCGATCAACATCGTCATCCTCACTAAAGCAATACCTGCCACCTGTTACTCAGTCTGCCCATCCACAACCGGATGAACAACCCAAGTTAATAAGAGGAAACATAAAACCTTGAGTTATAAAACAGTCTTAACGAGATATAAAACAACTAACAAACTTCATCAATAAAGTATATGAGAATGGGTAAATAATCAGCTAATCTACCCAGCTCCAGAGAAGAACTCTCAATTTCATTCCCATTACATGACAGTGATAGCCTTTACAATCCATACACCCAAAGGAATAACAATTCAGTCACGGCAATTAAAGCATCCATTCATATATGACAAAGCAACTCAATAATCATGATCACAATCATGCATTCAAACGTCCATGACTATCTCTGGCTATCACCACAAACCTTGCTTTGGAAACTTCATTATCGTATGACTGGCTAACAATTTGCCATCAATTGTCAAGGACCACACACGACGCCCCTGTTCTAGTAAAACTCCGTATGTTATACTCAACACATGCTACACGCTATACTCAACACGTGTCTAGGCCATACATGACACCCAAGGCACTCGACCTACAATTGGTCTTCAATTGTACCTCTGCTTTTAGTCCACTAGTACCTACGACAACGATAATACCTCGGCCTTCTCCTCTTTAGTCGTTATCAATTACGACTATTAATTAGCTCAGAACACCTTATAACTGTCACTTTACATGAACTCAATACATCCTTGAGTTATCTCCCCATTTGTTGCATACAATGAACAACAAACACTTTTCAACACTTCTTAACTTCCCAATTGAATTCACTTTGAAGTTACATCGACACCGGAAGTGTTCGACTAGAAATAGCCATCCAGAAATGGCAAAAATGGCTGACCAAAATAGGCCGACCCACTTTGGTCCGACCCAACTTATGTCCGACCCAAATTTGGTCCGACCCGACCCAACTTCAGCCCAACCCAACTTTAGTCCGACCCAACTTTGGTCCGACCTAACTTTAGTCCGACCCTCGGTCCAACCCAACTTCGGTCCGACCCAACTTCAGTCCGATCCAACTTTGGCCTGATCAAAAACCTGCATATTGCAATTCAACTCCGATTTCGACCAAAACTTCACCAAACAATAAATCCGATGAAACTAACTTATCCAATTCATCCAAAAGGATTACAAGCATGTTATGAAATCAACAATATCATCAATATGACAATTCTATCCATAACAATGTCAAATTCACCACAAATATGCATATGAACAAAAACCATGCATCTAACTTGCACATTCGTATGAAATATCATAGAAATTACCTATCTAAACTTTCTAAATCAGATCCTTAGGTGATGTATATGAAAATGAACTTACCAATGCATAGATCTAAGGAAAAACACTTGAATTTGATGAAAAACATGATCTACTACCCATACACTTTATTGAATCAATGTGAGATATGTAATCCATTCACCAATTCTCCAATACAAGCCAAAATGATAGAATTATGTATCCGAACAGCGAGCAATTCAAACAAACTCCTCAATCGATGAATTCACCTTTGAAATGATGTAGATCTAGCCTCCAATGGTGTAGATCTATGATTTCTCTCCTTAGATTTGGATTTTTATTGGTGGGAAGGTGTTAGAGGAAGAAGGAAATCAATGCCTCCAAATGAGAGAATGGGAAAGTAAATCTTTTCCCTCCACTCTCACCCCCTATTTATAGGATTCCACTAGCCCACTAATGGGCCTTACCAATTCAGCCCATTAGGCTCTCCAAACCTAAACAACCAACTGAAAAACATTAAAACAACGATTTCTCCAAAACCACTGAGCCAAATCTTTAATGTAACCACTCTACGGAAAGGAAATCATCAATTTCTTTCCAATAGCACAAGTCTTACCCTTTGATTCGACCTGAGTCAAAAGTTATGCCCTGTACAAGACTGATAGTGGCAAAATGGTCACAAACAAAATTGATAAAAATTATAAACATATCTCACATACCCATAAGCAACATATTAAAAGATAAGAATGATCCAACCCTCAGGGAATAAAATAAAAATATTTTACGATCTTCCGATATGTAAAATGCGGGTTGTTACATTTGTTTAACATTGTAAATTTATAGTTTCAACAATATTTATCAAACGTTGGAGACCGAAATTGAAACAACAGCTAAATATTATTGTAGATTACATTTAATTTTTTTGTTTGACAACATTAACGTTGTGTTATTGCAATTCATATTTAGAACAATGTTTATTTTACGTTGTTAACAACATTATATTTAATAAATTTTCATTGATGTTATTGTTGTTTATATTTTAACAACACATTATTAACATTGCCATGAGTATGTTTTATGACGTTTACATTGTATTGCACTACACCAAAACAACTATTTCATAACACTAATTTTTTTACATCTCCAACACTTAAATGTATTGCAAATTAATGACACTAATAAGTGTTGGTAAGTTTAAAATGTGTTGCCGAAAATACATATCAACAATTTATTTATTGCCAATGCTTATTTATGTTGGAAGGCCAGGTTAAACTGAAAATAGTTGAAATTTGGTTGGGGTAAAAAGCAATTGAGTATTCTTTTGATTGGTTTACCCTAATTCTGATATCAACCTTACTAATTAGCGTAAAGCTCCTGTACCCATTTCCGCAATTTCTCCCAATCCTTACACCACCCGTTTCTCTCCCACATACTCACACCACATGTAAAGCTCATGTACCCATTTCCTTGCTGAAACCATCGCAACGGCAAACTCATTGATATGGGCGCTTTGCTGATCTGGCAAAAATGATCCCAATTGTGCAAGAAGGATTTCATAACGTGGCAAGAAACTTTTATATATTTTGCTTTTTATTATTTATTGGAGAGGTCAGTTTTTAAATCCCTAAAGAAGAAAAGTGAAAGCTGTGTCTATATAGAGTAGAAGATATCTTGGCTTCAATGAAATAGATAGATTGGCACTCACTTTTTAGGCATATAGGTTAGCTGTAAAAAGAAATTTAGATAGGTAGGTAAATAGTTTATATTCTCAAAGTATACCTGTGCTTTAACCTCTGCGCGTTGTGGTTGCTTGTGTTTGCTAAAACTTTGGGGGCGAAATTCTTAAGGGGGAGAATATAACAGCATGCAATTTACATATCGTAAGATCGTAAAATATTTTTATTTTATTCCCTGAGGGTTGGATCATTCTCATCTTTTAATATGTTTCTTATGGGGATGTGGGACATATGCATAATTTTTACCAATTTTGTTTGTGACCATTTTACACCTGTCAGTGTTGTACAGGGAATAACTTTTGACTCAGGTCAAATCAGAGGGTGAGACCTATACCACCGGAAAGGAAATGATGATTACCTTTCCGTAGAGTGGTTACACTAAAGATTTGGCTTAGCGGTTTGGGAGTAATCACTATTTTAAGGTTTTACAGTTGGCTGTCCAGGTTTGTTTAGTCATAATGGCCTGATTTTGGGAGGTCAATTAGTGGGATGGTGGAAGCTATAAATAAGGGGTAAGAGGTATAGACAATAGTTTACTTTCTCCATTCTCTCATTTGGTGGCCTATGTTCCTCCTTCCTTTAACACCTTTCCACCGTTAAAATCGAGATATAAGGGAAGGAAATCTAAGATCTACACCATTCAAGGCTAGATCTACATCATTTCAAGGGCGAATTCATCGGGTCGAGGAGGCTGGTTCAAATTGCTCGCTATCTAGATTCATATTTCTATCATTTTAGCTTATTTTAGAGAGTTGGTGAGTGATATACATCTCTCACATGGATTCAATGAAGTGTTTGATCATGTTTTTCATCTAATTCGAGTCATTTTCCTTAGATCTATTGGTAATTTCTACTTCATATGAAACACCTTCGGATCTTATTTAGTAGGTTTAAACAGGTAATTCCATGTTATTTCATATAATTATGTAAGTTAGATCTATAATTTTGAGCATATGGCCATTTATCATGATTTTGGAGTGATTTGCATAATTTTGAGTGAGAATTGTCGTACTCATGTTTATAATGGTTTCATACCATGTTTGTGGTAATATTTGATGATCTGGACGAGTTTTTTTATCGAATCTATCGATTGGCGAAGTTTTGGTCGAAATCGGAGATGAATTACAATAAGCAGATTTTGGGTCGGCCATAGTTGGGTCGGTCGGTCTCAAATCATGTCTTGGGGAACAAGTCAGATTGAATCGGTCGGCACTAATGTGGGTCGGCATAAAGTTGGGTCGACACTAAATTTGGTCTGCATAAAGTTGGGTCGGCATAAAGTTGGGTCAGCACTAAGTTGAGTCAGCACTAAAATGGGTTAGCACTAAGTTGGGTCGGCTTAAAGTTGGATCGACATAAAGCTGTGTCGGCACTAAGTTGGGTCGGCACTAAAGTTGGTCAGCACTAAGTTGGGCCGACATAAAGTTGGGTCGGCACTAAAGTGGGTCGGCACTAAAGTGGGTCGGCACTAAGTTTGTCGGCATAATGTTGGATCGGCATAAAGTTGGGTCGACCATTTCTGGTCGGACATTTCTGATTGGACATTTCTGGTCGGACATTTCTGGTGATGATGTGACTTCGAAGTGGATTCAAGTGGAAGGTCCAAAGTGTTGAACGTGTTCGTTGATCGTTGTAGAACAACGAATGGTATGACAACTCAAGGGTGTTGAGAAGATGGCTTCGACGAGAGTCCGAATGAGGATGTTCGAAGTGATGTGATTTTTTCGTTGTTCGTCGTACGCAACAAGTGTGGGAATGACTCAAGGATGTATTGAGTTCATATGAAAAAATGACTCAAGGATGTATTAAGCTCATGTGAAGTAATGGTTGCTCTAAAGTGTTCTGAGCTTATAGATAGTCCCAAGTGAAGATGACTAGAGATGTGAAGGCAGAGGAATTATCGTTATCATAGGTTCTAACGGGCCTAAAGCAAGAGTATAATAAGGACACCTAAGAGACCGGATGTAGGTCGAGTGCCCGGGAATCGTTGAAAGGCCTAGGTACGCATCGTTGAAAGGCGTATGGGGTTTTTGCTAGAACCGGGGTTACCATTAGCCCTTGATGGACGGCAGTATGATATGGCCAGTCATACGATTAACGATGGTTTCAAAGCAGAATTGGCAGTGATAGCCAAAGTCTGTCATGGATGATTGGTTTCTTTGTTTGTACCGTCTCATGTAGATTGTCCAACGTTGAAGGAGATATTTCTTAGGTGATTGCCTGATATTGGATTAGGCCTTTGGGACTTGTACTTAAGGGATGTTGAATTCGATTAAGATGGTTTATGTGAGATTCATAATCTGGATGCTATGAGTGTTATTGATTGGTTGCTTCGGTTTACCATGATTGAATGGTCATTCTGATTACCATTGATGAATTGTTATTCCTTTGGTTGTATGGATTGTAAATACTATCACTGTCTAATGTAGGGAAGATAGGAGCTGTGTTCTTCTCTGGTGTTGTGGGTAAATTAGTTAGTTTATTTACCCATTCTCATATACTTTATTAACGAAGGTAGTCAGTTGTTTTATTGATCACTAAGACTGTTTTCTGACTCAAGGATTTATGTTTCCCTCTTATTACCTTGGGCTGTTCATCCGTTTTTGGATGGGCAAACTAGGTGGCAGATGACAGGTGATTGCATAGTGTTGATGATGTAGTTGTTCGTAGGCGAGCAGGAGGCTGGCATACTATCTTTTTACTATATAGTATTTGGATTTCCGTTGTTTTGTTGTTCTCTGAGTGCTGTAGTTAGGCAGTTTGTACAAGCACTATTGTTGTAACTCAAGTCTATGGGCATTATTACTTTCTAGTTGTTATGAAAGTCTAGTGTTTTCTGCTTCACTATTAATACCTATTGCATACATTCTATTATATTTTATCCTTGCGCTGTGAGATTTATGATAGGTTCTGTTTGTGTTATCATACCTTGATGATTATCCATAGCTTCCTGGCACACCTTTCAGTGCATTTTTCCTCTTGTTTACCGCAGGGGTTATAGGTGGTCGGCCATTTCTGGTGATGATGTGACTTCGAAGTGGATTCAAGTTGGAAGGTTCGAAGTGTTTAACGTGTTCGTTGATTGGTGTAGAACAATGAATGGTATGACAACTCAAGGGTGTTGAGATGATGGCTTCGACGGAGTCCGGACGAGGATGTTCGAAGTGAGGTGATTTGTTCGTTGTTTGTCGTATGCAACGAATGTAGGAATGACTCAAGGATGTATTGAGTTCGTATGAAATGACGACTTAAGGATGTCTTGAGCTTGTGTGAAGTAATGGTTGCTCTAAAGTGTTCTGAGCTCATGGATAGTCGCACGTGAAGATGACTAGAGATGTGAAGGCTGAGGGATTATCGTTGTCGTAGGTTCTAGCAGGACCAAAGCATGGGTATAATAGGGGCACCTAAAAGACCGGATGTAGGTCGAGTACCCGGGTATCGTTGAAAGGCCTAGGTACGTATCGTTGAAAGGCGTATGGGTTTTTTTCTAGAACCGGAGTTACCATTAGCCCTTGATGGATGGCAGTATGATATGGCAAGTCATACGATTAACGATGGTTTCAAAGCAAGATTTGCAGTGATAGCAAGAGTATATCATGGATGATTGGTTTCTTGTTTGTATCGTCTCATGTAGATTGTCCAACGTCGAAGGAGATACTTCTTGGGTGCTTGTCTGATATTGGTTTAGGCCTTTGGGGATTGTACTTAAGGGATGTTGAATTCGATTAGGGATGGTTTATGTGAGATTTTTAATCTGGATGCTATGAGTGTTATTGATTGGTTGCTTTGGTCTAACATGATTGAATGGACTTTCTGATTACCATTGATGAATTGTTGTTCCTTTGGTTGTATGGATTGTAAAGGCTAACACTGTCCGATGTGGGGAAGATAGAAGATGTGTTCTTCTCTGATATTGTGGGTAAATTTGTTAGTTTATTTACCAATTCCAATATACTTTATTGATGAAGTTAGTTAGCTGTTTTATTTTTCACTAAGACTGTTGTCTGACTCAAGTTTTTATGTTTCCCTTTTATTACCATGGGCTGTTCATCCGTTTTTGGATGGTCAGACTAGGTGGCAGATGACAGGTGATTGCTTAGTGTGGATGATGTAGCTATTTGGAGGCGAGCAGGAGGCTGACGTACTATTTTTTTTTTACCTATATAGTATTTGGATTTCCTTTGTTTTGTTGTTATCTGAGTGTTGTAGTAAGGCAGTTTGTAGAAGCACTATTTTTGTAACTCAAGACTCAAGTCTATGGGTATTACTTTCTAGTCGTTATGAAAGTCTTGTGTCTTCTGCTTCACTATTAATACCTGTTATATACATTCTATTATATTTTATCCTTGCGTTGTGAGATTTACAACAAGTTCTGTTTGTGTTATCATACCTTGATGATCGTCCATAGCTGCCTGGCACACCTTTCAGCGCACCTTTCCTCTTGTTTAGTGCAAGGGTTATGGGCGGTCGTCACATGACGTTTATTGCACTCGATGCTTAAGTTGGTATTATTGGGGTTGTCACGTTGTATCAGGTTTTGAGCAAGCGTTCGTTGGATAGCCTGTAATAAAGAATCTCCTTTTAGCAAATTTTGAATTATCGAAAATTTTGCAAGTAAGAGATTTACTCAGGCAGATATGCTTTTAGTCACAGAGCTAATGTTCAGTACAGTACTTGTAAAATATCATAGATTTTTTTACAAGAGGTTTTGAATATAGCAGGTAGTAAAACATGAAGTAAAGAAGGAAGTAAAGTATGAAGTAAAGCAGTGGTGATAATGATCGCTTTCTCCGGGCCATTGAAATTGGAACGCCAATCATTGGTCCTCAGTTGATCCCCGGCCTTGCATTTTCTCGTGCCTGGGTTTCATTACTTTGACCAGTTTGATTAGTGGGTGCACTCTGTCCCTGAAGAGCTGGAGCAGAGTTTGATTTTTGCAGATTCTTGACATACTGTTGTAGTATGTTCTTTTAAATCAACTAATCAATCAAGCTTTTGAGCTGCCTACATTCATTTGTGTTATGACCGAGCTAGTTGTGAAACCTACAAAACTTTCCCAAGTTAGCTGCCTTATCCCATATCCTCATCGGTTTTGGTTCTGCATATTCTTCAGAATTCTTCGTTGCAAGATAGATATTTTCAGGAGTGTCATTCAAAGGTATCGACTCAGATGAGTTGAAAAGGCGAATCTTCTTATAATCTTTGTTTTCCTTTCCATCGTTGGCGCACTTTTGCCCCTGATTATTCTTCTGATTATATTTAGTAGCAACACTTTTGGAAACTTCAAAAAGGTTGTTACCATCGATAATCCAAAGAGGCACAGGATCATCATCCACTCTCATATACTTGTGACACCTCACGTCCGTTAATGTCACTCACTAAGGGAATGCATTAAGTTTCATGAAGCGTTATTGGTAGAATAGATACAGAAACATTACAAGACAGATATAAAATAGCAATGGAATAAAAACAAAGTTTATTAATCATAAAGCATCGTGGTTCAAAACATCATATGTCCTAGATACATAAAAATCATTACATCATAAAAACTTCTGTCTTGCACTTAAACATCAGAGTACAAAATAAAAGAAGCATAATCCCCAAATAAAAACATAGTCATAATAGCAAAGAAAGGAGCTTGAGCAATACATCTAAGCAGCTCTAGCAAAATGACAGCAGAATTTTGATCAAGCTTGAGTATTCGCACGTAGAAAACCGGGGGGGGGGGGGGGTGCGGAAGAAATAAGAGGAAAGCAAAAAAGGACAGACACAAAGTATGGCGAGTCCAGTTACTTTTAGCAAGTAAATAAGTAAAGTAGCATGATAGGTGTAATAAAGTGGATAAGAAAGATAACACCACAGAAGGCAGGTATGACAAGGTAAACATGATAGGGTATGTACACTTCTCTAATGATTACTCTTATTCTTTGCACTAATACTAGTATAACCAGAATGAAACGATCCCCACAATTATAAGATGGCAGACTTAGGCATACTTCTGGTGAGAGGTTTTAAACCCATACAATCCACTGGCAGCCCAACCTAACAGGCTCCTAAACATTTTACCAGAGTCTAGACGTACCCCACTATTACCCTAATCGATCGGCTCCCTAATCCGGAGATTCCCTTTGCCGGCCCCACAGTAGGAGGTATCACTTCCTAAAGTGGCAACCCTTCGTGGATGTGCACAACCATATCTACTGGTGTCACGGTCGTTTTATCCCCTTCTGCCCGGCCCATGCACGCACATGTCACCGGTCGGTTTACGCCGCACACACCGTCCCTCACATTTGGATCTCTTACAATCAGCCCAGTAAGCGTGTCCCTACTCCAACCTTCGGTGGAGTGCTCGTTCGATACTGTTATATGGGTTACTGACCGAAATAGGTTCCCCTACACAAGATGATGCAAGCTCTCCCCCTTTTCTTGTATCCCCACTAGGATTTCCTCGGTTTATGTATACCTATTGCTGTCTTTAATTACACAACCCCCTCAGGTTAAGTTTGTGGGCCTATATATAAATATTACCTACCTCCTCTCAAATTCACTTAACCCACCCACTGATTCAACCAAGTTTACTTAACCCCTATTCCAATTCATGTTCATACAATCCGTAAGGATTCAACTAGGTTAAGTATTCAACTTTATTACCTTATATTCATTTATGGTTATCTTATGCTTGACCTCCCACATTAAGCCTACGATTAGTGGATGTTAGATATGTCGGGCGGGTCCGGACAAACTTATTCCACAAATCGGGCTTAACCTAGTGTCTTAGCACATCTCGTATCCTCACATTAGATTCACTGCTGCTGGTCACTGGATATGCCGGGCGGTTCCGGGCAGACTTCCACCACAAGCGTAATCTAACCTCGCGTCTAGGCGCAATTACAGTTTCTAATTACTGTAATCCTAGGCATTTCATTATTAACCAAATTTACCTATGCCGTTATAGGTTTTCATGCCCCTTTTACCTCGATTATGTTCATAATGAATTATATGTTCAAATTCATATACATAAACATTATTCAAGTTATACCAAATCATCCATTTACCAATTATGCCCAAATCTCCAGTTTACAAGTTATGCCCAATTTCAATGTTTTTCCCTCGTTCCCCGTTTAACGTGTTCGCATATTTCAGCGGCATGCCTAGACTCAAAAGTAGCCTGGCTATATAAAATAAAAGGGAAAGATAAAGGGAAGGTGATAGAGATGTTTATATTAACGAAATTGACATAAACATATAGTGGCATAGTGATAAGATGGGCATATGAGAACATATATAGTGAACATATAACATAGTAAGGATGTCATAATAGGCATGATAAGATCTAAGACGTCCAACTAATAACTAATCCAATTAACCACAAACATGATAGGTACAAGATGATCTAAATAGTGAACTTGATCTATAATCAAAAGTAGATCTGACATGATAATGGTTAAGATCCAAGTCATAGTATGCCAAAATATCACATGTTCACAAATTATTACAGATCTGAAATGATTCAAGGATTAACATGCATAAATCCAAATTACGGTCCTATCATGTTTACTTTTTATTTATTTAAATCTAAAAGCAACTTGAAACTCACAACTTTTGGATCTAGAAAGGTTGACGAAGGACAGATCTACACTCGAATCTCTAACTTTGATTGCAGGAGAAGAAAAGGATTTGATTCAGTCCGGGCTCCGACAACATTTAGGCCCTCATTGATTTTCAGTGAAGAAAATAGGAGAAATGGAGTCGTATTTATAGCTGCCAGCCCCCAGAACCGACCTGCCATGTCAGCCCTAGGGGGGTAGACCATGGGGTCGACATCCCCCTTGAGGGGTCGAACCAGGGGTCGACACCCCCTCTTAAGGGGTCAACTCCTCTGGGCGGGAATTTTCCCGCTCACCCGAATTCTGCGATTTGAACTATTTTGAACTGAAATTTGATTTCTGGACTATATATATATATATATATATATATCTATGAATATACAAGCTTCAAACCTTCATAACTTCTTCAAACGGTGTCCGTTTTACGCAAACCAAATATCTATCTTAACAAGAATTTTGAGACTATCGCAACGGCGTAGTCTGTTTCCATTAATTCTGAATATTAAATTAATTATTCTTTAATTTATCCTCTTTAGTGTTGTTAAAATTACGAGGTGTTACATTCTCCCCTACTCAAAGATTTCGTCCCCGAAATCTCCAAGTTAAGAAGAATGTATATCCTACTATCGACATCCATCTACTCATCCAACAATCACAGGCATCCATTGTCCTTAAAAGATTTCTAATGCTTAGGTGAACATATGCAAAGGTGTGTGTGTATGTCCCAATACTAATGCGAAAGATTAGGCGGTCTACTGATTCAGTTGACCTCCATAATGCAATATATGTTAGTGCCAAGATTCCAATATGTATGCAATAATCCTACTATAACATGAAAGTTCTATATGTGTGCACGATCATCCGTCCAAGTGCAACACCCATATGATGGTACATCCATTTCCATTCATAAAAATTTAAAATGCACACACATCCATATGTAATATAAGAGTGATTGAGCCGATCTAGTGCCTAATGTGTGTGTGTATATGCATCCATGAGCAACTACTGGCAAACACTTGCATCCATCAAACATAACATGTCTCAAACACATGTTTACAATCATGGGATTCCCTACCGAAAGGTCGAAGATTCAATAGATAGGATACACTAAAATGATAGATACAAGCATAAATAAAAGCTTAGGAAAGGAAGTTAAGAACATACCCTCGAAAATTATAGGGTACGAAGCACGAATCTTGTCTTCGGTCTCCTAAGTCGCATCCTCTAGGTTATCTCCCCACTGAACCTTCATTAACTTGACTTCCCTATTGCGTAGCTTCTTAATTTCTGATCCAAGAATACGGGAAGGAACTTGTCTGACTGTCGCCTCCTGTTCCTCTTCTACTTCCTCTAGTATGCTCGGCTCAACTACTTCTACTGTATCATGCAAGCAGTTCCGCAAATGTGAAGCATGGAAAACATCATGAACACCGGACAATCTCTCTGGTAGCTTTACTCTATAGGCTATCTATCCAATCCTTTCTGTTATGGGAAATGGCCCTACAAATCTTGGCGCCAATTTCCCTACAGATCCAAAGCGAATCACATTCCTCAAAGGTGATACTTTAATGAAAACCATGTCTCCTACTTTAAATTCAATGTCAGTCCTACTCTTGTCTACGTATGATTTCTACATATATTAAGCGGTTTTCATTCGTCTATGAGTAAGATCAATCTATTCGGACTTTTCCCTAACCATATCCAGTCCAAGTAGTAGTCTTTCTGTAGTCTCCCACCAACAAGTTGGTGATTTACAGTGTCATCCGTAAAATGCTTCGAAGGGTGCCATGCCAATACTAGCTTGATAGCTGTTGTTGTAGGCGAACTCTACAAAAGGAAGATGCTTTTCACAAGTCCCTCCGAAGTCTAGGATACACAGCCTCAAAATATCCTCTAGAACTCTGTTTACCCTCTTCGTTTGCCCATCGGTCTGAGGATGATAAGCAGTGCTCAAACATACTGTGTACCTAATGCTTCTTGCAAGCTCCTTTAAAACTCATTGGTGAAAATGGGGTCACGATCACTTTCGATACTGGAGGGTACTCCATGAAGACGGACTATCTCACGAACATAAATCCCTGCCAACCATGATGTTGTCCTCTTGCTCTTAACCAGAATAAAATGAGCGCTCTTAGTAGTTTTATCCACTACAACCCAAATGTTGGTATTTCCTTTCTTTGATCTAGGCAAACCATCTATGAAATCCATAGAGACGCTCTCCCACTTCCACTGCGGACCTTCAAAGGATGTAGTAAACCATCGGGCTTCTTTGCTCTGCTTTGACTTGCTAGCAAATCAAACATTGAGAAACAAACCCTGCCACATATTTCTTCATCCCAGCCCAAAAGAAAACCCTCTTCATATCCCAATACATCGTATCATCGCCTGGATGAATGGTCACCTTAAATGATGGTTTTCTACTAGGACTGCCTTTATCAAACTTCTAGTTTGAGGAACACAAAGCCTTCCTTCTCGTCGCAACCACCCATTATCGTCAATGGAATATCTATTGGGGTGACTAGAAGTCTCCCCTTTACTGAGCCTATCCAAGATGTCTGAAATATGTGGATCATCTCGTTGCAAAATTCCTATCTGATCCATAAGAGTAGGTCGTATCTCTAGCGATGCAAACAAACCAGGCAATAATTCAGTGGAGGGTCTAAAATCAAAAGTCGATATGAACTCCAAGCTTTTCCATTCCACAAATAGAGGACTCAAGGTCATCCTCTACCTACTCAGTGCGTCTGCCACCACATTACCCTTGCCAGGGGTATAAGAAATATGAAAATCATAAGTGGGAGGATATGGGTATAGATTAAGTCTCGGTTTATTTCGATAATCTAAGTTAATATCATATTTAATTAAATAAAGGGATAAAAATAAAGTTGAAATTTTGTATCCAAAATGGTTTGGAAATGTAATTAAAGTAATTTTGAGTAACTTTCGTAAAGACGAAATTTAAATTGAAAAAGATTTCAAGTATATATGGTGTGTTCAAATTTAAAATCAATTGTGAATAGTAAATTTAAAAAGTGAAGTTGAGTTTGATATATAAATGATGTTGAAAATTCAAACTTATTGTTCAACTATCTTATATTATTTTTAAATATATTTCAAAAATGTTCGAGTTCGAAAGGATTAAATTTGAAAAATATTATTATTTTAATATTAAAATAATAATATAATATTCATTTGATATGAATATTCGAATTTTAAAGCTAAATTTTGAAATAATGTTTTCAAATAAGTTTAAATATGTTTTATAAAGATATTTGAAGTAAATCAAATGAGTTTTAAATTAAAATTTAAAATATGGTCTGAATAGGACTAGTCATGCTGCCACGGTTCGCGAATTACGACTGTAAACTTCGAATGCTTATGATCGGTGTACAACTCGAACTTCTCTCCAAGCAAATAATAATGCCACATTTTAAGTGCGAATACCACGGCGGCCAACTCTAAATCATGGGTAGGGTAGTTTTTCTCATGAACTCTTAGCTGTCTACCCCATAACACACTACCTTTCCTTCTTGCATCAGAACCGCACCAAGCCCTGTACCACATGCATCGGTGTATACTGTAAAACCTTTATTCCCATCGGGCAAGGTCAAGACTAGGGCTGTTGTCAGAGCCCTCTTTAATCGTTGGAAAGCAACATCGCAATCTATATCCTATGAAAATGCCAAGTTTTTCTTCGTCAGCGTGGTGAGTGGGGATGATATTTTTGTGAAGTCCTTATTGAACTTCCTATAGTCGCCTGCTAACCCCAGAAATCTTCTCACCTCCGTTGCATTCTTTGGAATCTGCCAATAATGAACTGCAACCACCTTTGCGGGATCTAATGCTATCCCTTATTTAGAAACTACATGCCCTGAAAATCTCACCTCTTTTCTCCAAAATGGCACTTAGAGAACTTTGCCTTAAGCCGATGTGCATGAAGAGATTACAAAACTTCTCTCAAATGTTGGGAAAGCTCTTCCTCACTATTTGAGAAGATCAAGATATCATCAACAAAGACCACGACAAATTTATTTAGAAACTCCCGAAACACCCTACTCATCAGATCAACAAAATAGGCGGGTGCGTTTGTCAACCCAAAAGGAATAACTAGCCATTCAAAGAAACCATCTGGAGTCCTAAAAGCGATCTTGTCTATACTGTCCTTAGCCACCCTCAACCAATGAAACCCTATGGCCAGGTCTAACTGAGAGAATACTGATGCCCTGACAAGCTGGTCAAGCAAGTCATCTATCTTTGGAAGTGGGTGCTTGTTCTTCTTAGTGAGTTTATTCAACTCCCTATAGTCTACACACAAGCGAAGTGAACCATCCTCCTTAGTCGCGAATACTACTAGAGCACCCCATGCAGATATGCTTCGCCTGATAAACACTTTCTCAAGTAACTCCCCAACTTGTTTGCTAAGATCCCTCCTTTCTCTCTTGGAGCCATATGGCGCACAGGCAATGCAACTGGCTTTACATTGTCCACCAAATATATACGAAAATCGATTTCCCACCTCGGAGGTAAGCCCCGTACCTCATTAAGAACATCAGAATAATCATGGACTACTGGAACAGACTGTAGATCATCAATAAATGCATCAAGAGATTCTAGGAAACTAAGCATAATAGACCCTTGTGGGTCACAAGAAATTTCGAGGTCCTCCCATGACAAGTCAGAAGCCTAACTACCTTCTTCTCACAATCCTGAATGGCACCATACATGGCTAGCCAATCTATCCCTAGAATCAAACCGTAGCCCATAAACCCGAGCACATACGCGTCACACTCAAACTCGACGCCTAACACAGATATCCTCAAACCTCGACAAATCATGGATAAATGAGCCGAACCACCAATAGGGTTTGAGACAACAACGAGATCCACTACCATACTAATATTTAGGTGCAGAGACTCAATCACAAAACTAGACGTAAATAAATGCGAAGCGCCCAAATCAAAAAGAGTCCTAACGGGATGATTGGAAAGAGAAATAAAAACTTTCCTACCTCTATCCGGTACAATGGATATGAGAGCATACACTTTCCCTTCAAAAGGTCATGCCCTTTGGTCCAATCCTTGCTTCTTCGGGCACTACCTAATGTAGTGCCCGAATTTGCAAGCATTATTCCTTTTATTGCTTGACCAAATGATCCAAGTGCTCATAACATTTCTTCTTGCCTTTACTTGAACTTTATCAGGCTCTTCTTCTTTCATCTATGTTCCCTTATTAAGCTATTCCTTTCATCCTTGGGTTGTGCTCTTTAGCCTTAATTCACTTATTCTCCTTTTTACCATCCTTGTGCAACATGCTAACAAGTCTCTCGAAAGCTGCCTCCATTGCATGGAAATCCTTACTAAGTTTGAGAGAAAATTTGCTGTAGGTTAAATTACTATGGCTATAGATGGAGCTTAGGCACTTCCTTACCCTTCGAAATGTGTCGTAGTTTTAACATGCCTACGGAACCATGCCCCATGGGGACACCCTTCGGAAATAATCGGTTCCCTAGACATGCTGAAAAAAAGGACTCAAGCGGAGAATCGAGAGATATTACATATGGCTTTCAGGAATATGTTTTTCAAAACAAACTTTTCTTTTGAAAATGCTTTCTTTTAAAATCTTTTTGAAAACTATTTTCAAAATCTTTTATCCAATCTGGTAACCTTCTGCTCTGATACCAAGTGTGATACCTCACGTCCGTTAATGTCACTCACTGAGGGAATGCATTAAGTTTCATGAAGCGTTATTGGTAAAACAGATACAGAAATATTACAAGACAGATATAAAATAGCAACAGAATAAAAACAAACTTTATTAATCATAAAGCATCGTGGTTCAAAACACCATATGTCTGATGTACATAAAAATCATTACATCATAAAAACTTCTGTCTTACAGTTAAACATCAGAGTACAAAATGAAAGAAGCATAATCCCCAAATAAAAATATAGCCAAAGTAGCAAAGAAAGGAGCTTGAGCAATACATCTAAGCAGCTCCAGCAAAATGACAACAGACCTTATCAAGCTTGAGCATTCCCACCCTGAGAACCTAAGGGGGGAACAAATGAAAGAAGGGGAAAGCAAAAAAGGGTCAGACATAAAGTCTGGCGAGTCCAGTTACTATTAGCAAGTAAATAAATAAAAGTAGCATGATAAGCATAATAAAGTGGATAAGAAAGATAACACCACAGAAGGCAGGTATGACAAGGTAAACATGATAGGGTATATATGTTTTTCTAAAGATTTCTCTTATTCTCTGCACTAATACTAGTATAACCAGAATGAAACGATCCCCAAAATTATAAGATGACAGACTTAGGCGTACTTATGGTGAGAGGTTTTAACCCCATACAATCCACAGGCAGCCCAATCTAACAGACTCCTAAACTTTTTTCCAGAGTCTAGACGTACCCCACTACTACTCTAATCGATCGTCTCCCTACTCTGCAGATACCTGTGCCGGCCCTACAGTAGGAGGTATCACTACCTAAAGTGGCAACCCTTCATGGATGTGCACAACCATATCTACTGGCGTCACGGTCATCTTATCCCCTTCTTCCCGGCCCTTGCACGCACATGTCATCGGTCGGTTTGCATCGCCAACACCATCCCCCATGTTTGGACCTCTTACAATCTGCCCAGTAAGCGTGTCCCTACTCCGGCCTAGGGCGGAGTGCTCGTTCGATACCGTTATATGGGTTACTGACTGAAACGGGTTCCCCCACACAAGATGATGCAAGCTCTCCCCCTTTTCTTGTATCCCCACTAGGATTTCCTCAGGTTATGTATACCTATTGGTGTCTTTAATTACATAACCCCCTCAGGTTAAGTTTGTGGGCTATATATAAATATTACCTACCCCCTCTCAGATTCACCTAACCCACCCACTATTTCAACCAAATTTACTTAACCCCTATTCCAATTCATGTTCATACAATCCCTAAGGATTCAACTTGGTTAAGTATTCAACTTTATTACCATATATTCATTTACGGTTATCTTATGCTAGATCTCCAGCATTAAGCCTACGATTAGTGGATGTTGGATATGCCGGGCGGGTCCGGACAGACTTATTCCACAAATCGGGCTTAACCTCGTGTCTTAGCATATCTCATATTTGTGCACCTAGATCCTTCACATTAGATTCACCGCTTGTGGTCGTTAGATATGCCGGGCGGTTCCGGGCAGACTTCCACCACAAGCGTAATCTAACCTCGTGTCTAGGTTCGATTACAGTTTCTAATTACTGTAATCCTAGGCATTTCATTACTAACCAAATTTACCTCTGTCGTAGGTTTTCATGCCCCTTTTCCCCCGATTATGTTCATAATGAATTATATGTCCAAATTCATATATATAAACATTATTCAAGTTATACCAAATTCTCCATTTACCAATTATGCCCAAATCCCTAATTTACAAGTTATGCCCAATTTCAATGTTTTTCCCTTATTCCCTGTTTAACGTGTTCGCATATTTCAATGGCATGCCTATGCTCGAAAGTAGCTTGGCTATGTAAAATAAAAGGGAAAGATAAAGGGAAGGTGATAGAGATGATTATACTAACGAATTTGACATAAACATATAGTGGCATAGTGATAAGATGAGCATATGAGAACCGATCTAGTGAACATAAGATAGTAGAAATTTTTATAACATAACAAGGATGTCATAATAAGCATGATAAGATGTAAATAACAATTTAGATGTCCAGCTAATAACTAATCCAATTAACCACAAACATGATCGGTACAAGATGATCTAAATAGTGAACTTGATCTATAATCAAAAGTAGATCTGACATGATAAAGGTTATGACATGATAAAGGTTAAGATCTAAGTCATAGTATGCCAAATTATCATAGGTTCACAAATATTACAAATCTAAATTGATTCAAGGATTAACATGCATAGATCCAAATTATAGTCCTATCATGTTTACTTTTTATTTATTTAAATCTAAAAGCAACTTGAAACTCACAGCATTTGGATCTAGAAAGGTAGAAGAAAAAAAGATTTACACTTTAATCTTTAACTTTGATTTCAGGAGAAGAAAAGGATTTGATTCAGTCCAGGCTGCAACAGCATTTAGGCCTCCATTGATTTTCAGTGAAGAAAATAGGAGAAATGGAGTCGTATTTATAGCTGCTATCCCCCAAAACCGACCTGCCATGTCAGCTCTAGGTTGGTCGACCCACCCTTAGGGGGTCAACCTTGGGGTCGACACCCCCCTTGAGGGGTCGACCCCCCTTAAGGCGTCGACTCCCCAGGGCGGGAATTTTCCCACTCACCCGAAATTCCGTGATTTGAACTATTTTGAACTGAAATTTGATTTCTGGACCATATACATATATATACACACACACACACACACTTATGCGTGTATACAAACTTCAAACCTTCATAACTTCTTCATACATTGTCCGTTTTACGCAAACCAAATGTCTACCTTAATCAGAATTTCGAGACGGTCGCAATGACACAGTCCTTTCCCTTAATTCTGTATATTAAATTAATTATTATTTAATTTATCCTCTTTAGTGTTGTTAAAAATACGGGGTGTTACAATAGTCCTCTGCTTTTTTATTGAATTTCTCGAGTTATTTAGCTCTTTCATTTTAATCCATCTACCAAATTCTCTCTTCTTATCTATGGTGCCGATTAAAGACATTAAGATCGTATGGGGCTCGGGATTCCCGACCTCGTACAAAGCGGTGTTAAATCTTTTGAGGAAAGCTTTAATAGATTCTCCCGGATTCTGTTTCATCAATGTTAGAAAAATAGCATCCTTAGCCTTCGTAGCTTATAGCCTAAACTGTCCCTTGAATTTCAGAGTCAAATCAGCAAATTGATCAACGGCTTTGAGCGGCAGCTTTGTGAACCATAATGATGCCACACCTTTTAGATAGAGAGGGAAGCATAGGCATTTGTTCTCGTTTGTCACTTTGGCTGCATTCATGTGCCATTCATATTTGTACCAAAAGCGATTTGGATCAGAAGTTCCATTGTATGGAGGTAGAGTAGGACGAGTGAACTTTTTGGGGAACTCTGCTTTGCGAATCCTTTTAGTGAACGGATTTTTACTGGGGGAGAAATCCCATTCCCTCTCACTGTCATTGCGGGCCATGCTATCATTCATGATTTGTTTTATCATATTCACGATATATTCCTTCGAGTTGTGGCGTTCCATAGGGCGGACTTCGATCTCTTTGTCAGATGCTCGTCTTGGCGAGCGATCATGATTTGAGGATCTAGATCTTTGACCTTCACTATGGAGAGGTTCCCCCTTGGCGGGACTAACAACTCTTCGGGTATTTCGATCGGAATGACTAGTCTTCGGCTTTGAGTCTTGGACATCAGCGTCGCCTTTGCCACTTTCTCCGCCATCAAGACCTTCCATGTTATCGTTACGATAATGATCAGAAGCTGACGAATTTGCATTCTCCTCAAGGTTGACGTGAACTCTTTGAGGAGGTACGGGATTCGCTTGAGCATTTAAAAGAGCATTCATCTTATCCATCAGAGCCTGATTAGCATCCAACAAAGCTTTATTTGAATTCTCCATCCATTGATTTAAGTTGGCGACAACGACATCTAGCTCAGCTCTGGTCACTCCGGCTTCACCTATAGAGCTTTGGCCAACTTCAAAGTGATCGGTATGTGGCATAGCCTTATTAGCAACATTGTCAGATCCTCCAACGGTTTTACTTACATTTTTCTTTGATTTTTCCATTTCCTCGGATAAGGTTTTGAACTTCAAAGGAAATTCGTCAATCGGCCTGGATCTTAGATTTTGAGAATCTATCGTAGAAACAGGCTTCCAACTTTAATGCCTCCACAAAGCTCTTGACCTTGGAAAATGGATGTGGCCCCGTAGTGGGCGCCAAAATGTTGAAATTAAAAATTGATCACAACACACAAGGTGTAATTTTTACACTTCACAAATATGTAAGAACTAAAAAGTGGGAGCCACAAACACAAAGAAAGTTAAAAATAACAAATTAAAGTGGTTTGGTCTCAGATTCGACCCACATCCACTGTAAAAGAAGATTTCATTATCACTTTTTCGATTACAAGGTACATATCCTTTTAAATCTTATACATTTCTATTTCTTTAAGAAATCAAACACTTCTTCTTCTAAATCTCTCTAAATTCTTCAATCTCAATCATTTTCCTATAGAATTGTCTAATCTTCACGAGAATCGTTGGTAATCGAAGTGCTTCTTTTATAATCACGATTTGCGGATGAGTTAGACGAATTCTGGATCGGATTGGCTTTGGAGAAAATTGAATTGAGCTTGAGAAGCCAGTAATGGAGGTTAGAGATAGCGTGATCGCTTTGTTGAGAAAAAAAATGGCGGAGTTCCAGTGTCGGGAAGTTCCGATCCCTCAGATGAAGGATATGGAGGGGTATTTATAGGTGAAACTCAGAACTAGGGGTAAAATCGTAATTTCCATGTGTTTGAGAATTAGTCATGATGTGCCACGTGGCGTTAAATAGCCACGTGATCTTTCATAATTCAAGTTATTTCATAAAATGTCAATTTACTTTAGTTCTGAAATTAGCCCGCTTCACCGTGTTGCGCACATGAAAATCAATGATTTTCATGTGTTTCTGCCCCCCAGTACTTAACACTTGGTACTTTGCTACTTGGTACTGAGAAATTGAGTGATCCATCGGTGTGCAACTGTGTAAATTCATGTTTTTCACATGTTGCGCAAGGCCTGGTACTTGCACCTGGCATCGGCTATTTAGCCCGATCCAGATATGCAAGCTCTGCCTAGTCCAAGTATACAAGTTCTGCTCAGTCCAAGAATACAAGTTCTGCCCAGTCCGATTTAGCCCGGTCCGAAGTGAATTATTTAGCCCGATCTGAAGTGAATTATTTAGCCCGATTCATACAACAAAAATAAAATGACTGATCCATTATATAAAAATAACGCTAACCCATAGTTGTTAAACATTTATCGATTTACTACCTATGTATTTATCAAATTATATTTACACCATGTTTTCAAACAGGGTTAACATACGGTAAGACATAAGAAAAGTCTAATTGCACGCAAGTTGACACAATTTAGATGCATAAAATTAAGGACGTCCGTTAATGGGATCACATGTGCAAAGTCAGTCGTGACAACCCACCTTCATGGGAGACCATTCTTCTGTCCCCATTTCCCCCGTCCTCCGTGTCCCTCCAATCAAATCCTCTGATTTTCTTTTTTTGCATTTAAATCCCCCAACAATTAAGGAATTTAATTGCAAAAGGTGGAAATCAAGAGGCTATGATTGAATGGGACACAGGGACACTGAAACGGGGACAAAACAATTGGTGTGCGTTCATGGAGCCATGCGTATACCATTCATTCAATTTGATATTTCTTTGGTAATTATATACCCAACAAGATAAAAGAAAGTTCAAAAAAAAAGATACAAGAAATCTATATTGATTTCAAACGAACAATCTTTATAACATTATTCATATTCGTTCTTACTGCGCCAAATAGAAAAATATAACATATCATGTCACGGTATAACAAAAAAGGATACAAGTAATCTCAAGTTATCCAAAAATATGGGTGAACCTATTGAAAATATAAGATTGTATAGGAGCATTGTGGGTGCATTAAAATATGTTACAATAACTATACCAGATATATGCTTCAGTGTCAATAAAGTATGTCAATATATGCAGAATTCTCTTAGTGAACATTGGAAGGCAGTAAAACGCATATTAAGATATTTGAAGGATACTGTTATTTATGGACTAACTATCAAATCTAGCAAAAATCTATATTTAAACGCTTATAGTGATGCAGATTGGGCGAATGACCCAGATGATAGAAAATCCATCACCGGTTATTGCGTATATCTGGGCAGCAATCTCGTATCTTGGTGTACCAAAAAGCAAACCACTGTTTCTCGATCTAGCACCGAAGCCGAGTATAGATCTATTGCAAGCACAACTGCCGAGATCATCTGGATAGAAAGTCTGTTGGATGAATTAGGGTTTAAGCTCAATCTTAAGCTAGTTATCTGGTGTGACAACAGAAGCTCAATTTCTCTTTCTATGAACCCGGTTCAGCATTCACGAACGGAACATTTGGAAATAGATCTTCATTTCGTTCGTGAGAGGACCAGTGAAGGGAAACTTCTCATAAATCATGTCCCATCATTTTATCAACGTGCAGATGTGCTTACGAAAGCACTTTCAAGTAAAAATTTCATTCGATTGAGGGGAGATTTGAGAGTTGAAGAAGGAGCCACCACCATGGAGAAAAGTTTGGGCAGAAACTGTCGTTCGTTTGTGGCAGGGTAAAAGGATTGAAGAGATGATATATCTGTGGTGCAATGGATATTAATCTGCCAATATACACAGTAAATATGTTTATAATTGAATATTACATTAGTTTATGGGCTTTGGCCCATGCGTCCATTTCAGTTTATTTGTTATAATATAAATACTGGTTTATTGCCTACAGACGAAAATTAATTCATTATGTACAAAGTATTATTATATTAATAAAATTTCAGTTTCTTTCCTTCTATTAATTGATTGGAGGGACATGGGGATATGGGGAAAATGAGGACAGAAGAATTGGTCTCAGGTAGCCATGCATATACCATTCATTCGATTTGATATTTCTTTGGTAATTATATACACAACAAGATAGAAGAAAGTTCAAACAAAAAAGGATACAAGAAATCTATATTGATTTCAAACGAACAATTATATAATAACATTATTCATATTCTTACTGCGCCAAATAGAAAAATATAACATATCACGTCACGTTTATTATAACTGTAGGCTTGATCAGGACAAGTGAAAGTACTAGGTAACTCAAGGGCAAAAGGTAATCAAATAGGTAGCAGCACCAGCGCAAGTGAAAGTACTAGAGTTATCATCATGGGCATAACTGTAGGCTTGAGGGCAAGCAGTCTTAAACATCTGGGAATACTTAGAAGGCTTGCACGCAGCGGTAGGTTCAAACGCATTTCTGCAACAGTATTCATCAGTGTTGAACGCAAGGCAGGCGCTCTTGCAACCGACCACCGCTCCACCGCGATCCTTCGCCTGCAGTTCCTGTGGGCATTGGCGGTTCACGTCAGCTGCACACGAGCTGGTGACACATTCTCCAGTGCCGCCTTGTGGCATCACCGACATTGGAACGTTGAATCCATCCACCAAACTGAGGTCGTAAGTGTCTTTTCCATTGGTCCCCATGAGCGTGATCTCCATGAGCGTCGCTGGAGGTGCTCCTCCTGCTCCGTTGCATGCTAGGCCCTTCCCGCAGTCGGCGGACGAGCACATGAATTTTCCGGATGGGTCCGTGCTGCATCCGGTTCTGGCCCAGAATCGCCCACCCCACCCTGCTGGAGCGGCTATGGTTACTGGAGCAGATCCACGTGGGAGAGCGAATCCAGTATTTGATAGCGGTGGAGAACCTGCATTGTTCAGCGTTGCTGGCCATACTGGGTATGCGCACTTGTTATTGAAGGAGAAGGTGGCTGATTCAACTGATAGCGACAACGTATGATTGAAACGTTAGTTTATGAATAGTTATAAACATGATGCATGGGGATTGAAAATGTAGAACGTTCGTACCTTGTGAAAGGCAGGAGATGGAGGCTAAAGAGACGATCCAGCCAAGCATTGCCGCTGTAGTAGCCATTGTATTTTCTGATGTATATGATATGAAACGTCTGCTATTTATAGATGAATGCAGGTTTGGATCAACTGTGGAAATGTAGAAAAGTCGTATATCCATTTACTATTCAATTTTAAAACATCTTTAAACCACACACTGGCAGAGAGACTTCGTGCAAGTTAGTTCATGGTTGGGGTACCAAAAGTGCTTATAGTTGTTTGAAAACGATTCATTCACCAATAGTTTCCAGTTGAGTTACAACAATAAATCAAATATATAGAAGAGCTTAGAGGACAATGCATGGTAGTATTTCGATTCGAGAACACCATATGTTTTAACTTTTAAATGACTAAAGTACAGGTTGATTATGGTCAGTCAAACGACAAGGCAATTATGTTAAGATAATATTGTTGGATGTAAGTCACAACACATTCCGCGAAATAACAAAATTAAACAGAAGGTTAATTAATATTATTATAACTACCAGCTGCTAACGTAAAATCAAAGCCTTTGGCAGAGACAAATTGATTAAACCATAATTGTAATTTGGATTGACTCATAAAATGTAATATTGGACTTCATAGTTAACCGCATGCATGTATTAGAATTTTAACTATTGGCCTAGCTCTATATATTGATGGTACACTGACGTCTAAGATAAAACATGCAAACTATAACGTTGCCTAAGTGTCATTTTAAATTAAAACATATTAGATTATATGTAAGCATCCAAACCCGTATTCACTACCGTTCTTCAATAAAGTCTGTCATAACTTCGATTTTTTAATTAAATATAAATTATGGGCTGAGTTCATACGGTATCAACTCCAAAATAATCTACTGAATAATTTATAAAAGTTATGTGTAGATGTATATATATACGTATAAAAAAATAGATATTTAATTTGCATTTGAATTTGATATGAAAACCAACAATGAAATACCTTTGGATCAAAAAGCGTGTTTGTTTTCAATGAACACCGCCAATTATAGTAGCTCTTCTTGTTAAACAAAAGGGAAATGCTAAAATGCCCGAAGCCTTTTTTGTTATTATGTGCGAAAATTGTATCCAACGGCTGCTACAGCACACACTCCCTTGAATCACAGGTCTCCCCTTAAAATGCGGCAGTTCCGCACATTTTCGCACCTCTATTTTCGGACATAGTAGCACTATCCTAAACAAAAACATCAAATTGTGTGTATTACTACAACATTTGAGTTGATCAAGTCGTATGTATGTGTGTGTGTGTGTGTATATATATATATATATATATATATATATATATATATATATATATATATATATATATATAGACACACACACACATACATAGAGAGAGACACACACAAAAGCCGCAAGTATATATGAAACAATGAAAATTAGATTTTTAGGTTAGACAAACGAGGTTCAAACCTGACTTTACAAACGTTATGGCGGAAAATTTTATTCAAGAATCATAGATGTTATGAGTTGAAATGGGCATGTACAACTCAATTTTCATTATAATTTTACTGCTTTTCCACTAAGACGTGGTACAATAAAGCTTTAAAATTAGATATAGAACTGACATGGTATAGAAAATGAATTACAATCCTTAATCAGTATATGCGCACAATGCCAGTGATAATGGTATGTACTATGTTGATTGTATTGGCCTTCACCAGTTGCTCCACAATGGCTTCTAATCCAACCAAAGTGGAAGCAACATCATTTTCACATGAGATGCATGGCAAAGAAAGAAAAGGGAAACATAAGTACATACAAGTCGCACACAATTTAGATGCAAAAAAGGGACGTGCATTAATAGGATCACAAGTGCAAAGCCCTGTTCACTCACCTCCATGGACCCATATATGCCCTTCACTCAACTTCGACATATCTTTGGAAAGTGTCAACGAACAAGAAGAAAGACATAATTTCAATCAAACACAAAGAAGAGATGTATCACGTCGCACATAGAAACAAAATGTGTAAACATTCATCCTTTTGCTCCAGCTGAAAAATGTATCATGTCGTGCATTAATTAAAACAAATCAATATCCTAAGTCCAGGGCAAAAAGGAGTCAAATAAGCAGCACATTCAACGCAAGTAGAAGTACCACTGGAATCATCAAAAGCTTACCCGTAGGCTTGAAGGCGAGCAGTCTTAAACTGTAGTCGTACTTAGAAGGCTTGCACAAAGCGGGACATCCAAATGAGCTTTTGCAGCCGTATTCATCCGGGTCAAACGCAATGTAAGCCGTCTTGCATCCAACCACTGCTGCATCAGCCTCAGTCGCACGCAGTTCCGAAATGCATTCACCGTTCATGTTAGCCAAGTATGAACTGGTGACACAGTTGGTGGAGCTGCCTTGTGAGAGTCTATTCTGTCTAATACGCCCCTGATTCAATGTCGAATTATAATATCAAATTCTCAAAAACTAAAGAAAAAGACACTTCATCAAAGATAAAATTAATTAAAGCTAAACATTTTAGTCAAGACTTACTGACACAGTCTCATAAAGAAATAATTGTTGGAATAAATTAAAATTGCATTAAATGAAATCATTAAATATTGCATGCAATATAATTTTCTGATTTACCTATTTGGATATATTAGGTAAAATATTATTTTAATCTTATCTAGAATTTTCTTAAGCATGTATAAATAAAGATCTTTGTAATCAAGAAATAAAGAAGAAGAAAAAGGAATAAAATTTGTCTTCCTCCAAAAAACTTTTCATCTCTTTCTCTCTACTTAATTTTCATCAATTGGTATCAGAGCCTTGTTCAATCAGAATGAGCAATTCTATTCCCTTCGCTTATATTCCTCAATTAACCAAAGATAATTACGGTAAATGGAGTATCCAAATGAAGGCCCTTCTTGGATCTCAAGAGGAATGAGATATAGTTGAAGATGGGTATGAAGAAGTTGAAAATGAAGGAGAATTAACAAATGCTCAAAAAGAAAATCTGAGAAAGTCAAGGAAGAAAGACAAAAAGGCCTTGTTATGGATCTATCAAGGAGTACAATCATATGAAGCTGCTTGGGAGAAAATAGAAGCTGCTACAACAGCAAAGCAAGCATGGGAAATTTTAGCAAATTCATTTAGCGGAGATGAAAAGGTAAAAAGAGTTCGATTACAGACTCTTCGAGGGAGTTTGAAGGCTTGCATCAAAAAGAGTCAGAACCTGTTTCGGAGTATTGTTCACGGGTATTATCTGTAGTAAACCAAATAAAAAGGAATGGTGAAACTATGGATGATATTCGTGTCATTGAAAAATCCTTCGTTCTCTTGATTCCAAATTTGACTACAAGGTGGTAGTCATTGAAGAATCCAAGGACTTGGACGTCATGACCATTGATGAACTCACAGGCTCATTACAAGCTCATGAAGAGAGGTTATACAAGAAAAAGAAAGAAACAAGTGTGGAGCAAGCACTCCAATCAAAGTTATCTTTAAATGAGAATGAAGAATCCAAAGATCAAAGAAGTAGAGGCCGTGGTCATGGAAGAGGAAGAAATTTTAGAGGTTGACGATCATATGCTCGCGGAAGAGGTAATTACGGAAGCAAAGAAAGCGGCTTGAATCAAAATTTCAGAGGTTCTCAAAGAGGAAGAGGACGAGGAAATCAAAGAGGAAGAGGTCGTGGCTATTTTGAATGTTATAATTGCCACAAACCTGGTCACTTGGCAAGTGATTGCTGGTTCAAGGATGAAGAAAAACATGAAGCAAACATGGTGCATGGACATAAAAATGAAGAAAATCATAATCAAGAGACTTTGTTGCTCGTATCTCATGGCGAAAACTTTGATGATGTTTGGTACATAAATAGTGGAGCCAGCAAACATATGACAGGTAACAAAAAATTATTTTCAAATTTACTCGAATCTGATCATGGAGAAGTTAAAGTGGGAGATGGAAAGTCATATAAAATTAGCGGTGTTGGAGAGATTTCTTTCATCACAAAAGCTGGAAAAATGGAGAAAATGGGTGAAGTATATTTTGTCCCTGGCCTTCAAAATAAATTGCTCAGTGTAGGTCATCTCTTAAAAAATGGATATGATGTCCATTTTCATGATATGGCGTGTTATTTGTCAAGAAGAAATCAAGTTATTGCAAAGGTCGGAGTTGCTTCAAATAATCTTTTCTCACTCAATCTTCAAAATCAAAATATTTCCTATTTTGCTGGTGTTGATAAAGGAGTTTCAAGGCTATGGCATGAAAGATATGGCCACCTAAATTATGAAATTTGGAAATGCTTTCAAGTAAGATGATGGTCACAGGCTTGCCAAAAATTAATCATCTTAACGAAGTTTGTGAAGCATGTCAGTTCGGAAAGCAACACAAATATGCATTTCCTTCACAGTCCGCATGGCGAGCAGAAAGACCATTACAACTTATTCATTCAGATCTTTGTGGTCCAATGCCAGTGACATCTTTGGGAGGTAATCGTTATTTTATTTCATTTATTGATGATTACTCACGAAAATTTTGGGTGTATTTTGTTAAAGAAAAATCAGCAGCTTTCCAAAAATTTAAAGATTTCAAAGCAGAAGTGGAAAATTATACTGGGCTAAAAATCAACACGTTACAGACTGATCGCGGAGGCAAATATATTTCAAATATGTTTGAAAAATATTGCAAAGACAGTGGCATTCGGCATGAAATGACAGTTCGCCATACACCACAACAAAACGATGTGTGTGAAAGAAAGAATCGAACAATTATGGAAATGGCTAGATATTTGCTTAAAAACAAGAGGATGTCAAGAAAATTTTGGGCTGAAGCTGTTTCTTGTGCTGTGTACCTCATTAATAGGTCACCCACAAGGGTCCTAAAAAATTGCACACCACATGAAGCATGGTATGGTAAAAAGCCTAGTGTTCATCATCTGAAAGTATTTGGGAGCATTGCTTACTCTCATGTCCCAGACTCAATGAGAAATAAGTTAGAAGACAAATCCGAAAAATGTATTTTCATTGGCTACAGTGAAAGAAGCAAGGCATACAAGCTGTATAATCTCATGACCAAGAAGGTTGTGATAAGTCGAGATGTCCGGTTTGATGAAAACTCATTATTTGAGGACATAGAAGTTGAAAAGGAGAATTTGCCTTTTTTTTCCTTTTGAAATAGAGGCAGAAAATATGGAGGATGACACTGTTGAAGAAAATGTTCCTGTTTCCCCAACTTATTCAAGCAGCACAAATTCTTCACCAAGTCCACCAAGAAGGATGAGAGATCTTCAGGAATTATATGATGTCACTAATGAAGTTGAATCAAATAATGTTGTGTTCTTTGCTTTTTTTGCAGGTGAAGATCCAATTTCTTTTAATTATGCGAATCATGAAGAAAAATGGAGAAAAGCCATGAAAGAAGAGATTGACTCAATTCAAAACAATGATACACGGGAGCTTACAAATTTGCCACCACACAAGCATTCTAATGGAGTAAAATGGGTGTACAAAACAAAGATGAATCCAGATGGCTCTATTAACAAGCACAAGGCAAGACTGGTCGCAAAAGGATACAAACAAAAAGAAGGAGAAGATTTTACAGAGGTGTTTGCTCCTGTTTCAAGACTTGAGACTGTTCGTTTGCTTATTTCTCTAGCTGCTCAAAAAAATTGGAAGTTGTTTCAAATGGACGTAAAATCTGCGTTCTTAAATGGTGTGCTGAAAGAAGAAGTGTATGTTGACCAACCACCAGGATTTGTCAAGAAAGGAGAAGAGGATAAAGTTTACAAGCTAAAAAAGGCTTTGTACGGGTTAAAACAATCACCCTGAGCATGGTACAGCAGAATCAATTCCTACTTTGAGAAACATGCATTTCAAAAATGTCCATATGAGCATACTCTCTATATCAAAGATGATTCTCAAGGAAAGTTCATGGCTGTTAGTCTCTATGTTGATGATCTAATCTTTACAGGAAATGACGTGAAGATGTTGAATGAGTTCAAGCTTTCAATGATGGCAGAATTCAAGATGACAGATTTGGGAGAACTTCATCATTTTCTTGGCATTGAAGTGCAACAAACTCAGAAAGGAATTTTTATTTCACAGGAAAGCTATGCAAAAGATATCTTGAAGAAGTTTAAGATGGAAAATGCTAATCCAGTTTCTACTCCATGCATTACAGGTTTGAAGCTATCTAAGGAAGGTGAAGGCAAACTTATTAATTCTACCATGTTCAGGAGTCTTGTTGGAAATCTAATGTATCTAACAACCACAAGGCCTGACATTATGTACGCTGTTTGCCTTATGAGCATATTCATGGAGAAACCTTATTCTAACCATTGGGAGGCAGCCAAAAGAATACTGAGATATGTGAAAGGAACCGTTGATCATGGAATTTTTTATGAAGCTACTACTCCAGTTAACTTTATTGGTTACACAGATAGTGACTTAGCAGGGAGTATTGATGATAGCAGAAGCACGTCTGGTTATGTCTTTCACCTTGGAAGTGGAGCTGTCTCATGGAGCTCGAAGAAACAACAAATTGTTGCGCTCTCTACAACGGAAGCTGAATATGTCGCTGCGTCATTTGCAGGATGTCAATTGATTTGGCTGCGTGGAATTTTGGAAAGTCTCTATCATAAGCAAGAGAAGCCAACGATTTTGTTTTGTGATAATAGCTCAACTATTTCAGCCACGAAGGATCCCGTTCTTCATGGAAGGACCAAACATATCCACATTCGACATCATTTCTTGAGGGATTTAGTGAATAAAGGTGATTTCCAGGTTGAATATTGCAAAACAGGAGAACAAATGGAGGATATCTTCACGAAGCCACTTAGTGGACAAAGTTTCAGGAGAAATGCAGAAAGATTGGGAGTGAGAAGCAAGTTTTAATTTAGGGGAGACATTGTTGTAATTAATTAAAATTGCATTAAATGAAATCATTAAATATTGCATGCAATATAATTTCCTGATTTACCTATTTGGTTATATTAGGTAAAGTATTATTTTAATCTTATCTAGAATTTTCTTAAGCATGTATAAATAAAGATCTTTTGTAATCTAGAAATAAAGAAGAAGAAAAAAGGAATAAAATTTGTCTTCCTCCAAAAAACTTTTCATCTCTTTCTCTCTACTTAATTTTCATCAATAATAACGTTTAACATATTCAATTTGCACCAAAAGAGTACAAAATAAACAGTATATAAGAGACTGCACTGGCATAAGCAATCAACTAACACTACTAAAGCAACATTCTATATTGACGGATGATTAATTCGGCTATAGGCGGACCGTCAAATAGTTTTCCGATGTTTAATAATTCCTATGACATCCTTGCAAATAAAATATAGTGGCCATTGGAATTTGACTGAAACCGACAAAAATAATATGCAAGGAGCCGTTACAAACCATCGGAAATTACAGAGTATCTTAACAATCTAATGTTGGAAATATTCAACTTATTGGGGCCACATATGCTAATGTATTGGCTATCTTATGACCAAATCCGAATACGTGATCTAGTTTGAAATAAATATCTGAGGGCTTTAAGGGTATAATTGTCATGTAATATAATAATGTGTGGATATCGGAGTGATAACTTTGGCTTGTTGAAGGGTCGAACTAAAAATATCGCTCTACTATGTATATAGGGTTATGATCCCCGAATTACACAAGTTTTCAGAGTGCTCTCTTACCTCTTCTATAATGACATATTTACAGATCTGAGTTTGTGTCAATTTGGAAGATCAAAACTCAATTTAATACCTATCAGTAAACACCGATGGATTCTCGGTTAAATCAATGTGGTTATATTCAGATCCGTCACAACGCCATAGATGACCTATCACAACGAAAATCCATGGTGTTGCTAGCTAGAATGTTGTCATTACTATACTGTTTTTTGTCTATTGCAACGCACGCTTAAATGTGTTAGCATAGATATAACACTGTGTTGCAGTAGCTATACTTATATTCAAATTAAAAAAATTAAAAAAAGTTATCAATCCGCGTATAAACGGTCTACGTTAGCTATCCGCGTCAATCTAATTTTCGTACGCTGACTCAGCTCCTTGCCCTCAAATTTTCAATTTCCCGCTAGAACATAATTCATTTCTTTTTCACTTGGGAAAAAATTAAGCCGACTTTCCAATTAAAAACTAGGGTTTTGGCCTCTTCAAACAAATCACGACTTCAAAAAAATTGGGGGTAAAACAAACAAAAGACAACGCTAGACAGTAAATCCACACCCATCCTTAATTATGTTAAAATCGTGAATTCCAAATTAGAACTAAAAAAAATAGGATGAAATAGTTATGGAGGTAGGTGCGGTGGATTTTGGGTGGTGATTTGTGGTTGCGGTTGAGGTACACCTTATCCTGATTTATTTCTGTGTACTTGCTATCTTGATTTTGGATTTAGGTTTTAATCGTGGTAGCCCAAATAATGTAGGGCACCGCTTGATCAATATATTGCCCTAAAAAATTACGATTTGCAAATCAGTGCAATCACGAAAACGATTGCAGGTCCCCATCTAGCGGTGAGGAACAACGACGGACTAGTAGCTACAAACGCCTGAATTCGATCAGCTGAACTTTAAACTGAAGGATTGAAAGTGATTAATTTGGATTTTATGTTTTAAGTATTTACTTACTGGGTCATCATCAGCCTTTTCGTTGGTCTATCTGTCAAGTAAGAATTTTTATTATTATTGTACATAATCTGTCAAGTAAGAATTTTTCAACTCTGATATATCAAAGATATGGTGCATGCAAATAATTTAATCTGAGATTGATAATCGTCAGCAAATAATTTAATGTCATTTTTAGTTAATGCGAGCTTGCATTTTCTTTAGCTGTGCTGTTAATTTGAGATTTTTAATTACTCTATTGCATGATGGGTTTGAAGTGACTTTTACCTTTGCTAGCTTTAGAAGATGAGGAATTCGAGCTGGCTAATGCAGAGAAACACTGGCTTGAGCAATTGCAAAGACAAGTACTTTATACCTTATACTTGAGCAATTGCAAAGTCAGTTAGAAGTTGTATCATTATATAACCAATACTTGACTGCATGTATGGTACAGTGATCATTATATAACCAATACTTGACTGCATAGTTGTCATAGCGAGCGCTATAGCGCAAAATAGCGCATAGCGCACAGGTTGCGCTATTTTGGTTCTTATAGCGCAGGGGTCCCGTGTAGCGCAAAAATAGCGCGCTATAGCGCGCTATTTTATCATAGCGCAGCCATGAATAGCGCGCTATTTTGCTTTTTCTTTTTTGAACATGCATTTTCGTTTTTTTTTCCTTTTTGGAGATTTTAAACATACAGTTTTTTCCTTTTGTGCCTTTTTCCTGTGTTTTTTTTAAGATCTTCTTTTCTGTAAGCAAAAAAAAAAAAAAAAAAAAAAAAAAAACATTATAGCGCAGGCCTTGCGCTATTTTGCGCTATTCGCTATTGACAACACTTGACTGCAGGTACCTTTTTTTAAAGAATTTGCACTAGTGAGATTTCATGTTGCACCACAATATTTTTTGTTGTTGATGGTACTGTATTGATAAGAATTTGCTCTGTACAACTTTTTTTTATTGTAGGCTTCTTGATCGGTCATACTGGTAATATTGGTGTGAATGTAGGCACAAAATGCCGTAGCAGTGAGTGAGTTTCTTGGAAATAAATGGCAGTAAGTAAACCTGAAATCAGTAACAGTTATTTGTTACCTGAAATAAGATAAGAGGATTAATATCCGATGTTCTCCGCTGCAGATGATTAATATCCGATGTTCTCTGCTGTAGGTGGTTGATATAACAACAAGTGTACTTCAGCATAATAGCGAGCTCTGTCTGATCTGTGTGAGATTATTGGGCTTTATTTGGCTGATTTCAGGCCTTCCTTGGCTGCTGGTTGTATTTGGTTGTTTAGGATTGTCGGTTTGGTAATCTGAAGGCTGGTTGCTAGTCTTTGGCAACTCATTATTCATTTAGTTGTTTGGCAGTCTGAAATGGTACATTGTGCTAGCACAGTTGTTTGTCTTTGATTCAAGTTTCTTGTAGCTGTGCAGCACTAAGTAGAGTGGAAGTGATATGCCGTGCTAGCTATTAGCAACTGGGACTGCTTTGCAGGATTTAGGAATGTGCAAGTTTCTTGTGTTTTGTTTTATTTCTTACCCATATGTAATTATGTGATATATATTACTGCCTTTGCAGTTTATTGTCTATTTCCAGAAGCAAAATGGTTCTGGATTGGTTCAAGAGCATTGCTTGGATATATTCTTGCCTTCAATTTCCTTTTCATTGCTGCACTTGCTTATTTTGACTATGAGTATCTACATCTTAGACATCTACGATAAATAAATATCTTGTTAAACTACAACACTTGGTTTATTTATGGTGTTTTGTGGTGGCCGGGAATTTGATTTTGTCTGTCTTTCTTTAATTAGTTTTTTGAGCTGATTCTCGCTCTTAGGAATTTAAAGCTACCACAATTTTCCAGGAACTTGAATTTTATTCTTCTGCTGTTTTTGATCAAGATTTTGGACTTGGCCTTTTTAACTCAATTAAAGCTATTTCAATTAAAGCTGCCACAATGTATAGATGCTCGGTTCTAGTTCTGTGTGATCTAGTTCTGTGTGATTACATTTCACCATGGTTTGCATATTTTAAATCGTACTGTTTTAACTGTAAGTTATACTATATCAAAATTCTTGTTTGCCTTTTATTTTTTACTTAACTGTAACAAATGATCCACATAAATGCGGACGCATGTTTTAAGTTTCCAAATAAATGCCATTATATTTATCATTTTGCAAATGGCTTTGCTGATTTCATGACATAAATGCGTGATCTTTTGATTTGATTTTTTGATATTTAGTTTTAGTATACTACTAGTACATTTGAGGGTCAGTAGCTTTAAGTGTAAGTGTTTTAGCGCTTGATACTATTGAGAGTTTGAACGCCCAAGTTTAAATTTTATAGAGTACCTTTAAAAGCTCAAGGCAAACAGCTTCTTAAAGCCATTGCTTCCTTACTCTTCGAATCATTGGCAAAATTCGCGCAACTCAATCGCCGAACTGAGTTTTCCACTACTCGGTCGCCAAACTGAGTTTGCCACAACTCGGTTTTCCAACTGGTTTTGCCGTAACTTAGTTTTCCGATTGAATTTTCCACAACTCGGTTTTCCAACTGAGTTTGAGAAACTGATTTTGCAGTCCGTCTTACAAACAACTGTGTTTTGTTTTGTTTTTATTACCACTAAATTAAATAAATTTTGTTGTGTTAGACCAATTCAAGGCGTTCAATGATGAAGTAATATCGATGTATCAGAGGCCATTCATGATTGAATTAGAGAAGTTGCGGTTGCGAGCGAATCATCAGAAGGGAAAAAATAAAGGTAGTAGTTTATATAATCATTTTCGTTTATTTTTTCTTATTTATGGTTGTATGTTTGAATCTGTATATGAGTGAATCGAGTGACAATGTAGTGATGAATGTATGTAAATACGAATGATTGTGTAATATACGAGTGAATGTACAATAGTGGAGTCAAAAAATTTGTACCATTTGAAATGTTGAAATAAAATATTTATTCGAATAAAATACTACGTTATAATAATATTTATTATAATATTATGAAAGCTTTGATTAATAGCAGCTGAGGTGTAATTACTTTTAGCAGTTGTAAAACAAATTTTAACAACTGCTAGAAACAGTTGTAAAAAAGGTTGACTTTATTACAATTGCCAGTTGTACAAGACATATTACAACTATTTTTGGCAGTTGCGAAAGAGTGTTTTTTTGTTGTATTGGTACCTGTGGCAACACCTGCACCGATATTGCCATAGAGTCGCAAAGGCATTGCCTTTGACCCTAAGGCAACGCGACAAAAGGCAATCCCAAAATA
The DNA here is from genome assembly GCA_030737875.1 of Allium sativum. Lineage (NCBI taxonomy): Eukaryota > Viridiplantae > Streptophyta > Magnoliopsida > Asparagales > Amaryllidaceae > Allium > Allium sativum. Next base: position 839,447,235 of record CM060913.1, on the reverse strand, counting down.
GTGTTGCCACAGATCATTTTTTGCCTGTAGCAACACTTTTTTGGCACCTACTGCATCACTTATCTGGGGTTTCCGTAGGCCATCTATGGCGTAGTGCATAATGAATTATATTCTAACAAATGGTATCAGAGTCTGCCATTATTGATTCTGTTGGCAAAGTTTGGTTTTTTATTTGGTCATATATACATATGATGAGTTTTTATCAGTGCATCATAACCGGACCAGGGCCGACGGTCCAACCGCTATAACTGTTGAAAAAAAAGAAAAATAATAAAATTGATTTGTATTCTTGCATTTTATTGAGAGAGGTTTTATTGAGAGGTTTTAATGTTGCTATTAATTAGGAAAAGATAATTTTCCATTTATTCCTAGAATATTGCAAATCTAGAATGATCTATTTTATGTTATAAATAAGAGCTCTCTCCTCATTTGTATGAATCAAGAAAAAAGAAAAGAGAAATAAAAGCAATAAAAGTTTTTCTCTTTTACAAATATTCCTTTTTTCTCATAATCTATTCCTCTTCCTCCTCTAAAATTCTAACAAAGTGGTATCAGAGCAAGGTTAGTGAAGGTGTGATAAAATGTCAAACAATGGAACGTTTTCCTTCCAATATCCTCGTCTCACAAAAGAAAATTATGAAAAATGGTGTATTCGAATGAAAGCTTTACTTGGAGGACAAAAAGTATGGGAGATCGTAGACAAAGGCTACGACAAGCCAGAAAATGAAAATGCATTATCTCGAGTGGAGAAGGAAGCCTTAGCAAAGACGAAGTAAAAAGATCAACTTGCACTTAGCCTCATCCATCAATGTTTGGATGATTCACTGATAGATAAAATATCTGATGCAACCACTTCAAATGAAGCCTAAGAAATTTTAAAAAATTCTTTCCAAGGAGTTGATAAAGTAAAGAAAGTTAAGCTTCAATCACTAAGGAGTGATTTCGAAGCAATGAAGATGAGTGAATCCGAATCGATTTCGGATTACTATACAAGGGTGAAGGCGAATGTGAATCAACCAAGAGGCTATGGAGAAAAAATTGCAAATGTTCGAGTGGTGGAGAAGATTCTTCGTTCTTTGACACCGAAGTTCGATTATATTGTGTGTGTCATTGAAGAAACGAAGGACCTCGAAGAAATGACAGTAGAAGAATTGGAAGGTTTTTTACGTGCTCAAGAAGAGAAAATTAAGAGAAGACAAGAAGAACCATAGGAGCAAATTCTTAAAACTAAAGCAACTTTAAAAAATGAAGAAGGAGAAAAATAGTACTTTTAGAGGAAGAGGACGCAGATATGGACGAGGAAGAGGACGCGAAAGGCAAGGATGTGAACAAGAAAGAAGCAATGATGAAAGTTCAATAACGACAAGAGAATTCCTTCATATTTTAGAGGCCGTGGAAGAAGTCGAGGACGAGGTCGTGGAAATTACCCGAGATCAAATGAAAGAAGGTATGACAAGTCCAAAATTGAATGTTATAAATATCAAAGATTTGGTCACTATTCATGGGAATGTCAAACTGCTAATACTGAAGAAAGAGTCAATCTTGTTAATGATAACCAAGAAGTTGAAGAATCCACCTTGTTGCTAACTGAGAAAAAGGAAGAAAATGAAGTTGAAAGCTCGTGGTATTTGGATAATGATGCTAGCAATCATGTGTGCGGATACAAAGAAAAATTTGTGGAGATCAACGACAAGGTGAAAGGTAATGTTTCCTTTGGAGATTCTTCGAAAATTCACATTGAAGGCAAACGTACAATTCTCATCTCTTCAAAGAATGGTGACCATAAATTGATCTCTGATGTTTATTATGTTCCTAAACTAAGAAGCAATATTCTTAGTTTCGGACAATTTGTTGAGAATGGTTATGAAGTTTTGATGAAAAATAATTATCTTTGGCTTAAAGATAGAAACAATAACTTGATTGCAAAGGTGGGCATGTCACGGAACTGGATGTTCAAATTGAATGTCCAAACTGTTGAAGCAAGATGCTTGAAGGTTAATGTGCATGATGTGGCATGGTGTTGGCACATGAGATTTGGATACTTGAACTTTGGATCATTGAAAGCAATGGGAGAAAAGATGATGGTAAAGGGGATGCCAACAGTTTAAAATCCAAATCATTTGTGTGAAGCATGTCTTCTTGGCAAACATGCAAGGAAACGTTTTCCAAAAAAAGCAACATCTATAGCCTCCAAACCACTTGAATTGGTGCATACAGATATTTGCGGGCCTATCAATCCACCATCTTTTTGGTAAAAGTAAATATTTTATACTTTTTATTGATGATTATAGCAGAAAAACGTGGGTTTATTTTCTCAAATAGAAATCAGTTCCAAAATTTCAAGATGCATGTTGAGAAAGAAAGTGGCTACAATATCAAGGCATTGAGGTCTGATCGAGGAGGTGAGTTCATTTCAAAGCAATTCAATGATTTTTGTGCAGCGCATGAAGTTCGTCGTCCTCTCACTATTCCTAGATCACCTCAGCAAAATGGCGTGGCGGAGATAAAAAATAGATCAATTCTTAATATGACAAGGTGTATGCTTAAAATAAAAAATATGTCAAAGGAGTTTTGGGTTGAAGTTGTTTCTTGTGCGGTGTATTTGTCAAATCGCTCTCCAACTATGAATGTCAAAGACCAAACCCCTCAAGAAGCATGGAATGGAAAAAGGCCAAGTGTCCATCATTTGCGAGTATTTGGAAGCATCGCTTATGCTCAAGTTCCACAGCAAGAGCGTTCAAAGCTAGATGATCGAAATGCCAAGTATGTTTTTGTTGGATATGATTATCATTCCAAAGGATACAGGTTGTATAATCCTAACAATGGCAAAGTGGTGGTAAGTCGTGATGTTAAATTCGATGAAGGTGCAACTTGGGATTGGGATGGACAGCAAGAGAGCACATATAATTTTCTCCCATATTTTGATGATGATCAAGAATCAGAGAATGTTGAAACTATACAAGAACCTTCTTCTCCAGCTTCAGATCTTGAAGGCTCAAATGAAAGACTGCCGAGGATGAAATCCCTTGCTATATATATGAAAGAACTGAAGAAATCACTCTTAGTAATGATGAACTTTATTGTCTTTTTGCAGATAGTGAGCCAATAAATTTTCAAGAAACCGTGCAAGACAAGAGGTGGAGAAACGCTATGGATGAAGAAATTAAATCCATTGAAAAGAATGACACATTGGAATTAACTTCTCTTCCCAAAGGTCATGAATCCATTGGCGTTAAATGGATATACAAGGTGAAAAGAAATGCAAAAGGAGAGGTGGAGAAATATAAAGCAAGACTTGTGGCGAAGGGCTATAAACAAAAGCATGGAGTTGATTATGATGAAGTAGCTGCTCCAGTTGCATGCATGGAGACTATCCGCTTGTTGATTTCTCTCGCTGCTCAAAAGAAATGGAAAATTTACCAAACGGATGTCAAGACGGCTTTTTTGAATGGATATCTTAAAGAAGAGGTTTATGTTGATCAACCGTTGGGCTACGTAGCTGAAGGGAATAAAAAGAAGGTATTGAAACTCAAGAAATCGTTGTATGGATTGAAACAAGCCCCACGAGCATGGAATAGCCGCATCAACCAATACTTTCAAGATCACGGGTTTGTTCGTTGCTTAAATGAGCATGATTTGTATTCTAAGTTTCACAATAATGGATATGTTATGTTTGTTTCCATTTACGTTGATGATCTCATTTTCACAGGCAATAATCTCGAATTATTTGATGAATTTAAAAGTTGCATGTCGATAGAATTTGAGATGACAGATTTGGGGAAAATGGCATATTATTTGGGATTGGAAGTGAAACAAATGGAGGAAGGTATATTTCTTTCTCAAACAGGTTATGCAAAGGAAGTGCTGAAAAGGTTTAAGATGATTGATTGCAATCCTGTGAACACACCCATGGAAGCTGGAATGAAATTGTCCAAGTTTGAAGATGGAGAAAAGGTAGATCCTACTCTTTACAAAAGTCTTGTGGGAAGTTTAAGATATTTGACAAGTACAAGGCCCGACATACTTTATGCCGTTGGAGTGATAAGTCGTTTCATGGAGACTCCTACTTCTGTCCATATGACTGCTGCTAAGCGAATTCTTCGTTACATTAAAGGAACGCTTGATTTTGGAATATTTTATTCCTTGTCCAATGATCTTCTGTTGCACGGATTTTGCGATAGTGATTTTGCTGGAGACATAGATGATAGAAAGAGTACAACGGGGTATGTATTCTTCCTGGGTAATTGTGCTATTTCTTGGTTATCAAAGAAGCAATCTATTGTCACGTTGTCAACATGTGAATCTGAATATGTTGCTGCAAGTTCAAGTACATGTCATGCTTTATGGTTAAGAAAGCTGTTGAAAGAACTTCATTTGCCACAAAAAGAAGCTACTGAAATATGCATTGATAATAAATCAGCACAAGCACTTGCAAAGAACCCGATATTTCATGATCGAAGAAAACATATCGATATGAGATATCATTTTACTCGGGAATGCATTGCCAACAACGAAGTGGAGCTTAAATATGTGAAAACTCAAGATCAAGTTGCTGATATTTTTACTAAGCCATTGAAGATTGAAGATTTTCGAAGAATGAGAGCTTTTCTTGGAGTCACAAATCAAGTTTAAAGGGGGGTGTTGAGAAAAAGGAAAATAATAAACTTGATTTGTATTCTTGCATTTTATTGAGAGAGGTTTTAATGTTGATATTAATTAGGAAAAGATATTTTTCCATGTATTCCTAGAATATTGCAAATCTAGAATGATCTATTGTATTTTATAAATAAGAGCTCTCTCCTTATTTGTATGAATCAAGAAAAAAGAAAAGGGAAATAAAAGCAATAAAAATTTTCTTCTTTTACAAATATTCCTTTTTTCTCATAATTTATTCCTCTTCCTCCTCTAAAATTCTAACAATAACCGTGAACCGTAGCCCAACCCGGAATGTGAATAAACCGTGCATGGACTAAAAACCGTTAAGCATGCAAAACTGGGCTCATTAACTTGAAAATTTTATTTCTTACGCAGTCCTATTCTAATAATAAGCCCAACAGGTTGCGTATGCCAACCCTGAAGCTTAGCAGTAGGGACCAATTCACTTTACAGAGGCAAACTACCTATATCTACTGAAGCACTGCCGATGTGGAACAAATTTACAAAGTTTCTCCTTCACTGCTTGGAAATTACGTTTTGTTAAAGCATTGTATACAGTGTTGTATTATATAACTTGCATTGTATGATTCAAAGACATATGGAAGCTCATCATCAATACTTATTCTTATTTATTTTTGTACTATATTATTTGTAATTATGTACAAATCATTGGAAAAGAAACATGCACGGCTCTGGCGGTTCAACCGGTTGGACCTTCAAAATCTCAAACCTTAGGATTCCACGGTTCGAGCAGCGGTCCGGTCATGATAACTATGGTTTTGATACATGTTTGTTTGTCATCTTACAACAAGTTTGTATCACGGTTTTAGTCAATGAGATTTTTATAATAGTTTTTCGGTTTACAAAGTTTCGTATATATTGTTTTCTTTTAATTCGAGATTGACTGACTGTACTTATGAGCTGATTAAAAAAGAAAAGACTTTTTTTCTCTTTGCGCCAAAACATGCAAAGGATTTTGGTTCAGTATGTATTACATTATATTTATGGTCTACAGAAGTAACCTTTTCCATAAGGACGTGCATCCATGGTTAGATTCCTGCAAAGCAGGCCCGAACCTAGGCATAGGCAGCCTAGGCGGCTGCCTAGGGCCTCTGACCGAGGAGGAGGAGGCATGTGGTTTCAGGGGGCCTCCAGATTTTGGACGTTATAATAAAAATGGATACCCTAATAAGAACTTGAAGAAGTATTGGCTAAGTGGTAGGGTTTGTTGTTGGCATGCAATGGTTTATGGTTTCGAATCCCAACTGGGTGATTTTTCTATCTCCTGACTGCTTTTTTGCTTCTACTTTCATGTTTCCTACATGTAGTGTGACGGCCCACCCCGCACCAGCCGACATTTCCAATGAAACGTGATGTGCCGACGTCCAACCAGCACGGGATAGTCATCAAAAGAAAGGAAAGGGAAGGAATTTGAAACTATGTATCATTAAAGAACCTATAGTATATCTCACAGCGCATGGAACAAAATATAATAATAACACAACTTGATATAAACCAGGCGAGACATTGCATAAGCTGAAAACTAAACCATCATAGCAGCGGAAAGATTCAAAATACAACTTACGATCTAAACCATCATTATTACAACTTTTAAAACTGTCTCTAAAGTAAAATACGAAGGTACACTACTAATGCCCAAAGTAGTGACCAACAACAACATACAGGGAGAATATATGGGAACAACATGCGTAAGCCTCCTGCTCGTCTCCGGACAGCTACTCGTGCATAACCAGCTAACCTGTCTCTAGTCTTCTCGTTTAGGTGCACCCAGAGTAATAAGAAGAGACATAAAACTCTGGGTCATACGAAAGCCTGGTATAAGTGATAAGCAGCAAAACAGAATAATAACAGGTATACATAACAATACCTGAAACTGGACCTGCAACCAAAGAGTTAGCACAGCAGGATGTACAATACTCTAAGGTGACACTAACACATGGTGTGAAAATAATGGGGAGGGGGTGTGCATGACATGGTGATAGCAAACATCAAACATAGCAATCATCCTCACATCTCTCGCTCGGTACGTAAAGTATACGATATCTACCACTTTGATCACCCAATCCTTTGTTATGATCACTCTGCCCCCATGGAGTCATAACAACTCCACTACACTGATCCATAACTTCTTATACTTTGATATGTCCACTCTGCCCCCATGGAGTCATGACAACTCCACTGCACTGGTCATAGCCCTGCTATGATCACTTTACCCCATGGAGTCATGACAACTTTATTGCACTGATTCATAGCCAATATCCGTCTCTTAGTGGTGAGTCAAAGCTATAGACATCGATAAACCCTTTGCACACGTCCCGCAGAAAAGTCCAACTCATGAAGTCAACACGTTGGTTCCCATTTGAATCCTGAGTTACAACCTCCTATTTGGACTACCTTTGCATCTCGGGTTTGGTCTCCTTCAGATTGGTTCGGAATACAGCTCCATTTGGTTCGGTTCGATCCTCCTGAAGTAGTACGGTTCGTGATCATCACTATCAGGTCGGGTCGGCTTCCCCATCCAGGTAGGTTCGTGATTCCTGCTCCAGATCATCGAATAGGTTCAGTGGTACAACCATGGTTCGTGGTCCACTAAGCGGTTCGGGTCGTGCTCCCTAGAGTGGTTCAGATCGGTTCTTGCTCCTTCCACCGGGTCGGGTCGTGTCACCATGCGAAGGTCAGATCGGTTCGGAGAACTCCAGATGCAGTCGAGTCGGGGTCGTGGGGTGCTCCACGAGCAGGTCGGTTCGGAGGGGTGCGATCCGATTCGGTTTCCTGCACAGTTTTCTACAACTTTCTAGTGATTGTTTTACGCCATACGACGACGTTTTCGACCATTCTAACTTAACTATTCAATCACAAAGCATTCCAAACAGTAATAGCAACATGTATAATCAACCACAAACACTAAAACAACAAGTTTAACATGCCAATATAGATCAAACATACACAAAACCCATGTTTTTCCCTCAATCACCTTAATTATGATTTAACCATATGATTAGCAAAACATGTCCAAATTAGCCCAAAATTTTATTAGAGCCCTGAAATAATATTTTAGAATTTTACAAATTTTTCTAGATTTTTCTAAGCCATAATTTCGCTAATTATCACGAATCACCCCTAATTAGTGAAAAATAATGCAAATCACTCACCTTAGCCACAAATAAGACTTTAGATCTGGAACTCTACTGTTTTGGGGCATTATCCAACGCAACACAATAGCTCCAACTCTGATTTGGCACTATTCTCCCTTAATTTGGTGTTGATTAAGCTAATACGTGATTAGAAAGTGATTTGGGATGATTTTAGAAAGTAGAGGCCATGGCTAGGGTTAGAGAAATGTTTTAGGCGGCTGAGAAAATGAAATAAAATCATTTCCTTACTGATTTCAGCCTCCCCATAACTCTAATCCCGAAATGGGTTATGGGCCTAGCTGCTAATCACCATAATTATGCCTGGTTAAGCTGTTTTTCACCTTCTAGACCTTGTTTCAGCCATACCTCTCAAACGGTAAGTTCGTTTGGCTGATGTGACCACTCTATGGAAAGGTAAACCATCATCTGAATTCAATGGAAGTGGTTGCAGGTCAAAACTTCTTACCAGTCAAAAGTTATAGGCGAAACAAGATTCGCCAGGGGCAAAATAGCCATTTAAAAATCAGCAAAAATCGTGAACATGAGGAATGACCCCAATAGTCGATCCCCAAAGTTACACGACCGTACGAGTTCATATAAAAAAGAAATAAATATTCTACGATCCTTCGATACGTAGAATGCGGTCGTTACACTTCCACCACCCCCCCTCCCTTAAGAAATTTTGCCCCTGAAATTCCTTAACTAAAAACATACAAAGGTGTTTCGCATGCCTATCGGTCATTCACAAACAATCAAACATACACAACAAACACAACAAGCCTACCATAGCATGCGGTCTACTAACAAGAGGATAACTAAATGGTCGTTAAAATCTTACCAGGCAAAGAGTTCTGGATACGTCTTCCTTATGCTCTCCTCTGTTTCCCAAGTACAGTCATTTTCATTCTCGCCCCACTGAACCTTGACTAGTTTCACCGCCTTCCTTCGAAGTCGCTTCATATTGTACTCGGCAATACGAATCGGCCTGCGGTTCCCAACCGCCTCGTGTTCTACTTCGATGTCATCCAACTGATCCGGTGAAATAGTCATATCGGGGTCGTGCACGAACTTCTTTAACTGGAAAACATGAAATACGTTGTGAACTCCTGTTATCTAGTCAGTAACTCAACTTTATATGCTAAATTTCCAACTTGCTCGAGAACTGGGAATGGACCAACGATTCTTGGTGCTAACTTGCCTCTCCTACCAAATCGAATCATGCTCCATAACGGAGAAATCTTGACAAACACCAAGTCGCTAACGGAGAATTTCAATTCTCTTCGTCTCTTATCAGCATAACTCTTCTGCCTATCTTGGGCAGCCTTTATTCATTGTTGGATAACCTAGATCTTATCTGAGGTTTCTCTTATCACATCTGGCCCAAGCACAAATTTCTCACCGGTTTCTAACCAACATGATGGTGAGTTGCACAGTCTTCCGTATAAAGCTTCAAATGGAGTCATGCCAATACTGGACTGATAGATATTGTTATATGCAAACTCAACTAGGTGCTAATGGTCATCCCATTATCCACCAAAATCCAATATACAAGCTCTCAAGAGATCCTCCAATATACGAATCACCCTCTCGGTCTGACCTCGATTTGAGGATGGTACGCGATACTGAGATGTAATTCTGACCCTAAAGCCTCTTGTAAGCTCTTCCAAAATCCACTAGTAAACAACGGATCTCGGTTGCTCACAATGCCTTTGGGTACTCCATGAAATCTCACTACCCACTTCATATAAAGTTCCGCTAACTTAGCTGCCATTCTATTCGACTTGACAGGTATAAACCTTGCACTCTTGGTCAATCGATCTATAAAAACCCAAATACTATCATGGCCCGATCTAGTCCTTGGCAAACCGTCGATGAAATCTATTGAGACTTGTTCCCATTTCCATTCAGGAATTTCCAATGGTTGCAACAAACCACTAGGTTTATTTTGCTCAGCTTTAACTAACTGGCAACTCATGCACTTGGATATAAACATCACAACGTCTCTTTTCATCCCTTCCCATTAGTAGGTCTGCTTCATGTCTCGATACATTTTGTTGCCACCGGGATGTATAGTCAGTTTTGAGTGATGACATTCTCTAAGCACTTCATCTCTCAATCCATTAACATTGGGCACAACTAGTCCCGCATTCTTTCTAAGCCATCCATCTCGATCAAGCCCATACTTGTTCATCTCCTCGTCGATTCCCATTTCTAACTTGGAGATGATTTCTAATAGATTAGGATCGTCTCTCTGACTGGAACCAATCCACTCAATCAAAGTGGGTCTGATCGTCAAACTTGTTAGCGTTTCTGGATCCAATTCACACTTTGGTCTGAAATCATACCCAACGATATACTCCTGTTGCTTCCATTCTAGAAACATAGCCCCTAAACTAGCATGTCTCCTACCCAATGCATCAGCTACACAATGCCATTTCCTGGTGTATATGCGATATTGAAATCAAAGGAAGCCAAGAATTCTAACCATCTTTGCTGTCGGAGATTTAGATCCTTCTGAGAGAAGAGACACTTTAATGACTTATGATCGGTAAACAACTCGAATCTTTCTCCCAAGAGATAATGTCTCCACATCTTCAACGCGAATACGATCGCTGCCAATTCCAAATCTTGGGTAGGATATCTTTTCTCATGCGGTTTCAGTTGCCTACTAGCATAAGCTATGACTCTTCCTCCTTGCATCAATATAGCACCTAGTCCGGTACAACATGCATCAGTGTATACTGTCATCTCTTCATTCCCTTTACGAATGACTAATACAGGCGCACGCGTTAACTTTTCATTTAGACTCCTGAATGCATTTTCACAACTTTCGTCCCAAATGAAAGCTTGATTCTTCTTGGTCAACTGAGTTAACCGTACCGCTACTTGGAGAAGTCTTGGATAAATTTACGATAATATCCAGCTAATCCCAAGAAACTTCTTACGTCTGTTGCATTCTTGGGCGTAGACCAATCTTGTACCATAGCCACCTTAGGCAGGGTCCACGGCAATACCATTCTCTGAAACAACATGGCCCAAGAATCTCACTTCCCTCCCCCAGAAGTGACACTTAGGAAACTTCGCTTTCAATTGGTGTTTTCTCAACACCTCCATCACTACTCTCAAATGTTCCTTGTGTTCTTCCTCTGTTCTCGAATAAACAAGTATATCGTCCACAAACACAAGAACAAACTTATTTAATTGATCTCGGAATACTCTATTCATAAGATCCACAAAATATGTTGGTGCATTGGTCAACCCGAATGGCATGACCAACCACTCATATAAGCCAGGCGGTGCCCGAAAGTCGTTTTAGGAATACTCTCAGCTGCTACTCGGAGCTGATGAAATCCTGTCGCGGGGTCCAATTGGGAGAACACTCTTGCTCCCTCCAATTGATCAAACAAATCATCTATCCGCGGAAGAGGATACTTATTCTTTCTAGTCACTTTATTCAATTCGCGATAGTCCACACATAAACGAAGGGAACCATCTGCCTTAGTGGCAAACACAACTGGTGCTCCCCACTCGGAAACACTTCTTCGGATAAATCCGTTCTTCAAAAGATCGCTTATTTGCACCCCGAGCTCCCGTTGCTCCCTTGGCGCCATACGACGAAGTGACATTACTATAGGTCTGGCATCTTTCACTAAATCAATACGGAACTCAATCTCTCAATGTGGTGGAAGTCAGCTCACTTCCTCGAAGATATCCGGATACTGGCCAGCAACAGGAACCCCTGATAACTCATCATGCGGGATGTCGAGGGAATTTAGAAAACTAGACATCACCTCATTACTAGGTAGGCCACCAAACACTACCCCCTGCCCATCATCCGCCCTAATAGTCATCGAAAATCCCTCACAGTCTACCACCACCCCATATCTTTGGAGCCAATCGACACCCAAAATAATGCCAAACCCAGTAAAGCCCAAAATAATGCCAAACCCAGTAATGCCAAAAAAAAGCAATCACAAGCAAACATACATCCATAACTCGATAAGACCAAATTTCGACAAATCATACTAAGGCTAGTCGAACCACCGATCTGGTTCGTCACAACTAAAGGTCTATCGACTATCTCAGGTTCCAATCCTAATCTATCTACCAGGTCACTAGATATGAAGGAATGGGAAGCCCCAGTGTCAAATAATACTCGAACTGGAACATCATAAATAGAAAGCATACCTTGAATGACGACATCTTTATTTTCACCGCCGCAGTTGGGGCATTCGACGAAGAAGGAACAACATTAATAGCATATGCTTTCACAATCTGCTTCTCTTTAGGGGATTGCGGACATTTATCCTTGCGATGTCCCACTTGGCCGCAGTTGAAGCACTTCTTGTCTGCTGGCTTTGCTCAACATTCTTTGGCATAGTTGCCCTTCTTGCACAACTAAAGCACTCAAGATCTTTCTTATCTTTCTTTTTCTGACCATCCTTAGTCTGACTCTGCTTCCTTTTATTCTAAGAAATATTCTTGCCTCCAGCGCTTTCCTGCGGGTTTGGCCCCTCTGCAGATGCAACAACAACTTCAGCCTTGGGCTTAGAATAAAGGCTCTCTGATCTCAATGCCTTCCCTATAATTGTTTCAAAAGTCTCATAAATATGGTTTATAAGCCTTTCCCCTAAGTATTTATCTAAGCATATTATGAATTTCTCATTCTTCTTCTCGGGAGTGTTAATAAGGGATAATCCATACTTCGATAAAGTATCGAACTCAACAATATACTCCGAGACTACCCTACCATTCTGCTTAAGCTCTAAGAACTTCCTAAACAATTCTGATTTCTGAGCAGCTGGGATAAACTTATCACTGAATCGGGCCTTGAACTGATCCCAAGTAACTTGATCCTCAGGGGTAGCTGCCTTAATAGCATTCCACAAATTCAAAGCCCGTCCTTGTAGTGGACGCGATGCTAGCTTTCTCTTCATCGCATCTTCGATTCCTATATCCTCAAAGATACGCTCACAACTATCAAGCCAATCCTAAACTTCTATAGCTGATTCCGCTCTATGGAACGGCTTCCCACCAAGACTAGCGTAGTCCTTACAGAGCTTGGCGAAATCGGCCCTAGGCGCCTGCACCGCTATACCACCACCATTTGCAGCATTAGAAGCTGCCCTATGAACACCCCTAAGCATCTCTCTCATGAAGACAGTGAACATCATCCTCATATTAGGAGCATTCCTATTTTTGGCTCCTGAACCAGTATTCCTCGTATATCGGCTCATCGTTCAATCTGTAAGGAGAAAATGATTAACCATCTCTTCAGTGGTGCCAGTGCAGTGCGACCTCATCCTTAGATATACTAATAGTATATATATAGCTTTTGAAAACTAAAATATCACAAAAACACGCTCTCATATACGTACTATTTCTCCCTGGTATCTTTCCCTAGGTTAATTACGCAACCTAGAGCTCTGATACCAAGTGTGACGGCTCCCCCGCACCAGCCAACATTTCCAATGAAACACGTTGTGCCGACGTCCAACCAGCACGGGACGGTCATCAAAAGAAAGGAAAGGGAAGGAATTTGAAACTATGTATCATTAAAGAACCTGTAGTATATCTCACATCGTATGGAACAAAATATAATAATAACATAACTTGATATAAAATAGGCGAGACAGTGCATAAGCTGAAAACTAAACCATCATAGCAGCGGAAAGATTCAAAATACAGATTACGATCTAAACCATCATTATTACAACTTTTAAAACTGTCTCTAAAGCAAAATAGGAAGGTACACTACTAACGCCAAAAGTAGTGACCAACAACAACACACAGGGAGAATATATATGAACAATACGTGTAAGCCTCCTGCTCGTCTCCGCACAGCTACTCGTGCATAACCAGCTAACTTGTCCCTAGTCTGCTCGTTTAGGAGCACCCAGAGTAATAAGAAGAGACATAAAACTCTGGGTTATACAAAAGTCTGGTATGAGCGATAAGCAGCAAAACAGAATAATAACAGGTATATAACACCATACCTGAACCAGGACCTGCAACCAAAGAGTTAGCACAACAGGATGTACAATACTCTAAGGTGACACTAACACATGGTGCGAAAATAATGGGGAGGAGGTGTGCATGACATGGTGATAGCAAACATCAAACATAGCAATCATCCTAACATCTCTCGCTCAGCGCGTAAAGTATACGATATCTACCACTTTGATCACCCAATCCTTTGTTACGATCACTCTACTCCATGGAGTCATAATGACTCCACTACACTGATCCGTAACTGCTAATACTTTTCTATGTCCACTCTTCCCATGGAGTCATGACAACTCCACAGCACTGGCTCATAGCCCTGCTATGATCACTTTACCCCACGGAGTCATGACAACTCCACTGCACTGATTCATAGCCAATATCCGTCTCTCAGTGGTGAGTCAAAGCTATAGACATCGATAACCCCTTTGCACACGTCCTGCAGCAAAGTCCAACTCGTGAAGTCAACTTGTTAGTTCCCATCTGGATCCTGAGTTACAACCTCCTATTTGGACTACCTTTGCATCTCGGGTTTGGTCTCCTCCGGATTGGTTCGGAATACAGCTCCATTCGGTTCGGTTCGATCCTCCTGAAGTAGTACGGTTTGTGATCATCACTGTCAGGTCGGGTCAGCTTCCCCATCCTGGTCGGTTCGTGATTCCTGCTCCAGATCATCGGATCGGTTCGGTGGTACAACCATGGTTCATGGTCCACTAAATGGTTCGGTTCATGCTCCCTAGAGTGGTTCGGATCGGTTCTTGCTCCTTCCACCGGGTCGTGTTGTGTCGTCGTGTCACCATCCCAAGGTCAGATCGGTTCGGAGAACTCCAGATATGGGCGAGTCGGGGTCGTGGGGTGCTCCACGAGCGGGTCAGTTCGGAGGGGTGCAATCCGATTTGGTTTCCTGCACAGTTTCCTACAACTTTCCAGCGACTGTTTTACGCCATATGATGACGTTTTCGACCATTCTAACTTAACTATTCAATCACAAAGCATTCCAAACAACAATAGCAACATGTATTATCAACCACAAACACTAAAACAACAAATTTTAACATGCCAATATGGATCAAACATACTCAAAACCCATGTTTTTCCCTTAATCCCCTTAATTATGATTTAACCATATAATTAGCAAAACATGTCCAAATTAGCCCAAATTTTTATCAGAGCGCTAAAAAATATTTTAGAATTATACAAATTTTTCCATATTTTTCTGAGCCATAATTTCGCTAATTATCACTAATCACCTCTAATTAGCCGCAATTAGTGAAAAATAATGCAAATCACTAACCTTAGCCACAAATAAAACTTTAGATATGAAACTCTACTGTTTTGGGGCGTTTTCCAATGCAACATAGCAGCTCCAACTCTTATTTGGCACTAATCTTCCTTGATTTGGTGTAGATCAAACTAATACACAATTAGAAAGCGATTTGGGATGATTTTAGAAGGTGAAGGTCATGGCTAGGGTTAGAGAAATGTTTTAGGCGGCTGAGAAAATGAAATAAAATTGTTTCCTAACTGATTTCAGCATCCCAATAACCCTAATCCCGAAATGGGTTATAGGCCTACCTGCTAATCACCCTAATTAGGCCCAATTAAGCTGTTTTTCAGCTTCTAGACCTTGTTTCAACCATACCTCCCAAACGGTAAGTCCCTTTGGCTAATGTGACCACTCTATGGAAAGGTAAACCATCATCTAATTCCAACTGAAGTGGTTTTAGGTCAAAACTCCTTACCAATCAAAAGTTATATGCGAAACAAGATTCTCCAGGGACAAAACAGTCATTTAAAAATCGGCAAAAATTGTGAACATGAGGAATGACCCTAGTAGTCGATCCCCAAAGTTACACGACCTTACAACTTTATATGAAAAAGAAATAAATATTCTACGTTTCTTCAATACGTAGAGTGCGGGTCGTTACATGTATGTTGGGCCCCACAATTTTTTTTGGCCTAGGGACACGCTCGGCTCAGGGCCGGCACTGCTGCAAAATATAATTGTTACTTTATATTTGTATGGTTGAAATCTGCATTCGCATGTAGCATGATGACATCATTGATTTATATTATCATTATGCATCAGCACGATCGCCGCACACCCTTTTTTAGTTTATGATAACATGTGGATGTATGATTTGGTCAGTAAGCAATTTTTTGGGATCTCTACCTATTCAACATGATTTTTTTTCTTTGGTTTTGTTTTGTTTTTGTTTATGGCATGTTAAAGTTGCTGCATATATTTATAATTGTAGCTACCAGTTTATGAGATGCCTTAGTATCATATTAGTTGATAATCCAATTTTTTGACTAAGTCTTGTATTCAGACTATTTATTCGGTTCTTATTACCAGTATATACATTGCTTTTGTATTATGCGGATGGTTTAAAATTTGCTTCATTTCAGTTGTGTAGTTTATTATGCAGTGCCATGTCGATTACTTCATTCCATATTTGTAGCTGCCACTATATTGTTTCATTCAATACCATATATTGTATCATCTGTTTATCCTTTTTGATCAAGTCTAACAACCGGATGCTAAAAACCACATGATATTTTCCTTTGGTTTGGATATGCAGTATATATATATATATACACACGTATGTATGTATATGTATGTATGTATATTTAAAAAAAAATCATTATTTTTTAATGACAATGAAATCATATTTCAACTTGTAGAAATTTGATATTTAAGGCATATGGGTTAAGATAATATGCAAACAAATTCAAATACATTTTTGATGTCATTTTACAGTTGTAAATATTTTACATTAATAGTGAACTAACTGAAATAAAATATCGCCAAAGTGACCTCTTTTATTTTGGTGGTTCATGAAAATGTTTGATATTTGTGTGTAGTTATTCATGCGAATATTAGTCGGTCCAAAGGAAGGCTAATGTTTGGCCGAACCACTTACACATGTGTGATATAAATACGTGACAATTATAAGGATTTAAGAGTGAATAATTAATTGGCCCAAAGGACATTCGACTTTTGTTTATTGCCAGTATTTGATCATTGCGACAAGAGTATCACTTGCAATTAATATTATTGTCCAAAGACTTGATATTAATGTTGTACTAGATATCTTGAAAAGAGAACTACCAATTATTTGAATTTACTACTATTGATTTATACTGTAAGCATACTTAATTGATTCTTTTATTAATTACAGTTAATATGACTACGGTATCTGCCAATCTTAACAATATTCGTATTCTGACTGGAACAAACTTCAAGGATTGGAAAGAGAACGTATTGCTTCTTCTTGTCTGCATGGATCTTGACCTTGCACTTAGGATGGATGTACCCACCCCTCTTACGGATGAAAGTTCTTCAGATGCTATAAAGAACTTTGAGAGGTGGGATCGTTTAAACCACATGAGTCTAATGATCATAAAACGCGGCATTCTGGAGGAATTTAGGGATGTGGTGTCTGAAAAGATAACCAATGCTAAAGATTTCCTTGCTGAGATTGAAAAACGTTTTGCCAAAAACCATAGGCCGGAAACAAGCATGCTTTTGCAACGCTTGATTTCCATGATGTATCAAAGCAAAGGAAACATAAGGGAGTACATAATGGAAGTGTATAATGTTGCTTCAAAACTTAAGGCACTTAAGCTTGAGCTTTCAGATGATTTGCTCATGCATTTGGTATTGATCTTTCTTCCTTCAAAGTATAAGCAGTTCACGATCAGTTATAACTGTCAGAAGGATAAATGGACCCTTAATGAGCTCATTTCATACTGTGTACAAGAAGAAGAGAGGTTGAAGCATGAAAAGATTGAAAGTGCTCATGTAGCCTATACCTCTAAGGGAAAAGACAAAAAGAGAATGAAGGATAATGAAGCTACTACGGGTCCGACAGAAAAGAAACAACAAAACAAAACTGATGGTTGTTTCTTTTGTAAAAAACCTGGGTTTTTTCTTTTGTAAAAAACCTGGACATGTAAATAAAGATTGTACCAAATATCGAGCTTGGCATGTTAAGAAAGCCATGTCTTTTGCTTTGGTCTGTTCTAAAGTAAATTTAGCTACAGTACCTAAAAACACTTAGTGGATAGATTCCGGTGCACCTACTCACATAAATGTTTCTATGCAGGGTTGCCTGAGCTACCGAAATCCAACTGATGCTGAAAGATTCATCTATGTGGGCGATGGAAAATTGGTTCAAGTGTAGGCAATTAGGAATTTTAAGTTATTATTAGGAACTTAGTTTTATTTGGATTTATTTGATACTTTTGTTATACCGCCATTTAGATAGAATTTGGTTTCTATTTCTGAATTGGACAAATTTGGTTATTATTGTTCAATTGGGAATGGTATTTTTAGTTTATCAATAAATTCAACTCTTGTTGGAACTGGTTCTCTTAATGTTTGTGATAACGTATATATGCTTGATGTTAATACATCTTATAATAAACCTTGCATGTGGAATTACATGGTACTAAAAGGAAAGCTAATAAAGAAAATTCATCCGCATTTTGGCATACGTGCTTAGGTCGTATATCTAAAGCTAGAATTCAAAGGCTTGTGTTAGATGGCATTTTGCAATCTCTTGATTTTTCAGACTTTGATGTTTTTGTAGAGTGTGACAAGGGAAAACAGACCAAACATAAGAAAATAGGTGCCAATAGAGCAACCGACATCTTAGAATTGATACATACAGACATTTGTGGGCCATTTCCCGATGCATTATGCAATGGTCAACAATATTTTATCACATTCATAAACGACTGTTCAAGATATGGCTGCATATGTCATATACATGATAAATCGGAATCCTTGGACATGTTCAAGAAATTTAAGCTAGAGGTTGATAACCAACTCAACAAAAGAATAAAAACTGTCAAGTCTGACCGTGGCGGTGAATATTACGGTAAATCTGATGGATCAGGTGAACAATGTCAAGGACCATTTGCCCACTTCCTAGAGGAATGCGGAATAGTCCCGCAATACACTATGCCAGGTTCACCTTGCATGAATGGTGTTGCTAAGATACGAAACCGAACCCTTAAATACATGGTAAGGAGTATGATTTGTCATTCTACCTTACCAAAATCACTCTTGGGAGAGGCATTAAACACATCAGTTTATATCCTTAATAGGGTACCCACTAAAGCAGCTACCAAAATACCTTATGACCTTTGGACCAACGAACAACCCACTCTAAAGCATTTCCATGTTTGGTGATGTCCAATTGAGGTAAGGCCTTACAGGCCCAATGAAAGGAAATTGGACTCTAAAACGGTAAGCAGCTTCTGTATTGGTTATTCTGAGCGATCTAGGGGCTATTAGTTTTATGATCCCACACTAAGGAATTTTTTTGAGATGGGAACTGCAACATTTTTTGAGGATATAGAGTTTGGGGGGAGAAATAAAGTAAGGAACATTGCTTTTGAGGAGGAATCATCATCTGTGATATCCACGAAGGTTACTTCTTCAGATGATATGACAATTATCATGGCTTTCATTGATCAAGAAGTAAATAAGAACCTCAACAAGACAATGTTGAAGAAAACCCCTTTCACGTTGAGTACAATGTTCTACAAGAAAAAACTCAACAACCTCAACAAGAATTACCATTAAGAAGATCCATAGAGATAGAAGAAGTGCCATTTCGGATGATTATGTGGTATTTCTTCAAGAAATAGAGGATCGTAATGGATTGGTGGAAGATGACCCTATCAACTTACACCAAGCCATGCAAGATATTAATTCTCAAAAGTGGATTGAGGCTATGAATGAAGAGTATAAATCCATGCAAGACAATAAAGTTTGGGACCTTGTCACTTTTCCTGAAGGTGCAAAACCCATCGGTTGTAAATGGATATTTAAAACCAAAAGTGATGCAAATTGTTTAAACCAAAATTTGCTTAAACACCAAAGATGCCACAAAGGCACTTCACCAATCGGTAATAAATGAGACCACAATCGTAATAAAAAGGAAAAGACAACAAAGATTTTATAGTGGTTAAATCTTAGGAAAGATCTACGTCCACTTTGGTAAAGATTTCCATTAGTAATTCAAGAGTTACAAGCTTAGAGTCACTCAAGAGTACATTCATATTCTCTCTTATGCAAAGACTTCTCTTTAATCTATACATATCAGCGAAGAATTAGGCTTATCTAGCTAAATGCAAGGAGAAATGGTAGTGAGTCTTCAATCTTTAGGATACTTGAGCACTTTTGGTGGATTTCATGATGGATTCAATGCTTGATCTTTGCTTTGAGATGATAGATGGCGTTAGAATCTCTTGGAGCAGGACAGAATGCAATTCGACAGCCCTTCGGGGTGGTAAATTTCGATCCCTAAAAGCATGGAAGCCATGACCTATTTATAGGAGAAGTTGGAGTGAAAAGGTGAGCTGAAATGTGTATAAGCAGGCTGTGGGTCGAACATACAAGTAATTACAGAAATGCCACCGCCAGTTATTGACAGCTTGCAGAGTCCAAATTGGTTGAAGAAAGACGTGCTTCTGCTACTTTAAAACAAAAGAACATGACTCTTCAACACAAGATTTCCACTCAGAGTTTATTCCTTGAAGCAGTAACTACCAACGTTCAGTTTCTTGAAGAGGATAAAGACAAAGCCGTGAATGCTTATAGAAAAGTCAAAGCGAAGTCCGAGAATACCCTATTCAAGTTTTATGATTATAGCTTCATGGGCTATGGTAGTTTATACTATTTGGGGAAAGACTTCGCTGAGATTTTAGCTCTAGTCTGGGAAGAAATGCTCAGGATCGATTGAGGCGATCGTGGTAAAGAGGATCTTATAGAGGAGCTTTTAGACGAGAAATCCCATGAAGCTCTAGCCAAGGGAAAGATTATATTGAGGGAAAAGCGGGAATTGTAAGGTGACAAAGCTGGTCCTTTTGGAGAACAAACCCAGGATGCAACAAATGTTGTTGCTGCTACTCCTCCTGCTAATGTTGAGGCTTCTGGTTCACAAATTCCAGTGAATCCTCCCACTGCTTCCAAGGATACAACATTCAAAGAACACAATGTCGAACAGAACTTAGCAGAGGAGCAAAATAAGGATGATGAAGTTGATGATGATACTTATGCAAATAGATTCAAGGTCAAAGAACACAGAAATCTTCAGGCCAATCTTATAGCTGTAGGTAAACTTGAAATCATGGAAACTGTGCTATACTTAGCATGTCTATGCCCATCACCTAAGACATCTGTACTTCATTCTCATTGTTCATCTGCTTTAGGTCTAATCTCACCATCACCCTCTCCTGCTGCAGAAAATATAGTGATGGATGAAGCCATCATAGTTGTTTCAACCTTGATGTCAGTTCCTCTTGTCCCAATTTCTACTCCTCCTCTGGGTGATCCACCCCTTCTTGCTTTCAACACCCCGGGTTCTTAGGATACTCGGATTCCAACAATTGCTAACTTAGGTGAAGATGAGGATTAAATACCAAGTGGGGAGGATTCTTAGCATACTGGTGATACTCCGGACAAGGAGACCGAGGACCTAAAGAAACACAAATCCAAAGCCTCATCAACTTCTGGACGTAGAGGAAAAAAGCATGCTTATAAGAAGAAAGTTATTACTTTGTCATCTCAAGGAAGTCCTATCGGGCCAGGGAAACAACCAGCTAGTGATCCTCCTTCTTCCACTAAGTATGCTCTGGGGTCAGGTGCCAAGAAATAGTAGTACTACTGACTTTGCTTTAGTTTCTTATTACCGTTATTTAGACCGGTTATATATGCGAGTGATGGCCCTCGCCTACTACTCTTATGCTTGTTACTTTATGCACATTTATGCCTGATACTTTTGTACTTGACTTGTAATGCTGTGATCTGGTTCTATGTTGCTAAAACGAAACTGTGTTCTGCTTACTATACTTAAGCTTTTATTTTTAGCTTTATCGTACCTTCTTGTTCTGCATTCCACACCTATTTTCTTTTCATGCTCACAACACAAATTTTATATTAAAAACCATTTGTTATTGCAACATTTGATATTAAAGTGACCTCATGGTACATTTTTATAAGTAACGATTTTTGGTTGTAGCCACAGATCATTATTAACTGAAATTACTTGACCAATTTTGTTGAATCTCCTTGATGCTGACTAGGGCAGTATTTGAGAATTCTTTCTTGTGACTAACCACTTTTGTGCTTCTCACTGTATCGAAGCTCTCAAGTTTGCCTTAGCTATTTCGAAGGATTCAACTTTTATGGTTAAAGTAATCATTGTAGATGCTAAACGTTTAACGTAGAGCTGTGACGAGTTTATGGTATGTTTAGGTGAGCATTAATAAATTTCTTTAATGCAGTGGTAATGCCCCCATGCCAAAATTTGTCGCATACTTTAAAGGTTAAGCATGACATTTATGATCGATTTTATTTGAAGTTTCTCAGTCTTGTGTTTTTGCCATTACATTTGAAATTTCATGGCTTGCTCATTTTATCCAAGGGACTTCAGTTTAGTCGATTCAGCTCATACCTTTTTACGAAGATGATTTTTTTTTTTGCCTCTGCTTGAGAGGTCTTGTATTTTATCATGTTCAATCATGTTTCTCGCTAACCTGTAGGCCCTTCAAAGACCAAATTTGAACATGTGCCCTCAGAGAGGTCTTGGTTTTCATGCCTTCACAGAGGTCTTTTGCAAACCAGTTATTCGTTGTGGCTGAATGATTTAGCCACTCATAGAATTTGTAGGGAGCCTTCGAAAAGGTCTTTGGGCCCGTCATTCACCGAATTTGGAAGAATCAGCTTATGGTCGGATGCCCCAAAAGAGGTCTTTTGAATCACAGGGTTTGTCTTAATCGGGCCATGTGTTAATGGCACTGACAATTGACTAGGTGCCCCTCGGGAGGTCTTTGGTTTAGAAGCCCAGTGTCTGTCATAATCGGGTCATGTAATAATGACACTGACAATTACCTGGGTGCCCCTTGAGGAGGTCTTTGATTCAAAGGCCCAGTGTTTGTCATAATCAGGCGATGTATTAATGGCACTGACAATTAACTGGTTGCCCCTTGGAGAGGTATTTTGTTTAGAGTCGCATTTTTTCATGGGGTTGACGCTAGTCCATTTATCGGTTTTATTAGGACTAGGGTCTTGGACCTTTCAATTAAGAAAGTGGCCCTTCGGTGTAACTTACAGCTTCGCTTGTAGTTTGAACACCGCATCATTTTCAGTTCCTGATGTCCCTTTTTTTGCAATGTTGTGCTTCACACCTTTGTATTTGTTGTGAATGTTGTTTTAAGCACTGAGCAAAGGGTGTTTGAGCTATCCCAAACGGGATGTCCTGTAATGGCCACCGGGCTTTACTAGTTTGTGGATGCGTTGATGCTCTTATAGGGGACCTACAATCAAAGTCGAATTTTAGCGACTTGTAAACAAGAGTTTGCAAATGTACGATTTAGGAAAGTAAAGTAATTTCTTTCATTGATTTGTATGAGGCTTTATACAACGCTACATGGTATTTACAATGCATGATGTTCACAACTTACAAAATGAAAGAATTATTAAACGAAGTAATGAAGAAGATGTATGCTATTTCATTCTCTCAGAAGTTGGATCCCATCTGTCGTTTTCAGCTCGAATGTGCTATTTGAGAATTTTTGGCTTATCGTATACGGCCCTTCCCAGTTGGGTCCAAATACTCCAGTTCGTATCATGATTCTTTTTACAACAGGGTCCCCAACTTGGAAGGTTCTCCATTTAACTTTAGCATTAAAATGACGAGCTATCCATCTTTGATGTGCCAAGATTATGAGTTCTGCTTCTTTCCTTTTTTCTTCAAGCAAATCAAGTGCTTCGAGCTGTAGTTTCTCATTCTCTTCTTGATTGAAGTGGATTCTTCGGTGAGTGGGAACTTCCAGTTCCACTGGGATCATAGCCTCAGATCCAAATGCAACTGAGAATGGAGTATACCCAGTTGCAGTTTTATGAGTTGTACGATATGCCCATAGTGCAAGAGGGAGCTCGTCTACCTAACCACCTTTAGCTTTTTCTAGACACTTCTTGATAGTTGACTTCAAAATTTTATTGATTACTTCAACTTGCCCGTTGGCCTACGGGTGAGCAACGGCTGCAAAACTCTTCTTAATCTTGTATTTAGCATAGAAATCTAGGAATTCACTGCTCTCGAATTGAGTTCCATTATCAATGATTATCTTTTGAGGTACCCCAAATTGGAAAATATTGTTCTTTAGAACAAAGTTGATCACCTTTTTCGAAGTAATAGTTGCTAATGGTTCGACTTCAGCCCATTTAGTGAAGTAGTCCATAACAACGATTGCATATTTCACGCTTGACTTAGCTATACGCAATGCTCCAATCAAAACTATGCCCCAGACAGAAAATGGCCATGGACTAACCATCTGAGTCAGTTCTATAAGAGGTGCTCTTGGAATCTTTGTGAATCTTTGGCATCTATCACATTTCTTAGCATAGGTCATTGCATCCAGGTTCACGTCAGGCCAAAAGTAGCCATATCGCATAACTTTCTTGGCCAATGTTTGACCGCCTATGTGACCTCCGCATTCCCCCTTCATGTAGTTCTGCTAAGATTGCTATGGACTCCTCTTTGATTACACATCGCAACAGTGACATGGAGAATCCTCTCCTATATAACCTTCCATGTTGTATAAGGTATAATGGAGCTTTGCACAATATTTTCCATCGCTTTTTCGGCTCTTTAGGAAGTGTTCCATTAAGGATGTATTCTTTGATTGGGGTCATCTAGGATATAAGCTCTTCAACCGTCTCTATGATCCAATCGATATCCACTTCTTCAATAGTAGGGGGTAAAGGACTTCGACTGGTATTAGACCTAGCAACTGAGCATCTGAAGAACTGGCGTATTTAGTGAGAGGATCTGCCATTGAATTTTCTTCCCTTGGAATATGAGATATAGTGTAGTAGTCAAGGTCATTAAGAAGTTCCAAAGCTTTGGTAACATAAGTAGGAAGTTTTCTGACTTTGGTTTGGAATTCTTTGCGGACCTGACACACTACCAGTTGAGAATCACTTAAAATTTGCAAGGTTTTCATAATCATTTCTTTTGCTAGCTTCATCCCTGTTATCAATGCTTCATATTCATCCTCATTATTGGTCAATGGGAATTCCAATCTTAAGGCGTAGCATAGAGAATGGCCATCTGGAGTTTCTAGAACAATCCCAGCACCTGAGCAGTAATCATTTTTGGATCCATCGATGTACAGCTTCTAACTGGCCACCGTATCTACTGGTTCCTCTGTCTCTTCTCTCCTATCCATGAACTCAGCGATGAAATCTGCTAAAGCTTGACCATTAATAGCTCTTTGAGGTTGATAAGTGATGTCATATTAACTGAGCTTTATGTTCCACTTCAACAACCTTCCCAAAGTTTCTAGGCGAAAGAGAACTTATCTTAGCGGTTGATCGGTGAGAACCTTTATCGGATGGGATTGGAAATATGGTCTTAGCATCTTTGAGGCGATAAGCAGACAATACACAAGTTTTTCTAATTTTGGATAGTTCAGTTCTGCCCCAGCAAGCCTTTTACAGATATAATAAACTGGCCATTGGACCTTGGCATCCTCCCGGACAAGTGTACCACTTAAGGCATGAGACGAGACAACTAAATATAGGAACATCTCCTCTCCATCTTTGGATTTAAAGGCGTGGGTGGTGACTCCATGTGCTTAATCAATTCTTCGAAGGCTGTTTGGCACTCAGGAATCTATTGGAAATCTTTCTTTCCTTTCTTCAAAGCATCGAAGAGCGAAATGCATCGATTCGTTGCCTTAGAGATAAATCGATTAAGCTCAGCTACTTTCCCATTTAAGCTTTGAAGCTCTTTCTTCGTCCTTAGAGCATGCATTTCTCGTAAGGCTGTGACTTGGAAAGGATTTGCTTCAATGCCCCGGGCGTTGACTATGAACCCGAGAAATTTCCTTAATGAGACTCCAAATGAACATTTAAGCGGATTTAGCTTCATCTTATACTTTATGAGGATATGAAATATCTCTGCCAGATTCTCCAGATGATCATTGGCTTTCTTTGACTTTACCGGCATATCATTTACATAGAGCTCCACTGTATTCTCAATCTGAGATTTGAACATCGAATTCACAAGGCGTCGGTATGTCGCTCCTGCATTTTTTAGTCCGAACGACATAACGTTGTAGCAATACAAGCCTCTATCTATTATGAAACTTGTGTTCTCTTCATCTGGCTTATGCATCATAGTCTGATTGTATCCGGAGTACGCATCCATAAAAGATAACAGTTCATACCCCGTTGTTGCATCAACAAGTTGATCAATTCTGGGAAATAGGAAACTGTCTTTTGGACACACTTTGTTGAGGTCTGAATAGTCTATGCATACCCTCCTTTTGCCATTCGACTTTTTAACAAGGACTGGAATACCAATCAGGATATGTAGATTCTCGAATAAAATTATTCTTGAATAACCTATCTACTTCTTCTTTTATGATACAGATCTTTCAAGTCCTTGAATTCACCTTTTTTGTTTTATTGGAGTTAAACTTGGATTAATATTCAACTTATGCACAATTACATCAGGTGATATTCCGCAAATATCGGAGTGTGTCCAAGCGAAAACATCTAAATTCTCTTTCAAAAACAAAGTTAATTCTTTTTGCAATTTAAAGCTTAGCTAAGAACCTATTTTCAGGACTCTTTCAGGATCTTTATCATGGACTGGAATAGAAATTATGGCTTCAGCTGGCGCTGCTTTTTTCCCCCACACTCATTTTTCTGGGATCAATTTCCTTTTGAGGTCCGCTATGCTCGCCAGTGTGAGGACCCCGCCCTAATTGCTATAAGGGGGTCACGAATGCGGAGAGGGGGCTCCACATCCTTCTTTACTTCCTTATTTCTAGATTCGACAAGTTCCGCCATATAACACTCCCTTGCCACCTGTTGGTTTCCTTTAATCACGCCAACTCCATTTTCGGTAGGGAATTTCATAGTCAAGCACTATGGAGCCATTGTTGTCCTAAAGGCTGCAAGGGTTGGTCTTCCAAGGAAGGCATTATATGCCTAAAGCTCGTCGATTATGACAAAATCTTGTTTTATAGCAACCTTTTGTTTTCCTTCTCCGAGTTCGACGAGCAGGTTGATGATGCCAATTGGTTGAGTGGGTTGCCATGTGAACCGTGGATCTTATTCTAACAAGCTTTCAGATCATCCATGGAAAGGTTCATCCTATTAAATGCATTAATGAATAGGACATTGATAGATGCCCTACTATCAACCAAGATTCTCCTGACTGTGGCTGGACCCAAACCGATGGTAATCACCATTGGATCTACCATTGGTGTTAGCAATCCGTCTGAGTCTCTTTCCTTGAACACAATATCATCCCATGGAGTTTTCAGCATCTTTGTTGGAAAGGCTTCGTTCATGACCATGAGTTCTTCTTCCCTCATATGGATCTTTGTTTCATTAGTATATTTCATATTGTCCCGCTAGCTTCTTCCGGATGGGTGAGGCCCACCTGAAATGGTATTGATGATCAGTCCTGGAATGACATCAACCGGTGCGCTCTCAATCTATCTAGGCTGCCCTGTAGATGTCCCTTGTCCTTGAGCAGTTTGAGTATTCTGTGGGTTCTTTCTGTATTGCTGAAGTCTGTTTTTCCTTATTAATTATTCAATCAAGTTTTTAAGATGCATGCACTCATTCATATTGTGGCCCAGTTGTTTGTGAAACCTACAGAACCTGTCTGACTTTATTTTAAGATCACTGACCTTTGCTTGCTTTGGTGTTGGATATTCCTCGGTATCTTTAGTCGCCATGAAGATGTTCTCTATAGTGTCGTTCAAAGGAGTCAACTCTGAATTTTTGAAGAAGCAAAATTTCTTGTTGGCTCGATTATCCTTCCTATCGTTGCTCCTTTTCTGGCCACCAGGATTCTTCTGGCCCCCTTTTGCATCATTACTTTTCTTCTCTGGTTGCGCACTGCTTTCAGGAGCATCCAAGGCATAGGCTGGATCTTCATCCACACCAATGTATTCCTCAGTTTTATTGAACCGTTCCTCAAGCGTACTTGGCTTCTTCTTCTTGATCCATTGTCCAAGCTTAGTCTTTTTACTTATGGCTCCATAGTGCTTGAAGCGGGTGAGAAAAGCCTTGATGGGTTCTCCTGGCCTTTGCTGGAGCTCGTTCAACTCCAAAACATCCCGTATCTTCGAAGCATGGAGCCTAAACTGCTCTCTGAATAGCTTGGCCAAAGTAGAAAACCATCCACAGATTTGGCCGGTAACTTTGTGAACGAAAGTGATGCCACCCCTTCGAGATAAGTTGGAAAGTACAGGCATTTCAACTCGTCTGTGGCACGCGCTCCATCCATATGTTGATCATATTTGAAGAAGAACACATTGGGATCACTAGTCCCATTATAGGTTTGCACCGTTGGAGGTTTGAACTTATTTGGGTACGGAGCCATTTGATTCTCTCCGTGAGTGGGGTTTTGGTAGGAGCGAACCCCCAATCCTTCTCATCGTCTTGCTTTTTCAAGCTTTTCTCCATGATCATGTGAACCATTTCCGATATGCGCTCCTCTTCACTAAAATGGTCTACGGGGCAGACGCCATCATTCTTACTGGAAGTTTTCCTAAGCAAACGGTCACGGTTCAGATTCCGGAGCCCTGGGCCTCCTGCTTGGGGAGGCGCCCCTTTGATGGTTCCAAGCGCTTGTCGAGAGGTTGCTTTATCAGAGCGATTGTGTGTAAAAGGTTTTGCTTCTTTTCAAGGATCATTAGGGTCTGCAACCTCTTGGACGAAATTTTCTCGATTTGGACTTGAATAAGAAGTACCCGCATTTTCTATCTGAGTTAACTTAGAACGAGCAGCATTCATCATAACTTTTGCCGTAGCGGCTTGCATGGAAAACATATACTCGAGTTTCTTTAACATTGCGTTATTTGCAATATCCATTTGACTTGTTAAACCCGCAATAACTTCATCCAACTCTCTTCTCGTTACAGCTGTTCTAGCTTAGAAGTTTCACCAACTTCGAATTGGTTAGTGAATGGACTAGTTTCATTGTTAGCGGCGTTGTCGATTTCTTCGTCAGTTTTACTAGCAGTCTTCTTTGATGGTTTATGTAACACCCCACATCCGTTAGTGTCACTCACAAAGGGAACGCACTAAGTTCTGTGGAGTATTTTTGGGTAAAAGTTGCAGATAAATTACAAGACAGACAGAAATTAAGCAGCGGAAAATAAAACTTTGCTTTATTGATAAAATAGTTTGTACAATGATTTCTTTACAATATCAGAGTATCATCTGTCTTACAAAATAAAGAAGCATAAAAACAACATTTATATTCCCCGATTTTAGCAAGAGCCAGCCACAGCATCTGAAAATAGAATCCAAGCAAACTTCGAAAAATCTTCAAGCTGGGAAAGAGTGGCAGTCCAACTTAACCTAAGCTAAACTATTCCCTCCTTTACTACCTTGGGGGGGGGGGGGGAACGGAAGAAAAGAAGACGAAAGAAAAACAGAGTCAGACATAAAGCCTGAGTAAGTTCAGTAACTTCTAGCATGTGAACATGGAAAAACAAAACGACATGAATTAACTGAATACAAGATTACACCATGACGATAGGGTCAACAAGATTAGACAAGGTAATCACAAGATATGATAAGATAAGATAAACTGGATACGCTCTAATACGCCGCTTCGCTATTTCCTTGTTATACTGGTTTCTATATCTCTGCACTGCCTAACTAGTGTCCCAACTAGTAACGATAACGTGATCCCAATCCCTGTATCTTTCAATGCCTTCGGGCATCCATTTATTATTTATTACCTAGATCTTAATCTAGGGTTTTCTATCAAATGCTTTCTAAATTAGAGTTTACGCTATCTGCTGAATGCTTCTCGGATTTAGGGTTTATGCCACCTAGTCCAACTAGGGATTATGCTACCTGACGAACGATGCCCCCAAGTCTAGGACACACTACCTAGTGTGGTATATGTTCCTATACTTCCCCACGCATGTATCGCGAATCGTTATCGCTTGTCTAGATGCACATGTCCTGTAATGTGCAACCTGAGTCTTATGTCAGGGCAAATCAAGTAATACAGAACTCGGTCGGGAGCTTTCAGATATCTGCCGATGCAGATGCTAAGGTCTTTTTTTATTCCAGTGGCTATGGTCCCACTTGACCCCTCGCTCAACTAATGAAAGGCACACCTTATAAAATGAGAACTATACGCCGGCCCCCGGTGCCGCACTATCCTATGGCCATCCTCACCCATAACTAGATAGCAAGTATATGGTCTTTTGGAGTTCTCCGCCTTTCCGCTTCACGTATCTCGATTGACTGAAGATGGATGGTAGACGACGAGTCGCTATCACAGGGCTACCGTTTGCTCGCCGAATCACGCCGATCCATCCTAGTCTTTAGGTTGCCATGTATTGCAACCAAGGCATACCCCTGGTTCTTCTACGCAGACCTTAACCTCTGTGGGCCCAGGCGGATCATCTGCAGCCTCACAGAGGGATACCAAGAGTACCCTCACGTCCCCTCGAAGCCTCGGGCTTCGTAACCCAATTCATTGGAGCCTTCTTTTTAATCAGACGGACGTTCGCTCCTCCTCGTGTTATACTAAGAATTACTACTTAGTTTTGTCAACTAAGGTTTACCACTTAGTTTCCAGAATCGTTGTTTTCTTAACTAAGGTTTACTACTTAGTTCTCTTTCCCTTCAATTTGGATTGGTTAAGTGTCATTAATCAATTCGAGCCAGCTTAACCCTCTTCATTCGTCCTGTTAAACTGGTTAAGTGTTATCAGTGATTCATGATGACTTAACCCTACCACACACCAAGTTATATTGGTTAAGTATTTCTTATTACTTAACCCTACCCGTTCATCCTGTATTGGTTAAGTGTTCCTTTTTAACTTAACCCTGCCCGTCTGTTTTAACTAACATGTTATTAATGGTTAAGTATTATCCCTTCATGTTTTAGAATTAACCCCATTCCTTTATCACAACCTGATGGTTAAGTGTTCAGGTTTACTTAACCCTACGGTCTAGCCCATCTAACATATCAAATTTACTAAGTGTATTAGATTTTACTTAACCCCAACCTCTAGTCTAGTTAACATATTAATTTGGCTAAGTATATTAACTTTACTTAACCCCTACAAGTCTTGTTTTGCTACCTTGAGTTTGGTTAAGTGTCTCTATGGACTTAGCCCTCCCATTCTAGCTTAACTGTGTTAAGTTGGTTAAGTGTTCCTATGGACTTAACCCTCCCATTCTAGCGTAACTGTGTTAAGTTGGTTAAGTGTTCCTATGGACTTAACCCTCCCATTCTAGCTTAACTGTGTTAAGTGTCAGTCTGAACCTAACCCCACCCATCAGTCTGGTTATTATGTTGAACTGGTTAAGTGACTTAATTAACTTAACCCTACCATTCTTATTCTAGCTTTAACTAAATAAATTAAAGCCGCTACCACTCACATTAGACAAGTATTGTTGCGACTACTGGATGTGCCGGTTGGTTCCGGGCAGGTTTACATCGCAACTCAGTCTAACCTCGGGCTAGGCATATTCGTGTTTTCTAAGTTCAAAGTGTTTCAATTTATTTTCAAATCAAGTTTTGAAAGTAACCATCCTATTCGTCGGATCAGCTAGGGATAGCCAGGGAGAGCAGGAAACTTGTATTTTCCAAACCCAAGCCTAGACACTATCCTATCTGTCACCCTAGAACTTTCTGGTGTGTCATTAAAAGAAATGTCGTTAATAAACCTTTAATTTGTCTAAATTTATATTTCCTCATTCAGGCCAAATTCTATAAGTAAATTATTCCTAATTTACTTATTTCCTAATTACTCTTTTAATGTAAATTGTCTACATTCATTCTTATGGCCCATTTTCCCCTCTAAATCATATTTATGCTTTTTGGTATGTAAACAATACCAAATTAAGTGTCACTAACCATGATTTTGCTGAACCTGCCAATTACTTCCAATTATGGCCAATTTCAAATTTATGCTAATATACTTACCGTGCCAAATTAGCTAATCCAATTCTGATTCAACATTCTAATTCTAAACTTATTACTCTAGTTCACTATTCATGTAAATGCTAGATTTACACGTCAATACTGGATTCAAATTACACATCCTATAATTCATGTCAAATTTATCCAATTTGCATGTCGTAATGCATGTTCCCAATTTATGCCAATTTCCAAGTTAAAAACTACGCTTTAGTAAATTTCATATTTTGCCCAAACCGTATTCCCACCGTTCGTATAATCGTGATTCAATCTAGATTATAGATAAATCTAGATTCGCAGAAAATAGGGAATGAACGAAAGATGCTATGCAAAAGATAGACATAATAACTGGCATAAAAAAGGTTGAATAACGACGTCGGTTCAAGAACATGGGTAGACCTAACTTAATAGGTAAATTCCCAAGGTCTAAAACCAAAAAAAACCAAGAATAGACAGAATAGAGACGTAGGCTCAAGAACATGGGTAGACCTAACTTAATAGGTAAATTCCCAAGGTCTAAAACCAAAGATAACCAAGAATAGACAGAATAGATGATCGGGTTTAGACCCAATTTCATAGTCACAAAACTTAAGCAACACTTTCCTAGTCATGAATCACAGGTGTTTAATCACAGATGTCATTGTTATGTCATAGGCAATAGTTTATATTTCCTAATCAAAGGCATAGGCTTAGTCAAGGAAATAATCCTCATAGTCACAGTCACAGTCATAGGCAATGTTCATAGTCATAGGCAATGTCCATAGTCATAGGCAATGTTCATAGTCATAGGCAAATGTTCATGGTCATAGGCAATGGTTTTTAAGGTCCATAGTTTCATAGTCACGGTCTTATTTGTCCTCGAATCATAACAGTTCTTAATTAGGTTCAAGAGTATAGGAACTGATTCGAATAGAGAGAGAGAGAGAGATTTGGCATATTCTTTTATTCCTTTAATTTCATGTCACGAACAGAGAAAAGCGTTCAAATCTAGAAATAACTGACTTACAGAAATTTAGATTAGAAAAGAAAGATGGCGTTGCTATGATTCGTGCGACGTTAGCCTTTGATCCTTATCTTGAAGCTTTAATCTTGATTCGAATCTCTTCTTGAAAGTCTTTGAGCAACATCTCCTCGTCTTGATTTATTTTATATATATTATTCTATTTATTATTTAATTAAGAGGAGGAGAAGAAGCCATGTTCGCCAAGAATCTTTGCAGCATAAGGGTAGAGAAGAATTATGAATAGAGAAGGAGACTAGGGCTGTTTATATAGTGTTAGGCGGACGAAGCTAGGCAGAAAACATGACCAAATACATCAGAACGAACCAGGTGCAGAAAGCTGGAAAAAGCAGGGGGGTCGACCCCCAAGTCGACTACCCAGTCGACCTGGGTGACGCAGGTCGACTACCCAGTCGACCTGGGTGCCCCAGGTCGACTACCCAGTCGACCTGGGTGAAATGGGCGGGAAAATTCCTGCCCAGCCCAATCTGGGTCCGATTTGAATTTTGAACTTAACCTGTTTTGAATTTTGAACT
The DNA here is from genome assembly GCA_030737875.1 of Allium sativum. Taxonomy (NCBI): domain Eukaryota; kingdom Viridiplantae; phylum Streptophyta; class Magnoliopsida; order Asparagales; family Amaryllidaceae; genus Allium; species Allium sativum. The sequence continues at coordinate 839,413,884 of CM060913.1, read as the reverse complement.
TCGCTGAATCTTCCGGAGGCCATATCTCCCTCATACAGACTCCGATTTACGCAAACTCAGACTCGTTTTCATGTAGAATTCTGAGACGAACGCAATGGCGCAGCCCGTTTCCCTTGATTTTGATTTTAACTTCTAATTCTGCCTTGATTTGTGAATCCTAGTGTTGCAGAATTTCGGGGTGTTACATTCTCCCACACTTAAAAGGATTTCGTCCCCGAAATCTTCAAGTTAGGAAGAATGTGTCCTACCATCCAATCACCCATCTACTCAACCATTCAGTCACAGGCATTCATTGTCCTTAAAATATTTCTAATGCTTTCATGTTCATATGCATAGTGTGTGTATATGTCTTTATCTAATGCAAAATCAGGCGGTCTACTGATTCAGTTGACCTCCTTAATGCAAATCATGTCAGTGTCATGCGTCCAATCATGTATGCAAGCATCCCTAGTTATGTAAATACTACATGTGTGCATAGCCATTCATCCATATGCAACATCCATATGATAACATACCAAGTTCAACTTACAAACAAATACATATCTGTAAATGCAATATGAAAGTGCCCGAACTGATCTAGTGCCTAATACGTACGCATATGCATCCACGAGCAACCATTAGCAACCACTTGCAACCACCAACCATAACATGTTTCAAACACATGTTTACATCCATTGGCTTCTACCTAAGGATCGAAGATACGACCTAGAGGACATACTTTGGAAAGAGAGAAACAATTATGCGTAAAGCTCCTACAAACAAAAGAAATCAAGGATGCACCCTTAAGGAAAAAGGGTATGATGCTAGTATCTAGCCTTCTTGAGCTTTACTCCACTGTATCTTAACTAATTTAACTTCACGATTGTGAAGTTTCCGATCTCCATTTCCAAAATAAACAGATGTTAACTATGATACCAAGTGTACATACCAAGATGGTTTGAGGTCTCTCCTCTTAGCTTATCCATCACGCCATAACTATGAGGGTAAAAAGGTCACTACGCACTTTTTAGAGTGCCTGCCGCAACTATTCATCTTTCACGCAAACCACCCTAGTCGAACTCGACATTCCTCAAGTACAAGCCCCAAAGGCCTAAACCAATATCAGACAAGCATCCAAGGAATATCTCCTCCGAATTTAGACGATCTACGTGAGATGATATAAGCAAACTCGATAGCTATCCTCAAATCCTTACTAAAAATAAACTGGTCGGACCACCAATTGGATTTGAGACTCTAGTGGGATCTTTCTACTATAAAAGTACTATGGTGCAGAGACTCAACTATGGAAGTGGATATGAACAAATGAGAAGCGCTAGAACCAAGGAAATAGTACGAATAGAAAAACTAGACCCTTCCAACAGAACTTCACTACCCTAGTAAAGATACTTCCTCTTGTCTTAGGCTTTATAATTACTTCCTCCTTCGTGAGCTAAATCTACATACATGAATTCCTCAAGCCAGGGTTGTACTCCCTAGCCAAACTCCTCATCCCCTTTCGTGTGTAGTCATGTTGACAAATCTCTCGAAAGCTGCTTCCATCGTACAGAAAACTCTATAAACTTGAAAGAAAACTGGCCGTAGGTAAAACAACTACAGCTATGGGTGGAAGCCAGGCACTACTTCGCCCATCGATGAGGTTATCTCCCAGAATGCCAGGAGCCCCAGAAACTCAAGAAAGAAGGAGACAAGAATTCAAACAGAGGAAGAGAAGATAATGCGTATGGCTTTAGGGAATATGCCTTTACTTTGAAAATGCTTCTTTTAAAACCGTTTTGAAAATAATTTTTCAAATCCTTTATCTGATCTGGTAACCTTCATCTCTGATACCACGTGTAACACCCCACATCCGTTAGTGTCACTCACAAAGGAAATGCACTAAGTTCGGTGGAGTATTTTTGGGTAAAAGATGCAGATAAATTACAAGACAGACAGAAATTAAGCAGTGGAAAATAAAACTTTGCTTTATTGATAAAATAGTTTGTACAATGATTTCTTTACAATATCAGAGTATCATCTGTCTTACAAAATAAAGAAGCATAAAAACAACATTTATATTCCCCGATTTTAGCAAGAGCCAACCATAGCATTTGAAAAGATAATCCAAGCAAACTTCGACAAATCTTCAAGCTGTGAAAGAGTGTAGTCCAACTTAACCTGAGCTAAACTATTCCCTCCTTTACTACCTGGGGTGGGGGGAACGGAAGAAAAGAAGACGAAAGAAAAACAGAGTCAGACATAAAGCCTGAGTAAGTTCAGTAACTTCTAGCATGTGAACATGGAAAAACAAAACGACATGAATTAACTGAATACAAGATTACACCATGACGATAGGGTCAACAAGATTAGACAAGGTAATCACAAGATATGCTAAGATAAGATAAACTGGATACGCTCTAATACGCCGCTTCGCTATTTCCTTGTTATACTGGTTTCTATATCTCTACACCGCCTAACTAGTGTCCCAACTAGTAACGATAACGTGATCCCAATCCCTGTTTCTTTCATTGCCTTCGGGCATCCATTTATTATTTATTACCTAGAACTTAATCTAGGGTTTTCTATCAAATGCTTTCTAAATTAGAGTTTATGCTATCTGCTGAATGCTTCTCGGATTTAGGGTTTATGCCATCTAGTCCAACTAGGGATTATGCTACCTGACGAACGATGCCCCCAAGTCTAGGACACACTACCTAGTGTGGTATATGTTCCTATACTTCACGCATGTATCGCGAATCATTATCGCTTGTCTAGATGCACATGTCCTGTAATGTGCGACCCGAGTCCTGTGTCAAGGCAAATCAAGGAATACAGAACTCGGTCAGGAGCTTTCAGATATCTGCCGATGCAGATGCTAAGGTCTGTTTTTATTCCAGTGGCTATGGTCCCACTTGACCCCTCCCTCAACTAATGAAAGGCACACCTTGTAAAATGAGAACTATACGCCGGCCCCCGGTGCCCTACTATCCTATGGCCATCCTCACCCATAACTAGATAGCAAGTATATGGTCTTTTGGAGTTCTCCGCCTTTCCGCTTCACGTATCTCGATTGACTGAAGATGGATGGTAGACGACGAGTCGCTGTCACAGGGCTACCGTTTGCTCGCCGAATCACGCCGGTCCATCCTAGTCTTTAGGTTGCCATGTATTGCAACCAAGGCATACCCCTGGTTCTTCTACGACGACCTTAACCTCTGTGGGCCTAGGCGGATCATCTGCAGCCTCACAGAGGGATACCAAGAGTACCCTCACGTCCCCTCGAAGCCTCGGGCTTCGTAACCCAATTCGTTGGAGCCTTCTTTTTAATCAGACGGACGTTCGCTCCTCCTCGTGTTATACTAAGAATTACTACTTAGTTTTGTCAACTAAGGTTTACCACTTAGTTTCCAGAATCGTTGTTTTCTTAACTAAGGTTTACTACTTAGTTCTCTTTCCCGTCAATTTGGATTGGTTAAGTGTCATTAGTAAATTCGAGCCAACTTAACCCTCTTCATTCGTCCTGTTAAACTGGTTAAGTGTTATCAGTGATTCATGATGACTTAACCCTACCACACACCAAGTTATATTGGTTAAGTATTTCTTATTACTTAACCCTACCCGTTCATCCTGCATTGGTTAAGTGTTACTTTTTAACTTAACCCGGCCTGTCTGTTTTAACTAACATGTTATTAATGGTTAAGTATTATCCCTTCATGTTTTAGAATTAACCCCATTCCTTTATCACAACCTGATGGTTAAGTGTTCAGGTTTACTTAACCCTACGGTCTAGCCCAGCTAACATATCAAATTTACTAAGTGTATTAGATTTTACTTAACCCCAACCTCTAGTCTAGTTAACATATTAATTTGGCTAAGTATATTAACTTTACTTAACCCCTACAAGTCTCGTTTTGCTACCTTGAGTTTGGTTAAGTGTCTCTATGGACTTAGCCCTCCCATTCTAGCTTAACTGTGTTAAGTTGGTTAAGTGTTCCTATGGACTTAACCCTCCCATTCTAGCTTAACTGTGTTAAGTTGGTTAAGTGTTCCTATGGACTTAACCCTCCCATTCTAGCTTAACTGTGTTAAGTGTCAGTCTGAACCTAACCCCACCCATCAGTCTGGTTATCATGTTGAACTGGTTAAGTGTCTTCGTTAACTTAACCCTACCATTCTTGTTCTAGCTTTAACTAAATAAATTAAAGCCGCTATCACTCACATTAGACAGGTATTGTTGCGACTACTAGATGTGTCGGTTGGTTCCGGGCAGGTTTACATCGCAACTCAGTCTAACCTTGGGCTAGGCATATTCGTGTTTTCTAAGTTCAAAGTGTTTCAATTTATTTTCAAATCAAGTTTTGAAAGTAACCATCCTGCTCGTCGGATCAGTTAGGGATAGCCAGGGAGAGCAGGAAACTTGTATTTTCCAAACCCAAGCCTAGACATTATCCTATCTGTCACCCTAGAACTTTCTGGTGTGTCATTAAAAGAGATGTCATTAATAAACCTTTAATTTGTCTAAATTTATATTTCCTCACTCAGGCCAAATTCTATAAGTAAATTATTCCTAATTTACTTATTTCCTAATTACTCTTTTAATGTAAATTGTCTACATTCATTCTTATGGCCCATTTTCCCCTCTAAATCATATTTATGCTTTTTGGTACATAAACTAAACCAAATTAAGTGTCACTAACCATGATTTTGCTGAACCTGCCAATTACTTCCAATTATGGCCAATTTCAAATTTATGCTAATATACTTACCGTGCCAAATTAGCTAATCCAATTCCGATTCAACATTCTAATTCTAGACTTATTACTCTAGTTCACTATTCATGTAAATGCTAGATTTACACGTCAATACTGGATTCAAATTACACATCCTATAATTCATGTCAAATTTATCCAATTTGCATGCCGTAATGCATGTTCCCAATTTATGCCAATTTCCAAGTTAAAAACTACGCTTTAGTAAATTTCATATTTTGCCCAAACCGTATTCCCACCGTTCGTATAATCGTGATTCAATCTAGATTATAGATAAATCTAGATTCCCAGAAAATAGGGAATGAACGAAAGATGCTATGCAAAAGATAGACATAATAACTGGCATAAAAAGGGTTGAATAACGACGTCGGTTCAAGAACATGGGTAGACCTAACTTAATAGGTAAATTCCCAAGGTCTAAAACCAAAAAAACCAAGAATAGACAGAATAGAGACGTAGGTTCAAGAACATGGGTAGACCTAACTTAATAGGTAAATTCCCAAGGTCTAAAACCAAAGATAACCAAGAATAGACAGAATATATGATTGGGTTTAGACCCAATTTCATAGTCACAAAAATTAAGCAACACTTTCCTAGTCATGAATCACAGATGTCCTTGTTATGTCATAGGCAATAGTTTATATTTCCTAATCAAAGGCACAGGCTTAGTCAAGGAAATAATCCTCATAGTCATAGTCACAGTCATAGGCAATGTTCATAGTCATAGGCAATGTCCATAGTCATAGGCAATGTTCATAGTCATAGGAAAATGTTCATGGTCATAGGCAATGGTTTTTAAGGTCCATAGTTTCATAGTCACGGTCTTATTTGTCCTCGAATCATAACAGTTCTTAATTAGGTTCAAGATTATAGGCACTGATTCGAATAGAGAGAGAGATTTGGCATATTCTTTTATTCCTTTAATTTCATGTCACGAACAGAGAAAAGCGTTCAAATCTAGAAATAACTGACTTACAGAAATTTAGATTAGAAAAGAAAGATGGCGTTGCTATGATTCGTGCGACGTTAGCCTTTGATCCTTATCTTGAAGCTTTAATCTTGATTCGAATCTCTTCTTGAAAGTCTTTGAGCAGCATCTCCTCGTCTTGATTTATTTTATATATATTATTCTATTTATTATTTAATTAAGAGGAGGAGAAGAAGCCATGTTCGCCAAGAATCTTTGCAGCATAAGGGTAGAGAAGAATTGTGAATAGAGAAGGAGACTAGGGCTGTTTATATAGTGTTAGGCGGACGAACCTAGGCAGAAAACGTGACCAAATACATCAGAACGAACCAGGTGCAGAAAGCTGGAAAAAGCAGAGGGGTCAACCCCCAGGTCGACTACCCAGTCGACCTGGGTGCCCCAGGTCGACTACCCAGTCGACCTGGGTGCCTTGGGCAGGAAAATTCCCGCCCAACCCAATCTGGGTCCGATTTGAATTTTGAACTTGACCTGTTTTGAATTTTGAACTTCGCTGAATCTTCCGGAGACCATATCTCCCTCATACGGACTCCGATTTACACAAACTCAGACTCATTTTCATGCAAAATTCCGAGACGAACGCAATGGTGTAGCCCATTTCCCTTGATTTTGATTTTAACTTTTAATTCTGCCTTGATTTGTTAATCCTAGTGTTGCAGAATTTCGGGGTGTTACAGTTTACCCTTGATTTCAGACAAGGACTTGAATTTGAGAGCGATTGGCCTAGATCATAGTCTTGTAGGATATATGGTAGGAGTTGGCTTAGAACCTTAATGCAAGGCCATCAACCTTGTAATCGAGTGTGAGAAATGGAATTGCGAATGCGGCCCCACGGTGGGCGCTAAGTGTTTAAACCGAAATTTGCTTAAACACCAAGGAAGTCACAAAGGCACTTCACTAGTCGGTAAGAAATGAGATCACAATCGCAATAAAAAGGAAAAGACAACAAAGATTTTATAGTGGTTCGATCTTAGGAAAGATCTACGTCCACTTTGGTAAAGATTTCCATAAGTAATTCAAGAGTTACAAGCTCAGAGTCACTCAAGAGTACATTCATATTCTCTCTTATACAAAGACTTCTCTTTAATCTATACAAATCAGCGAAGAATTAGGCGGATCTTGCTAAATGCAAGGAGAAATGGTGGAGAGTCTTCAATCTTTAGGATACTTGAGCACTGTTGGCGGATTTCGTGATGGATTCAATGCTTGATCTTCATTTTGAGATGATAGATGGTGTTGTAATCTCTTGGTACATGAGAGGATGCAATTCGGTAGCCCTTCGGGGTGGTAAAAATTGATCCCTAAAAGCATGGAAGCCATGGCATATTTATAGGAGAAGTTGGAGTGAAGTGGTGAGCTGAAATGTGTATATGCAAGCTGTGGGTCGAACATACAAGTAATTTTAGAAATGCCACTGCTAGTTGTTGACAGCTATATCTAGTTGTCTACCCAATCCTACGTTCGACCGACCCTTCTTGGAGCACCATGTTCGATCGACCCTTCTTGGAGCACTATATTCGACCGACCCTTCTTGGAGCACCATGTTCGACCGACCCTGAGTATGTGTGTGCGATCCTTCAATGTTCGACCCTATAGTGGGTACAAGCACTTATGTTTGATTGACCCTATATGATGCTCGAACCAGAAGACTGTACGAGTCCTATTGTGTTTGAACAACATCTGCTCATCCGACCCTAGATGTTCGAGCTGCCTTGTCCGACCCTATGATATTTCTGTTCTATTTGACCTTTCAATGTTCGACCCCCTTCTTGTTTTTATATGTTTAATCTACCAACTTGTGCTCATCTTTTGATGGATAAACACAAAAGGTAAAGTTTAAAGGTATAAGGCACGTCTTGTAGAAAAAGGTTTTACTCAAAAGGAAGGCATCGATTTCAGAGAGACTTTCCCTCTGGTTTCATCGAAAGACTCTTTTAGAATAATTTTGGTGCTTGTTGCACATTTTGACTTGAGTTACATCAAATGGATGTTAAGACCGCTTTTCTCAATGGAGACATTAAGGAAACGATTTATATGGTGCAACTAGAAAACTTTGTGGTTGGAGACCCAAAGAATATGGTTTGCAAATTAAAGAAATCCATTTATGGACTCAAACAGGAATCTCATCTGTGGTACTACAAATTTCATAATGTAATTACCTTATTTGGTTTAGAGGCAAACATTATTGACAGTTGTGTGTATCACAATTTCTGTGGGAGTAACTTTTCATTCTTGATTTTATATGTTGATGACATATTGCTAGCTAGCAATGACTTACATACATTGCACGAAACCAAGTGATTTCTTTCAAATAACTTTGAAATGAAAGATCTTGGTGAAGCTTCTTTTGTATTAGAAATCCAAATACACCATGAACGTTCACGTGGTATTCTTGGATTATCACAAAAGTACTATATTAAAAAAAAATGCTTGAGAGGTTTGGAATGCAAGATTGCAAAGTAGGGGATACCCTTATCGCTAAAGGAGATATATTTTGTCTCAAACAATGCCCTAATAACATCTTTGAAGCTAAGGAAATGCAGAAAATTCCTTATGCATCTATCATAGGGAGTTTGATGTATGCTCAGTTGTGTACGTGTTCAATATTGCATACATCGTAGGAGTATTAGGTAGATATCTTAGTAATGCTGGAATGGATCACTAGAAATTATCAAAAAGGGTTATGAGGTATCTTAAGAGAACAAAGGACTATATGCTTACATACAGAAGATCAGATCAGTTCGAGATCATTGGGTATTCTGATTCTGTTTTTGCTGGATTCCCAGGTAGTAGAAAGTCCACTTCAGGATATATATATTTCTATTAAGTGGAGGAGCCATATCATGGAAGAGTGTTAAACAATCACTCATATCTTCTTCATCCATGGAAGCAGACTCTGTTGCTTGTTAGAGGCATCTAATCATGGGAAATGGCTGCGAAATTTTGTCACTGGGCTGCACATTATTGATAATATTGAAAGACCATTAAAGCTATACTGTGACAACAAATCAACAGTATTATATTCCAATAACAACAGAAGCTCAAGCAAGTCAAATTATATTGACATCAAGTTTCTTGTTGTGAAGGAGAGAGTACAGGACGGTTTGATATCCATAGAGCATATTGGGACAAATTCCATGTTTGCGGATCTGCTTACAAAAGTATTACCACCCAAGGTCTTTCATGAGCATGTTGCTAAAATGGGTGTATCCTTTATTTAAGGATATTTTGTTTCAGAGGGAGTTTGTAATAAATTAGTTTTTATGACGTTGCTCTATAATTTGGTTATGGTCATACTTTAGTTTTTATTTTTCTGATAAAAAATAAAGTCAATTTTCTTTTGCACCCCATTTATTCATATATATTGAATATTTTGATCTCATTAAAGTAAAGATGGACCAGTTGGAAATAGACATGTAAAGATCACATTTCATGTAATTTCCATGCTACACATACATGATTGATCTATGTCGTTTGGTTATGTTAGTATATGTGATCATTGATGGGTTTAATTACAATAGTAGTGACGAAAGCCGCTTTGGTCCTATGTTAACACGATCAATGGTCAAGATTGCTTTGGATATACCTTATTATTAAGATAATTATTTGAGAGCTCATAAAGTAAATACATTTTATAAAGTTACATATATGGAGCAGGGGGAGATTGTTGGAAATATTCAACTTAATGGGGCCATATATGCTAATGTATTGGCTATCTTATGACCAAGTCCGAATACGTGATCTAGTTTGAAATAAATATCCGAGAGCTTTAAGGGTATAATTGTCATGTAATATAATAATGTGTGGATAACATAGTGATAATTTTGGTTTGTTGAAGGGTCGAACTAAAATTATCACACTACTATATACATAAGGTTATGGTCCCCGAATTACACAAGTTTTCAGAGTGTTCTCTTACCTCTTCTATAGAGATATATTTACTGATCTGAGGTTGTGTCAATTTGGAAGATCAAAACTCAATTTAATACCTATCAGTAAACATCGATGGATTCGGGTATGGCTTCCGCTGATCTATTTAATCTTATTTAGTTTATTCTCGATTGAATCAATGTGGTTATATTCCGATCTGTAACGAATTATACTAACACCTAAAACTTACCACCGTTGGAAATGAATGAGCAAAAGAAAGAGTAATTGGGAAGAGGAAGGGATAGCAAAATATAAGTCTCACATCATCAAAATATTAACACAATCTCTCCTAATATATTAGAAGCCAATAGGCTTATATAAAACAGAAAGAAGAAGGATTATATTGGGATGTGGGCTTAGCCATGACATAATACAAAGCTTAGGCTTAGGGCTCTTGGGGTCTCTTGATTGAATATGGATGAGGGTTGCTGATTGGGCTAGCGCGCTGAAATGAGAATACTTTTCTCAGAATTTAAAGGTGTGTCCATTCACTTTAAAATTCAAAAGGCAATACAGTTGGTCGGTTTTATCCTGGGAAACAAATTGAAACTACGTCGATCAGTCATACGAAGACAATATTGTTTCAAGAAAACAGAATATTTCTGGACTTGGACATTACTAAAAGAGAATACTTTCTGTATATCTTCAATCTACTGCACATTCGGTTACGCTTTATGTGATTATTGTAAACACAGTTTGACGTGACAATTATGGCATAATCGAGTAAAACTGATTGTTGTTGCTGTCTGTTTGTAATATAGTTATGTATTTACAAAAGTACTAACAGTCTTGAAATAATATTTGTTGCAGATGACGGAAAGCAACAACAGTGAATCTTTACCGATTCAGATGGTGACAAATGTGAAACACCCCACCTCCATTAAGGTCACTCACAAAGGGAATGTCTTAACTTTGGTGGAGGTTTATAAGTAAAGGCCACAGATGAACTCAAGACATATATAAATACTCATATTTTAAACAGCGGAAACCAAACAAACTTTTATTTCATCAATACGTGTATCAAACAAAGATTTCCATAATTGTCTCAAAATACTTTCAACATTACAACCTCATAACTGCCTTGATTATTAAAGAAGCATGAAAACATAAATAAAGTGACAAAAATCCCCATAGTGGTATCCAAAGCCATTATCCCAGCAAGAAAGATCCAAATCATACATCTACGTTCTTGGTGCTTGTAAAGAGCCTGACTGAGTTGAGCTGTTTCCTCCCTGTGGACCTGGGGGGGGGGGGGAATGAAAGAAAAGAAGACGAAAAGAAAATAGGGTCAGACATAAAGCCTGAGTAAATCTAGTAACTCTTCAATATGTGAATAAGAAAAGGATATGATGGATATAAACTAAATTTAGGAAAGTGTCATAGGCTAAGGAAGTGTCGAATGTACTATCACACCCATACTATATCTCTGCACCTACTCGAGTTTATTCTAACTGGCACCCCATGGTGAGGGTGAAGTGATCCCCAATCTTATTAAAGATCGGCTCCCACTCGCGTTAACATGTGTCATACGGCCCCCAAGAATTGTAGATACCTATGCTGGTCCCACCATGGGGTGTATCAAGACCCATGGTGGCGGTCCCGACACAAAACTAGAAGACATAGGTTATACTACTGGTGTCCCCAGTGCCCTGGTTGTCTGCTCTGGAGTGTGTGCACGCCCGCACCCCGTTAGACCTGCACTGTGCACCCACCGCTGTCGTTTGACCGCTTACAATCAGCCCAGTAATCGTGCCCCACCCTGCCTAGTTTCAGGGTATCATTGATACCTAACTTTGGGTTACTGCTGAAACGGGTCCCTCGTTACCAGGATTTTCTAGTCAAACATGTTAAGTGGTTAAGTGTCTGTATCTACCTAACCCCACCCATCAATTCTTTTTAACATGTTGAATTTGGTTAAGTGTTATAGTTGACTTAACCCTACCATCTGTCCTTAGCCTCTTAGGAGCACCAGACCACTCACATTAGACAGGTATTGCTACGGTTACTGGATATGCCGGTCGGTTCCGGGCAGGTTTGCACCGTAGCTCAGTCTAACCTCGGGTCCTTATTGGGCTCAATGCTTAACCACCCACATTGGATAGGTATTGTTGTGACTACTGGACAGCCGGGCGGGTCCGGGCAGGTTTACATCACAACTCAAACCAACCTCGGGTTAAGCATATCGTGTTTTCTAAATTTACATATTTTATTACTTTTCAACTATATGTAAATGTCATATCTTTTATTTTTGGGTATTTCAATTCATACTGCTTATGTGTCATAATCATTGGCATGTGCCAAACATGCCAACGTATATTTTCATATTTTACACCCAACGTTATTACCCCCGTTTGTTCGCAACGTTATGACATGTGTTGGGCTTGTCACAATTCAGCCCAACTTTATAAACGTGAGGAAAAGGGGAAATCATGAACATGTAATACATAAAGATGTGTGGCGCATGAACTTGCAATTTGGCGATTCAACTAACATATAACATGGGTCATGTGAACTTGCATTCGAATCAAAGTATGACCAAGTAGGTGACATATGAAATGGCATAGTTTTTGGCAAATACAAACTTGTGTTTAAACATGTTAACTTGGCATAATATCGACCACAAAATAGCATGTTATATATTCATCAAAAGGTACAATTTCTACATCTAATTATATAGCCTATTTCAACATGAACTTGCATAGTTTATGAAACCCAAACGATGTTTGACATAGAACCAATTATATTTTGCTAATAAACATGAACTTACATAGTTCATGAAACATAGATCCAATTATACTTGCAAACATAGATCTAATTATACTTGCCAATAAACATAAGGATGATATCATAGGTTTTGGGTCATGTAGGCATAAAAGGTCTATAACATGTTTACACAAGTTCTAATTTAGACTAAGGGAATATACATAGTCCATGCCATCGACATATACAAAAAGGGATAAATTTCAAGTTTTTGCCACAAGCTTGCAAGTGCCATTGTTTTTCATATACAATTGTTCAATAGGCTTGCATCAATTAATTTATGCCACAAACATCAATACACAAGTCATGATAGAACCATCACAATACACAAAGATTATACAACACAATTCTATTTTCATTTACATCGAATCACATCACAGTTTTTATTCATATTTTGAAAGGTCACTATACTTACAACGTGTGATGAATTCTTGTTTTCTGATTTCTGTTATTCTGATTTGAAGATGCTCTCCTTTGGGGAAAAGTTGCATTGAATGACTTGATTAAGCTTTGATCTTCTTTTAATTTGATTCGTCTCTTAGGCATGTTGGCTTGTCTCTAGGCTTCCTAATTGACGGCCATTCCTAGTTCCTCTCCAGCAGCATAACGGCTTTTGTATTCTATTATTTGTGTGAATTTAGGGTTAGACTTGAGTTGTATTTATAGAATTTTAAATTGTTTTGAGCTGTCGATGAAGCTAGGGTGAATCCAGACCATCCGTCTCAAGAGAGGCCAATAAGAAAGAGACATGTAAGCCCTAGTGACTCAGCCAAGCATCAGAATTCGACCAGACCCTGATCAGGCCAGCCAGGACCTGACCAGCAGGTCAATCTGACCTGGGCGCATTTGGCAGGTGCGCCAGGCTAAAAATGTACTGGCGCACTTCCCAAGTGCGCCAGTTCATTTCTGTTCTGGCGCACTTCCCAAGTGCGCCAGTGCATTCTGACCCGTTTTCTGGTTTTTCGCCCAACTTCGTTCGTCCATATCTTCTTCATACGATATCCGTTTTACGCAAACTTGAACTCTATCTCAAGAAGAATTTCGAGACGAACGCAATGGCGTAACCCATTTCCCTTGATTTCATCATTTATAAATAATTATACTTTAATTCGTGAAGCTTAACGTTATAGAAATCACGGGGTGTTACATTCTCCCCCACTTAAAAGGATTTCGTCCCCGAAATCTTCAAGGTAGGAAGAATGTATATCCTACCATACAACAGTCCATCTACTCAACCAACAAACACAAGCATCCACTGTCCTTAAAAGACTTCTAATGCTTCATGATCATATGCATAGTGTGTGTACATGTCCTTATCTAATGCAGAAATTAGGCGGTCTACTGATTCAGTTGACCTCCTTAATGCGAATCATGTAAGTGTCATGAATCGATTATGTATGCAAATTTTTCCTACCCATAATTCTGCATGAGTGCACAACTATTCATGCAAATGCAACGACCATATGACAGCTTATCAAGTTTACAACCATAAACAAATAAGAATACATATATGCATATGCAGTATGAAGTGATTGAGCCGATCTAAGACCTAGGTTGTGTGTGTATATGCATCCACGAGCAACCACTAGCAACCACTTGCAACCATTTGCAGCCATCAACCATAACATGTTTCAAATACATGTTTACATCCAAAGGGGTTTCTACCTAAGGATAAAGGATAATATCGAGGAGATATACCTAAAAAGATAGATACAAGCACAACTTAAGAAAAAGAGAGGACAAAGATGTACCCTCAAAAAGAAAAGGGTATGCCGCGCGTATTCTATCCTCAGTTTCCCAAGTCGCGTCTTCCTCGACGTCGCTCCACTGAACCTTAACGAGCTTCACTTCGCGGTTGCGTAGATTTTTGATTTCAGTTCCTACGATTCGAGTTGGAACTCTCCTCACAGTTGCTTCACGTTTCGCTTCGGCTTCTTCTAGAATGCTTGGCTTCACCACCTCCGCTGATTCATGTAGACATTTCCGGAGATGAGAAACGTGAAAGACGTTGTGAATTCTAGCCAATCTTTCAGGCAGATCTACTCTATAAGCCATTTTCCCAATCTTCTCGATGATAGGGAACGGTCCTACAAATCTTGGTGCTAGCTTTCCTGCGGATCCAAAGCAAACGACGTTCCTTAAAGGGGATACCTTAAGGAAAACCCTGTCCCCAACCTCAAACTCAAGGTCGGTCCTTCTTTTGTCGGCGTAGGATTTCTGTCTGTGTTGGGCTGTCTTCATTCTCCTACGTATCAAGTCCACTTTCTCTGAAGTTTCTCGAATCATGTCTGACCCAAGTATAAGCTTATCTGTAGACTCCCACCAACAAGTTGGTGATTTGCATGGTCTTCCATACAAGGCTTCGAAGGGTGCCATGCCGATGGTAGCTTGGTAGCTGTTGTTGTAGGCAAATTCCACTAAAGGAAGGTGATCCTCCCACGTCCCTCCAAAGTTAAGAACGCAAAGTCTTAAAAGATCCTCTAAAACTCTATTCATCCTTTCCATCTGGCCATCTGTTTGGGGGTGATAGGCCGTACTCAAACATAGCTGTGTGCCTACAGCTTCTTGCAGACTCCGCCAAAACTCACTCGTGAAGATAGGGTCTCGGTCACTAACAATGCTGGAGGGTATCCCATGGAGTCGAACTATTTCCTTGAGATAAAGAGATGCTAGAGATGAGGCAGTCCTTCTACTCTTGATAGGTATAAAGTGGGCGCTTTTAGTAAGCCTATCCACTATTACCCAAATGCTAGTGTTGCCTCTCCTCGACCTAGGCAGTCCATCAATGAAGTCCATTGATATGCTATCCCACTTCCATTGTGGGACCTCTAGAGGGTGAAGTAGTCCTCCAGGCTTCTTTTGTTCCACCTTGACCCGTTGGCAGGTCATGCACTTAGAAACGAAATCTGCCACGTCTTGTTTCATGCCGTTCCAAAAGAAAGTCCTTTTTATATCCTTGTACATCCTATCACCGCCAGGGTGTATAGTCATCTTGGAATGATGCGCTTCCTCGAGAACCTTCTTTGTCGACTCCCTTACTTGTGGGACGCATAATCTTCCATCTCGTCTCAGCCAACCCTTATCATCGATGGCGTATCTACTGAGGTGACTAGAAGTCCCACCCCTAATAAGTTTATCAATCACATCAACAAGCTGAGGGTCTTCACGTTGTGCTGCCCCTATTGAGTCTAAGAGAGTGGGGCGTACTTCGAGAGATGCTAACAAACCCGGTACAAAATCCGAGGAGGGCCTAAAGTTAAAACTGGCTATATACTCCAAGTTTTGCCTTTTCACAA